>CM062808.1:464339046-464949312 GCA_031772625.1 Pinus tabuliformis | reverse complement strand
TTTTCTAAAAACCACCTCCAAAAACAACTTGGGAGTCCCATCAACATGCCCAACTATGTGGCTTCCTAACCGGCCTGTTTTTTACAAAAATCGGCCGATTAAGTACCAAATCGGCTGAACTAGTCGGTTTGGTACCTAAACCTGCCAATTTGATACCCAATCAATGTTGACCAACCAACCAATCGGATTTGTTAGGTCGGTTTGATACCTCAAGGAGCTAACCGACCAATTTGACCGTTTTTTTGTTTGACTCGACTGGTTTTTAAAACTAGGTATGAGACCATCACCCCAAGTCATATGCAATGAATACATATCTAAAAATAATTAAATGAAGTAAAATGAAAGTCAAAACTCCTAAGGAAAAGGAAACTCATTACATAAGCACTCTCATACAAAGGAAATGTGGATGAACATCTTACATAACATCACATGGCTATGCACTACCACTCATGAAGTTAAACCTCAAACCACACCATCTATCATTACACATATACTCCTTGAGTGTTTTGCTGGAAAACACATAATACATCTCTTCTTGGGTATTGGTACATATAATGCGGGCTAAGGATGATCCTCCCATACCTAAACTTATCAAATTGTATGAATTCTATGAGATATTATGAAGTTTGAAGATGATGCTTAATGAGATCTACCTAATGGTATTTACATTTGACATAACTCACCTTTTATGTTGCATTGGACTTGTGTACATGCTTTTGGATTGATTACATGGGATCATGTCGACAATACTTTGGACAATGTACTTTGCATGTTGATGACTTAAGTTGGCCACTTGCATGCTTTATGGAGGTCGTCCCACTTCCGTTCAAAGTTGCTAGACTTCTTTTGATGTCGTTGCACCATTTTGGATGTGACATTCCACTCGTTGTGTGAACTTCTAAATACCAAGTCTGATCTAATCATGCAATAATGATTTTATACCCAAAAATTTATTTAACCAGTAAATTTATTTTCCAAACTACTAAGAATATACACATTGGTATTTTGAGATTTCAAAATAAATTTGCAATGGAAAATAGACAAACAAATCAGTCACAAACAGCACATAAATCTTCCCAATCAAATCTTCCTCCACATTAATTTATCTAAAAAAATTGGGGTCTAGACCCACAAAAATTACAATTGTTTGAACTTGAAAATGACCTACTAGATTTT
Organism: Pinus tabuliformis; assembly: GCA_031772625.1. Taxonomy (NCBI): domain Eukaryota; kingdom Viridiplantae; phylum Streptophyta; class Pinopsida; order Pinales; family Pinaceae; genus Pinus; species Pinus tabuliformis. The sequence goes on along the minus strand of CM062808.1, from coordinate 464,948,136 downwards.
AAACCTAGAGAATAATTAACCTCTAGAGAAAAACTCGGCCCTGGTAAATTGTTGGCCTATAACTACAAGTTTCGGCCTACTCCTCATTGTACAACTTGATGATTTTCTAGTGCAAACAAGGCTAGTACAATTTTTCAAACTGATAACTACTTTCGTTGATAAATTTTGACTTCTTTAGAGCATTCCAATCATTAAAGCAGTTACACTTCAAAAATTTCAACCAGTAACTTCAATAGAGCAATAGAGATCACAAAAAAACAATAAATCAAGAGACACTAAATATTCTAGGGACAAAGCTCCACAAGGGGGAAACTCGGAAATCTTTCCTTATGAGAGAAATTCAATTCATCAAAATGTACATCAAAATATTCCAACCAAATGGTTTTCAAGTCAAACCAGTCAAATGAGAGAAAATGTCAACGCACTATTCAAAATCAAAGTCTCTATAAGAGGGCTGAATTTCGGCCTGAGGCTTCTAGTCAAAGGGTCGTAATTCAGCCTGCAATTCCTTAGTCAAATTTTTGGTCAATGTTCCAGAGTTGACCTACAGTCAACTCTTGGTCAACGTCCCATAACACGAGCAAATCTTCGATCAATAACAGTCAATGAACCATAGAGAAACTCGGCCTCCAAGTCTAGTCAAAATCTCGGTCAAACAACAACAATAAATCTCAAGTCAACGTTGGTCAAAGTAGAAATAAGAAAGGTCAAAATTCGCTAGAAATTGTCTTCTTCCTCCTTCACACATGTGAACAGAACTCCTTGTTTCAGATCGAATGGATGAGATGTGATGGATGCCAAATGAGATCAACAAATGCCAATGTATATGAGTCAAGAGGTGTGTTTTGATCATAGGGTCAAACCCCTTCAAGTGGTGGGGCCGACTTGTGCAAAAGAGGCCGACTTGGATAGGTGGAATATAAATGATTTCTCCTTTGTTTTTGCCAATGAAAATTTGATATAAGCTACCAATTTTCAATACTCCCACTTAGCTAGGGAGGTACTTTTAAGTTTTCATTCTCTCTCTCAAGATCAATCTCCCTGACCAATCCATTGGTCTCTCAGTAATAACCTAAGGGAGAGATCAAATGTACAAGCCTCATCATAAGGAAAGATACATAGCATCAAATTCATCCCATAAGCCAAACCTAATGGCATCAAGGTCAACACCCAACTAGCCATGGGATCAATCAATGAGGCAAAACTCTCCAACCATATGAAATGGTTTCTCAGTCAAGCACAATGACTCAAGAGAGTACTCAAAATCAATCTTCCCGACCAAGTCCACTTGGTCTCTCAGTCAAACACAATGAATCAAGGAAGAGAACTCAAAATAGTGTCCCCAACCAAACCCACTGGTCTCTCAGTCAAACTTGATGACTTAAGAGACCACTCCAAGCCTCAAAACCAAACTCCCCAACGATATTGGTTTCTCAATCAGTCTCAATGATCCAAGGGAGTAACCAAAACAATCTTCCCGACCATAAACCATGGCCTCTTAGCTAAACCCAAGCAAGATTGTCAATGTCATGATGCTATACAATCATTTCTTCATTAGGAGGGATGTATTCAAGCCACCTACATCTCTTCATCATAGTCCAAGTATGATCCCTTAGACTTCCAAAAAGCAACATCCTCATCCAATATGACATCCCTACGAGTTTCAATTGATTGTTGTCCTGGTACATAGACTGGAAACCTTTGAATTTTTACTGTAGCCAACAAAAGTTCCCTTCTTCCCGGAAGGCTCTAACTTTGTCCTTCTCTCCTTGAGCACATGAACATAAATATGACAACCAAAAATTCTCAAATGTTCAACATTGGTCTTCTCACCTGTGAAGATTTCTTCAAGAGTCTTATAATCCAAGATTTGGCGTGGACATCCATTTTGAACATAAACAACTGTCTTTGAAACTTCTCCCCACAAAAACATAGGCAGATCTTGATCATGAAGCATGGCTTTGGCAGCTTGCATAATAGTTTTAGTCTTCCTTTAAACAACACCATTTTGTTAACAATTATAGGGAACTATCAACTCCCTCTTAATCCCAACATTCTTGCAAAAGGGAATCAACTCCTTGGATATGTATTCTCCTCCACTGTCAAATCTTACGGTCTTGATCCTTCTTCCTGTAGCATTTTCAAACTGTGCCTTAAATTCCAAAAAACTTTTCAAACACTTCATCCTTGGATTTCAAGAAATAAATCCATGTTTTATAAGAGTAATCATCAATGAAAGTGACATAGTACAAATGTCCACCCAAGGATTTGTTAGACATAGGTCCACAAACATCAAAATGTATAAGGTCCAAGATTCCTTTGGACTTACTATCACTGCTAGTAAATCTTCCTTTGACATTTTTCCCAAGAGCGCATCCTTTACAAACTCCATCATGTTCAATCTTGATTTCAGATACACCTTTAACAAAATCCTTCATTCTAGACAAAGCTTTATAATGAACATGAGTGTACCTTTGATGCCATAGTTCACAAAGATCAGAAGTGTTGTGTATCAAGGCTTGAATTGAGTAACCAAGAAGACGATATAGGCCTCCTATTCGTAGACCAATGACCTTGGGAGATTCAAAGGAGGAGTCCTTCCATAATAGAACTTGACCATCAACAAATGCAATTCCATATCCTTTGTCTTCGAGAGATGAAATAGACAACAAATTCTTCTTCAAACCAGGAACATATAAATTGTCATTACTAGAGATATTGCCTCTTGTTTCCAATTGGAAGGATGATGAACCAATGCCTTTGAATTCATACTTGCCATTGTCTCCAAGCTCAACCCTTTGAGCTATCTTCTTTTCAACCAATTCAAAGATTCTCACGACTTCCAGTTGTGTGCCTAGAGGCACCACTGTCTACCAACCAAATTTCATCATGACCTGCAATAGAACCTATGAAAGCATAATAAAAAGAATATTCATCATCATAATATTTCTTCCTAGGCCTCCTCTTATATGAGGGTTCATTAAGGTTAGTTGCAGAGGCATGATGCTTCCCTTTCCTTTTTCGATCATCATTCCCTTGACGACACCTATTTTGATAATGACCATATGCTTGGCAACGAAAACATTGAACAATTGACATGTCCCTTCTTTCTTGAGAGGGAGGAGGAAGTCTTCTTTGAGGAGCAAGTCCTCTTCCTGAAGCAGATCTTGGAGCAAGTCTTCTTCCGGTAGTACTTTGAAATCTTCCAAAAAAAACTCTTCCCTTGCGTGGGCTACAAAAGCTTGAGAATCTTCACCTGGACTCGATATCTTACCTTTGGACATGAGCCTAGATTCTTCTTGAGTGTAGGAAGCCCATATTTTATCAAACGAAGGTGCATTTTCTCTACCACTAATGCTTGCTCCAGAAGCATCCCAGGAATCAGATAGACCACCGATTGCTACAGCTACTAATTCCTTGTCAGATACTTGTTCATCAATAGCTTTGAGTTGATCTCCTAATTGAGATATTCTTACGAAGTATGATGCCACAATATTATTCTTTGTCATCTTAATATCACAAAGTTGACTCTATAGACTCATAAATTGATTAATGTTATGGTGTATAATCAAACACACCAGTTTTTTTTGGAGAAAACCCCACAAGGGGAAAACCCGAATATCTTTGCATATGATAGAGTTCAATTCATCAAAATGTACATCAAAATATTCCAGTCAAAATGCCAACCTTGACCTCAAAAAATTTCAAGTCAAACTAGTCAAATGAGAGATAAAATGTCAATGCATTGTTCAAAGTCAAAGGGCCGAAATTCGACTTGCAATTCCTAAGTCAAAATCTCAATCGAAGTGCCACAGTTGACCTACAATCAACTTTCGGTCAACGACCCAAAATAGGAGCAGATCTTCCATCAACAACAATCAATGAACCATAGAGAAACTCGGCCTCCAAGTCTGATCAAAAGCTCAGTCAAACAACAGTAAGGAATCTAATGTCAACATTGGTCAAAGCAGAAAAAAGAAAGGTCAAACTTCGTTATCAACTTTGTTTTCTTCCTCCTTTGCAAGTGTGAAGAGAACTCCTTTTTTCAGATCAAATGGATGAGATGTGATGGACACCAAATGAGGTCAACAAATGCCAATATATACGTGTGAGTCATGAGGTGGGTTTTGACCATAGGGTCAAACCCCATCAAGTGGGAGGGCTAGCTTGCAAAGTTGGGATATAATGATTTATCCTTTTCTTTTGCCAAAGAAAATGCCAATTGAAGCTACCAATTTTCAACACGACTGCATCCTGGAATTCTCATCATATCTAATAATTTTAGCCAGTGTTGATAATATTGTCGAAATGTCGGCAATATTTGGAAATATTGCCGAAAAAATATTGTGATATTTCCTTGCTTGAAAATATCGCAATATTTCCGAAATATCGCCCATATTTCGGCAAAATATCGTCGGGCAAGCTAGGTCACAGCTAGAAAAGCGATTTTTGTCATTTTATTTGCTCATTTTGGTTTCTTAGTCTTGAAGAAGGAAGGGAAAGAGCTTTGTGGTGGCTTTCGGGAGGGATTGAGGATCACACAATCATTATCACCACCAACTAAATTTTTTTTGTGGATCAAAGATTGAAGATCAGTGAGACAAACTTCATTTCTTCCATTAACATGTATGTTATTAAAAACCCCTATGTTAATGATTTTTTTCATAGATTTAGGGTTATGCTTGCTTGCCTCTATGCCTACCACCATTTTACTTCTTTGTTTTTTCCATTTGCTATGATTTTCATGCCCATGAGCCAATGCAAGGGTTTTCTGCATATTTGGACAACAAGCTTCATTTTTTTTTAACTTTCTTATGCACCCTCTTATTGCCATTTTTCATTCACATTGCAAATAATGTAGTAAAAAATGAGGTGCTTATTACTTATTATTTTTTGTGTATGGGTGTTTAATGCCAATTTTTTGTTTTTTTGGTGCCCTAGGTTTGAATTAGTTCACTACAAATATGCCAAAAGCCATGGACACATTTTGGGAGTATGGGACCATGATGGTGGGACAAATTAGACATATCTATCATGCAAATTGTGTGGAACCAAAATGACATGAGGGGTTACACGCTATTGAAATACCATCTAGCTAGACTCCCTGGACATGATGTTGGGCTTTGTACAGTTTCTAGTGCAGAGCTTATACAAAAAACTCTTGAAGCAATTGATGAAAAAACAGAAAGAAGGAAGAGGCACAAAGAAACAAGGTTGAACGTGCAAGTAGATATTTCAGGTTATCTTCTTCTGATTTTGAGGCTGAGGGTAGTGGGAGGGGCTCCACAGCGTCACCTGGTAGTGCTAATGTTATTGGGAGTGGGAGGTCATCATTTCTTGTTCCACAAACAGGACATGGAGCACAACCTTCCATAAAATCAGTTGTTAAAAAAAAGGAGAAGCAAGAAGCAGATAGAGTTATGGGGAGGTGTCTTTTCTGGAGAGACTTACCCCTAAACATCACCAAAACCAATCGATTTCGGCAGCCAATGTGTGATGTTATTGTTGTTGTGGGCCCAAGGTACAAAAGTGCTACATATGAGGAGTTGCGGGGGACAATCCTTCAAGCAGAAAAGCAGGACATCAACTCTAGATTAACGAAGTTGAAACAGACACAAGAAGTGTCTGGATGCAAAATAATGTTTGATGGTTGGACAGATAGGAAGGGTAGGACCCTTCTGATTTTCTTGGTACATTGTCCTAAAGGTGCCACATCTATTAAATCAGTGGATGCATCAACACATATAAAATATGCAGCAATGATATGTGAGTTGTTAGATGGGTTCATCCGGGAGATACGTGTGCAAAATGTGGTGCAAGTCATAATAGATAATGTAGCTAATTATGTGTATGCTGGCAGGATGCTTATGAAGAGGCACCGCACATTGTTTTGGACTCCATGTGCAGCACATTGTATCGATTTGTTGCTTGAGGATATGGGGAAACTCTCCTTCATAAATGAGGTGATTGATATGGCTAGGAGTGTCCCCAAGTTTATATATAACCACGTTTTTGTTCTTAGCCTTATGAGGAGATACACTAGAAACAAGGAGTTGTGACACCCTACAATCACACATTTTGCCACCAACTTTATTACTCTTTAGTCTTTGCTTTGATGCTAGTTTGAGTTGAAGCAAATGTTTGTTTCTGATGAGTGGCATCATTGTAGATACAACAAGAGACAGGACAGAAGAGCCATTGCAAAAATGGTGTACATTGACACATTTTGGCAGGCTCCAAAACAAGCTGAGGTTGGTAGGCAGGCAGTAGAAAAAGTGTGCTCAATTAGTGAGCCTATAGAAAGGGTTCTGTGATTGGTAGATGCGGACAAGCCTGCAATGGCTTATTTGTATGAGGCCATGGATAGGGCCAAGGAGGCCATTCGTTCTTATTATGCAGACAAGGGTTTTGTTGGGCTTGATAGACATATGATGTTATGGGATGTGATTGATAGTCGGTGGACAGGGATGCTTCATCGATCCATTCATGCAGCAACACTCTTCTTCAACCTCGCATTTTCATACAAATGCACCTTTGATTTTGATGGCGAGGTGATGGAAGGGCTCCATTTTTGTATTCAGAGGATGGTCACTGATCCCAAGCTCCATAGAAAAATCAATCGCAAGATACATTTTTATTGGGATTGTGTTGGCCTATTTGGCTTTGATGATGCTATTAGGGAAAGGACCCTCTTCATGCCACGTAAGTGACAAGTCATGACTCATTATAATTTTCAATTTAGAATTTACTTATTTATAATTCTAGACTTTTAAAATTCAATTATGTAACTTATATTTCTTATTTGACTTTTAATTCTAGATTTGACTTTTTTATTTCTTTATTTTGTTGTAGATATTTAGTGGCGAAGCTATGGTGTAAAGGCACCAAATTTGCAGAAATTGGCCATAAGAATCATGAGTCAAACATGTAGCTCTTGAGGGTGTGAACGCAATTGGACTATATTTGAGAAAATATGCTCAAAAAAGTGCAATAGGTATAACTTTGAGGTTCAGCCTTCAGTTGAGCAATTACAATTATTGTAATTTTAATTTATGACCCTCAAGTGTCAAGAGTCAAGACTCATTAGTTTTTTTGACACTCTTACAGGTTGGAGTTCTCATGCCTCAATGATTTAGTGCATGTGCATTACAATCTCTGACTTTGAGTGAAGCAAATAGAAACACCAATGGATCCAAATGCCATTTCCTTAGACAATATTGATTTATTGTCTCAGTGGAGGATGGAGTCTAAGGTGCTCATCTTGGAGGAGTCACCTGCATGGTTAGAGCAAAAGGAACCATTAGAACAGGGGCAGCAAGAGGACTCATGGGATGAGCAACACGAGGAGAAGCAGCAAGAGGAAGAGGAGGAGACTGTGGGAGCATCAGCGTCAACACCATCTGCTCTAGATATAGGAGAGCACAACTCCATACCCAACAGTCATTATTTGACATTAGGTGCAGGGGCAGGGCCTTCTATTGCTAGACACCCTATCATGTTTTCCCGTAAAAGTGGTAGAGGGAACTGATCTCAAATAGATAACTACTAGTGTGATTTGTTTTGCTACATATAACTCATGATGATGAGATACTTTTTTATATGTGATGTTATTTTGTATTGGTTCTCCACATTTGAGTCCTTGATGGGACAATTATCAAGGATCAACAAGGTTTGGTATCGCCTTCTATGTATCATTTTTATTTTACATCCACTACATCATCTATATCAGTGCTTTCTCATATTTATATGCCAATGTGTTTATTTCATGTTGTTATTGCTTTATATGTTTAAAAATATGAAAAAAATGAATATATTATGCATTTTTTATGTTTGTCAATATTTTCCGATATTTTGCGGATATTGCGATAAGATGTTTTCAGGACCCTCATCGATATTTTGCCGATACCGATATTTCAACACTAATTTTAGCCTCCAAGTCTCAACCTCTCCCTAGTTGGAACTTAGTCTACCCTCTCATAGTTTTCGCTTTATTAAATTTTTCTTAGGGCTATATCGTTATTTTCTTTGATAATTGCATTTCATTATTTCCATATTAAATTCACCCCATAACACCATAACATTATTCAGATTTACATCATTATTCAGCAATGTATGCAACTATATAGAAAGAACAATATCATCATCAATGCAACGAAACATAAAGGAACAATAGAAGAAAACCACTCACACATAAAAGCACTACGATTGGTCGGAGGCTAGGAAAAACCCACTATGGGAAAACCCCTTTCAAATTCTTCTTCTTATTAGATTGTCATTGAATGATTCAGCAAAAAAGAGTAGAATGATCCATATCTTCAGCCATACAACTATCCAGCGACATCAACTAAACAATATCCATGAAGATGATTCTAACAATACTAATAATCAAAACCTTGCTTCAGAAGCCTACGATCAACTGTTCAAAAGTAATATTTATGTTAATAGAGGTTGATGGATGCTTTGAATATTTAGTTAAATATCTGAAAGATGCTTTGGAATCACTATGCACAGAGAAAATACACCCAATTTTAGTTGCAAAATGTCCTAGAGGGAACAAACTTGTTGTCAAAAAAATAATATCAACAGTCTTGGGGTTTGCGTCTAGCTTTTATTTTTTTGTTGGATCAAATATGGGTGAAGAAGCACTAAATGCAATTGTTGTAGTGCCAAAATTTGCGTTGAAGAAGAGAAAAAGAAATGAAGAATGGGAGAATTTAAATAGTTAATCAAGGCGCCAATACTTTGTATTCATTGGCGTCATTCTGCCAATTAGGGAGGCAAAGATAAATATGCAACAAATTCCACCATTTTGGCAATCCTTTGCCATAATTTGGTGTAATAAATCTTTTTCCTTTATCAACTCAATGAATTTTGGATTTCTTTTTTAGGTCATAAATTTGTTCAACGAATTTTATAATGTCAAATCCATGGGATTTATCATCAGATTCGAGGATGTAAGTGACTTTAAATGCGATGGAGAGAGTTCAAATGGTTGCATTTTTATCAAAAATAGGAGTTGGGCATGGAAGGATAGTGTGGACTTGCCATTGTCTCCAAGCTCAACCTTGGTAAAAATGAGTACTTTTTTGGCTTAGGCCTAACATATCAGTGAATTGTCGAATTGTCGAACACACCAGTTAACCGTCGAACTATCGAACACGACCAAACCTTGCGCTATTGTCTAAGAAGTAAATGTCATCGAACTGATGCCCTCAAACTGTCGAGAAAACAAAATGAAAAGCAATTTAGAGTCGTTGAGATGATTTTTAACTTTTTTTGTTTAATAAAAAAAAACATATTTTTCCTTCACCGCACCACAGACAAATCCCTCACACACCCATTATGGAGGTTTGGCGCACCCAAATCGAGAAACAAATCCATGTCTTTGTTTTAACGTACTGGGTTCTTATGGGACAAACCCGGTTCATCGGGGTTCGTTTGGGATGCACCCACACTAGAACCCGATTTGTGGGGACAAGAACCCGGGATAGGTTCGCAAACCCCACCCCTAACTTTGCAAATCCATGCTTCACAGGATTCAAGTAACCAAGTTAAAAGCAACTCAGACTTGGATGAGAAGAGCGTTTGTACATTAGTACAGAAGGAGGTGAACTTGAGTAGCCTTCAACAACAGGAAGAGAAAGAAATGACCAAACTCTTCCATATAAAGATATAGGTCAAGAAGACAAAGATCGATGCTCTGTTTGACTCAAGAACGCAGGTGAACCTCATTGCGGCAGAGTTGGTCAAGAAGTTGGGGTTGGAAGTTCGTGATCATCCAAACCCATATCCACTGGGATGGATAAATAAGGATAAAGAGTTGAAGGTAACAAAACAGTGCAAAATTATATTTTGACTATAAGTGTTGATTTTATTGATGAAGTAGAACTAGATGTGGTTCCCCTTGATGTATGTGGAGTCATGTTTGGGAGTTCCTACATGTACATGCGAGATGCAACATTCATGCAAAGATCGAACCAAGACAAGAAACTGATCAATTCCAGCAAGAAGTATGTTTTATTGATTTTAAGAGAAAATCAACCTATAGAAGAGTCATCAAGAGGCAAGGCATCCCTCGAGGCTCCACTTTCCAAACATTTTGTTGTACAGGCAGTCTTTTATAGAAGCAATTGAGGTAAAGAAACAATTGCGGAAACTACTGGAACAGTGTGTCATTCAACTGAGTACATCACCATGTGGGCCACCCATCATCATTGTGCCAAAGAAGACGAGACTTGGCAGATGTGTATAGATTATAGGGCATTGAACAAAATCACACTAAAAAATAGATACTTGTTGCCCAGGATAGATGTTCTGTTGGATCAACTGCAGCAAGAAAAATACTTCACCAAGTTGGACTTAAAGTTTGGATATCAATAGGTTTGAGTGAAAGAAGAAGATACCTAGAGGATCACCTTCGAAATTAGGCGAGGTTTATATGAGTGGTTAGCCATACCATTTGGCCTATGTAATGCACTAGCTAAGTTTATGAGATTAATGTATGATGTATTGCACCCTTTTATAGATCCATTTGTTATTGTCTATTTGGATGATAGACTGGTATATAGTGCTACCTGGGAGGAGCACATCTCACATTTGACACAGGTGTTGGAGACATTAAAGAAGCACCAGCTACTAGCAAATCTCAAAAACTGTGAGTTTGCACCACAGCCTTTGGTGTATCTGGGGTATGTGATAGGTCGAGGAGAGTTGAAGATAGATCCTGCCAAGATGGAGGCCATTATGAAATGGTCGATGCCTACTTATGTTTCTGAGGTCAGGAGTTTCATTAGGTTGCACAGTACGCGAGGAAATTCATAGCCTTATTTTCAACAATGGCAGCACCACTCCACGCCATAATAGCAGGTGGCAAGAGTTTCCAGTGGGAAAAGGGTCAGCAGAGGGCTTTTGAGAACCTAATGAAGGAAATAAGTCAAGCACCAGTTTTGGCATTACTAGACTTGCAACAGACCTTTGAAGTGGAGACGGATGCAAGTGGGTATGCTATGGGAGCGGTCTTGATGCAGGGAGAATGGCATGTATGCTACCATTCTAAAGTATTTCATGGGGCGGTTTTTAACTACCCTACCTACAACAAGGAGTTGTATGCCTTGGTGCAAGTTGTGAAGAAGTGAAAGCACTATTTGATGGAAAAGGAGACAATAATCCACACAGATCACTAGCCACTATAGTACTTGCAAGCCCAAAGTAAGCTACAACAGACCACGTTTTAAAAGTGGATGGGGTTTCTACAGTAGTTTCATACGATGATCAAGTATAAGAAGGCCAGCACAAACAAGTTGGTTGACATGCTTTCAAGGCCACCCACACCAAAGATCACAAATTTGGGAACTCTAATGCACATGGAGCCATTCACCCATGATGCATACAGAGAGGCATATTCAGAGGATGAGGACTTCAAGGAGGTGTTTCAGTAGTTGCAGAGTCAGAGTCATGTGCATAATGGCGACAACATTGTTGACTACCATCTCCAAGATGGATTACTCTACAGGCTGGATAAGTTGTGTTCCTAAAGGTGAGAGATTGCAACTGATTAGAGAAGCTCACACCTCCAAGGTTGCAGAGCACTTTGGTGTAGGGAAGATCATGGCCAACTTATAGAGGTATGTGTATTGGCCCAAGATGCAAGAGCAGGTAGCTAGGTTCATAAGAGGATGCATGCTTTGTTGTACCAACAAGCCTAGCAACAGGAAATAGGGTCTATATCATATCTTACCTGTACCCACTCGTCCTTGGGAAAGCATTTCCATGGACTTTATGGGAGGTTTACCAACAAACAGGAAGGGACATGACTACCTGTTCGTGGTAGTTGACAAATTCAACAAGATGTGTGTTTTGATGCTCTATAAAAAGACCATCAGTGGGAAAGAAGTAACAAATTGGATAGGTTTAGGTGCACTTTGGGATACCAAGGAGCATCGTTTCAGACAAGGATACAAGATTTCTCAATGCATTTTGGACTATCTTGTGGGAGAAGATGGACACATAGTTGAAGAGATCTATAGTATTCCATCCACGGACAGATGGGCAGACAGAAGTAGTCAACAAGACTTTGGTGCAACTTCTGAGGGGATACAACCAAAGGCATCCGAAGACTTGGGATGAAAATCTGGTATATATACAACATTCTTACAACAGAGCGATGCACACTTCTATAGGAAAGTCCCCATTTGAAACTTGGTTTGGATATTTGTCGCCTTCACCTTTAGACATTGCATAAGGGCAGCGAGGAGGAGTGAGGGAAGATCTTATAAGAGACGCCTTGAGGGATGGAAAGTTTGTAAAAAAGATTAGGCAGATCCATCTACAGGTACAAGAGACACTGCAAAAGTCGCAAGAGAAATATAAGGTCAAGCATGATTATCATAAAACAAAGAAATTGTTCAAGGTAGGTGACAGAGTATGGCTACAATTGAAAAAGGAAAGGCTACAGGGGCCTGGTAAGAAAATCAAGGCTCTAAGGTATGGTCCCTTTGAGATACTCGAAAAGTTGGGTGATAATGCCTATCGACTCAGTTTACCACCATACATGGACATTTACTCAGTTGTCAATGTCAAGAATTTGAAACTCTATGAGCCTTCCATGCTAGATTAGGAAGAGGAACAAGTCCTACCTTCTATGGACGATTTGGCACCAAATGCTCAGGCAAAGTTGACAAAATAAACAATTTTGCAAAAGAAGTCCAGAACTACAAGAAAGCGGCAGCATGACCTTTGGCAGATTGAGTTGAAAGGACAAATTCCAAGCAAAGCTAAATGGTACACCAAAGAGAAGGTGGAGGAAAATTTTCCTCACCTTATTCAGTAGAAGCTTTCGGGGACAAAAAGCCTCACAAAATGGGCAGGTGTAATCCAAATTGGATCATTATATTGTTTGTCATCCATCTCGATGCTTTCAATGTGGAAAAAGTGGAGGAATCAGTTCACGAGACTATTTTTACCTGCGGGACCCAATTTGGCAAAATAGGGTCTAGAAACTTTCGGGAGCATTTAGAAGCATCAAATGACATTTTTTGGGGGTAAATTTTTTTCGCTTTGGCCCTGCACCTTATCGTGCTCTTCTACACAGAAACCTTTCCAACAACACAAGAATCATATCAATCAGAGTCCGTATGCGAAAGTTATGCCACTTAGAATTTGACCTTCCTGTTTTAACCACCGTAATTCAAGAGGATGCCATGTTAGACCCCTTTATTCATGAAAAAGGGGCTAGCCATGTGATTATGATGTAGAGGACTCTAGAAGAGTCTATATTGTAACTCTGGTTAAAAGTTGAGGTAGTCAAACCTAACCACCAGTAGGCTATCGGGTTGTGTTACAACCGGGCCACTAAGAGAAAAAGGGATTCCATTCTTTCGAGTGCATTTGTTCCATAGCTAAGCAAAAATAGTGAAGGGGGATAGGAGGAAGAGCACGCAAAGAGGATTTCTGCACTGTAGCATCCAACGACCCACAGGCCATACTTCTTTGTACTCAGCCATATTTCCATTTAGAGAAAGGGAGCGAAGCAAACTCACCTTCCAGCTGTGTTTTTCTCTTGAAAGGGTTTCCCAGAGCATATCTTGTGTCTAATGTGTGTGTGATCTTTTATTTTGTCGTTCTTTATTTTTTGCAAAATTTTCATTCGCATGCATGCACTATTAACAGTAAATCTACAAAACCAAAAATCTAATAAAATTGTAAGTGTAGAATTTCAAATTTTAAATAAAATATTATCAGGTCTACTATGATAAACTGTCCATTGGAATATCCACGGTAGTTTACGGATCAGTCACCCTACCCAAGGCAGTCACTAGACCACATGACAACACTGAGGTAGTAGCCCACTATCACCACAGCTACTACCCCCTACTCTTTATGGAATTTCACCAATGGGAGGAGTCTCGATATTGAAGGTCACATAATAGATATTCTCGGCTTATGTGTATAAGGTGACTAAAAGGCTTCTAAGGGAAAGGCGCACGTTAGATTCAAGGCTCCAACTATGAAGAGGAGACAATTCGCTTTCCTTAGAGAGGCCAAATTGGGGCAACACAAGACTTAGGGTTTGACTGATATGTTGTGAGTTGAGATGGCCAAAATTCAATGTGTCAAGAAAGGGTTTCCCACAATGTGTTCCAACAAGTTTATAGCACATGAAACCCTCAAGAAGCCCTCAAGTTGAAGCTATAACCAAATTAGAATTTTACCAAAGGGAAAAAAACTAGGGCAATAGATATTATGGAAGAAATTGGAATGAATGCCCACCAAGGGGAATGATTTTGAGGCAACAACTATAATCCTCGATGCTTAGAGTCTCCAAGGCCAAAAATTTCCCTTACTTATCAATTGGCACCAAGCCCTAGATGGTTGCTTGGCCTTAAGAGGGTCGAATTAAAGAGAGAGAAAATTCAAAGGAATAGATAAAAATTGGTTTGATCACCAACAAGACTTGGCCAATGCCTAGTCCTTGGGTTGATGGAGTCTATGGAGGTGATAGATTAGCCAATTCTTGCAAAGGAGTAAGGATATTTGATGCCCTAGCACAAACCCTAACTATTGCCTTTGTGAGGGATTAAAGTCACTTGGGAGAGCTATAATCAAGATCACGAAGGGGAATGCCATTTACATATCATATAATGAGTAATGCATGCAATAATGAGACCTAGCTTCCATATAATTGATATTCAATAAATTAGAGCACAATAGAACAAACCCTAGATCATCAATTTATTCCATACGTTAGACATAAACATAAATATTATTCAAAAATAGGTACACTTACAAGATAAAAATGCATTAACATTCCATTATCAATCCAAGAAAACTCCAAAGTCAAGAATGAGCTCCAAGAACCGAGTATACTCCATAGATCACATCTTGCCAAAGAGAAAAGAGACTGAAATTCTCCTAAGAGAGGCCGAATTGTCCAAGTGATGATGATGACAAATGAACAAGTCCTATGCTCTATTTATATGAAAATAAGATCTAATTTTTCGTCTAAAGCCCCTACTAACAAGTAAAATTACAATGAAACCCTTGGGTTACAAGCCAACCCAACTCACTGTGTCATAAATGCAATGAGAAGCCCACAAATGTGATCCATGAGCATACTAGGGTTGACATCATGCAAGAAATGAGCTCCAAGTGGAAAGCATTGAGGCTTTTGAGTGCCAAGTGTGGTGTAGAAGCCTCTAAAAATCATCATTTGAGGGTTGGCTCTCAAATTTCCATCAATATCCCTCTGTGATCCCCAAAATCCACTTGGGATACTAGAACGTGGTCTCCCGAGTCTCCAACTGCTCAAAATTCCATCTCTAAACCAATGTTGAGGGCTTTCTAGGTGCTACTAGCCCTCCCATATCTTAGAACGTGAGACCATCCTCATTTGGTCCCTGAATAAGCTTCCATCCCTCATTTGGTACTAGGTCGGGCTAGGGGCATGTTGAGTACTAGGTTGGCCTGGGGACATTTTGTCAGAGTTCCAAGGAAGCAGTGGTACCATATTTTTCTTTAAACATTGAGATCATCAGCCATCAAATATTGAGTCATTGTAAACCCTTTCTCCAAATTTGTAATGTAAATTATTCTAGCAACACTGCGTATGTGACAACCTAGGTAAGCCTATTATTTTGGTGATGAATTTCATCCTAGGAGGTTTTTCGCTTCATTGATTCATTTTTGTTTCTAAACACGAATGATCGGCATAGTTTTTACCTCTAGCCTCGCCCCAAAGCTAGGGTAGAATTTATTGTCAAAGTCTTAGGTGAGTCCTAGTGTTTTAGTCGAGTATTATGTAAAAGTGATTTGGGAATAATTTAAGCTAATTGGCCAAATTATTTTATTACAAGTCACTTGGTCTATTAGATCATGTTGTGTCGTAGAATTGGGTATGTATTTTGAGGGTCTATAGCGAACGGGTATTCCCCCTTTGAGGGTTGAATTATGTAAAATCTTATGTAAAAATATTTTAGTGCATGGTCGCTCACAATTAGACGTCATGGCTAAAGTATTTGAGGGTGGAAAAATAATAAATCCCATCAAGTGTCAATTAATTAATTTTTCTGGCAAAAATAAAATTAAATCCTAAGCAAGAAAATTAATTAATTCGAGTCAAAAATTAAATTGAAAAAGAAATTAAATTCTCCAAGTGGAAAAATTTGTGGGGTCTAAAAGAAGTCCAATTTTGGAGCTTCCCCACCAAGGGAATATTGGAAATTTCAAGAAAAAATGGACCTTTGGGCCTTGGTGGTCAATTCAAAGTCAAATTTTTCAAGAAATTAGCTCAAAATAAATATTTTTGAGCAAATAAAAAAAAGGTTTAATGAGAAATTCGAAAATTCTTCAAAAATAATTATTTCAACAGTAAAGATTAAAAGATGATCAAGGATTTATCGACGACCGAGATTATTTTGACGAGGATCAAGCCAACTAGCCGTTATTTTCCACTTGGAGGATTTATCTACAAATTAGAGGTCATTTGTGTCTTAAGCCATTTGATGTTTGGCTAATGTAACTTTGAAAAGTTGATGTAACCTACTGTCTTGCTGAGAAAATTCGAAAAATCATAATAAAGAGTTTTGGGTGCAATTCATGGTGTCTATGATCTATTGATTTGTGGTATGTGTTGGGTACGGGCATTCCTATATTGTGCTTTATAATTGTTATTAACTGTTATTTCATTGTAGGTGATAGGAACATTCTATTGGTAAGTTGTGGACTTATCTTAGGTGATCCGATTCATTGTGTGTTCTAACGATTTATTTTTCGCAAAATATATAGTGTTTGCAGGCTCGCCAACCCTTGGATTCTATGTTCACAAACTTTGGACAGAGGTTGACTACATTTGGATTCTAAATATTTTTATGGTTTTCTAACTTCGTTAAGGCTGTGGATTTTGCATCTATCTTTTGAAATACATTTAACCATTATCAAGGACTTTAAAAAAAAAAATTCAAATTTTTCTCCAGCATTGTACACATGTATATTTTGTAAATATATTTGTAAAGTAGATTTTTTGTATATAATTTGTTTTCTAACTTTTGTTTTGTAGCTAGGGCTTTGGGGTTTTGAATTATTTTGAAATTCTTGTATATATTGGGGTTTCGAGCTATTGAAATTTCATTTGTCAAAGGAAATAGTTGGATTAGAGCTAGATCCAGGCCCTTGAGGGTAAGATCTAGTCTCCAAATTTTGCAGAGCCAACTACTGGAGAAAATTTGAAGGAAAACTGAAGATCCAAAGCAAATTGATTTTCTGGAGAGGGTTTCGAAATTTTATAGGGCTCTAAGGCACGGCGTCCTCCTCCAACCTCAGCATCAGCCTTCCTTAGCCTCAACGTTAGCCTATTGAAGCCCTAGACGCTGGCCACAAGCCCTTAAGGGCCTCGGCCTCCTCCTTGCCCTTGGTCGTGGGGATTTAAGGTCATTTTTGGCCTGGCCATAAGCTTAGAAGGCTTCGGCCTCCCCTTTGAGCCCTAAACGGTAGCCCTAAGGACTTGCCGTAGGCCTTCCAAGGCCTCTATCTACCTCGGCCTCCTATGTCCAGCTTGTCGCTGCCTCCTCAAACCCTCACCCTCTTCCTCTTTCGCTCTTTGACCCTCCCCTCTCGGTCGCCTCTTTGACCCCCCTGCATCAGCCCTTATGAGCTTTTTTTCCTCAACCGAAGGCCTATTTGGCCTTTTCCCTTAGCCACTAGGCCTCTAGGCCCTCTCTCTCCCCAACACTAGTCCTACTAGGCCTAGCATTGGCCTTCCTTGGCCTTATTTTGCCTCTCCTCCACACCTGGTTGGCCTCTGAATTTTTTGGACTGAATATTGGTGGGTTTTGCAGAGAGAAATTGGCTCAAGATTGGTATTTTCATGTGCCAAGTTCATTGGAAAAATTTTGGCAACTTGGGCAAGCATTTTTCAAGGCCTTGGGCCCAGGGTTTGATCACTAAACCCTCCATTTTCATCATTGTTTGCTACATCTCTCTGAATCATTCGTAACAGTGGTAAAATTCAAGTTTAAATGCTCTAAAATTCACTCATAAATTGCCTAAACACACTAAAAGTTTCATGATAAAATTTTACTAGTGTTTTGGCAAGTTGGGTATTGATTATTGAGCTTAGATCTACTTGTTTGTTGACTGGAATATCTTTGCATAATCAATAGATCAGATTTCATATTATTCTAAAGAAACATCTTAAGAGGGCTAAAAATTCATAATTTCACATTGGGAAACTTGTTTTATCATTTGGTAACTTTTGGGCACATTTTGGCACAAGTTGTTGCACTAATAGCTCACTATTTGCATCATTTTCTTAATGCTGCAATAAGTGATTTCAGATCTAATACAACACTAAATAATTCATCATAATAAGGTTGGCTAACTTGTATTTTCACTTGGCAAGTCACTTAATATTTCATTGACCATATTGGGTGCTTACATGCTTGATAATTTCTTGATCTAGAGTGATTTTCTTACTGCTGTCCTAACAGTTTAATAATTGCTCATTTGAACATCATTGGGATATAAGTGACATAAGATATCTTCTTGCTCATGCTCTATAGATCTTAATTGTTCTTGTTCCATGGTTTTGTAGCAAATTGGTTTAAGTGCACTAACATATTTGTTGTTGTGAGTTGATCCATAAGTTCACATCTAATAAACACTCACTAAAGCACTCTACTCTAAAAATCTCTTGGTGTTGAATATCTTAACTCGTTTTGGGCATATTGATATCTTGTGATCTAAGTCATATTGGCAAGTGATAAATTGGCATTTGAGTATTTTGTTTTAATTGTTCTCCATTAGTATTTAAGAATCTTTTTGGTTTTATTGAGATATAAATCTAATCAAACATCTCTTAAATAAGTGGCATTGTCTAAAGAGCATAATTGTGGCATTATCTTAAATAATCATCATTGAACTATCTTGAGCAATTGTAATTGGCATCTTGTGTTGATAATCATTGGCTAATTGTTAAGTGATAAGTGCTTTAAATTCACTGCTCTCATTGGTTAAGTATCTTGCGGATTGATATATTGTTGCCAGTAAGTCAATTGGCATATTCTTGGTTGTATGATTGTTTTATAGTTTATCATTAAAAAGCCAATCGTAACTTAAGTACTTAAACGATTAAACAATCTCAACTCAAGACTCACTCATATCCTTTGCATAAGCACTATAGGCCTAGCTGCATTAACAATTTACCTCCAAGCATCAGCTTGGTTGATAGATTTCTAGGGCCACCCTTTCTCAAATTAGCTTGAGGGATTCAACACCTTTCTAGTGGTTAACATGGTGACCTTACAGTTGTCAGAGCCACAGTCTCTGTAGCGATGGAAGCATCAAGTGGTTGGAACATAGGGGGACGTATCGTTAATCAAGCCTTTGCTTGCTTCTCGTTGGCTTCTATCCCACAACCTACTCTAAAGACTAGTTCCAAAACAGTTAAGGGAAGGTCATACTTGGATTAGGCATATAACTAAAAGTAATCAAGATCCTTGCATCACACCTAGGTCTTAGGATTTGCATCGCATATAGGTTAGTGAAGCATCTAAGCAGTAGTTGTCCATTCAGTTACTTGGTCTTAATTTAATAATAAGCAAGAGTTTTGACTCCATAAGGCACTGGTCTCATATTTGAATTTAATTTAATCCTTAAGATCTTGCTAAATTTAACCAAGTAGTTAGGCCACTCAATTGTGTCTCCTGGACTTGTTGGTTACCAACTTGTCCTTCGCCTTCACATTTCCATATGGACTACCCCTCATAGCATGTTGTTGGGAGACAACTAGAACGGCGAGGTCGGGGGTCAGGGTAACAACTCCCAACCTGAGTCATTGTTGCAACGCCTATACAATCTGAGCGACAACACTTCCCTAGGTAGGAGTGTTAAAGGACAACCCTATTAGGTGTTTCCATCCCCCAAGGGGAAGTAACATTTCCTCAATAGATGGGTGTTAGTGCATAATGATGGTACAGAAGGGAAAAGACTTCATGGCCAAGTGCCATGGTCAAAGGGACTAGCATGATGGGGATCCACATCCTTAGTGTATAGATGTGAGGAGGGAGCAATAGTGGATGCATGAGCTACCAACTCGACCTTTGTTTTTCCACCCCTCTTATGCGCCTTTTACTTTTTCTTGATTTTTTTCTTTTGTATTAAAGCTCGTAGCTCAAAGGGTTAGGGCTTGCTTTGAATGATGTATAGCATTTGTATTACCCCTCAATGATGAGGCAGCTCATTTCCCATCGAGGTTGAGACATGCAAGTGTTCCTTTTATGATGTATAGGATGTTGATTTGTGGTAGCATCGGATGTGCTCTAGCCACGAAATTTGGTGGAGAGGTTAGGGCGCATGAGATCTCCAATACCCGATAGATTCTAAACAGTTTGGGAGATATTAAAATAGTTAATATTTTTATGTGAATTAATATAAAACTGTGTTAGAATGGTCCAAAAGACATGGATCAAGCCAAATCTAATCTTAGTCGTCGGTTAGGGACTTAATCTCGGCTGTTGATATGTCAATGAGAAAAGTATAAGAGGAGGCTTGAGGGTCACTTGGAGAATACACCAGAGTGATAAGTCATTCTATTCCCTAGAGCGAGGTTTGCTAAGAGAGATAGAATCAATGATCAGTTGCAGCGAAGGACAGTGAATACGAGGCAGAGAGGCAGGGACAGTGCCAAGAGATCAATGCAAAAGCAGAGAAAGGTAGATGCAGAGCCAGAGGGAGACACGTAGAGGCAGCAGACACTGCGCAGAGCCAGAAGGGCCTGTATCATCCACACAGACGCTGCAGGAGTGACGCAGAGAGCCAGAGATGTTGCGCAGAGCCTCAGTAGGCTGACGCAAAGTGTTTTAGGCTAACACAGAGGCCAGCAGGGCTGACACTGAGCTTCATATTGTGCTAGAGAGGGATTTCGTGGAGCAGGCTTTCCGAATACCTGTTTCCTAAGAGAGGTATTGCTACTAGATTTTTTAATCTCTTTCGGGTTAGCCAGTTTGGCACCCAGTGTACTCAGAAAATAACTGCTTAATAATAAAACCCTCATATAGTTGCACCAGTTTTCCCACATTGGGTTTTTCTGGGGACATTAGTTCAAAAATAACAGTGTCATTGGTGTGCTTGGTTTTGTTTCCTTCAGTTAATGATTTGCAATGTGTTGAGCATGCACTTGTATTTATTTTCAGTATTTACATTGTAAATAACTTGTTAATTAACAGAACAAGTAGGTAGGAATAAATCAGTAAAGTGCATGGAGGGTTTCTAACTGTTAGACTTAGAAACTTCAACATAGGAGCAACATGTGCTCAAGAACCGGGTGATGGCCATCATGAATGAGGTAGATCGCATGCTAGGTTTCTGCCCACGTGCTAATGTGTATGCCTCAGTTATCTCTTGCATTTTTTATATTATTTTATTTTATTTTGTGGCCATAATATGCTTTTTCCTTTTCTTTTAGCTGCATCAACTAACCAGTGCAAAGTTTTGGGCCCTACCCAAGTATGTGGATGTATCGGTGCCAAATCCTAGAGAACTAATTGTCAATCAAACCCAAAAGACATAGGTCAAATATGGGCTTGTAATGTAAGATCGAAAGTGGTAAGTATGGATTAGGGATAATGGAACAGGCTATTTCAATTAAGGCTTCACGAGTAGTGCCCTTCCTATACCCATTGGGCCATTAGGGGAGGTCCCATTGGACTATTATCGAAGATTAACCCCCCATTTAAGTTGAGGGAACAAGCTCACGATTAAAACACCTCCTTCTAGGTCACCCCATAATCCATATCAATATTCCAAATACAAGCAAGCATAAGCACCCAATTGCAAAATGAATAAAGTACCTTTTGATCGAAAGCCCACCTTCATCCATGTGCTCTTGCGGGATGGATGAGAAAGTATATGACTAATGCAAGTGGCAGAGAATAAATGGCACATCATTAGCTAGTGGTGGTTGTTAGGGGTTGCATGCCTAGTTGATTGGATGTGTAATGTTCCAAATATAAATTTAGCAGAAAATTGCTTTAGAAATTTAGTTGCCAGCTCCATAAACAATATGCACAAATCGAACCACAAATTTCACTGCAAAAACAAGAAATGCGATTTGCAACCAAAGAATAGATAAGATAAAACATGCAGAAAAATCTCAGCCTTATTTTATTAATATGGAATACAAAATAGCATGCTAATATAGAATACTGAACATGGTTGGGGTGATGCCCTCAAAAGGTCAACAATAATGCTGCAGCGGCCTCCAAAATTAGTTGAACTGTTGAATACAACCTGTGAATTTTGAATGAATTCACCAAGGGGAGAGATGGATTCTCGCCCACTCTTACTACATCACTCGAGGGTTTCCATCCTAGGGCTACAACTAAAGATGGGAACTCTTGGTTCTCCAAACCTTTCCACAAAGAAAATACTCAACTCCAAGATGTCCCAAATGATCTCCTCCTTCTTTTAAAGGCTCAATAGATAGATCTCCAAGGTCCTAGAAGTGTCTTATTTTGATTATTTTAATATTATTCTAGAAGTTCCCCTTTGACTCCATCTAAGTGACTTTTTAATTTAATTTAATTTATGTTAAGTCACCTTTGGCTTTCTTCCTTCAATTAATTATTTTCCCCTCCTTTTATTTAATTAAGTGACTAATTACAGTAACTTTTAATCTGGGAAAATGGTAAATTGTTCATCGTGCTTCATCTGGCCACTAGAAGCCTCTTCTCATCATCTCATCCTGTAGATCTTCTCGTTTCGGTTCCAACGAGCTATTACACTGAGGTATTCCATGAAATATTCCTCCCAAAATGCCACCTCAAGCGTAATTAATTAAGTTAGGCCCAGTAATAACCCCATTTTATGAAAGTTGTCGAAATGCAACCGAACAAAAGCCAGTTGTGAAGATGATGGAATATGTCAAGCGAATGCCATCAAATCTCGTAAAAACTCCTCAAAACCCCTTCAAGACCCCTAATGATGTAATCTTGTTGGGGCCTGGCCATCACATACGCTGGAAACCCATCTTGGCTGCACTCTAGAGAAAAATAGAAATGGGGACATTACAAATCCTCCCGCCCCGAGATTGTTTGTCGTCAATCAATCTGCACCTGTCCACTGTAGAGGCATTTGCAAACTAATACGAGGATCTCATATGAACGACTAGACCACATCATGCCTCCATGCAATCCAAACATGAATGGATACCCCAATACCTGGGGCTAGATCCCAAGCCCATCTTCTCAACCAGCTATCAATATATCCACCTAGATCTCAACACCACCATGGCCAATCATTGACCATGTCCCATGGTTCTAACTGTGTTCTGTCTTTGCCCATTGATGTTGCTCCACCAGTAGAATACCAACTCATCACCTTCCTCCAATCCAATCCTTGGTACAGACCAAGGTCAACCCAACTATGTTGATGCAAGCCTAGTGCAACTGGTAAGTTTATAAACTGTTGGCCTACATCCCACTATCAACTAGAGCATTTAATGTCCCTTATATCTAAGGGCCCCAGTTGTACTATGCCCCTGGCTAGGAATGATTCCCCATCAATAGGATACCAACTCATGATCTCCCGCCAGTCCATCTCATTAGAAGGATTGAATGCATGGACTCCTGCTCGTGGAACAAGTCTATTATGATGATGCTGGTCCCTGATCAACTCATGCTGCTCTGCCTAATCAATCAACAAGATTCATCAAAGAAACCATGCCTCTCTCTCTACAGTGGACAAAAGTGCATAACCTGTGTTGCAAGCCTTGTCTATGTATTTCTGGAGAGGGTTGTTGCCTGGAAATATTGCAGCTTTGTCGGTTTCCACTGCATCTATCTACACCTCATCAATGGGTATGCCTAAAGATGGATGCACCACCATCTCCAAAAGATCCACCCTCATCTAACTGGAGACTTCAAGCTCCCCCAGTTTACCAACCTCCTACAAAATTATACTATCAGGCTCCAACACCTCTTGACAACAAGTGTCTATCAGCAGGGTTGCGGGGTAGCGGCTCCCCCCCGAACCCGCTCCCTTCGGGACTGACCCCGGGAGTGTGCTCCCGAAATCGCTCCCTAGCCTTTTTTGCAGTAACATTCTAAATGCAATCTTTTTCAAAGAAACAAATAATTTTTGAGTGGGGCAGCCTAATGATCAAGCCTATGGCCCTAATATTGATATGTGATTCATGGTAATGTTAAACTCTTAAAGTAAAATGATGAAAATGAAGATTTTAACATTACCATGAAATGACTTGAGATGTTTGAGAGTGGTTCTGACCTCATTGGATTTCATATTGAGAAAGTAGAATTTTAGATCTCATTCAAAATCTAGCAGACTTATCAATTTTTCAGGATTTCAGGATTTGGGGGATGGCAATGTTTCCATTGGATTTTGTCATGTATAAGGTATCAAACTCGTATTTAATCAAGAGCACCAATCCCTCTATGTACCTTGATGTTAGTAACATTGGTTGTCGAACAACTCTATCACGACCCTACTAAAAATGTATCCATCACTCAAACAAACTATTGACTTGACATGCTATGTTTTTTCTATCTTATGTTAATGCTTTAAGGGTGATATTAATGGCCAAGATCCCTATACAAATCCAAAGGTAATGACAAAGATACCTCTGGATATTAATGCTTAGAGGGTGATATTAATGACAAAGATCTTGATTTTCCAACAAGACTCTGAATTTAGACATTTCTTGTGGTGGCAAGAGGCCCAAGCATTAGCAATAGATAATAGATTTACTTGTCTTTTCTAGTTTCTACTAGTTTTTATAATTGTTGACTCTTTCATATTTATTATGATATTTTGTGTAAACAATATATGACAATTTTAGTTTGAAGTTTGAAGTTGGCAATTATAACTCATTGGTAATGAATTATGAATATGATGCTCTGTGAAAGTTGAAAGTTGTTTCATTTCATTTCATTTTATAACATTCATTTCATATTAGATATTCTTTATCGTAATGGTTACACTTAGCTTACAAGTACAACTTTGGTGATCAATGATGATAAATGTTATATATTGAATTCTGAAAGCTTGAAACTTAAAGATTTATGAATCATGAGACTCAATATGTTGTATGTTACTAACTTGTGGACGTGGTTGATGTTGATTTGGGGTAGCATCGGATGTGCTATAGCCACGAAATTTGGTGGAGAGATTGGGGCACATGAGATCTCCAATACCCAGAAAGGGTTTGCGCAGATTCTAAACAGTTCAAGAGATATTAAAATAATTAATATTTTAATGGAGTCCCTAAGTCTAAACTTAGGGAAAATAAAATATTAATGCGTATTAATATGAAACTGTGTTAGGATGGTCCAAAAGACATGGATCAAGCCAGATTTAATCTTAGTCGTTGATTAGGGACTTAATCTTGGTCGTTGATATGTCAACAAGAAAAGTATAAGAAGAGGCTTCAGAGTCACTTGGAGAAGACACCACAGAGTGATCAGTCGTTCTATTCTCTAGAGCGGGGTTTGCTAAGAGAGATAGAATTAGCGATCGGGAATTGCAGCTGAGGGGCATTGAGTACAGAGAGACAGAGAGGCAGAGATAGTGTCGGACGAGCAGCAAGTAGCCAGAGAGAGTGATGCAGTAGCCGCCAGGGCTCACGCAACGCCACGCAGAGGCAGCGGGGAGCTGCGTAGAGCCTCAAAGAGGCAAGCATTGTTGATGCAGGGCTCGTAAGGCTGAAGTAGAACCATTCAAAGTGACACAGGGCCAACACTGGGCAGAGTGGGGCTGATGCAGTCCAGAAAGGCAGACGTTGGGGTTTCTGGGGCAGATTGGAGCTGAGGAGCTGCCGTAAGGATTATCTGGGGTTTCAGCCAAGAGATTTGTCTCAAACTGAGAGGTATTACTACCAAGGAAATTCTATGTTGGGTAGGTCAGTGTTGGCACCCAGATTGTACTATAATATTGCTTAATAAGAAAACCCTTAGATAGCTGCACCAGTTTTCCCACATTGGGTTTTTCCGGGGACATTGGTCCAAAAATAATGGTGTCATATGGTGTGATTGTTTCTGTTTCTTTTAGTTGTTGATCTGTAATATGTTGAGCATGCACTAGTGTTTATTTTCAGTATTTACATTGTAAATAACTTGTTAAGTAATGGAACAAGTAGGTAGGAATAAATCAGATAAAGTGCATGGAGGGTTTCTAACTAAGTACACTTAGAAACTTCAACATGGTATCAGAGGATGATTGCAGATCATAGGAGGACTGAGGACATCAGCCGAGCAGAGAATAGCAGCAAAAAAACAGTTGTCCCGAGGCGACAGAAGTTGTTTCTAGCAGAGCAACAACAAGGGGAGGGTGACGCAGTGCCTACGTCATCAAGGGTGAGCTGGGAAGAGGCAGCGTAGAGGCTAAGGAAGGCAAAGGGAGCCTCATGCAGAGCCACGTAGAAGCTGGGATTTATTGTTAACCCCATAAATTTCAAATTTGTCCCAAGTGTAAAGATTTTGTATCCCATCTCATGTTCTTCCTTGGGCAGCTCCAACTGTAGAATGGCACGCATCCCTTTTGAAAAGGGTCTAATGTTTGCTACTGCTAGGTTATTAAGAGCCTTTCTGAAGGTCTCAGCCATGTTTAGCTTAATGAGGACAAGTACAATTGTGATAATGAGGCCACTACTTTCTGAGTTGGTTGAATTTCTCAGACAAACAGTTTCATGGCAAACTGTTATAGGTGTTTTTTTTCACAGTTTTAACTTCAGTAAATTAATATAGTGAACCATGTGCATAAAAAATAAGTCTCCAAGGGGTTCAAATGATGTATTTAATGCTTCAATAAGTGACCAGTGACCACAGATCTCAAAACAATTCTATGTCTCTTATATAAAACCCAGAAAATTACACATTACTGATATTTGGAAATGATACCCATAGAACAATCCTTTCTCATTTAAAATTTAAATACACAGGGAATAGATAGGAGAGATGGAACTTGGTATTAGATAGCAGCTCAATTGTGTCCTCAAAATGTAAACAGATACACCAGTAAGAGAAACCCTCTTCAGTAGAGACAATATATATATATAACAATGTCTCCAAATATACACTTCAGGCACGTCTAGTGAATAAAATGAAGGAACAACGCTTGCTTCTTAATTATGTATCAGTCAAATAATAGGTAACTTGTGACCTTTCTACTCCATAAACCTTCAATACAAATGATACAAGTCTGTTCCATTCAGCAAGATTAATTACGATTTTCTTCAAGCCTAGAATGACCTCCCACAAGTCATAGAGGCTGGTCTAGCTGATATCCATGCACAAGAGCAATAGAAATGGTCTTCATGTCCAGCAAGCAACAACACGGCCTTTTATGAGTGAGGATAGGCTCCAGCAGTGAGCTTACTCAATCACTCAATAAATATGCAGTCACCTGAAAAAAAGAGCGTGCAAGGTATTAATGAGCAGAGAGTGAATATTCCAGCACCCACGTCCAGCACTTTTCCTTTGTGCACAGGTCATACAGTCACACATCGCTTAATTAAGTAATGCTCACCATATTAAATATAATCAACTCCATCAAACTTTTTGTTTAAAGCGATGAAGATGACCAACTCTAAACCCCCTGCAGAATATGGCTTGGTCCAGTGCTAAACAGATTGAGCCTCTATCTCCCGAATGGCACACAACAAATGACGTTGCAAACAATTTGGTTTGTGCACTTCAACCCAAAGAAAAACATGTTGTCAGGAAACTTGGTCGGCAGCCACTTTTTTTCAGACAAAAAAAAGACTTTCATTCCATTATGAGAGAGAAAGTTACATTTTCATAGGATTATATCAGATCATATTCATCGGATCATGTAAATCAGCTCGATTGTCCACATGACAGATCCACCACAAAAGAAGTGCAAAAAAGCAGAAAAACAGGGGAGTTTGCAGGGATCCCCACCCAAAAAGATATCGGCAAAAAAAAACCAAAACACTGCAGCAGAGATGAGAGTTAATACTCAAACGATCCCATACCACAACCCCTACCAGCAGAGAACTTTTCAAAGAACATAAAGCCTGGGCAGAGGGAGAGACCAACTTTTGAGAGTGCATCAGCCTCCATGTTCTGCTCCCAAAATACATGTTGAAAGGAGACAGCTGAGAAAGTGGGGAGAATGTTCCGTATCAACTAGATCCAATTGCAAAGAACAGGGACCTCAAGAGAGCAGCGACCTTGAATCCAGTTGATCAAGACAAGGGAGTCACCAAAAATAAGAAAGTTATCAATGCCCAGCCAAGAAGAGCACTGGAGAGCCCCCCACAACGCAATCAGCTCGGCTCTGCAGTTGTCCCCCCTACCACCATGCCAGGAGAAATGATAATGGACAGCAGGGTCCAAATGAAGCGAGACTCTGCATCCACAATTCCCTTCAGAGGAGGCACCATCAAAGGAACAAATAGGGAAAATGCTAGACAAATCGACATATGAGACAGTCCAAAGAGAGTGCTTTGGAGTCCAAGGACCAATTTCCTTGAAATAAGTCGCAATGTCCAGAGCAACAGTCATAGTCACAGGCAGATTGCCTTCGAAAACCAAAGCATTCTTGGCGCACCAAATCCCCCAAAGGACATAGAGGGGAAGGGTTCTATGGGCTTTAGCTCTGGAATTCCATAATCTGAAACAACTGTGTATGGAGGACGCATCATTGATCTGAGGGACACCCAAAATTGTGGCCACCCCTGCCCAAATCTCAACAGCAAAGGGGCAGCGAATAAAAAGGTGGAGGCAGTCCTCAGAATCCTGTCTACATAGGCAGCACCAGCCAGGACCAAAGAAGCCTCTTCTATGTAGATTGTCCCAAGTTAGAATGCGGTTGTGAATGGCCAACCACAAGAAACACTTGATCTTCAAGGGGCTTCCCACTTCCAAAGCATAGAGGTAATGTCAGAGAAGGACATCGCTTGGGATGTGGAGGTAATGTGATCATAAGCTTCCTTGACCGAAATCCAGTCATTCCTAATGTGTCTACCCCACACAAGCACATCAAACCTCTGTGAGATGTTAATGCCCGCCATGCAAAGCATGTTGCGATACCTTTCCCATTCGGCCACCATTTCCTCTGATAGTCTGATCTGCCAGGCATGTGGCCAAGAATGAATTAAGAAGAATTTATCACCTTGCTAATAGAATTAAGAGGATTTTATCACCTCACATTTCTTTGGAGCAGTTCGGTTTCTTGTCAAACAGGCAATCCAAGATGCCATTGCAATTGCACAAGAGTGCATACATTCGATCAAGATGAGGAAACTAAAAGCATGTCTCATGAAGTTTGACCTCCGAAGGGCATTTGACTGCGTGGACTGGGAATTCCTCACACTGATTCTATATAAGATTGGCTTCAAGCATAGACACGTTCAATGGATTTTGGCCTGCATAACATCTGCGTCTATGGCAGTCCTCATCAATGGAGAGCCTTCCCAATTCTTCAAAACACACCGAGGCCTCAGACAAGGTTGTGCATTATCGCCTCTTCTTTTTATATTCGTTATGGAAGCTCTTAGTAGAGGAATCAAGGCTAAAGCTGAAGCAGGGGCTATCGTGGGTTGCAATCTCGCTAGAGGCTGCAGCATTTCCCACCTAATGTTTGTGGACAACGTGTTGTGTGTTGGAGAGGCCAAGCTCTCTGTGTGGGAAGATTTCCACAAGACTTTTAGGGATTTCAGCAAAGCTTCTGGCCTTATTATCAACCAAGAAAAAACAGAGTTGATAACCGACTCAGAGGATTCCTCGGTGATGATTGAAATCGCTGACATGTTTGGGGTCAAAATCAGATCCATGTTTGGGGGATTCAAATATCTTGGATGTAGATTAAAGCCTAACAAATACTCCATTTTGGACTGGGATTGGCTTATTTCCAAATTTAACAAAAAGTTGTCCAGTTGGGATAAGAGATGGCTTTCCTTGGGCGGAAGAGTGATAATGATAAAGGTTGTTTTGATAAGCATTTTGGTTTACTGGATGCACCTCTTCCACATACCACAAGCTATTATTAACAAAATAGACTCCATCACCGCCAAGTTCCTTTGGTCTGGAGTTGGTGTTGTGCAGAAGTTTCATCTTACGGGACTGAAGAACATTGCCAGATCTGTATAGAAAGGCGGATGGGGTATCATTGAATCCCGTAGTTTTAATTTGGCCCTCCTGGTTGCAAGCATTTGGAGGCTATTCTTCGTGAAGGGCCATGGCAAAAGATCATGTTTGGGAAATATATCAAGCAGGCAAGCATGGAGGAGTGGATTGCAGCAGGGGTTCCTTCGGCTGGTAGTCCTTCAAAAATCTGGAGCAGTCTCAAGCTCGCAATCCCTTGGCTTTGCAACAATCTATGCTGGAGGGTGGGTAATGGGCTGAGAATAAAAGTGGGCCTGGATGCCATCAAAGGCCTCAATGGCAACCACCTCCTCCCTATTTCAATCATCAATGACTGAAGCAGAAAACTTTTTGAAAACAGAAATATGTGTGTAAAATATCTTATTAAAAATGAATAGACAGATGATGTCTGATTACAATGGGGCTCCTGGCTTAAATACCGCCATGGACACCCTTTGGGAAAGGGCATGATCTTATGATCGTGCCCTTTCATCTAACTAAACCTAAAATTAAACAATAACCTAAAATAAACTAATTTTTTACATAACATTGCCTTCCTCTCGAAAGAATGCTTTGTCCTCAAAGCATAAGTAACGACGGATGTTGTTGAAGAATGATTCATTCTCCCAGAAAGCGTCTTCTTCGGGTAAGTCCTTCCACTTGATCAGATATTCTAAGATGATCAAGGTCGCACATTTTAAAAGGTCTTGGATTAATCTCTCAAGTTTCGTTTTTTGGTGATGTGGATATCGGTATGGCTTGATGTTAACAGGGTCTGGTCTTGCCTTGACTTCTATTGTATGCTCAATTTCCCTATTAGGCGGCATCTTCATAGGTAGGTCTTGAAATACTTTTTCATGCTTCCGAATCAGATCTTGTATCTCTGGTGATTCTTCTCTGGTCATATTTGCAGATAACATTTCTAATTGATGACATTGTACTGCATAAGTAGGTGCTCTTTTTCGACTCAGCTTCATCATCTGAGATGATGATACATCATGATTTTCTGGTGCTTGGAATCCATGTAGTTTGTACTTCTGACCTCCCCATTTGAATTTTATAAATTGTAATTGATGGTTGGCGGCATAAGTACCTAAAGTTCGTAGCCATTGGATGCCTAAGACTACATCTACTCCTCCTAATGGTACCGTGAAGAACGGAGACTCTAATTTAAAGTCTTGAATCTGCAAATTGACTTTATGGCATTTCCCTACCTTTTCAATCTTCTTACCGTTAGCTATCATCACTTTCATGTTTGGTAAGGGAAATGAAAATATATTGAGTCTCTTTGCCACAGTTGTATCTAAGAAATTGTGTGTGCTTCCAGAGTCGATGAGAACCACTGCGTTGTTCTTCTTTATGTGTCCTTTTAACTTTAAGGTCTGAGGTTGTGATATACCTGTCATGGCTGATAATGACACTTGCGGAATACTTCCGTCATCTAATTCTGGTGAGAATTCTGCGGCGTCTTCTGTGTCTTCTATGTCATAATCTTCACTGTTCGAATCATTGATTGCTTCACAATTATATAGGTTCTTTGGTTCTTTTCCTTTAACACATCTATGTTTGGGGTCCCACTTCTCACCACAGCATTTACATTTACCTTCTTTTATCCTTTGCATTTCCACATTAGATTTTTCATCTTCACGACGATGTGGTGGAACATATCTTATATTATTTGAGTCCACATACTGGGGTATCCTTCGTCTTGCATAAGCTTTTTTCGCTGTTGACCAAAATATTGGTTCGGATTTCTTTTCGGCTGTTTTTGCTTTTCGTCTTGCTTCTTCTATAGATGTAATATCATGCATCTCAAGTTCTGCTTGTAAATGGGTTTTGAGTCCCGAGATGTATGACTGAATTAAACGAGATTCTGATAACCCAGGTACTCGTGTTACTAAGGTCTCCCATTCTTGAGTGTATTCATTGACACTTCCTTTTTGTCGTAGTTTGATGAGTTTTGAAAAGAACTCTTCTTCCTTTACACCTTGGAATCTTTTGAAGAATGCATCTTTAAATCTCCTCCAGCTAATGACGTGTGTTGTCTTTTTCCACCACATATACCAGTTATATGCTTCTCCCTCCATTTTCATGGATGCATGTCTAAGCTTTTCGTCATCGTCAGTGATGTCATATATCTCAAAGTATTCTTCTGCTTTATTTATCCATGCAACATTGTTTTTTTCGTTTCCATCGAATTTAGGCATCTCGACTTTTGCCCTTCGCTGGTATGTTGCCACTGGTTGAGCGAAAAAGGGGTGTTGATTGGTAAATTTATCCCAGAGTTGCTTGTTTGTAAAGATTGTGTTACTTGCTTCTTGGTGGGGTGTCGCTGATTTTTTTGGGGATTCAACCTTGTCATGAGAGTTTGTGGACTTAGTTGAATCCGACGAGACGTGTTCTTGATTCTCTTCACCTTCTTTCAGTAGTTGTTCGGGCGTACAATTCGACCTTTTACACAGAACTTTTAGCATTGCTAAGACCTCCTTGAAGTTTACTTCTGTTTGGACATGTTGACTTTCCATTTTTATCTCTATTCGATTTGTCGTATCTTCAAGATTTTTGATTTTGTCCGCTTGCTCTCCCAGCTTGCTCTCGACTTCATTTAATCTTTTACTGACCTCGTCGTGGTTGTTATTTATCCTTTGCTCTACATCCAACAACCTTTTTTGGAAATCCGCCATTGTCATTGTCGACATTGAGCGGGTTTGCGGAGGCGTGTATTTATTTGCCAGCTAAAATATTTTTCCTTCCCTTTTTTTTTATTTTTAAATAATTAAATTAAATTAATTTAATAATTTAATTTAATTAATTATATATATATATATATATATATATATATATATATATATATATATATATATATTTTTAAATTAAATTAAATTAATTTAATAATTTAATTTAATTAATATTTTTTTTAAATTAAATTAAATTAATTTAATAATTTAATTTAATTAATATTTTTTTTAATTATAAATTATAATAATTATAATTTATAATTATTAATTATTATATATATATATATATATATAATTTAAAGTTATAAATTATATAACTTTTAATTAAATTATATATATATATAATATATAATTAAAATATAATATATAATATATATATAACCAAATCACGTTATAATTATAATATATATATATATAGTATATAATATATAACTATATAATATAGTTTATTATAACTATATATATAACGAAAAGGTAATATTGAACTTTACTGCTATTTAATGTAATGAAACGCTGCTTAATTGAAACCACAGGCACGTTCCGTGACTTTTCAAACCCCTTCTTCGAGCGGACAGGAATAATAACCGCAGAAAAGGAAATGGGAACCTCAGTGCTTATATAGTTATATACCCAACGTAATCCAATCGTGACGTTAAATGATGTGTCCCTCAGACGGTTGAATAATACACCACGTCAAAGAACATTGCAGTAGTGTTGACCGAGGCAAGATATTGATCGAAGATAATTGGCACTGTGCGGAAGTGTGTTAACAACGATGGTGTGGATTGTCGGAAGGGAACAACAGACTAAGAGTCCGGGTACACAACAATTGGGTGCAAAAGACGTTGGTCGGGACAGGGATGGAACGAGACAGGGTGTGTTGACAGTGGTGGAGCGATGGATTACAATGGAAATGGATTACGCAGCAACGGATTGGGTGCAGACACGTCGGCGGGGATAGGGATGGACGAGACCTAGAGGTGTGTTGACAATGGCAAAGCGATGGATTACAGACAAGTGAAAATGCAACAGACTGCACAGTGGAAAACACAATGCGATGAGACAATGGGATGCACAGTGGGAGTAACTATGTGCGGAAAAGTAGTGAGGCTTTTCAGAGGCCCCAGGTGCTCTGATACCAATGAAGCATAAAACTTTTTGAAAACAGAAATATGTGTGTAAAATATCTTATTAAAAATGAATAGACAGATGATTTCTGATTACAATGGGGCTCCTGGCTTAAATACCGCCATGGACACCCTTTGGGAAAGGGCATGATCTTATGATCGTGCCCTTTCATCTAACTAAACCTAAAATTAAACAATAACCTAAAATAAACTAATTTTTTACATAACAATGACCTTAACTCACAGGGGCTAGATACTCTTTCTAGCTTGTGGGAGTGGTCCAGGCAGCGTGTGGCGATCGGCGACCACTTATGGATTAATATCGTGATTTATCTTGCAATTTGGCCTCCGCTAAAATTATAACCGATCCACGTGATTTTGCATCCCACCACACACAAGATTAAAAATGTGGCCCTTACAATTACCAAATCAATATTCTTCCTTTGTGATATGTTCCTGGCATTGACTCGGCCCTTGCAAACGTGCAGTAGTGCAGCCCACAATCCACCAACGTGTTCGTTGACTATTTTCGACCACTTTAATCACAAATTTGGGCAAATAAATCAATCAACCTCCGCAGCTTCACACAGTGCATGCACGTCACAATCTTATGAACAAATCGATGATTAATCCCCCACTCTGATCACTCACCACAATGTCGCCCTTGAACCATGAACAAAAACTCAGTGAATGCGGCCCTGGGTTGTGCATCAGTCTTCTCTTATATTCAACCACTACACCAATCTCACCTCAATCTTGATATCACGTGTGCCTGGGTGGGTTTAATATTTGTGGCTCTTACAGATCATGTTGCCACAGAATAAAATGTCACCCTATAACATGACTATGGGCTCGACCACTTATGGAGAATGGATCGTTGACTAGATTGTTGCTCAAGCTAAGTTTGGAAGCAGCATTCTCGGCTTTCAGTAGTTAAACATTTGGTCTCTATGCTTTCGCTGACATATTTTTGAACTCCCTTCTATTATTTCTCTCGGCCTTATAAAATAATGAAGCCTTATTATAAAAATTCAGCTGACCAATCAATACTGATATTTTCACGTCTCTTAAAAAGAATACTTCATGCAACTATGACATTAATCGACCGCTCAAGAAGATATAATGGCCCCTCTGCTTGTAAAAATTTTGGTCACAACGAATCAACAATTTCCACTTTTGAGATAAGTGATTTCAGCTTGCACTTTGCTGACGGAATCAAATAGAATTTAGCACCAGAATATTCAATCCATTTTAGAAAGAATGACATTGACAACCATTCATAATATTAATTCGGACTTCAACATTACAAGGGTTTGAACATTTGGCTTATACACAGTACCTCAGTTCGCAAAATAAATTGGTCCTACATGACGAATTTGGCTACCACGAACTTATGGATCCAGTACTGCTAAAATTACCTTTTGAAACCTTCAAGATGGCAAGAAAACCAGCTATGATACCACTATAATGTTGCAATTATAAATCTAGCAGAAAATTGCTTCAAAAAATTTAGTTGTCGGCTCCAAAAACAATTTGCACAAATCAAACAACAAAATTCACAACAAAAACAAGAAATAAGATCCGCAACTGAAGAATAGATAAGATAAAACATGTAGAAAAATCTCAACCTTATTTTATTAATATGGAAAATGAAATAGCATGCTAATACAGAATATTGAACATGGATGAGGTGATGCCCTCAAAAGGTCAACAATAATGTTGCAACAGGCCTCCAAAAATAGTTCAACTGTTGAATACAACCTATGAATTCACCAAGAGGAGATAAGGGTCCTCACCCACTCTCACTAAATCACTTGAGGGTTTTCATCTTGGGGCTACAGCTGAAGCTAGGAACCCCTGGTTCTCCAAACCTCTCCACAAAGAAAATACTCAACTCCAAGATGTCCCAAACGATCTCCTCCCCCTTTTAGAGGCTCAATAGATATATTCCCAAGCTTCTAGAAGTGTCTTATTTTGATTATTTTAAAATTATTCTAGAAGTTCCCCTTTGACTCCATCTAAGTGGCTTTTTAATTTTATTTTATTTCTCTTAAGTCATCTCTGGCCTTTTTCCTTCAACTAATTATTTTCCCCTCCTTTTATTTAATTAAGTGACTAATTAAAGTCACTTTTAATCTGGGAAAATGGTAAATCGCTCATCGTGTTTCATCTAGCCACTGGAAGTCTCTTCTCATCATCTCATAATGTAGATCCTCTCATTCTGGTTCCAACGAGCTATTACACTAAGGTATTCCATCAAATATTCCTCCCGGAATGCCACCTCAAGCATAATTAATTAAGTCGGGCTCAGTAATAACTTCATTTTATGAAAGTTGTCGGAATGCAATGAAACAAAAGGCAATTTGTGTGGATGATGGAATATGCCAAGTGAATGCCATTGATCCTATAAAAGCTCCTCAAAACCCCTTTGGGACCCCCGATGATGTAATCCTACTCTGGGGGCCTGGCCATCACATACCCTGGAAACCCATCCTGGCTATACTATAGAGAAAAATAAAAATTAGGGCATTACAATGTGAAGAATAGGAGAAAAAAATTTCTCTGATAGGATAACCCACTTTGGTGGGTATCAGGCCCCATCAAACATGTCTTCATATCGCAAACTACTCATTGATGCCATCTCACAAATCGACCTTGGTAACTTGGCCACAAAACCCCAACTACAAAATCAAAAATAATTTTGTTGTCATCAAAAGAAGAAATTCGTTGTTGCAAACCCTAGTGATCTCAGAACTCTCCTTCTTAGCATTGTCTATGTTGAAAATTGGCAACTCAATGTTGAATTTCCTTAAATAAAATCTCATTTCTGACAATTCTAGAGTGACTTTCTAAAAATAGAAAATTGTGTCTAGCATCTCAAGTATGACTTTCCAAAAATAGTAAATCACCTTGCATCTAATTGTAATCAAGTATAGTTGAAGGAAAATCACTTAACTTATCATTAATCAATCCTAATAGTTCAATCTTTACATAATCATCAATATTATTAATATTATTATTATCCTTTATGATACAATGATATTATTATTACAAGGAATTACAAGTCACATTTCCTTCATTACCTCAACCACTTCGCACCTCTCTCCTTGATGACTCACATGTCACTACGTAAGTCTCTCTCTCTCTCTCTTAATGATACATTACACTCTTTCTTACGCACTCATTAAAGACATGGCATATTCCTCTTACACTCATTAAAGGCATGTCATAAAAGATTCCTCTTACACTCTCTTTAATGCATATGTTACACTCTCCTTAACTAAGGCATGCATACCTCTCTTAATGGCATAAGTTACTAAGGCATGCATACCTCTCCTTAATGGCATAAATTACTAAGGTGTGCGTTACTCTCCTTAATGGCATGAGTTAAACTACCCTAAATGGCATATGTTACTCTTCCTCAAGGCATGTGTATTGCTCCTCCTTGATGACAAGAATTCGTTGCTCTTACATATGTGTCTCATGTCTTCTCACCTAACAACTACTACTTCTACATTGTGAAAGAAGAATTCAAACTTGAGAGAGAGAGTTGGAGAGACTTGAAGAAAATTGTGAGAGAGAGAGACTTGGAGAGTAAGAGCAGAGGTTGGTGAGCCAAGGTTGATTCAGTGCTTCAATGTTTCAGTTTTGATTCAATTGAAGAGAAGGTTGATTCAATGCTTGCATCTACTGTTGCTACCAGTGATCTCCATGCTACAGCTTGTTCACATTTGGGTGAACTTACTCAGTCTCTTGATCTCTCATTGTACTTTGTATCTCTATTGAACAATTGATATCTAATAGAAGAAGATTCTGGTTGGGCTTTCCCCTTGTGGGTTTTGCCTTGGTTATTGGGCCTAAATTCTCTATGTCTCATTCTGTTCTTGGTTGTCTTCTATTGTGAATTTGGTTTATGTTCTATCTACAATTGTTTAACTAATATTGCAGCAGAAAAAAGTTTTTGAAATAAGTAATTGGTTTAGCATAGAACATCATAATTTCAACATTCTAGAGCTCTAACACCATGTTAAACTTTCTAATACCAACCCATATTTATTTTCTCGCAACAATTGTTTATTCCCAACAATTTATTTTATTAACCAAATAAATTTTGAATTGTTGAAAAATAAAATCACTAGTATTTTAACTTCCATAAATTTATATGTAGTGGAAATAAAATCAGAGAGAGATCAATCACACATTACAACAGATAAACACCCACAACAATTATCCTTCATTAATTAATATCAGGAAAATCGGGGTTTCAACCCTCCAAGTAATTACAAGGAAATATGCATTGACTAGAACAAGTCATTCGGCACCATTGGAAGAATTTGGCCCTAGACGTTTCAGCCCACTAAAAATCAACCTCTGAAGAAATTTGGCAAGATAATTTGACACGCCTCTTCACCAACAACTCGACCCTGCAGCTTCCCCTCGCACAGCCTCTATGCCTCAGGAAATTCAACCCTGGCAAATGACCTATTTCTCGCTCAACAATTCAGCCTTGTAATCTCTAGCAATTTGGCCTCCTGGAAATGCTCTCAAATCCACCTGCACTCTTCCTCTTCTCTGCTTCAATCTAATTGAGACTTTTGCTCTAGAGGAAAATCGTTTTCTCTCTCGTTTATGTTTTCACCTCTCCCTTAGGTTTACTTTATAATTTTTCTTCATCAAGACCAAATCCCTTACCCTAAGCTCCCTTCTAGAAAATTTAGGAGATCAATGGTTGAGATAATTTCTAAGTCAATTAAATAATTAATTTATTTATCATTAGAAATTGACTTAATAGTCCACAATAATTAATAGACTTTAAGTTAGACTTGGGAAAGAAGACATAAATCACTTACTCCGCCATGCAAGCACTTAAGGAGGCAATAAATCATCTTCTACATGCTAAGAGACCAAGCCTCCAAAGACCTTCTAAAGCTACCATAAGCTTCAACATGAAGTGCATTCATATGGTATATATTCTTTTGGGCTGTTGGGTAAAATTGGATTATAGGGAAGTGAAATATGACTGCTGTAATTTAATGTTTCAGATTAGCCCTGAAGCTGAAAGTTCACAAGTACTATTTAATGTACCCTTCTAATTAATTGCCCTAAGGAGAATGAAGTAGCTTATCCAACCTTGTAGGCTATAGTCAATGATAAAGGGGAAACCCATTATCCAATGTTTTGGGGCAACATTGGGTAAATTTGGAGTAATTGGGGCAAAGCTTGTGAAAGCAGCCAAAATTGGGGCCATGTGGATGGAAACCTATAACCCCTCACATTAAAATAAGGAGAAGATACCCCATAACAAATCATTAAATAAGAGAGGAGAAATAATTTTCTCATCATTGATTGGTTGGATATCTCTGCCTTTGTGCTCAGGCTCTAAGGGTTTTATGACCCCTATATCCTTTGATTGGTTTCAGTGGTAATGATCCCACACTAGTCAGTCCTTTCCTTTCTCGCATTGGTTGACACAATTGTGTTGAGACATATTCATCTGGATTTTCTGGCATTCAAGGAGAGATGTCGTGGATTGTTTGTTTGAGAAATATTTTGCGGTAAAAGGACAACAAAACATTTGAGTAGCAATGAATCAATTCAAGAATTTGATTAAGACAACAACCCTATCTACAGTTTTTTGTGTGGAAAACCTAGAGGTATTACCGTGGTTGAGCAAGGTCTGGCCTTGGCAAAGCAACCATGAGGCTTATGGCTGATCTCCTGAACAAGATTACCTAGACAATGAATTGTATTTGGAACAAAGTCTTGGTAACAGCCTCTTCTGAGGCTCTGATTGAGGCAGCAGCCTCCTTGCACAGGTTTATGTGGTGGTCCATGGCAATCAGGGTTTTCTCAATGGCAGCTAACCATAGTAGCAGCAAGGAGCTATTCTCTTTCCCCAGCTCACAAATCACACCAAGACGTGGCTCCTATGCCCAGCTACGAAAGAGTTCCCTTGTTACAAGTCGTATCTATGGAAGAGTCCAGGAGAGTCCTGTGTGGGTTGTGTACTACTGTTGGGGAACAAAGGAAGAACTAGGGCAGCGAGAGTTCCAGTTTGGTAGCAACAGCAAGATTTCGGAGCAATTGAAGCACAATCGAAGGCAACAGTAAGTAAGCAAGTTTGATAGAGTAACCGAAGTAATAGAGGTCCTGGTTAAGCAGTCATAAGTTACAAACAGACTTCTAAGTTGACTATTGGGACAGATTGGCTGATCAGGGTTTTGGTTTTTGTTGCAATCTTATATAAAATTTCCAATGTTTATACTGAAATGATTGCCATTGTACAACCAGACTTACTAGTGTAATAGCCCTAGAGGCAAGTTGTTAAATGGGAATTAATGTGAGCTATTGAAGTTTGGTGAAGACCTACTGCTTGACTGTATGATTGAGATTCTCTTTATTTGTTTGGAATTGAAAGTAAGCCTATGAGAATTAGTCAATTTATTTTGTGATTTTATAACCCTAAGGGAAAAAACTCCCTAGGGACATTACAGATTACATCCACGAAACCTCATGTATACGAGGTGAGATTTCTAAATTGAATTAATTGCCTCAAATCCTCAAATTTCCTCAAGGAAGAGGCCTCAATGGATTTTATCAAAGGTCAACCAATCTCTGAAGGGAAGAATGTCAACATAGTCGTTGTGGATAGACTCACAAAGTATGCCCATTTATGCTCATTGTGTGCCCATTTATACTCATTGTCTCATCCTTTTAAAGCAAGTATAACCCCTAAGGGTTTTAGCATTGCAGTATTGACATGAATTCATATGGTATATATTCTTTTGGGCTGCCAAGTGAAATTGGGTTGAAGAACACATTTAAGAAAAATAGGATAATGGTTTTTTTGGGTCGAAGTTTTGAAGACAGATATGGAAGATCTGATCTCTAGAGAGAAATAAATAATGTAGAGAAGCTCTAGATATATCAAAAAAATATGGCGATCACTCATTGTTTGGATCTAACAACTAGGATGGAGCTGCAGCGACAATTTGAAAAGGGTTAGGGTTTCTGCAGCCTAATTGCTCCACACCTTCATCCTACCTGTTGTCATGTGGTACTTCTGGTCACCTTCACCGTGGCGGTTCCTGTAACTCGACTTGGCTCACCATAATGGCCTCATAACCCCATCTTTCGCCCTGTTTTACTGCATACCTACCTATTACCCGACCTTGCATTACGGCGACGGTTGGGCAAAGAACTCCTCGGAACAGTCATGGAGCTAGACATAGTGGATTACTCGGAGGACCGTTGGAGGACGTTAACATCTGGACAACTCCTCGCTTCGCTGTGGAAGACCTTCTCCCCTTCTATTGCGATCTAACGACCACCATCGTTGGACTGCCCTCGATCTCGAGACCCTCCAACTCCACCGTGACCTTCTCCGAGCCTCCTCCAATATGGTCGGTAACATCCTCCCTGCTACAGTCTCCTCCACATTTAACTTTGCGTCCGACTGCCTTCACCCTAATCCTGCGGTTGAATCTTCGCATTACCCTCCCCCCACGTCTGTCGGCTCTCTAAACAACCCCCCTGGCAACTCGACCCCAGTACAAGGGACCCCTTAAGCAACAACATCAGCGGCACCTCCATCGGGTAGCTACTCGGTAG
The DNA here is from genome assembly GCA_031772625.1 of Pinus tabuliformis. NCBI lineage: Eukaryota > Viridiplantae > Streptophyta > Pinopsida > Pinales > Pinaceae > Pinus > Pinus tabuliformis. The sequence continues at coordinate 464,906,547 of CM062808.1, read as the reverse complement.
TCCCCCCACTCTCGGAACCTATCCCTGCAGACGAACATCTCAGCACTGGAAACCCTCCCTCAAATCCTTCTCCGCTTGAGGAACAACCGGACTCCTTTGAATATGCTGCTAGGCCAAGTAAGAAGCACAAGTGCTTCAAACCCAAAGGTGAAGACGTCATCATTAGGCTTGGGGAAGATATCCAATGGGGCGACACCATGGATACAGCGGACCACGTTCTGGTTGGAAGGATCCGAGACAGGAGCTACATAGCGGCTCGACTGAAGCTTTGGACCTCAGAGGTATGGGGGCAACACCTGGCCAACCTTCCCTTTGTACAAACTTTTGTTAGGGGTTGGTTCGCTCTACGCTTCGCTAGAGCTAAGCACACGAATTGGGTCTTGTCCTCCTTCTGGCACTTTGAACACGCCCCAATCCTCCTCCGTTGTTGGAACCCTCTATTCAATCCGGAAAAAGAACAAATAGGAGTTGGGCCTATTTGGGTTCGGCTTTCGGGATTGCCCCTCCAATTCTGGTCGAAGGACATATTTCGACGCATCGGCAACACCCTTGGCACATACCTTGAGCACAATAGATCGTATTTGGCTACTGGAATGATGGCTTATGCCAGGGTTTTGGTTCATCTGGACACGAGGGGGGGTCTCCAGGAGCATATCACATTACAATGGAGAACATTCTCCTGACAACAAACCCTGGATTACGAAGGAGTCTCATTCTGTTGCAGACGATGCCACAAGGTGGGACATCTTTTCAAGGACTGCCCCTTGAATAGGAAGGCGAGAGATGGAGAAAAGGAGAAGGTAAATTCGCAAAAAAGCTCACAATCACAGGGTAGCCCCCCCCGGCTGAAGAAGCAGTAAACTTGGCACAGGCGGATGTGGAGAAGGCACCCTCAAAGGAGGCCAGGAAGAAGTGTGGGAAAGCACCTTTCGGGCCACCCTCTCCTCCTCTGACCAGAGCAAGGGCGATTGCCGAGGCTGCATTCTCCACGGGTATGTTGGATTCATCCTCCTCCTCTGCTTATTCTACTGCTTCATCATTTTGCATTGCATCAAATAATGTTCAGCTCTCTGATCACTGCAATATCCCTCCCATTACTCTGGCATGTCCCCTTAAACCCTCCTCTCCCACCATATCCTGCACCCCGCCATCTTTTCCTGAGGATCCCCAAGCCATCACTTCCATTCCTGCACCTATCCCTCCATCCACCAGATACCCCCTACATTCTCGAATCCGATCACAGGCTCCTGATACCCTGGGTATAGGCCTGATTTCCTCACCCCCACCTCCGAAACAACCTCGAGGCAGACCCTCCTCCTTATCCAAAGCCATTCTACAAGTCGGGGAAGAGATAGTTGCTGGCAGACAACATTCCATCGACTGGGTACTTAGAGCAGTGAATACCCTTATGCACCCCCCTCCATGAAGATGCTCCTTCAACTGTCGAGGGTTGGCTAGCCCTGACAAAAAACTAGCCATGAGAAGACTGCTAAAATCTGAGTCCATCGATGTCCTCTTTCTACAAGAAACCCTAGGTCAGGCTAGTGTTATCACTCACCTTCTCGAATCATGGCTACCAGGGTGGACTTTTCACTCTCTTGATGCAATTGGTCAATCAGGGGGTTTGGCTCTAGGAGTTAACACCCGTACCATCAGAATCTGTAACATATGGGGAAGCTCTGGGCACATTGGAGCAGACATATACTCATCAGAACTCGATACAGAGCTCAGGATTATTAATATCTATGGTCCCTGTCACAATAGGGAAGAATACTGGAACAGGCAGCTAAAATCTCATATTTTGCAACAGGATAAGCTCATTTTGGGGGGGGGGGGGGGGGGGGGGCGGGGGGACCTAAACTTTTCCATTGGATTCGCGGAATCATGGGGGCATAATGCACAAAGAGACATCCTCTCAGAATTTTTTGAGACCATTCTGGAGGAACATAATCTTATTGATATCCCCTCCTCCAAAATCCAACCTACATGGAGAAACAACAGATCAGGCGAGGATAGCCTATCCAGGAGACTAGACCGATTCCTCATTAAGGAGCACCTGTTGAACTTGGGACATGGATTTAGACAGTGGGTTGGATCAGGGGGCATATCGGATCATAGGCCGATTTACCTGGAAATAAGGGGAGGTATGTACAAACCTAGGGCCCCCTTCAAATTCAACTCTGCATGGCTAAGAGACGCAAAATACATCAGGCTAGTCACCGAATTCTAGAAGATAAATCAGCCCCTAGCGACAGGAAGGAATATCTCAGAAGGGTTTGCTCAAAATCTGAGAGCACTGAAGAATCTCTCCAAAATATGGGCACACAAAAAGCGAACCTTGGAGGACCTTATCCTTAAGACTACTGAAGAAGAAATAGAGGCTTTTGAGAATGATCATGGAGGGATTTACTCCTCCCTAGAACATAAAGCCCAAATTACATCCCTTCTGGCTAAGAGGAGTCAGATTCTCAAGGATCGGGAGGAAAGTTGGCGACTGAGATGCAGAGCCATTTGGCTTATGGAAGGGGAAGATAATACCAAGTTCTACCACAAATTTGCGAACGGGTGCAAAGCTATAAATACAATATGGCAGCTAGTAGATGAGCAGGGTGAAACAGTGAATACCTTCCCCCGATTAGCTGCCCTGGCTACATCTCATTTCAGGAACATTTACAAGGCCCCTCAAAATGCTACTCTAGTTGAAATCATGAGAACAACTCAGTTGTTTCCAAGGTTCGTCGACCAGGAGGATGCTTTGGAATTGACAAAGGGGAGTCACTTTGGGAGAACTGGAAGCCACCCTAAAATGGTTCAAATGAGACTAAAGCCTAGGACCGGATGGATGGAATGTGGAATTCTACCTGGCTTTTTTTGAAATACTGGGAGGGGACCTCCTAAAAGTTATAGAGGAGTGTAGATCCCGCGGAAGAATGTATGAGGCCTACAATTCAACCTTCATCGCTCTCATCGCCAAATCTAACAATCCCACCTCCTTCAATGACTTTCGGCCCATTTCCTTATGCAACTGCATTTACAAAATCATATCCAAGATCATAGCCAACCGCCTCCAGCCAATCCTGTCCAACCACATCTCAGCTGAACAATTCGCTTTCTTGCAAAACAGACAAATCCATGAGGCTGTCGGAACTACACAAGAAATCCTACACTCTATTCAGACACAGAAACTTAAAGGTATGGTCCTAAAAGTAGATCTCTCGAAAGCCTTTGACAGAGTAAATTAGCTATATATTAGAATGATTTTAACTCACTTAGGATTTCCATATGAGTTCATAAGATGGATTATGTGTTGCATTACTAATGTATAATTCAGTGTCCTTGTAAATGGGGCGGCATCACCCTTCTTTCACTCTGAGAGAGGTCTCAGGCAGGGATGCCCACTGTCCCCATTACTTTTCTTACTCATCATGGAAGGTCTTAGCCGAATCTTAAAGGAGGAACATTGTCGGGGAAGACTAAGAGGTATCAGGATCGCAGATGGATGCACATTGACGCACTTACTCTTTATAGACGATGCTCTTCTCTTCCTAAATGGGAGTATTGGTGATTTGACCTCACTACTAAACACTTTCTCTATCTTCCTATCGGCCACAGGCATGATGGTGAACAATGCAAAGTCCACCATATCGGCTATAGGGTGCTCCCCATACGAGATACACTATGTCCTGTGCAGATTCCCTTATACCCTACTGCATCTAGAAGAGGGTCTCAAATACTTGGGCTACAGATTAAAGCCCGAATATAAGAACGCAAACTGGATATGGCCCATCACCAAGATGGAAAAATGGCTTAACATTTGGTACCTCAAATATTTATCGAGAGCAGGTAGACTGATCCTCATCAAAGCAGTTCTGGAAGCAACTCCAGTGTACTAGATGTCGTTAGCCTGGATACGAAGGGGAATCCTTACTAGAATAAAAAATATATGTTGCAAATTCTTGTGGAAAGGGAAGCAGCCGGGGAAAATTTTTGCTTGGACCAATTGGGAATCCCTAGCTCTCCCAAAGAAATGGGGTGGTTGGGGAATCAAAAGCCTAGGAACTTTCTCTATAGCCTTAGCGTCCAAATTAGGGTGGCAGTTAATCACATCACACAGCTTATGGACAACAGTGGCCATCTCTAAATACATTGCTCCTCAAAATCTCATGGAATGGCTACGACAACCTCAGTGGAATTATGTTGGCAAATCAAACATATGGAAAGCAGTTCTGCAAGCAATGCCTCTTATTAGGGATGGTCTCACATGGAGAATACAGTCAGGAGCAGCGGTTAGAATAGGGATAGACCCCTAAATCGAGTGTGGAGCTAAGAACCCATCTCTCTACCAGGGGGATCACTCATCTTAGCCACATAGTGAACAGTGATCGCTCAACATTTATACAAACAGCCTGGAAAATTGGGAGGGCATTGCAGATCCCTCATCTATGGCAGCGGCATTGGAAAGAATACATGGAGGCCCTTACTGAATCACACATCAGAATACTGGAAGGAGAGGATGAGCTAATTTGGGCACCAACAAAGCACGGGAAATACTCACCAAAAGAAGGTTATATAGCTCTAATGGACTCAAAAAAACCTCCACTATGCGAAACATGGTAGAGCAGCATATGGAAATTAAAAGCACCACCCAGATCGAGGCTCCTCATGTGGACCATTCTGAGGCACAAGATCCCCACAGGAGATAATTTAAGCAAAAGATCCTTCCGTGGATCCTTCTGGTGTGGTCTATGTAAATCTGAAAATGAAACTGTGGATCACCTCTTCCTCTTGTGCCCGACCATAAAAGAGCTATGGAGTTCTTTACTCTCTCATCTACCCTCGCTCCCACAATGGCAGGGTATGTCAGTTTGTGAGGCTTGGGAAGCATGGTGGATTGTCGCCTCCTCGATGAAAGCCAAAAATATCCCCATTCTCACTCGTTGGGCCATCTGGATTGCTCGAAATAGATACATCTTTCAAAACTCTCCCCCCTTTTGGTCAACTATCACAGCCTACATCCTATCTGATTACCAACTCATTCCCGAGGATGAATCTAACTTTATTCCCAGGCACATTATCCTTGAAAACATTAATCATACACACCCCTGGGCATATTTTGACGGCTCAGCACAAGACATTGGATGTGGGGGTGGTGCCATACTACACCTCTCGGAATCTCATTCTTTCAAAATTCAAATGGGACTGGGCAGAGGCACTAACAATTTTGCTGAGCTTATCACAGCCAAATATACCATACAATTTGCACTAGAAAAACAATGCAGAAACTTACAACTATTTGGAGACTCAAAAATTGTATGCAATTGGATAAACAAAACTGCAAATTGTAATGCATATTCTCTAAGTCATATCATGGAAGAAGTCCACAGACTCATCAATATTTTTGACACTTTTGTTTGTCATCATATATACAGGGAGCGAAACACAGTTTTTGATCTACTATCCAAGGAAGCAGCGCACAGGCCTATAGGGACATGGAGGATACTGGAGCATAAGGATGGAACCTTCCATCAGCACTACCATAGACCTTTTATAGACATATCAGATTAACTAGCTCTAAAGGAGCCTGAAAATATTTTTTGTTTATATAATTTTATATATGCACAATGATACTAGACTTATATATGACAGTTTAATACTCTCTACATAGAGTAAGCTTTTATCTTATTTTGAAATCTCAGTGATAGTACAATGTCTCCCTGCGTGGAGTACACCTCTTTTTGACTACTCAAACATGATGGGCTTTATGCCTCACGTATAGCATATGCATTTGCATCTACAAAAATGTAATTTTCTTTGCACCTTCCATTAGCACTACCATAGACCTTTTATAGACATATCAGATTAACTAGCTCTAAAGGAGCCTGAAAATATATTTTTTTTGTATAATTTTATATATGCACAATGATACTAGACTTATATATGACAGTTTAATACTCTCTACATAGAGTAAGATTTTATCTTATTTTGAAATCTCAGTGATAGTACAATGTCTCCCTGCGTGGAGTACACCTCTTTTTGACTACTCGAACATGATGGGCTTTATGCCTCACGTATAGCATATGCATTTGCATCTACAAAATGTAATTTTCTTTGCTTAATGAAAATTTTGACTTTTCCAAAGGGAAAAAAAGAAATTGGGTTGAAGGGAAGTGAAATATCACTATTGTAATTTAATGTTTCAGATCAGCCCTGAGGCTGAAAATTCACAGGGATTGCATCCAGGGAACCTCAGGTAAATGAGATGAGATTTCTAAATTGAATTAATTGCCATGATTCCTGAAATTTCCACAAGGAAGTGGTCTCAATGGATTTTATCATAGGTCAGTCAAACTCTAAAGGGAAGAATGTCAACATTGTTAGAAAATTGAAAAGGCAGAAAGATTTTCTTATGTTGATAATTAGTTGTGATATTCTTGTAATCTTATTATCTTCTCTTTATGTTCTTCTTTTAACTTTGTTTCACCAAGCAATCATGAAAATAAAACATGAAGATCTAGGACACCAAATGTAGGCACTCAGCTAGGGCTAAAACCCCTCTATAGGGGAAAACCCAGTCAAACTCTTCCACTAGTAAATCAAATTGAGATAGACCAAGACCTTAGACCCAAAAGACCTTCCTCCTCCACCAAGTCAGCCTTTCAAGATGATTTAGCAAACTCCAGTAGTCTCTTCTTGTCCAACAGCTTCAGCCCAGCAACAATCTAGAATTTCGACCCCCAACTACTTCAGAATTTCGGCCCAGCTATAGTACTACAATTTCGGCCCTTCCAGCAACCCAGCAACTTCACATGTGTGAGACAAGGAGAGAGAAAATTCGACTTCTTATGCTTGACAAAGACTTCCTTTTCCTTCACTAGGGTTTCCTTCCTCTTCCTTGAATTTCACACCCTTTTTCTGCCTCCAACAACTATAGATCGAACTTGTTGTGGATGTGTTCCAAATGAGTCGAGTTGTTGCCCTTTTATAGTGGTTTTTGCCTCTCTAATTAGGCTGACTTGTCCAGGTTGAGGCCGACTTGGTGGAGGAGGCCTAAATGACCTATTTTACATAAAAATAAATTTCTTTCTTGATTGACAAAGCCCAAGAAGGGTCTTTTACATTATGACATGGACAAGGACACTTGACATAAACCCTAGAAGCCTACAATGGAGGCTTTGACCTAAGAACCATTGACCCAAGCATGAAACCCATGCTTTAATAAGTCAATTTCTTTTATAATAAAATTTATTTTTCTTTCTTTTGACAAATACATTACATCATGACTCAAATACAATTATGAAGACCAATACTAGTTACATTTTTCAACAAACATGGTGTTTGTGGATAGACTCACAAAGAATGCCCATTTATGCTCATTGTCTCATCCTTTTAAAGCAAGTATAATAGCCACAACATTCATGGAAATAGTTCAAAGGCTAAATGGCAATCCCAAGGTTATTGTAGGAAATAGAGATCCAATTTTCACAAGTAAAGTTTACCCAAGGTTCAAGAAATGCAGGATCACATCCAGCTCTAACAAGAGGTTATCCATCCATTGAAGACCAACTTGGATATAGCAAAAATAGGATGAGACAGTTATATCAACATCGCAGTGGAAGGCACAATGAGGTAGGGGATTGGATATTTCTAAGACTGCCAGGACTTTGAGGTGGGGAATTGGGTATCCCCATTGCTTTGCATCCGAGTTCTGATCTGTTTGGGGGCAGGGGAGAAGGGGGATGGTTCCTGCAACACTGATTCAAACAACTTGAAATTTTGATGTCCTGTGTCACATGTTTACGGCTATTATGAAAATTGGATTTAGCTAGTATTTGCTTGAGGCTTGAGCATATGCTCATGTTGTACAATACAATTTCTGGAATGAAATGAAGAAACCTTGACTTTTTGTCATAAAATTTCATATACTTTTTGCATTTTTTACTAAACTGAGTCATAGCTGAGTTTTGTGCCAAGTTTTATTTTGCTAACACTCCCCTTGAGTCCACTGTTAACTGCTGAGTCTGAGTCATGTGACTAGGGTCAACATAGACAACTACCCGCTACAAAGATTGTTTCATTCTCGATGAAATAATCAAGCAGAAAAATACTCTACAATAGAATCATTCTTTGCTGTAGCTAATGGACTGACAAGGTTTGCACTCGGTGACAACAAATGAACCATTCGCCGAACTTTAGGCTCATTTTCTGTTGCTATCATACATCAACAGTATTTTCCATGGTTTTAGTTTAATTATCAATCATTCAGACGCCTATGCTAACAATCAAAATTCTGAGATGTTAGATTTAGGCTGCTTATCATGTTTTGAATTGTCCAGAAACAATAGTTAACAAATTTCTTTCAACAGGAACATAATTTAAAAAATAAAGACTGAAACTACATCCTCTCAAGTCTCAACTGCCTTTCTCCAACACAACCAAGACATTCAAAATTTTTACAAGACAAATTTAAAGTTTTTAAGTAGCTACTGTGGATTACCAATATTGCAGTAATAAACAAATACCATAAACACTTATATGGGAGAAATAAATATAAAATAAACATTTAGAGACATATCATACTTGGATAAAATATCATAATCATATACAAAATGGGCAAAAAGGAGAATGGCAGTGCAGTGCTTAATTTATTATCCATGGGAAGTAAATCCAAAAGATTAAAACCATCATGAACTGTATGATAATTGCTTCTGACTGATGAACACCTCAAATTGCTTGACCGGTGACCTCCTTTCAAAATAATAGTGAACATTGAGAACACCAAAAGGATAATAAAGGAAGCATTTTAAAAGCCGGACATTATGTTTCAAGTGGGGTAAACAAATCCAAGCAAACGAAAATTTAAAATATTGTCAAAAGGAAATTGCCAACAGAGTTTTATTAGGAAGATGAGAACCAAACCTCATAATGGATAAGATTGAGAATATGATCTGGGCGTGCATCAACAGTTCCCTTCTCTAAGCAATATAGATGAGCACCTCTATCCAAATTGTGCAATACAGTCAAGAAAATCCAAATACATACTGAAGATTACTTTTCCTTCTACACTTTAAATGGATAGACAACATTCTTTTATTAGGATATGTAAAGCCCTGATAATCGTACCACACTACCACCAATTTTTAGCACTTCATTTTCTGCTTTCAACAGAACATCTGTCCGAAAACTGCTCCCAATTGGCACTGTAGGAGATTCCTGTATGAGCCATATTGCAAAGTAAGATGCTGAAATCTGTCACGACATGAAAGTCATACACTGACAATTCCAGTATTTACATGAAATGTACCAACATCATTAGTAACCGTAAGGAGCTCAAATCATGAATGCCAAATCAGCGAGTATGCATTACAACTTACACCTGAAGCAGACCACAGAAGATACATTGTGAATGCCAGATTGCATGCATTGATGCCAGAGCAGATTGTATGCATTGAGGCCAGAGAAGATTCTATGAGATGAGGGTGCCACATTGTATGTGAAAGGGCAGGATTGACAGGCAGGGATGATGTGTGAACAGACATGAGGAAGAATGACAGAGAACCTGTGAATGCCAGCGAGAAATCTATGCCAACAAACAGACCTGCAAAGACCTGGAATGATGTGTGCCAGCATATGTTACAAACAAGAGGATGCCCGAACAGATACCTAAGGTATGCGGACAGAGAAACATGGTTATTGTTGGTTACTGGGTTATAGTTCCTTTGGTCATTCATGGTTTCAATTAGTTTATGGCATGGTTTTACTGGCGAACTAGGTGCTTTCCACTATGGGAAAGAACTTATGGTAGAGTCTAGAAAGGACTATCAGGAGAGCTCCACCATAGACAAAGATGCAATGCAGTAGTTATCTAGATGTTAGCATTTGTTTTTCTTTTTTTTAGCCCAAATTTTGGTGCAGCACAATCCGCTATATCTATGGATCGATTCACTAGTCGCTAGTTGTGAATGGGTAACTCAATCCTCTAACCTGTAGTTGATATCACTGGTAATGTAACTAATGATAAACTGAAAGTCTGCCATCCAAGTGAAAATTGAAGGTTACATGCTGAACATGAATCACAAATGAATGCCGAATGTGATTGCATCTATTCAAGACAACAGTGATTTGCAGCCACTGTTGGTCCAAAGGATCTAAGTGCCATGGAAAACCATATGGTCTATAACCCATTGCAAAAGAACCACTTGCGTGGAGAAAATAAAGGTTTTATTTTGATAAGTATTATTATATGGAATTCATAGGAACAAATGTTTGGACTGCACCTTGACTCAAAGATGCTGCCCTGTCAGAGGATAAATTACGTGATAGTTGTTTAGAGGTCATCATATGATGCGTACCTTATATCAGAAACGCAAACTTGTGCATGGAGATTTAAGTGAATACAATATTCTTTATCCAAGTGCGTTAGACTTATTGCGTGAGGACTGCCTTCATGTGTCTGATTTCTTTACGAAAAATGAACTAAGATGCAGATAGTAACGCCAGGGCAAGCAAGGTAGAAAGCAGGGGGCATCTATTTGTTACTTCTCTACCTCTATTGGTTCTCTATCTTATGTGCACACATATTGTTCATTTGACACTCGTTCCAAACTGTAAAAAATACCAAGATTGTGTACTATTATATAAACCATGGTTCCGCTAGTCCATCTAAGCCTGCAGATGGTAGTGACGGCTCAAAGGCATCACTCTCACTATTGAGCAATGGGGAGATTTTCTCAGCATGGTGATATTAGTTAAGAGCGCAGTGATTTTGTTAAGAGTGTGAACAAATCTGCGAAGCTAAACAAGCTACTTGTGGAGTGTAACTTTGCTTCCATATGCATTCATTCTTAGATGACACAGGAAGAAAGATTGAAAATATACAAAAGTTTCAAGAGAGTCATAACAGGATATGAGACAACAGTTACATAGGATCTCAAATCATGAATGCCAAATCAGCGAATATGTGTTACAACTGAACCAGACCAGAGAAGATACGTTATGAATGACAGATTGCATGTGTTGATGCCAGAGCAGATTGTATGCGTTGGGGCCAGAGAAGATCCTATGCAATGAGGTTGCCAAATTATTTGTGAAAGTGAAGGATTGACAGGCAAGGTTGTCTTATTTATGACAGAGGTAAGTTATGGGGAATAGACGTGGGGAAGAATGACAGAGGACCTATGGATGCCAGCGAGAAATCTATGCCAACAAACAGACCTGCTAAGACCTGGAACTTTGTGTGCCAGCATATGTTACATACTAGAGGATGCCGAAACAGATACCTAAGGTATGTGGACAGAGAAACGTGATTATTGTTGCTTTGTTTGTTCAGGGTTTCAATGAGATTATGGCACCGTTTTACTGGCGAACTGGGTGCTTTCCACTACGAGAAAGGAATTATGGAAAAGATTCTAGAGAGGATTATCAAGAGAGCTCTACCATAGACAAAGATGCAATGCAGTAGTTGTTTGGATGTTGGCATTCATTTATTTTTAGTCCAAATTTTGGTGCAGCACAATCCGCTATATCTATGGATCGATTCACTATTCGCTAGTTGTGAATAGGTACCTCGATCTTGTATCTTGTAGATGACATCACTGATAAAGTAACTAATGATAAACTAAATGTCCACCAAGTAAGTGAAGATTGAAGGTTACACTTTGAACATGTTTGCATCTATTCAAGACTGATTTGCAGCCACTGTTGTTCCAAAGGATCTACATGCCATGGAAAACCATAATGGTCTATAACTCATTGCAAAAGAACCGTGTGCGTGGAGAAATTAAAGGTTTTATTTTAAAAAGTATTATTATATGAAATTTATAGGAACAAATGGTTGGACTGCACCTCGACTCAAAGATGTTGCCCTGTCAAAGGATACATTACGTGAAAGTTGTTTAGAGGTTGTCATCATGATGTGTACCTCATATCGGAAATGAAAATTTGTGCATGGAGATTTAAGTGAATACAATATTCTTTATCCAAGTGTGTTAGACTTTTTGCGTGAGGATTGCCTTCATGTGTCTAATTTCTTTAAGGAAAATGGAATAAGATGCAGATCAAGGTTACTTGGGAGCGGGAACGAAAACGGGGAGCAGGAGCGGGAGCGACATTTTCAGAAGCTCCCGGTTTGGGAGCGATTTTTTATATAATATATATTTTTTATATTTTGATGCATATATGTCAACAAAAGCATGTAGAATGATGAATTAGATATAAAAAGCATAAAAAACATAGATTGAACCATATAACAACAATCATCTAGAAGTTATAATCTTCATCAACCACATCCACAAGTTAGTAACATACAACATATTGAGTCTCATGATTCATCAATCTTAAAGTTTCAAGCTTTCAAAATTCAATATATAACATTTATCATAATTGAATACCAATGTTGTACTTGTAAGCTAAGTGTAACCATTACAACAAAGAATATCTAACATGAAATGAAATGCTTTCACGAAGCATCATATTCATAATTCATTACCAATGACTTATAATTTCCAACTTCAAACTTCAAACTTAAATTTTCATATATTGTTTACAAAAAATATCATAATAAATATGAAAGAGTCAATAGTTATTAAAACTATTAGAAACTAGAAAAGACAAGTAAATCTATTATCTACAGCTTCCTCTTGCCGCCACGAGAAATGTCTAATTTCTGAGCAGGTCATGGTACTATTGGTGGTCTTCTAGGAGTCTCCTACCGCATAGTCGCACGACCAAAACCAAAAGGCACATGCCCTCCACGTGAGGATGTACATGCAGGCGGTGACATCAAAGGAACAATACTCGGAACTCGAGCATTGGCACTGCTACTAGATGGTGGGGGTGGCATGGTTGTTGTTGCTTCATCTTCATCTCTCATAAGTTCTGCTTCCAATTCTTCAAGATGTATAATGCCATCCTCCAAAATTTCTTCCTTTGGGTGGTTGTCCCAATTTTATTGTTGGATCCTGATAAACCTGATCACAATAATGACTCAACAACCTCAAGTTGTAGTGCACATAAACCAAGATTTCTGCCCGGTTTTCATTGAGTTTGTTTCTTCTCACATTATGTATGCAGTTGTAGGTGCTTCAACACCTCTTTGCAGAAGAAGTATTTACAACCTATGAGAACTTTTTTTGCCAATTTTGGCAAAAGTCCCATGCCACCATATGCTTCCCACCATGTGAGAGCATCAAATTTGTCTCTAGCTTCCATTGCATGTAAAGAACCAAATAAACCAATGCAACTACAGTATCTACCTAATTCAAGACGCAGATTAGCACACCCCTCCTTGTCAGGTACTAACTTGTCTAATGCTTGCATATATCCTGTAGATACCTCTGAATTTGTATGGGGTTTGACCCTAAACCCACCCCCAAGTGCAGGTTGGCCCAACCAAGATGGAGAGTAGTATTTTGGCATAAGGATATATGCCAAGGCATGTAGTGGACCATTAAGTTTATTCCATCGTGTACACACACGATTGTGAATCAGTGTATACAAGTTGGGATCATCTTTCTGAACAATATTTTTTATTTGCCCCAACATGGTATCCATCTACTCATACACCTCGCCAATCACTAGTTTATCTGTATCTGCAAAATGAATCATGTTATAAATGGACTTGGTGTATCCCAATACTTGCTTCACACGTGCCCAAAACAGACCATCAAGAGCAGTCTTCTCCACATGTTCAAAACCTTGCTTGTCAACTGCATTCATAGCCCTTTCCTTTAATACCTGCAAGTGTGAACTTGATACCATGCTAGTCAATGACTCTCTTACCTTCAAAAGGCACATGAAGGTGAGGTAATAGCTAGCAAATATAGTCTTCACAATCTTCAACAACTCCAATCTTGAGTGACTGCGGAAAAGCCCATGGGTATTGCTATGATTTGTAATAAATTTTATCATTTCTTTGCCTCTCTTGTACAAATCACCAATCCATTTGTATTGTTGGTTTTTGTTCTTAATAATATCATGCATCAAAAGGTTCACTGTGTGAACCAAACACACAGACCAAAATACGTTGGGGTATTTATCCTCAATAATTGCTCTCGTTGCCTTACAACTAGAGACATTATCAGTGATGACTTGGATGATAGTGTATGGCCCAAGAATTTCAATTGTTTCAAGTAATGGTCAGTCTTGAACTTCTCTGAGTAATCATATGCTGAAAGAAAGATGGCACCACTAACAGACACAGCAAGAACACTTATCAATGGCTTTCCTTTTACATTTGTCCATCCATCAGATACAATGGACACCCCATGCTCAGTCCAAGAATTTGTCATTCTATTCAAAGAATGTGATATTTTTGCTTTTTCATGATCAAGTCCAACGATTCTAGCCTTGTCATACCCAGGGCTCTTGTATCTTTAGGGGCATCATTTATGGCAAAAACCATTTCATGCCAATAAGGCGAGTGAAGAACATTGAATGGTATCCCACATGCATAGAGAAATCGGTAAATATTTTAATCCACATCATTCCTACACCCTTCGTCAAGGAAATCTGATATGGTTCTACGCCTTAAAGATATGTTTGTTCCTATGCCTCCATATCCACTGCCATGGGAATATGTTGAAGGAGTTCTTTGTGCATGTTGATGTGATAGTGACCTATGTTCAAAGAAACCCTTTGATTTTTTAGATTTGTATTGGGTATCCTCCTCTTCCCTTGTGTATTTGGCTCTATCTGTTGCTGACACTCTTGCACAAGTTTTGATTCCTATTGGTTTATCTTCATCCCATGGCCTTTTCCCACAAAGGTGCCTTCTAGCACGGGTGTATGAACCTATGTAAGTTTTGTTGCAATGGGGACATTCAAACTTAGTGGTGCAACCCCCTTTCCCTCCTTCAAGCCTAGAAACATATTTTCACAATGGGGTTTGCTCTTGTTTAGTTCTTTGGGCTGAATCATGTTCACTCTCTTCCTCCTCACCAAGGTACTCCTCTCTGAGGTTTTCATCTAATCCACTATAACCCACTTCTTCATCCTCTTCTTCATCATGATCAACCAAGAAGAAGAAAATGCCAAGCCATATAACCATGATGTTTGAACTTTGAAGTTTTGAGTCTGCAAAGAAATGGAGGAATGGGAATGGGAAATAGAGAAATTATTTATTTATTTATTTTGCAATGAACATAAAAAAATAAAAATGCTAGATTAGAGTGTAGATCCTACTCTTTGGCCTTGTTGACCACTACGTGTCAACTACCCATAGCAGTACACCCCCTTTTTCTTCGCAAAAAGGGATAGCGCTTGATCGACATGTCTGTGCCATTCGACAGTCATCGTCGACTTGATCATATTATGTTGTAAACCTAGTCTGCATGTGTGAATTGTAAATAATCTTAAGCAGATATGAGTCATGTATGTAAATTGCCTAGGTGGACCTAATTTTCTAGTGATAATCTACGTTTAGGAAGGTTTTTTGTCTCACCGATCCATGATCGGCAGAGTTTTCCTTCAACCTAACCCCAAAGCCGGAATGGATTTTGTCATTAGAATCTTAGGAGAATCCTAGTGTATTAATCTGCTAAATTATAGTTGTGTCGCAGAACTGGGTGGTTTATGAGGGTCTATGTCAAATGGGTTTTCCCCCCTTGAGATGTAAAGTTGTAAAAGTCATGATGTAAAGTGTCTTGAGGGTTAGAAAATGTTCTAATCCCCTCATAAAGTCCTAAGTCCTAGGTCCTAGGTCATTTTTCCCAAAGGCTAAGTTCGAGGATCCATTTAAAAATAAATTAAAAATTAAAAAATAACTATTAAAAAAAAAAATTTAAATAAAATAAAATAAAAAACTTAAAAATAATAAAATAATATTTTTGAGTAAATAAATTTCAGTTTTTTAATGCATTAAAAATTCGACGGATGAGATTAAGAGATATCTTGATCCTCATCGACGGTTGAGATTAGTTTGACATGGATCACTCGAACTAGTTGTTAGGAAATTTTCCTTTAAATAGGGTGCTAGGGGTCATTTGAGATCAGATTAGATCTGAGAGTCTGGTGCTAAAGAAAGCTCTCTTGTAGTCATTTTTTGTGCTAATAAAGAAAGACTTTGGGGTTAAAAATTTTGTTGGTGTTACTCTTCTGAAAATGTTGTAAGATTGTTTTATTTTTCTGCATAATATTATTTTCAGCCATTGATGATAGCTTAATGAAAATTGATCTAGGCACAGGTATCTTGTCTGATCTTTGGGGTTTGAATGATAGTTTAGATTCTGAAATATAGTGGCAGGTATCTCCATTTGATCTAGGTTTCACTATTGTTTTTCCCCTCTATGTTAATGGTTGATTTTAAGCTGTGCAGGAAATCCTTTTTTTCAGATTACCGGGCGTTAGGGGAAGTTCTCGGCTAAACCAGCCAACTCCCGGATTGTGTTTTCTGAAAGAGCCCAGCCAGTTCTTGATCCCGGGCTAATCATTCGAAATTATTTTTTATGAATGCATGCAGGGCTTTCTGAAGCGTCTTACATTAAAATTAAATTCTGATAATATTACTTTGATTATTGACACATTTGGTTGTTTAAGAGTCGTTAATCTGTAAATATTGTAATTATTTAGCTGATTTAGGGTTTTTTTTTAGTTTTTTGTCTCTGGCATATTTTATTTCTGGGTTTTCTGTTATTGCAGGTTGCAGGGTTTTCTGAAGATTTCCGAGGGTTTGATCAAAGTTATTTTGCTGCTCGGGGTTTATTTTTGTTACAGGAAAAATTCTTTTTTTTTTGGGGGCAGGCTGGATTGCTGCCATATCTCAGCTCCCTGCTTTCAATCTGCAAGATACATCCCATCCCACGCAGTTGCCTTGGTTCCACGTGTACTTGCACACAATCTTTAGCTGCCATCGAACCTGCACATCAGCAAATTCATCGATCCTTAGTCTCCCATCAGCTGATGAGCAAACCAGCAAACCAAATAGCCGTCAAGCAAACGTCCAGCTTACAGCCTTTATTTTCCTCACGCTACCACACTCGCACCACCCTGCGTCTTTCCCATTTGCCCTCCTACGCTGCAACGTTCTCCCTCTTCCGCCATCGTCCAACCTATTGCGTTCATTTTTCATTTACCTTCAGCATCCCCTCTTGCTGTTTGTATGCTGCCACACACCTGCAAAATGCATCAGACCGGTTCACCCTTCCACGCTGCCTCTGTTCAAAACCTACAATGATAAAACAGCAAATCAATAAATCCGCATCACCTGCTAGCGGTTGTCATTGCCATTCCGCAGCTGCTCCCACCGCCGTCCAGAACCTGCCCCTGCAACAGCAAAACACCTGCTTCACATGCTCTGCTTTCAGCCGTCAAGTATCTAGACCTGGTCACCTACGTGTTGCGTCCCATCTGCATCCTCTTTATCCGCCGTAAAAACCTGTACAAGACTGTAAGAATCACGTTTTTTTTTTATTTTTCATGGGCCAAGTAATGCGTTTTTGTATACGGGCCAGGTATTTCATGCGTTTGACGTGCGGTAATCTTAGGCTTAGATTTTCATTTTTGTGATATATGCGTTGAATCGTAATGTTATTTTAGATAGTCGTTTATTTGCATAGTTAGGGATTAACGTAGGTAATATTTTTTTATTTTTTATTTTTTGAATAGATTTAAATTGATCACATTTACTTAGATTTGCGTTTTTTTTGTTAAGTCTATAATTAAATTTCAATGTAAGGTTTTGTTTAAAAAAAAAAGGTGTTAGTTCTTTTATTCTAATTTTAGTCTGGCTTTTAGTTTCATTTAGTTTAATCTTTATTTTTAATTTAGTTAGTTTTGTTTAAAAATTTTAAAATCATAACCAAAAAAAAAAAAGAAAAAAAAAATGTTAAATTTTTTTTCTTTTTAAGCTTTAATTTAGATTTGATTTTTTTTTTTTTGTAGTTTTTAGATTTGATTTAAATTAGATTTTATTTTTCATTTTTTAGGCTTTGTTTTGAGTTTAAAAAATTTTAAATAATAATAATAATTATTATTATTTAGATTTTAATTCTATAGTTTAGTTTAAGTTTTATTTTTATTAATCATAAAAAATAAAAATAAAAAAGTATAAAAATTAGAAATCATAAAAAATATAAAATACAAAAAGACAAACGTTCCTGTTTATTAGACTTTAGTGTCAAGTTTTGTTTTAGTTTTAGTTTAGATTTTATTTTTAAGTTTTGTTTTAAAAAATATAACAATAAAAAATTCATAAAAATTATAAAGCTTTAAAAAAGCATAAAGAAATTGTTTTCTTATAGTTTAGATCTTGATTTAATTTAGTTTAAACTTTAGATTTAATATCATTTAGATTTTTTTATTTAAATGTTTCATTTAGTTTTATCTGAAAAACATAAAAATATATTTTTGGAAATTTTTGCCATATTCAGTCTTAGCTCAAGGATTTATCACTTTTTATTTCTCCTGCTGAGGCTAAAATTTTGATGTGGAATTAATGTTTATCATTTTCATGTGATTTAGCATGCTTGAATGATCATTTTGAAGATTAGCTACATGAATGTGATATTTGGTTAGCGTTTAAAATTACATGGTTGTGTATCGAACTTTATCCTTCGAAGTTTTAAATTGCTAGATTATCGCTAAAGAATTGTGAATTTACTGGATATTGTAGCACTTATATTGTGGGTAGCTGATTCCCGACTGGTAACGGTTGGATTTCAACGTCCGGAGGTTAAAATGCCGTATATACAAAACAAGAAAACGCTTTCTCCGGAAAAATTTATTCAATTTCAAGGGCAATCCATAATATTTAGAGTCTGACGAAGAAAGAGCAGGGTACTGGAGTCCTCTTCCTCCATAAGAGACCAAACGGAGGCAGTTGGCAGGTAACATTTCGAAAAATATAAGACAGACACCTTCAAAATAGCATATACGCCCTAAAGATTCGCGTCCCGTTTTCGGTTCTCGCTGAAACCTTGTTTCTCGCCATTCTTAAAGCACGCACGCACGCCCGTTCCGTGTGCAATCCTGCCAGAACCTCCTTCATCGCCATTGTTGGGGTTTTAACGTGTTGGCATGTTAAGATGTTCTCTCTCGAGGACGGTGATAGAAAATTGTTGGCCGTCCATCTGCCACTGGCCATGAAAATTGCTGTTGAATGTAATTTGATACATGTTCCAGACGAAGAAGCTCATCTTCAGCAGATAAGTGATGCATAAAAAACTTCAGGAACATACTGTCCAGCAGCTGTGGCTGCTGTGGCTGCAGTTTCATGACTGATTGTCTTTAATTCAGGAGTTGTGATGAAATACTCCGATGAAAGAATCCTGTTCAGTCTCTCCCTCAAATTTTTATAAGAAAGAGATGAGTTTGCGTGAATGGGCTGGTCCGAGTCGCATAACCACTGCCTTGCATGATGCACACAAATCTGAAAGGCATCCTTGTGTGAAATAGTTGCATTAGGTGGCCTCGATGTCATAAATGATCCAATCATCGATAATGCATCAAGATCTTCTTCTCGGAGATGATCTGTAGCATCCTCCGTGACATAATCATAGGAAAGACAAGAAATTCTTTCATGCGTTTTTGTCCACATAATTGATGCGAGTCTATTAAGAGAACAGACATTGAATAATTTTGCAAAATACAGAACCTTCAAGAGGTCTGCAACGGCAATTATATCGGGAGCCTCTTTGTCCATTGCAGAGCTCTCCTCGTGGTCCTTTCTAGATTCTTCGGAGCATCCATTTGCCATAATTCCTTTCCCGTCAGAGTCCTCATTATTTAAGCCTCCATCATCGGCGAAGCTGTGTTCTTTATCGGTTACAGAACTGTGTTCTTTATCATTTGTAGAACCGCCGTCTTCATCTGGTCTCTTGAGAACAGAATCCACGAATTCCCTCTCCCGTTCTGCAAGCTCTTCCCTGAGAGCATTACTCAAAGGTTGTTTCAACTTCTCCAATTCATCAATGAGAACTGCTACACCATTTTTTGAGCAGAGAACTTCCTCCTGCTCTTTGTTGATAACCTTTCCGTGTGATTTGTTCTCTTCAATTTGCAGAATCCGATTATACTTTTTACGGAGGGCTCTTATACGCTTGTTTAACAAGCAGACAACAGAACTTTCTTTGTGAAGGGATGAGGAATTCACAGAACCTTCGAGTGTTCCAGGAATTACTTCGGAATTCGCCATAAAAAATACCTATCTCATCAATTGCAAATTTCACCCACTGTTACGCGAAAATATCATCCACTGTTACGCGCCTTTGTGTAAAGCTGGTTCACATCTCTGCAATATCATGAAATTTGAGAAACCGGAGAAATATTTACGTTCTTCTTAGCAGCGAACCAGCATAATTACACAATTAGTCCTTTTAGGGCAAATATTTTTTTTTTCCGCCCTAAACATTGTTTAGGTACGTTTGCCTATTCTTTCCTCCAAAGTTCGCCTTATCTATGCACAGCGCCTCTTCTTTTCTGATAATTTCTTGAAGCTAGCAGATTCTTAAAATAATTGCTGCCGTGCTCTCCTTTTCTGAAATTCTTGCAGTTTCTTCGCCTTTCACATATATGGTAAAATGCTGCGCAAAATTGCGGAGATTGCCGCGTTGCGAAATTCAGGAGAAAACAAATTTACGGCTAATTTACAGAAGATGACTATTTGTGCAGTGAATCGAAGCAACCACAAAATTGCGTAGGGCCTCTGAGGTCGCAGGGTTTGAACGAACGCTCTGATACCATATGTAGTGGCCGTACTAAATAAAGAGCCATTACTGAACTGTGAAACTATAAAGATGGTGAATCTGTGAAACTGTAAAGATGGTGAAACTGTAAAAATTTACCGAACTGTTTGAAATAGTATTAATTGATTTGATGAAGTACTTACCTGGTCTGCTACTGCTGTTGCGATGAGGACGCTGCAGAACTTCTCCAGAGCTCTCGTTACCGAATGACCAAAACCACCCAGCCAAATCGAGTATACCTAGATACTCGATCCAGTATGCTTCTCAACCGATGCATACCGTTCCCCCGTGCCCAGAAACTTCAAAACAAGCAAGGCTCAATAGTTCCGAATCATAACCAGTATGTGTAAATTTCCTCTCCTTCCTCCTCCAACAGCACCCGAATCAGTTTCTTTCCCACTCACAGCAAATACCCTCTCAAGGCAAAGAACACGGACCTCCCTTTTTCTCTTTCGGCCTCTCCTTATGTACCCTTTATTAGCGGTGGTTGCTCCCTCCACCTATGAGCCCACCGCTTCCCTTCTCAATGACACCTCTCAACATGCAGAGTCGTATCTTATCTTCAGGATATTTTAACATGTGCCATTTCACTTTGATTAAAATTTTTATATGTTTAATTAAAAGTCCTAAGTCCTATGTTTAATTATTTGTCCTATGCTTTATTTTGATTTAATTTATCCCTTTAATAATTCATTCACATACTTTATTAAAATTTCTCAAATAGATAATTATATAACCTGATTTTTAAGACTTTACATAATTCTTTACATTTATTTTCTTTATAACCCTTTTTACTTTATACTTTTAAACTTAATATCATTGGTAATCGCTCATTAA
The DNA here is from genome assembly GCA_031772625.1 of Pinus tabuliformis. NCBI lineage: Eukaryota > Viridiplantae > Streptophyta > Pinopsida > Pinales > Pinaceae > Pinus > Pinus tabuliformis. Next base: position 464,885,035 of record CM062808.1, on the reverse strand, counting down.
TCATGAGGCATTAAGTAATATGTGCTGATGGGTGAATGCGACTTTTCTATATGAAGGGGTGTCAGGATATTTAATATTTTAGGTAACTTAGAATATAGTTAATAGTGCAGTGCATGCGATACATGCATATGTAGCTATCATATGCATGCATCGTATGCATGCTAATATTCTCGTGCTCTCTATATTAATGATGGGTCATTACAGATATCTTGCATCGTTCGAGTTATTTGATGATAAATGATTGCTCTACACGGTTTAAATTTCTGCATCATTTAGTAAGTAATCATTTAAACATTAACCCCATAAGGCATTGGTCCATTAAATTAATAAAATCTATTTAGTGCTAGTTTCCTTTCGTGTCTCCCAAACCAACTGATTCACAGTCGGTCATCCATTTTCCTATAGGGTCTACCCCCCTTAGCCGCGGGAGACAGGGTTAAACAGAGAGATCGGGGATCAGGGTGACAGCCCCCGATCTGAGCGTTGTCGTGACGATCTGTGCGACAACATTTTTTGGCGCCGTTGTCGGGGATACTTTATTCTCGGTGTTTCAATGACTTTTTATCATTCATCATTCATCTTTCTATCGTTCGTTTGAGCCGGCAACGCCAACATTTTTTTTTTTGGTGCCGTTGCTGGTGACAAAGATTTTCTGGCCCTGGCGTTTCAACGACATTTATCATTCTTTCATCTTTCGCATATCTCATTTGAGCTGGCAGAGTCAACATTTTTTGGCATCATTTGGATCTTTTCATCACCTTATCTTTCGTCATATCAGCAACTTCTCTTCAATTCGTTTCTTGTTTGGGTGGCGACTCCATTTTCTTATTTTTCCCAGACAAGAAGCCTCCCTCATATCTGCTTATTGGTTGCTTTTTGGATCCTAGAATTAGATTCATTGTTCAAGTGGCGACTCCACTTCTTTCATTTATTAATTTTCTTGAGCAGAGATCTCTTTCTATCATCCATTTGATCCCTTATTATTCATCATGGATTATTTGTTTAAACCATGTCATTTTACCGGTGTTCGCCATGATATTCCAGAGGCGGCCAATTCTAAATTACCTGTGTTCTCGGGTGGTGATTCAGTCGCTGTTAAAAAGCATCTAGGCTGGTTTACTCGAATAATGATCATGTATTGTAGATCTCCTCAGTATAATCATGAAGATGTCAAAATGCGTCTATTTGTCCTTTCTTTAGAAGATGATGCTTTGAATTGGTTTAATAATTGTCCTCAAGATTCCTTCACTTCTTTGCAAGACATTGTCGATGCTTTTAAAGATAGATATGGTATCCAGATAGCTCGCCTTGTGCCTCTAAAATTGTGCAACAGAATGAAAATAATCTTATAAAAGGTCCAGCTATCGATGAAAGATTTCAAGACAATGCTTCATATCAGAATTTGCCATCCACTTGTACCATTGCAGATCATAGTGGAAAAGTAGGAACAAATTGTAAAAACATTGTTGACAATGAAAAGGAAGATCAGAAGCAAATTATACAAGATCTAATGCTGTTGGTAAAAAATATGGAGATTAATCAAACTAATTACGCCAATGATGTGAGAACTTTATGCACCCACTTGGAAAAACGTAATAGGGAGATGGAGATCATGCAAAATCAGCATGCTAAGGAAATTGAGGCCATGAAAACTAATCATGACACAGAAATTAGTTTTATGCAAAGCAAGTTATCAGGCTTAGAGGAAAATATTACGACCATGCAAGCAAATCATAAGGAAGAGATAAACTCTATGCAACATTGCTTAATGACCATAAAGGAAAAAGACGATAAAGTAATAAAAGATATGGGAGCTAATCAGATATGTCTTCAAAAAAAGTTATTGACCATAGAAGAAGATCATGCCAGGGAAATCAATGCCATGAAAGTTGAACATTCTAGCCAGATAAATGCCATTACAATACAGGTACATAAATTTCAACAGCAGATTAAGGATGAGAGAAACTAGGAAACATCAATAGATCAGGAGCCTTCTCATTTGCTGCAACAAGCTCCATCTTATTATGAGGAGGTCATTGGTTCGATTGAAAGGTGGTTAATTGAAGGTGATCCAGATAAAATTAAAAACGATAAAGATCAGATGCAGGATGAAGAAAGACATGTCACACATATCTTACATACTTCATCTAATAGCTTTGAAGCAGAAAGTTCCATGTCATCAGTGATACAGCCTGCCAGGAAGAAAAAGTGCAAAAGAAAGAAAAAGAGAAGAAGATTTGATGCATCAGACGGCCGCGAGCAGCTTGATTTTCGGATAGGAAAAAGTCCTACCATATGTAGAATTGGACATGGCACATCCGACAAGCAGCTGACAGATTTGCCTGAAAGTAGGCAAATGCTCAATATACGCTATATTGAACACATATGATGCCATGGGGCATCCGCTGTATTTCTAACCCTACTACTTGTTTTTTCAGCATTTTCATTTCTGTTTTAGGATTAGATTTATTTTTTTATGTTGTTAGATAGTTAATAAATGAAGAGCTTATATCTTTCATGTTCTTAATGTTATATGATGATTTTTTGGACGGACGCTACATATATTTTGTTGTGTGTTGCATGGATGCAGATTATGGATTCTCACGTTCCTACAGTGCAGCAACGTGTCCCCAAGTGGAGCCAGATGTTGACCACTACGTGTCAACTACCCATAGCAGTACACCCCCTTTTTCTTCGCAAAAAGGGATAGCACTTGATCGACATGTCCGTGCCATTCGACAGTCATCGTCGACTTGATCATATTATGTTGTAAACCCAGTCTACATGTGTGAACTGTAAATAATCTTAAGCAGATATGAGTCATCTATGGAAAGACTAGGTGGACCTAATTTTCTAGTGATAATATACGTTTCGGAAGGTTTTTTGTCCCACCGATCCATGATCGGCAGAGTTTTCCTTCAGCCTAACGCCAAAGCCGGAATGGATTTTGTCATTAGAATCTTAGGAGAATCCTAGTGTATTAATCTGCTAGATTATAATTGTGTCGCAGAATTGGGTGGTTTATGAGGGTCTATGTCAAATGGGTTTTCCCCCCTTGAGATGTAAATTTGTAAAAGTCATGATGTAAAGTGTCTTGAGGGTTAGAAAATGTTCTAATCCCCTCATAAAGTCCTAAGTCATAGGTCCTAGGTCATTTTTCCCAAAGGCTAAGTTTGAGGATCCATTTAAAAATAATTAAAAATTAAAAAAAAAAAAAAAAAAAATATTAAAAAATAACTAAAAAATAAATAAAAATTTAAAATTTAAAAAAATAAAATAAAATAAAAAACTTAAAAATAATAAAATAATATTTTTGAGTAAATAAATTTCAATTTTTAATGCATTAAAAATTCGACGGATGAGATTAAGGGATATCTTGATCCTCATCGACGGTCGAGATTAGTTTGACATGGATCACTCGAACTAGCCGTTGGGAAATTTTCCTTTAAATAGGGTGCTAGGGGTCATTTGAAATCAGATTAGATCTGAGAGTCTGGTGTTAAAGAAAGCTCTCTTGTAGTCATTTTTTGTGCTAATAAAGAAAGACTTTGGGGTCAAAAATCTTGCTGGTGTTACTCTTATGAAAATGCTGTAAGATTGTTTTATTTTTCTACATGATTTTATTTTCAGCCATTGATGATAGCTTAATGAAATATTAATCTAGGCACAGGTTTCTTGTCTGATCTTTGGGGTTTGAATGATAGTTTAGATTCTGAAATATAGTGACAGGTATCTCCATTTGATCTGGGTTTCACTATTGTTTTTCCCCTCCATGTTAATGGTTGATTTTAAGTTGTGCAAGAAATCCTTTTTTTTTCAGATTACCGGGCATTAGGGGAAGTTCTCGGCTGAACCAACCAACTCCCGGATTGTGTTTTCTGAAAGAGCCCAGCCAGTTCTTGATCCCGGGCTAATCATTCGAAATTATTTTATATGAATGCATGCAGGGTTTTCTGAAGCGTCTTACATTAAAATTAAATTCTGATAATATTACTGTGATTATTGACACATTTGACTGTTTAACAACTCTGATAGCAATGTAATGAACGAAGTTAATATACTCATAGGAATACTCTGTTACTAATGTAACAAACAAAGTTCATATACTCAGAGGAATGCTCTAATACCAATGTAACGAACAAAGTTCGTATACATCAGCAGTATGCTCTAATACCAATGTCCATCGTGGGACAGATAATATATTATAAAAGAATATTTGAATACAATCGAAATGATGATTACAATTGAAGGCGAGAGCTTGTTGAAATACCTAGGCAGGTACCTATTCACAAACAGTCATGTCCTTAGAACATGCCTCTTAATACTAACTATTAGTTAATTAATCATTGTTTATGTCTATTATTATTTACATTATTTTTTATATATATTTTATTCATAACACATTTTTCATGACCCAACCCTTGTATTCTACATTTGGAAGTCTTCTTGACTGCTCATACTTAACAATCAATAAAATCCCTATGTCAGCAATTATATGAGTCGTTATATTTTTGTCCAATGTAGGAATTTCATGAATATGATAACATATCATCTTTCAGAAATTTCTTGTGAAGCAAGGAGAAACCTATAGTGTCAGGCTCACCATGTGAAACACAGGCATCTGATAATCCATCCTGAAACCAAAACAAAGAAAATACAATCTAAGCTTAAAGTTGGTAAGGTCTCACAAATAGCCTTTCAATTATCACGTAATATTGTGCTAGCATATTTGAGATTTTGGAGAGAGGTCAGGTGACAGAATAAAGAAAGTCAACAGAAACTGGGGTAAGGTAAATAACTAAAAGTAGTTTTTGGTTACTCATCACTATAATACAACAGGGGGTGAAAAATATAACCGTCAGTGTACTTAATCTAATAATTTAACTAACCCAACATATTAATTTCAGAATTTATTGCCTTGAAAGTGCCTTTGGTATTTCCAAATCTGGAAGTTTAAAAACTTATAAAAGTGGTTCACAGAACAAAATTTATGTTATAAATAATTGCATAGAAGAGAACACGGCGGTTACCTCAAGGCACAGTCCATTATCATTGCAAGCATAAACGGCACTACTTGATGTGAACAAAAATGCACCTTCTCCATTCCATTGCAATGTGGCTGCCCTGCAAGTGAAGCCAGCAGGTTTAGTAGCAAAAATCGTTACCACATAATATCTAATGAGAGTTGTATCTATTTCTCTCAGGAAGCAAAACTCTCTAGTGCTTTTTAAGAATGGAAAAAAATAAAATCATTGCATTCATATCATTCCAGACATTGGTCCTATTTTTTCACAATAAAAATATATCTTAAAACTCATGTAATTGTGTCTATGTTTGCTGTTTAAAACCATAACACAATATCAATGCCTTGTAAGTGACGCTTGGCTACTCATACTACTTGTAATTTTATGCCAAAATCAAGTTACTAATGCAAAGAAACAGGAATTAAGAGGGAGCTCATAGTTCCCTACAATCCCGAACAAAATGGAGTAGCAAAAAGGAAGAATAGAACCATTGAGGAATGCATAAGAACTATGACATTTGATCAAGACCTACCAAAATTCCTATGGGGAGAAGCAGCCATGACAACAGTATACATACAAAATAGAAGTCCTCATAGAATCCTTGATAATATGACACCGAAAGAAGCATTCTCAGGAAGGAAGCCATGTGTAGACCATCTCCAAATATTTGGATGCCCTGCATACATACATGTTCCAAAAGACAAGCGAAAAAAGCTAGACTCTATAAGCATAAACAGTATCTTCGTTGGTTATAGCCTTTCATCAAAGGCTTATAGGATCTACATTAAAGAAGAAAGGTGAATTGAAGTCAACAAGGATGTCATATTTGATGAAAATCTTGCATACAAAAGATCCAAGGATATACGTATTGAATATCTGACTCTGATCACCTTAATGAACAAATTAAGCACTTAATCTCTGTTTTTAAGGATATGGGATACAAGGAGAAGGATATTAAGAAAGCTATAAAAAGCGTTGAAGGAAATGTCCTCTTCAAGGGCACTCAAGAAAATTGCGGGAAAGTTTATCTCCCATTCATTCGAGGAGTTACGGATAAGATCGCCAAGATTTTAAGAAAGAATGACATTTTCACACAGTTTACGACATGTGAAACGATTAAGCAAAGAATGAGGTCTGCAAGGATAACATCGATTAACAACAGCTCAAGGGAGTTTATAAGATTGATTGTTCTTGCGGCAGAGTTATATTAGAGAGACAGGGCAGTCTTTAAAAACAAGACTTAAAGAGCACAGAGCAGATATTAAGAATGGGAGATCGTGCACTTCAGCCCTTGCAGAACACTCCTCGAAAACCAAGCATCATGTTTGTTTGGAGAACGCCAAAATTATCACCAAGGAAGATCATTATCAAAAGAGGAAATCAAAGAGCCACTTGAGATTATGAAATATCCGCATAACCTCAACAGGTATAGTGGGAATGAGATCAATGGAAATTGGTTTCCCCTGATTAGGCATATCAACGCTTCAAGATCTTCTGAGGTATAGTATCTAAGGTAAAACCCTCTCTGCTTACCCTAAATCTCTTTAGAAATATAAATGATATATAAACAATTTAACTAACATCTTAATTAATTCATTAATTAGTTATTCTATTAAAATATATTAATTCAAAATTATTAGTTAAATAATTAATTATTAATGAATGAATGAGTTATTATTAATAATTATTTATTCAAAATAATAATCATTTATTTATTAAGAATAAATAACTGATTATTATTAACAGTTCAATAAATAATTATTAATAATATAAGTTAAATATGAGTAAAAAATTATTAATTTAATTAATTAATAATAATAATTTTTTATTTATTTCAACATATAAAAATAATAATTTATTACTAATTAAGTGAATTAGGTTTCAAGCATTTTTCAATAAATAAATTATTTATTATTAATAATTATCTATTTCAACAAATTAATAAAATTTTATTATTATTATTTATTAAATGAATTAGGTTTCTACCAAAATTTTTATAAAAAATCATTATCATAAATAAATAAATTATTTATTATTAATTAAAAATTAATTATTTATAGTGATTAGTTATTTCATTCAAATTAATTATTATTAATTAGTATCTATTTCAACAATAAATTATTAATTACTTAAATAAATAAATTAAAATATATTAATTGTTTTATTATTTATTTTATATAGTCATTTTATTAATGTTTGTTTTATTTTGGTTTAGTTTTAATATATTTATTTTTAAGAATTAAGAATTAGTCAGATTTTTATTATATTTTGTTCATTCATTAGGTATTTATTTATCTGGTTTTTGGTCGGTAAACTCTTCTCTCGATCTATCACTCACTTTTTGTCCTGAAGATGGATCCCCTTTGGGATTCAAAACGTCGACAAGATGTACATAATATTGTGGATGATCCGAGTCATAATTTTCTTAAAGAAAGCTCTATATGGCTTGAAGCAAGCTCCTAGGTTTTGGTACGCAAGAGTGGATTCCTACCTTTTAAGGATTGGATTTGCCAAAAGTTCTGCAAATGCAAACCTCTACATAAAGATAGTGAAGAACGAACCAGTCATTATACTTTTATATGCGGATGATTTATTTGCTACAAGTGTGGAGCGCAGAATTCTACAATGCAAGAAGATGCCAGTAATTCAATTTGAAATGAAAGATCTAGGACTTATGCATTACTACTTAGGCTTGGAAGTTTGGTAGAAACCCGGTGAGATATATCTTAGTCAAGGAAAGTATATAATCAAGATGTTACAAAAGCTCAGTATGATGGACTCCAAGCCCATGACAACTCCAATGATCACAAATCTAAAAAAGTTGAGAAGTTTTGATTCTAGTCTTGTTGATCCCAAAAGTTACCAAAAGTTGGTTGGCTCCTTGATGTACTTGTTGAACACTAGACTGAATATATGCTTTGTTGTAAATATTCTAAGTCTATTTCAGATGGAACCTCGTCATGATCATAATATATTTATTTTTAAGAATTAAGAATTAAGAATTAGTCGGATTTTTATTATATTCTATTCATTCATTAGGTATTTATTTATCTAGTTTTTGGTCGGTAAACTCTTCCCTCGAATTGTCACTCACTTTTTGTCCTAAAGATGGATCCCCTTTGGGATTTGAAACATCGACAAGATGTACATAATACTATGGATGATCCGAGTCATAATTTTGTTAAAGAAAGCTCTATATGGCTTGAAGCAAGCTCCTAGGTTTTGGTACGCAAGAATGGATGCCTATCTTTTAAGGATTGGATTTGTCAAAAGTTCTTGTAGATGCAAACCTCTACATCAAGATAGTGAAGAATAAACCAGTCATTATACTTTTATATGTGGATGATTTATTTGTTACAAGTGTGGAGCGCAAAATTCGAGAATGCAAGAAGATGCTAGCAGTTGAATTTGAAATGAAAGATCTAGGACTTATGCATTACTACTTGGGCTTGGAAGTTTGGCAGAACCCGATGAGATATATCTTGGTCAAGGAAAGTATATAATCAAGATGTTACAAAAGCTCAGTATGATGGACTCCAAGCCCATGATAACTCCAATGATCACAAATCTAAAAAAAGTTGAGAAGTTTTAATTCTAGTCTTGTTGATCCCACAAGTTACCAAAAGTTGGTTGGCTCCTTGATGTACTTGTTGAACACTAGACCGAATATATGCTTTGTTGTTAATAATCTAAGTCTATTTCAGATGGAACCTCGTCATGATCATTGGATAGCTGCAAAGTGTGAAAATTCTATCACTGCAGCAACTGATTTACTTTTCCTACTTATTTCATCATAAGTTACTCATGAAATTACTTCAACAAACATTAAAATAAATATTGATGCAGATATTACAACGTAACACGAAAACAAAAATATGCACACATTGACACAGTTAATTTGGACTAATGTCCCCGGAAAAACCCAATGTGGGAAAACCGGTGCAGCAAGGGAGGATTTTATTATTCAGCAATTTTCTTGTACAACAGGGTGCCAAACTGGCTTACCCACAGATAGACAAACTTCCAGCACTTTCCTAAACCCAGTGTAGGCCCTACTAACCTCTGTTATAGCCTTAAACCCTCTGTGTCAGCCTACTGAGGCTCTGTGCAGCCTCTCTGGGCTTTTGTGTCACTCCTGCAGCCTCTGCGTGGATGACGCAAGCCCTTTTGGCTCTGTGCAGTCTCTGCTGCCTCTGCGTGGCTTCCTCTGGCTCTGCGTCTGCCTCTTCTGCGCTGATCTCCCATCTCCCTATTCTGTACTTGTTGTCTCCTGACTACTCTCCAGACCATTGGTTCAATTTCTCAGCAAACCTCGCTCCAAAAATTGAACTGACTAGTCTCCCTTAGTGTTTTTTCCAAGTGCCCCTCAAGCCTCCTCTTATACTTTTTCTGTTGACATCTCAACGGCCGAGATTAAGTCCCTAATCAAAAGCTAAGATTAGATATGGCTCGATCCATGTCTTTTGGACCATTCTAATATAGATTCATATTAATACACATTAATATTTTATTTTCCCTAAGTTTAGACTTAGGGACTCCATTAAAAATATTAATTATTTTAATATCTCCTGATCTGTTTAGAATCTACCCAAACCCTTTCTAGGTATTGGAGATCTCATGTGCCCCAACCTCTCCACCAAATTTCATGGCTAGAGCACATTCGATGCTACCCCAAATCAACACAAAGCACATTTTGAGATACCTACGTGGAACTATTCATCACTGCCTAAAATATGATGGGAAGGAGATTCGATTAATAGGTTTTACCGACTCTGATTGGGGTGGCAGTGAGACAGATGGAAGAAGCACTATCGGTGGTTGTTTCAATTTTGGATATGCAATGATTTCTTGGATGAGTAGAAAACAAGATACAGTTGCTTTAAGTAGTGTTGAGGCTGAATATGTTGTTGCATGTGAAGTAGGAAAAGAAGCAGTTTGGTTAAGAAAGCTTCTATCAGATTTGTTTGGAGGACCATTAGATCCTACAGTTATAAATTGTGATAATCAAAGCAACATCAAGATGTCTGAAGACCCCATGTTCCATGCCAGGACGAAGCATATTAATAACAAGTACCACTATATTAGAAGTTTGGTGCAGGATGGGGTTGTGAAGCTACAATATATTCCAACTGATGAACAGGTAGCTTACGTATTGACAAAAGCTCTTCCAAATAAGAAGTTCAAATATTTCAGAAGCATGCTTCGACTAGTTGACATTACAGATTTAGTAGATAGGGTGATTTGAAGCATCCAAGCCTGAGTGCCTGATGCTTGGGAGGACATTTGGCCTGCCTATGTGATGATGTCTAGATCCCAAAGTAGGGAGGGTATCATTGGTCTTGTGGAGCTCCGACCTTGGAAACGATACCTAGATCTTTGGGTTGTTGTTAGAATTGAAGCCTGATGGTTACTATAGTGGTTGAAGCTTGGAACACACCTTAGTCCCACCTAGTTAGATACCTTGGTCAAGTATCTAATCTGTAGCAATACGTGTGTTTTGACTCTTCCTAGATCATATCATTTTGAGTTCATCCCTGTACCTATTACGTATGTATAATTATGAATACCTCCCTAGTTAAGAGGGAGTGTTGAAGAATGTAACTAGTGTCGGTCTTCATAACTGTATTCGAGTCATGCTATAATAAAGAAAAGAAAAAAAATTAAAGCATGGGTTTCATGCTCTTTTATTTATTTTTTAGGTCATAGCCTCCATTGAAGGCTTCTAGGTTTTGTCTTGAGTCAAAAGAGTCTTTGTCACATTTATTAAACACTCTTGGGCTTTTGTATCATGTAAAGAAAATTACTTTTAAGTCAAAACAATCATTTTACCCCTCCTCACCAAGTCAGCCATGCCCTAGAGAAGTCGGCCCAGTTAGAGGGATTTCGACTATGTGGAAGCAGTATAAATAGAGACAGATTGACTCATTTGGAGCACACACTCAACAAGTTCGATCTGCAAGAGAAAAAGGATGAAAAAGAAGAGTGAATTGCAGGAAAGAAGACCTAATTCAAGGAAGAAGAAAAATCGAAGTTTGGAGCATCTCTCTCTCACACGTGAGAGTTTTCTAAAGTTTCTGGGCAAGTTGCAAGGACCAAAATTTCTGCAAAAACTGCAGGTCTGAACTTTTGTTGCTGGGGGGCCAAAATTCTAGTTTGAAGAAGTATTTGATAAGCTGACACTTGGAGGATTTGGCAGAGTTTGTCTACTTAAAGAAAGGGTTGGCATGGTGACTGGAGGAGCTCCTATCTAGGTCAAAAGGGCCTTGAAGTTTCTCATCTTGATTTGTATCTACTAGAGGAAGAGTTTGACTGGGTTATCCCTTTCATAGGAGTTTTGCCCTAGCTAAGTGCCTACACCTGGTGTCTCTTGTTTTTGTGATCTTCATGCACTTTTAATTTGGTAATTGCTTGATGAAAGATAACATAATAAAGAAGTAAAAGAAGCCAACACACATCACAATTAATTATCAAGAAAGAGGAATCAAATCCCTAATTACTACAAGCATTGATTTCTCAACACAAAAGACCCCAAAAAGAGACATATTATATTGAAGATTCAAATTGCACCCAAAATAGTATTTCTTCAGATAATATAGCAAGGTTTATTGTCAAAGGCAAATTATCATAAATATGTCCAAAAGTTGTTAAAGTTTCCAAGCTTACATTCTCTCAATTAATCTATCAATGTTCTATTGCATATCCAAATAGGTAATGGAGACAACTAAAATAAAGGATGGCTAGATGGTTTTACTTTAGACACCTCTAGGAATCTTCCCAAGAGGCAAGAACAATTGTTCAAGCTCTTTCTACGATTTTAGCAGATGCTTTAAAATATGGTTCCTCGAGTTCTTGAAGGCTCAAGTGGATAGTGGCACTTCATAGACAATCATATATATTTCCTTAGTGGATATAGGCAATAGCTACGCATCCTACAAGCAGTCCATGTTGCCACAAAATCTAGTAGGCTTTGTGAGGGGATTTACAAGGCAAGGGCCAAACCCTGTAGCAACAATGAGGGAGATTGCCACTGTCATCTCAGCAATCTTCCTCCTGCTCTTTAATAGAATTTCACCAGAAGGGAGGCTTCCCAGTACTCACCTATAAGGGTACTCTAAGTTTAGGACTCAAGGTGATGAAAATATAGACAAGGTGAAGGCACTCTATGACGGACAAGGCTCAGTTTTTCTTAATAAAGGAGCAATGTATCATGCACCTAGACTTGATTGAGACTTCTATAAACTAGGATTTCTTGATATACAACAACAAAGGAATACCTATACATATAAAAGTCAAAGAAAAGGTTTGCTATAATACTAAATCAACAAAATAATAGAGAAAACCCTCAAAATAAGCCTTAAGTTGAAGTTAGGCTAGGGTTTGGGTTTCCAAGGCACAAAATTGTTGGAATTTCTAAGTCTAACTCATTAGAAACCCTTCATGTACTTTCTGATTTATTCCTACCTACTTGTTTCGTTAATTAACAAGTTATTTACTAAGTAAATACTGGAAATAAATACAAGTACATGCTCAACACATTACAGATCATCAACTGAAGGAAACAAAACAAGCACACAAGTGACACCGTTGTTTTTGGACCAATGTTCCTAGAAAAACCCAATGCAGGAAAATCGGTATAGCTATCTAAGGATTTTATCATTATGCAGTTTCTTAATACAATATGGGTGCCAAAATCGGCTCACCCAACAGAGAATAATCTTGGCAGTAGTACCTCTCCTTTGGAGACAGATGCTCCAGCTGAAACCTCGGATAAACACTCTGGAAGCTCCTCAGCTCCAATCTGCCCCACGAAAAACCCCAACGTCAACCTCTTTTGCCCTCTGCGTCAGCTTTCCCGACAGTTCCAGCACTTCCTAGCAGTTTCGGCTGTTCTCAGCAGTTCCGACTTCTGCCCTCTACGTCAGTTTTCCCAGCTGTTTCGGCAATTCCGACTGTTCCCAGTAGTTCCGGCTTCTGCCCTCTGCGTCAACTTTCCTGGCTGTTCCAGCTGTTCCCGGCAGTTCCGACTATTCCGGCAATTCTGGCTTTTGCCCTTTGCGTCAGCTCTCCCGATTGTTCCGGTAGTTCCCGGCAGTTCCGATTGTTCTCGGCTGTTCCCGACAATTTCGGCTTCTGCCCTCTGCATCAGCGTTCCCAGCAGTTCCGGTTGTTCCCGACAGTTCCGGTTGTTCCCAGCAATTCCGGCTTCTGCCCTCTGCGTCAGCTTTCCCGGCTGTTCCGGTACTATCTCTGCCTCTCTGCTCATGTATTCACTACCCCTCAGCTGCACCTCTGATCACTCTCTCAACTTTCTCAGCAAACCCAACCCCAGCAAGTCAAAATCTTGATCTCTTGGTGTGTTCTCCAAGTGACCTTCAAGCCTCCTCTTATACTTCTCTTGTTGACAGATCAATGGTCGAGATTAAGTCTCTAATTAATGGCTAAGATTAGATTTGTCTTGATCCATGACTTTTGGACCATTCTAACACAGTTTTATATTAATTCACATTAATATTTTAATTTCCCTAAGTTTAGACTTAGGGACTCCATTAAAAATATTAATTATTTTAATATCTCCCAAACTGTTTAGAATTTGCCCAAACCCTTTCTGGGTATTCGAGATCTCATGTACATTAACCTCTCCACCAAATTTCGTGGCTATAGCACATCCGATGCTACCCCAAATCAACACTCCCTCTTAGCGAGGACTATGCTCTATCAATACTCCTCACTGAGTATTACTTTGATCAACTGGCATCAGTCCCTGATGCTAGGCCTACTGCCCATCATCTGTACTGCTAGATCCCGTACTGCCATCCATGGCTCTGCCACTGCCACTGCTGCATCTGTACAACAACTCCCTCTACATCCGTGTTGTTGCCCATGGCCCTGCCACTACCACTACTGCGTCTGCACTGCATCCCCTCTCATCATGTTGCATCATGCTACCCATAGCACCGCCACTGCTAACTGTTGCACTGCAACTCAGTTACTAAGAAGTAAGTAATTGATCTTCCAACTCTGACATCTCTGTCAGGCTAGAGGCACTCCCGATGCTGAAGCTCCCTCTGTCACTGGCAAGAGCTCCCTCTCTGACCTTTGCGCTGCTGCAACAACTCCCTGCATCTCGCACTGTTGCACACCTCTCTATGCCATTCTACACTGGTGCAACACTCCTGTGCCTCTCGCACTGTTGCAGCCTGCTAGCCTCGCGCTGTCCTAGGAATCCTGCACTGTATCTCCCTCCGCCGCTCCATCCTCATCCGTCTCTATCGACATCCACCTGTCTTGCTACTCCTCTTCGGGACTCGCGTAGCCAGGTATAATCCAAGAGGTTGGGTACCTCGAGGATCCTGCCCCTCATCGCCTGTAGTCTTCCTGACTAAAACTCGATGTCTTCCCACTTTCACTCAAGTGGTGTGTGCGCACTAATGGCACACAGAACAGAAAGGATCCTGGCCTTCCAACCTGTCTTGATCCCTCAGCCCATTCATGGCCATCTCTCTGCTCTTCTTATTGACTCCTCTGAGACTCTCTACTTCCCGCCTAGAAGTTCTCTATTCGACTCCTGCATAGTCTACTTCCCGTCTGGAAGTTCTCTGTTCGACTCCTGTTGAGTCTCTCTACTTCCTGCTTAGAAGTTCTCGGTTCGACTCCTGCTGAGTCTCTCCACTTCCCGTTTGGAAGTTCTCGGTTCGACTCCTGTTGAGTCTCTCTACTTCCCATCTGGAAGTTCTCTTCTGGACTCACTCTGAGTCTTGATTTCCCTCCTGGAAATCCTTCTGCCAACCGTCAAGTTGCCCCTCCCCGATCATCTGTGCAACTGCATCACTGATCTGGATCCCTTGGCTAGAAATTCGCCTCAACAGCAACTCCCTCCCCTTGGTCTTGCCCCGTTAGGTACTGTTCTGACTACAATACCCCACCAACTTCACTCTGCAACTTACCCACAACCTCCTAAACCCCAGCAAACTGAAGGTGAGAGCTCCTAGGCTCTGTGCAATCCCAACACCGGTAAATCAGCTTCCTCAGCCAACTGCATCAGCCCTCCTGGCCTCTACGTAGCTCTGCGTGAGCCTGTCTTTGCCTCCCTTAGCCTTTGCGTTCCCTCTTCTTGGCTCGAACTTGATGACGCAAGCACTGCATCACCCCTTCTTTGCTGCTTCTCTGCTAGGAACAACTTCTGTCACTCGGAACAGCTATTTTCTGTTGTTGCTGCTCTGCTCAGCTGATGTCCTCAGTTCTCCTGTGATCTGCAACCATGCTCTGATACCATGTTGGAATTTCTAAGTCTAACCCGTTAGAAACCCTTCATGTACTTTCTGATTTATTCCTACCTACTTGTTTTGTTAATTAACAAGTTATTTACCATGTAAATACTGGAAATAAATACAAGTACATGCTCAACACATTACAGATCATCAACTGAAGGAAACAAAACAAGCACACAAGTGACACCATTGTTTTTGGACCAATGTCCCCGGAAAACCCAATGCAGGAAAACCAGTGCAGCTATCTGAGGGTTTTATTATTATGCAGTTTCTGAATACAATCTGGGTGCCAAAACCGGCTCACCCAATAGAGAATAATCTCGGCAGTAGTACCTCTCCTTCGAAGACAGATGCTCCGGCGAAACCCCGGATAAACACTCTGGCATCTCCTCACCTCCAATCTGCCCCACGAAAAACCCAAGCATCAGCCTCTAGGGACTGTGACAGTCGCTTTGCCCTCTACATCAGCTTCCTCGGCAGTTCCGATTGTTCCCGGCAATCCAGCTTCTGCCCTCTGCGTCAGCTTTCACGGTTGTTCCAGCAGTTCCGGTTGTTCCCAGCAGTTCCGGCTTCTACCCTCTACGTCAGTTTTCCTAGTTGTTCTAGCAATTCTCGGCGATTCCGGCTGTTCCCGACAGCTTCGGCTTCTGCCCTCTACATCAGCTTTCCTGACTGTTCCTGTAGTTCCCGGCAGTTCCGGCTATTCCCAGCAGTTCCTGCTTCTGCCCTCTGCGTCAACTTTCCCAACTATTCCGGCAGTTCCGTCTGTTCCCAACATTTCTGGCTTTTGCCCTCTCCGTCAGCTTTCCCGGCAGTTTTAGCTGTTCCCGACAGTTCCGGCTTCTACCCTCTACATCAGCTTTCCCAGCTGTTATGGCAGTTCCCGCTGTTCCCGGCAGTTCCCGTTTCTGCCCTCTGCGTCAGCTTTCCCGGTTGTTCTGGCAGTACTCGACAATTCCAGTACTATCTCTACCTCTCTGCTCATGTATTCACTGCCCCTCATTTGCAACTCTGATCACTCTGTCAACTTTCTCAGCAAACCCAGCCCCAGAAAGTCGAAATCTTGATCTCTTGGTGTGTTCTCCTAGTGACCCTCAAGCCTCCTCTTATACTTCTCTCATTGACAAATCAACGGCCAAGATTAAGTCCCTAATCAATGGCTAAGATTAGATCTGGCTTGATCCACGACTTTTGGACCATTCTAACACAGTTTTATATTAATTCACATTAATTTTTTAATTTCCCTAAGTTTAGACTTAGGGGCTCCATTAAAATATTAATTATTTTAATATCTCCCAAACTGTTTAGAATCTGTCCAAACCCTTTCTGAGTATTGGAGATCTCATGTGCCTTAGCCTCTGCACCAAATTTCGTGGCTAGAGCACATCCGATGCTACCCCAAATCAACAAAAATTGTCTAGAAAAGGATGATGTTAGCCCTCCTAGGGGGAGATTTACCGTCAACGAAGCTAGAAATTGCATTAGAAAGGAATATGGAAATAAATCTTAGGTTTTTACCCTACCAACATACACCCTCAATGGCTAGAATCAATTTGGCCCTAGGAAAAAGCCCTAGCGGAGTGCCTTAAAGGCCTAGGAAAGATAAAGGGGAGAAATACTTAATTTTTGGAGGTTTTTTATCAGCAAAAAATTCATCAGTGCCTAATCCCACTTGGGTGATGGAGTCTTAGGGAAAATTTTAGGAGATAAATGACAAATGATTAGGGTGAGGGGAGGGGAGGAGGGTTAGTTTTCCACTTTATAAAACCCTCACTATCTTTCTTTTGAGGGGAGAAATTAAATAAGACATAGACACTAGGAGTTCTCCTATGGATTTCAATGAAATATTTAACACGCAAAATTTAACTAATATTTCCCACACATGTTATGCATTTAGTCATGGATCATGGACAAACCCTAGCATTAATTCAATTACATGTAAAACAATGAAAAATCAGCAATAAACTTACAATTCATCCATGAAAATACCACCTTTCAATCGAAAAAGACATCTCCAATACAAAAACCAATCTCCAATACCAAATGCTCCATAAAAATCACATCTCCACAAGTAACGAATAAGAATAACTAAATCATGCCCTAGAAGAGAGGGTGATGAATAATGACAAGAGAGGGATCCTCTATATATACGAGGTCTATCCATCACTTTTACAAAATAAAATTAGCCTACAAGCCCTAAAACAATTTTAATTTCAAGTGTTCATCAAGATATGGGTTACAATCCAACACCATAGCTCAAAATAATAGAGTTATGCCGTAAAATCCCATGTGTGGCTTGATGTCCTCCATAAGCATGGCATCATGCCATTTTTGGATCATAAATGCTATGGAAGTACATGGATGGGCTAGTGTGATGTCCCATCATCATAATCAACTCCAATTCTTGAGGGGTAGACCTCAAGAATTTCCTCAAAATGCCTCCAAGTGTCAAAACCATGCTTTGGGTACACTACTTCACCTTCTTGAGGGCTAAAAGGGTGATGTGGCATCATCTCTCTCTAGCGTTGGGGATCTAAGTGCTAGTACAATCCCTCCATTGTCATCCTCAAGATGGCCATCATCATCTAGACTCCAGATCAAGTAATGCCCATCAAATAGTGTCAAGGCTAGCCTAGGGGTATATTGGGTCCACTAAGTGCATCATCAAGAATATCCAACACCAAGCAAAGTGAATCAATTTGGCCCTAGAAAAAATCCCTAGCAGCTTGCCTTAAAGGCTTAGGAAAGATAAAGAGAAGAGAAATATTTCATTTTTGGAGGTTTTTTATGAACACAAAATTCACCAGTGCCTAATCCTACTTGGATGATGGAATCTTAGGGTAAAATTTAAGAGATAAATCACAAATGATTGATGTAGGGGGGGGAGGGGGATTAGTTTTCCACTTTATAAAAAACTAACTATTTTTTTGTGAGGACATAAATTAAATAGGAGATGCACACTAGTTCTCCTATGGATTTCAAAGAAGAAATATTTAACATGAAAAATTTAACAAAGATTTCCCACACATATTATGCCTTTAGTCATGGATCATAGAAAACCCCTAGCATTAATACAATTACATGTAAAATAATGAAAATCAACAATAAACTTCCAATTATTTCATGAAACGACCTTTCAATCCCAAAAAGATATCTCCAATACACAAGCCAACCTCCAATAGCAAATGTTGCATAAAAATCACATCTCCACAAGTAGTGAATAAGACTAGCTAGATCATGCTTGCTATAGCCTATTTTAACCACATTGAGTATTTTGCCTAGTTCACAGCGGAGACACTACTCAAAAACTAACATATTGTGTCCAAACTCTGTTTTACAGCCTACATCATGTGTCCTTAGACGTAGGTTTACCTTTTACAACTTGCGTCTTTGATGAAACTTCTAGATTTTGTCATTCTCGAGGAGATCAGCTCGACCTACTTGTCCATGAGTTTCCTAGTCAATTATTGTAGAAGTTTCCTAACTTCTCGAGCCCCTAGATGTCCAAATATATCCTCCCGGAGAGTGCAAAGGCCTATATAATCTCATCATGTCAAGAGGAGAAGACTTAGTCAGAACTAATGAGAGAGCTCTTGTAAGAACCTGTACCTCAAGCTAATTTCCGAATAGCAAAACATGAAATATTAAATACAGAATTTTAAGGAAATTTAATCCAATGAATACCAACCTTTCTACTTTGCTGAAAATCTGTTTACTCTGCTGCAATTCTTATCCAGTTGTCTGCTCTACTGAAAATTTGTCTGCTCTGCTTCAATTCTTGACTGGTTGTGTCACCAAAACGGCCAAAAACCACCCTGCCAAACTGAATACAACCTAGGTACTCAGTCTCAAAAAGCTTTCAATTGAAGCAATCTGATTCCCCCCGACCCAAAAACATCAGTGTAATCAAGACTCAAGTTTCCTTCATAATTGTACTACAGTATCCAAAATTGCTCTCAACTCTGCTCCCCCAAAATGGTTTTTCACTTCTCCTTTTATTTCCTTCTTTCTTCTTCGTGTCAATATTTTGGTTACGTGTAACTTTTATGAAATCGAATCTCATTTAATTTCGTTGATTTTTATTTGAATACGTAGTTGGATTTAATAAGATTTATTTATTTATTTTTTATGAATTAATTAAATTTATTAATTTTATAATTTTAATTAATTTATATTATTATTTTATTAATTTTTAAATTGTAAATTTTAATCTGTACTTTTAAAATTAATATTTTCTGTTGGTTTTAAGGACTTATCATATATATGATACTCTGGTAGGGTATTAATTTATTACCTTAATTTATATCTCCTCCTGTAGTAACTAGTTTACATGTAGTGTGATACATGCAGGTCCATGCATATGTAGCTATCATATGGAGGTCTCGTATGTATGCTAATACTCATATTTTATTTATAGGCGGGTCATTACAGCTCTGTGATATTGTTGTGTGAGACTATCTCTGATCTAGGGGGAGAGATTGCAAGTTGATGAGGACTCCACTCATTCTATCGATATATTGTATAATTTTGGAGTATTATTAATGAAAGTTGATTCCTTTCTCTCCATATTGACTTCTTTTGTCTTTAACATATTATACATTAGATTTCAATTGTTGTCATGCTAATGGATTTTGCAAGATATGTGGTTTGGTAGATTTGTTGTTTAAATGTGTGTAGGTTCTTGTATTTGAGTGAGCACTTTTGGCGAATCCCTCAAGCTGGTTTCACCAAACAACGACCTCTTCAACTAAGAGGTACACTCCATTTTCCACGCTTTGCAATTTCTATGATTGTATGCATGTACTTGGGATTGGTTTGATTACACTTTCTTCTACACGATGTAGTGGCTTTTGGGCAAAATCCACAGAGCAATAGCTCCTTGTATCAAATCCATTTTTGGTACACATGTGCCCTTGAAGAGAGGGTCGAAATCTCAAGTGTGATGTCATAAAATCCCACACGTGGGTAGATATCCTCCATAAGCATGATGTCATGCCCTTTTTTGGGCCATAAATGATATGAATGTGCATGGATGGGCTAGTGAGATTTCTCATCATCATAATCAACTCCAATTTTTGAGGCAACCTCAGGAAGTGCCTCAAAATGCCTTCAAGTGTTAAAACCATGCTCTAAGTGCCCTGCATCACCTTCTCAAGGGCTAGAAGGGTGACATGGCATCATCTCTCTCCAACGTTGGGGCTCCAAGTGCTAGTACAAGCCCTGCCTTGTCATCTTGGGGATGACCATCATCATCTCGACTCCAAATCAAGTCATGCCCATCAAATAGTGTCAAGGCCAGCCTAGGGGCATGTTGGGTCTGTTGGGTACATCATCAAGAATATCCAACACCAAGGAAGCGGAGCTCAGTGTTTGAGCATTTGGGGTTGCTTTGACGCATCAATCATCTACTAGAGTCATCTAAGTGCCCAATGCTCTGCTTTGGAGGTGCAAGCGTTCTATTTGCAAGGCCATCACTGTTCTCCAGACGTGTGAAACAGCCTAGGCATGATGTGTAGTGGAGACATGAAATGTGCACTCAAGGCCACTGTTGTTGTGTGAAAAACCACCTAGAAAAAACATCTCAAGATCAAGTGAAAGCCAACAATTATTAAGGACAATAACCATAGATGCATTATAGTGGACCACACTTAATTGTTAAGGGCATAATAATACCTCAAACTAGGATCACCTTCAAATATCTAATTAGACCAAGTCCCATAAAAGTGTTCCTTGCCTATGTTAGGGATGGCTAGATGGTCAACCTTATTAGGTGTTTCCAGTGTTGAATTTTGGTAGCTATGGTCAGTATTCATCCCTTGTATTTTCCCATAAAATTGTAAAAGAATAAAAATTTATTTTTTGAATCTAAATCGGCTCCAAATTAATGAGGGAAAATACAAATTTTGAATTTCAGAAGTTTGCCTCCAAAAAGGTCAAGTCGGCCCTACCAGAGACGTGCCAATTCAGCCCATTCATTCTCTATATATTGCCATTCAACCTCATAAATTGGGCCATCAATTCAAATCAAACTTCTATCTTTTGTTCACACATGCAAGAAAGAGAGAGAAATCTGAGGAAAAGAGGTCGAGTTCTTAAAGACGAATTTTTTGTGGCAAATCACACAGTTAACCAACATTGACCTCACACATCTGGGTAGTAGGCCGAGTTTCTGGGTAAGAAGCCAAATTTCTGGGCAGCAACAAGAGGCTGAAATTTGGCCTATTTTTGGCAGTTTGATCACAGGTTGACTAGGTCATATTTATGATTAGTTTGACTATGTTTCGACTGGGATATCAAATTGTATCTCTTGTTGAATTAGACAAATTCCTCTCAAATAAGGATGATGGGTTCTTCCCTAGTTAGGGTTTTCCCAGGGTAAAATTTTGTCTCTTATGTTTGGTTGTCTCGTCATGGTCCTAATGTCATTATTGTTTTACTGTTGAGATTTTTGTTGACACCTAGTCATTAGGATTGGATGAATATATGTAAAATAGTGTAAATAGAAAATAAGGAGAATAGGAATAAGAAGAGACACTGGGAGTTACCTCCTAGCCTGACATGTGTCTGAGCCAACTCCCAAATTAGTTTGTGTTGTAACTCTTATCAGTTCTCTACCATATTTTGTTCCTATATTCCCTGCCATATTTTCTACAAGATTTTGTGCATTTATATTCCTCAAGGCTACAGCGAATACCCACTATGAGTAATTTTTTTTGTGAAGGCTGAGGTTTTGTTTTGAATGTTGTCATATGCGTTGACCACAGTCACTGGTTTTTGTTTTTTTATTGTGCGCTCCCAAATCGCTCCTAGCATAACACTTTTCTCCCTCAGACCCGACTCTGTGTTACACATTCCACTGTTAAACACTGCCTTAACACATCGACTTTGTGTTACACAGTCCACTGTTAAACGTGGTCATAATGCATCGACTCCTTGTTACACAGTGCACTGTTAAACGCTGCCATAACGCATAGCGTTAAGCGCACATCGACTCGTTTTTTTAAATGCTGCCACACCTCGGTCCCAGTCCATACGCTCCTCACAGTTCCGCTTATGGTATCCCTTACTCCCCGCATCTGCCACCGCCTCCAACCACTGTGCAGCAGTTTCCTCCATACAAGCTCCCATACCTCGTTTTTTTGGTGGTATAAACCTCATACCCATCCCGCATTCGTGGTATCTACTGTCATACCTCATATACCTCACTACCATACCTTAATATACGTTAATACTTCTTCCATATTCGTTAATACCTCCATTTGTGTTTTATAACAATTGTTATATCACCAATCATTACCTCCCCCGCCATACACCTCCATATACACCCTTCCCCACATACAACCTCCCCCAAGTAACAACTACCCCAAATATTACCTTTGTCCCATAAATATCAGATCGCATTTTTTTACACCAGAAGTGCATTCTTACCACCATAACTGCATTTTTTGCCACTAGAAGTACAATTTTTTTTTGCAATATACATTTTTAAATGCATTCATTGATATTTATTGTTGGAGTAGTTTACTTTGAGAAAGAGAACTATCCAGAATGGTAAAGGAAGACAAAACACTCTCATTTTCAATGAGTTGTGAAAAGGAGTTTGTGTAGGAGAAGGAGATGATAAACTTGCAAAGCCCACCTCAGATAAAGAGATCGCCATTTGGGAAAACAAGAACAACAAGGCCTATGCCTTGATTGCAGCATCTGTAAATGAAAAGGTGAGTCGCCATATTTCACCATTTTCAAATGCTTTTGAGGCCTTACAAAAGTTGAAGGAACTCTATGACTCACACTTTGAACTTGAAGTTGTCCAATTGATGATTAAATTGTTCAGACTTGAATTGAAAAATGATGACCCTCTTGCTTTAGCATTAGAAGTAAGATCTATTATGCATGATATCAAAACCACAGGTGTTCAAATAGACATTCCTCTCATAGATTTTGTCAAGGCATTATATCCCACTTATTTAAAATATCTTGAGTCATTGCAAGCAAGTGGAAACCTCAAGGAGATTACCTTTGACTCCCTTGAGAAGAAATTTGCTGAGAGAGAGAAGGCTTTTGGGAAGAAGACAACTCCTCAGTCTTCAAGGAGAAAAGTCTGATCTTCATTGTACACATTGTAATAGAGATGGACATGATGCATCTACATGTAAGTTGCCTTGCAACAGAATTGAGCAGGAAATAAATCAAGCCAAAGGATAAACCAATGACAAAGAGAAAGGTAAAGCACCTGGATCCGCTCACTATGTTGTAGCACATTGTAATATTGGACTAACTGAAGACTTGTTCAATGCTTCACTTGCTTCTTGGAAAAATGATTGGTTGCTTGATTCAAGGGCAACTTGCCACATGACTTTTAGAAGAGATTTTTTTGAAGAATTTACTAACAATGTTGATGGAGCAGTATACTTTGCAGAGAAATCAAAATTCAAGCCATTAGGGCTTGGCACAATCAGGGTCAAACTACCCGGTCTTCCAAACTTTCTTCTGCATGATGTTTTATATCTCCCACAGCTAAGGAGAAACTTGTTGTCCTTGGTCCACATTTGCCAGCAAGGAAACTCCATTCATATGTTTGATCGCAAGGTTGAAATCAGAAAAGCATCAGATCACTCACTTGTCATGACAAGGATAGAAGAAGAAAGACTTTTGAAGCTGCAAGGTACCTATGCTCGTGCACAAAACTTTTCATACAGTTCTTGTTATGATGAAGGTACATTTCCATCAAGTCTTTTATGGCATGCTAGATTTGGACACTTGAACTATGATAGCCTTTGCTTGTTGAAGAAAAGTGGTGTTATTGGTTTGCCTACAATTCCTAGGAAACTTAAGCAATGTGATGTTAGTATTCTAATAAAGCATAGAAAACAGTGTTTTCATGATTCACATTCCAGAGCATATAGAAAACTTGAACTCATTCATTCAGATTTATGTGGTCCAATGCTTGTTCCTTCTGCAAATGTAAATAAATATATGATGACACTTATTGATGAGTACACCAGAATGTGTTGGGTTTATTTATCGAAGAACAAATCTGATGCTTCTCAAACATTCAAGAAATTTCAAGCATGGATTGAAAATGATGCACAATCTCATATTGGCTCTATTCGCAATGATAATGGAAAAGAATACACTTCAAATGAATTTGAAAACTATCTTCGCCAGCATGGGATCAAACATCAAACAATTGTGCCTTATAATCCCCAACAGAACTAGAGTAGCTGAAAGAATGAACAGGGCAATCTTAAATATGGTACGTCCCATAATGTTTTTCAAGAATGTAAAATTGATGTTTTGGGTTGATGCAGTTCTATGTGTTGTGTATGTAATAAGTAGATGTCCATCTAATGCTATTAGAAACAAAACTCCTTATGAAATGTGGTATGGTCACATTCCTTCGGTAAAGCATCTCAGGGTCTTTGGTTCCACCTGTTATGCCTTGATACCAAAGGAACAAAGAAACAAACTTGGTGCAAGGAGTCGTAAGTGTATCTTCTTAGGGTATTCAAATAGCTCCAAAGCATATCGTCTCTATGATGAAGTTAATAAGAGGTTTGTTGTATCTAGAGATGTAATCTTTCCTGAATCTTCCAAAGTTGACAATGTTGTTGAGTGGCAGCTTGATCGCTTGGATAGATTCAGACATGAAAAATCGTTTCAAGAATTTGATAATCAGATTCGACATCTTGAAGGGGGGGTTCCTATACTAGATCAATCTGTGGAATCTTCTTCTAAAGCACTCTCTCCCCCACATGAAGCTCCAGCCACTGATGATACATTGAGTGACGTGATTGACAGAATTAGGAGACTAAATCTTGACTCAACCCCAACTCCGTCAACTGAGTAGCCTAGGCCATCTCAGAAAGGTCCTCCAAAATCGCTGACAAAGACACTTGAAAGTGTTCATCTTGATGAGGTTGGAAAGACAACAACAAAAAATTCAACCAAGCAAAATGGAGGTGATGTAGACGATTCTGATTCACCTGTTGATATGGATGTTTCTTATGATTGTGAACTAAATTTGTTTACAGATTTTAAACCAACTTCCTTCAAAGAAGCTGCTTCTCATGATGAATGAAAATAAGTGATGCAAAAGGAGTATGATGCCTTGATAAAGAATGCCACTTGGAAGCTAGTTGATCCCCTATTGGGAACCAAACCAATTGGCTGCAAGTGGGTCTACAAGAACAAGTATAAAGTTGATGGCTCACTAGACAAGCACAAATCCAAGCTTGTGGCAAAAGGTTTGCACAGGAGAAAGGGGTCGATTATGAGAAGACTTTTGGCCCCACATCAAAATGGGCTACCATCTGAACACTCTTTGCCTTGGCAGCTCAAAATGGTTGGAAAGTCCATCAAATGGATGTAAAAATTGTTTTCTTGAATGAAGATCTGAACGAGAATGTTTTAATGTCCCAGCCAGAAGGATTTGCTGTGAAGGGCCAAGAACACAAAGTATGGTCGACCAAAATGGTTGACCCTTCAACCCAACCAAAATGAGGAAAACAAAGAGGTGGGACACGCCACTGGAAATGCAATGTTTGTGGTCATTCTTGGGTTGGGAGTTATAGTTGGATCAAGATGCATCTTTTGGGTGTAGGTGGCAAAGGAGTTCATATATGTACAAAATTAACCATACTGCAAAAATCAGAGCTCTTGAGGATGCAAATGGTAGCAGATGCAAAGGGCACCTTCTCAATTAAAAATGTCATGACCCTAGCTCATCAAAATCTTGATGAATCCACAAGCTCCAAAAGAAAACAAATGAAAAATATGCCTCCGCCCCTATTGGGACTAAGGGTTCCCATTCTTGTGCAGTGGGACCAACTCTTGTATGGATGTATGGTAAGTTGAACCGTGATGATACAGATTATGCTAGTTGCAATGCAAAGTTCTCTATGTCTTGCACATATGAAGACACCAGAGTATCGGAAGGGAACGATAACACGATGGGATGTGGATCCAAAGGATAGTGCACAGATATATGATGAGGATGGACCAGATGCGCTGCAACATGGTTTGGTTGGAGTTCTGTTGGTTACTCAAGAGAGTGACTCTAACTCAAATACTGACATTCCCATTGATGGTCCCGATGACTTCATGCAACAGATGGATGTAGAGGACCAATCATTGAGATTGAGTCCTTGATGTTGATTTTATTTTCAGTGCTCATTATCCATTTTTACTTTTCAGTTTTAACTTTTGAGTTGTGACACTAGATATTGATGACCTCAGACTGATTCTTGACTCTTCACTCTTAACTATTTTTGAGTTTGAAACTTTGAGTTATATAAATTTAGTGTTCAAACTTCAGTATCTAGTATATAGTATATAGTAATATACTAGTATGTTTTTCTTTCAATTTAGATTCTATAATGATGAATGATGAATTTAATTTTTAAATCAATGTAG
Organism: Pinus tabuliformis; assembly: GCA_031772625.1. Classification (NCBI taxonomy): domain Eukaryota; kingdom Viridiplantae; phylum Streptophyta; class Pinopsida; order Pinales; family Pinaceae; genus Pinus; species Pinus tabuliformis. The sequence continues at coordinate 464,858,328 of CM062808.1, read as the reverse complement.
ATTGTAGAATTATGAATGATATGGATCACTGTATTTGAATATTTCATTATTGAAATTTTTTATTGAATCTCATGGTATGGATGAATAATGAGTGTTTCATATGAATGATGTATGTATCAAAATGAATAATGAGGATGGATCAATGTATGTCATTATTTAATTCAATTATGAATTTAAATTTTATGTGAGGATCAAATTTCAATTTTCAATGTATTGGTATCCATATTACTATTAGTCTATTTAATATTTATGGTTTCATTATTGAACAATGAAGATGAACTTGAATTATATATATATATATACCCCGATGTCCCCGCGCTCCCCCAAAATTTCCCTAAAATCTGAGGGTACACTCACACATCCCCCTTGTGTGTCTCCCTGCACCGAAGTCTTGGTGGAACATTGGTGTATGCTTACTGTTGTGATGTGATTGATCTCTCTATTTTTATTTTTTTTTGCTGCAAATTATTTTTCAGAAATAAAATACAAGTTATTTTATTTTCCACCAATTTAGAATTTTATTTAATAATTTTCTAGGAATAAAAAGTGTTGAGGTATAAATAAATTTGGGCTGGTATTGGAAATTTTACATCGTATCAAAGCTATAGAAATTATGCGGGGTGTTGAAAAATGTAACCAGTGTCGGTCAAAATAATTGTATTTTAGTCATAATAAAGAAAGAAAAAAAATATTGTAAAAGAAATTGACTTATTAAAGCATGGGTTTCATGCTTGGGTCAAAGCCTCCATTTTAGGTTTATAGGGTTTATGTCAAGAGTCCTTGTCCTTGTCATCATGTAAAATACCCTTCTTGGGCTTTATCTATGAAGAAGGAAATTTATTTTGATGTAAATTAGGTCATTAGGCTTCCTCCACCAAGTCAGCCTCATCAAGGGAATTCGACCTCACAGATTCACTATATAAATGCAACAACTCGACCTCATTTGGAGTACATTCACAACAAGTTCGATCTGCAATTGATGGAGAAAAAAAGAGGTTACGAAATTCAAGGAAAAAGGAAAAAAAAATTAGCGAAGAAGAGGAAACCCTACCGAAGAAGTTTTAGGCCAATTTCTCTCTCCTGTGATCCACACGTGTGAAATTTTGGAGTTGTAGGAGGGCCGAAGTTGCAGGGTTGCAGTAGGGACAGAATTCTGGAGTAGTTGGGCCAAAAATTTTGGAGTAGCTGGGTCAAAATTTTGTCTTTGATGCAGTTGATCTTTGAATTTTGGAAGGACAATTTGAGGGCTGACTTGGTGGAGTGAGGAAGGTCTTTTGGTCAGGTCTAAGGTCTTGGTCTATCTCAATTTGATTTACTAGTGGAAGAGTTTGACTGGGTTTTCCCCTATAGAGGGGTTTTAGCCCTGGCTGAGTGCCTACATATGGTGTCGTTGATCTTCATGTTTTGATTTGATTATTGCTTGATGAAAAGAAGATAAAGGAGAATATAAAGAAAATTAATAAGACTACAAGAATATCACAAGTAATTATCAACATAAGAGAATCTTTTTGCCCTTTTGATTTTCTAACAAGGGGGAGATTCGAGATCACAAAGCTTTTACAGCAACGAGTTATTCCTTTTTACAACAACGAAATCTTTTATTTTGCAGCTAGGGTTTTGTGGCCAAGGTTGATTTGTGAAATGGCATCAATGAGCTTGAGATATGAAGACAAGTTGGATGGGGCTACTAATTTTAGTCCATGGAAGGAGCAGATCACTATTGTTCTAAAAATGAATGGTTTGTGGGATTTTGCAAACACAAAGATCCAGGTTCCTTCTGACCCTTCCCAAGCAGCCAAGCGCAACCTAAGGGATGTGAAAGCGATGGGTATTATCTTGGATGGTGTGAGGGATCATATAATTCCTCACATAACAGGGAAGGACACAACACATAAGATGTGGGCAGCCTTAACCAATCTTTATCAGAGTAAAAATGAGAATAGGATAATGGTGTTGCGAGAGAAGTTGAACAGCATCTAAATGAACAGATCAAAGACTGTAACCTCATATCTCACCAGGATCCAGCAAGCTCGTGATGAGCTATCAATTGTGGGAGAAGTTGTGAGTGATTTGGAGCTAGTGAAGGTAGCTCTGAAGGGATGTGCTAAGCAATGGACCACCTTCGTCGAGGGGATTCTAGCTAGACAACTTCCCGATTGGAGTATTTTATGAGATGACTTCATCTAGAAAGAAATTTGGGAGAGCTCAAAAACTAGTGGATGTTGATTTGTGGTAGCATCGGATGTGCTCTAGCCACGAAAATTGGTGGAGAGGTTGGGGCACATGAGATCTCCAATGCCCAGAAAGGGTTTGGGCAGATTCCAAATAGTTCATGAGATATTAAAATAATTAATATTTTTAATGTAGTCCCTAAGTCTAAACTTAGGGAAATTAAAATATTAATGTGGATTAATATAAAACTATGTTAGAATGGTCCAAAAGACATGGATGAAGCCAGATCTAATCTTAGTCGTTGATTAGGGACTTAATCTCGGTCGTTGATATGTCAACGAGAAAAGTATAAGAGAAGGCTTGAGGGTCACTTGGAGAACACACCAGATGATCAGTCATTCTATTCTCTAGAGCGAGCTTTGCTAAGGGAGATAGAATCAGTGATCAGAGTTGCAGCTGAGGGGCAGTGAGTATAGAGAGGCAGAGATAATGTCGGGAGATCAGCGCAGGAACCAAAGAGAGTGACGCAATAGCAACCAGGGCTCATGCAGGGCCCCGCAGAGGCAGCCAGAAGCTGCGCATTGCTTCAAAGAGGCCAGCGTAGTTGACGCAGAGAGCTAGAAGGCTGGCACGGGGTCTCCTGAGGCTGACGCATGCCTATTCAGGGTGATGCAGGGCCAACGCTAGGAAGAGAGAGGCTGACGTAGTCCAGAAAGGTAGACGTTGGGGTTTCTGGGGCAGATAGGAGCTGAGGAGCTGCTGGAGGGTTTATCCGGGGTTTCAACCAGGACATTTGTCTCAGACTGAGAGGTACTACTACCAAAGGCATTCTCTGTTGGGTAAGTCGGATTTGGCACCCAGATTGTACTCTGAAATTGCTTAAGAAGAAAACCCTCAAATAACTGCACCGGTTTTCCTGCATTGGTTTTTTTTCGGGGACATTGATCCAAAAATAACGGTATCATTTTGTGTGCCTATTTCTGTTTCCTTCAGTTGATGATCTATAATATGTTGAGCATGCACTAGTGTTTATTTTCAGTATTTACGTTGTAAATAACTTGTTAAGTAACGGAAAGTACTGTGTATGGAGGGTTTCTAACTGGTAGACTTAGAAACTTCAACATGGTATCAGAGCGTGGTTGCAGATCACAGGAGAACTGAGGATATCATCCGAGCGGAGCAATAGCAGCAGAAAACAGTTGTCCCTAGTGACAAAAGATGTTCCTAGCAGAGCAGCAACAAGGGAAGGGTGACGCAGTGCTTGCGTCATCGAGGGTGAGCCAGGAAGAGGCAACACAGAGGCCAAGGGAGGCAAAGGGAGGCTCACACAAAGGGCCAGAGGGTTGTGACGCAGTTGGCTGAGGAGGCCGAGTTGCTGGTGTCGGGATTGTGCAGAGCCTAGGAGATCTCACCTTCAGGTTGCTAGGGTTTAGGAGGCTATGGGAAAGTTGCAAAGTGGAGTTGGTGGGGTATTGCAGTCAAAACAGTACCTGACAGGGCAAGGCCAAGGAGGAGGGAATTGCTACTGAGGGTTTCTTGCTGAGAAATCTAGATCAGTGGTGTAGTTGCACAGACGATCAGAGTAGGGGGCCTCTTGACATCGACAGAAATATTTCCAGGAGGGAAATCGAGACTCAGAGGGAGTCACATCGAGAACTTCCAAGAGGGAAGTAGAAGAGCAGGATGGCACTACACATAGTAAGAGACCAGAACAGACTGGATGAAGCCTCAAACTTCACAGTCTGGAAGGCCAGAATCTTATCCGTACTTGACAGAAATTGTGTCAAGCACTTCTCCTTGAGGACAATAGCAATCCCAGTTGACCCAGCTGATAACGACAAGTACGAGGAGGCAATGGCGAGGGCCAAGAGCATCATCCTTGACGGGGTCAAGGACCATGTAGTACCACACATTGCCGAGAAGGAAACGGCAAATGAGATGTGGGAGGCCCTAAAGAAATTGTACCAACATACTTCTATGCAGAGAAGGATGTTACTAGAAAATCAGATGAAGTCATATCAGATGAAGAAGGGAGAACCGATCGACACTTTCCTCGGTGGACTGAATGAGATCCGAGATCAGTTGACTTCCATAGGGGCCACGCCAGATCAAAATTAATGGTGAGGACATCCCTAGATGCAGTGTCAGAAGACTGGGAAGTATTTGTCCAGAGTATACTGGGCAGAGGGACCCTTCCACCTTGGGAGGAGATGTGGGTGGCTCTTCGCCAAGAAGAGATCAGACGACAGACAAAGGCAGGAAGCAGTAGTAAGGGGATCAGAGTCAAAAAGGAGGATGAGGAAGATGTTGCCCTAGCATCTGAGGGAAAGCAAGAAAGACAGAAGAAGAAGGATCTCTCCGAGATCAAGTGCTTCCATTGTGGGCAGCTGGGCCATTATGTGACCCAGTGTCCAAGGAAGAAGAGTAAGGGAGAGTATTCTGAGACTAAGGCAGCGCCAGCAAGGGCAAAGAATGAAGTGGAGACATACGATGATTGTGTCATGAGTGCACATGCACCACTTGAGCGAAAGTGGGGAGACATCGAGCTGTAGTCAAATGGACTACAGGCGATGAGGGGCAGGATCCTCGAGGTACCCAACCTCTTGGATTAGACCTTGCTACGGGATCCCCGAAGAGGAGTAGCAGGACTGGCGGATGTGGGAAGAGACGGATGCGGATGAAGCAGCAAAGAGAGCTACAGTGTAGGATTCCCAGGAAAGCGAGAGGCTAGTAGGCTACAGTAGTGCGAGAGGCACGAGAGTGTTGCACCAATGCAGGATGGCACAAAGAGGTGTGCAACAGTGCGAGATGCAGGGAGTTGTTGCAGCAGCGCAGAGGTCAAAGAGGGAGCACCTGTCAGCGGCAAAGAGAGCTTCAGCATCAGGAGGGTCTCTAGACCAACAGAGAGGTCAAAGTTGGGAGATCAGTTACTTACTTCTCAGTAACTGAGTTGTAGTGCAGTAGTGGGCCACACGATGCAACATAATCAGAGCAGATGCAATGCAAATGTAGCAGTGGCAGTGGCAGAGCCATGTGCAGCAGCACGGATGCAGAGGGAGTTGTCATACAGATGCAACAGTGGCAGTGGCAGAACCATGGGCAGCAGTACAGGATACAGCAATGCAAAGGATGGTAGGCAGCAGGCCTAACATCGGCACAAGGACCGATGCTAGATGATCAGAGTAATACTCAATGAGGAGTATTGCTAGAGCGTAGTCCTCGCTAAGAGGGAGTGTTGATTTGTGGTAGCATCGGATGTGCTCTAGCCACGAAATTTCGTGGAGAGGTTGGGGCACATGAGATCTCCAATACCCAGAAAGGGTTTGGATAGATTCTAAACAGTTCAGGAGATATTAAAATATTAATATTTTTAATGGAGTCCCTAAGTCTAAACTTAGGGAAATTAAAATATTAATGTGGATTAATATAAAACTGTGTTAGAATGGTCCAAAAGACATGGATCAAGCCAGATCTACTCTTAGCCGTTGATTAGGGACTTAATCTCGGTCGTTGATATGTCAAGGAGAAAAGTATAACAGGAGGCTGCAGGGTCACTTGGAGAGCACACTAGATGATCAATGATTCTATTCTCTACAACGGGGTTTGCTAAGAGAGATAGAATCAGTGATCAGAGTTGCAGCTGAGGGGCAGTTAGTATAGAGAGACAGAGAGGCAAAGATAGTGCCGAGAGATCAGCGCAGGAGCCAGAGATAGTGACACAGTAGCAGCCAGGGCTCACGTAGGGCCACACAGAGGCAGCTAGGAGTTGCGCAGTGATTCAGAGAGGCCAGCGTAGTTGACGCAGAGGGCCAGAAGGCTGACGCAGGGCCTTCTGAGGCTGACGCAAGCCTATTCAGGGTGACAGGGCCAACGTTGGACAGAGAGAGGCTGACACAGTCCAGAAAGGTAGACACCAACGCAGGAGTGGTGGTGGGGATGAGGAACTTGCTCTTGTTGTGCAAGCGAAGAAGGGAAAAGGGAAGGCCAAGAAGAACCAGGGTGGAGGAGGATCTTCACAAAGTAAAAAGGAGAAGGACATGAGCAAAGTAAAATGCTTTGCATGTTGAAAGTTTGGCCACTTTGTCAAACAATGTCCAAACAGGAAGAAGGGCAAGGGAAAGACATTTATAGTAGCCACAGCACAGATGGATGAGTTGGTCGAGAAGTTCGAGAGGAACTTTGCCTTGGTGCCATGCCTTTCTAGCACCGTTACGAGAGGGGTGTCATTCGTGGACATTGGAGTATCTCGTCACATGATGGGATCTCAAGATATTTTGACCAGCATGGCCAAAGAGCCTAGAGACCTACATGTGGAGCTTGGAGACAACCTCAAGTATGCAATAGAGCATATTTGGCAGCACTGAGCATTAGATAAACTTAAGGGGTATCATGGAGGCGGAGCAAGTGATGTTTGTACTAGGGTTGGAAAAGAATCCCCTTTCTGTTTAAGCCATGGAGGGCAGAAGACTAGAGGTTAGATTCACGAAAGGTGAAGTAGTTAGGCCTGTTACCCACCAAAATGGGTAACCCCATAGGAGCAAGTTTTTCTCCTATATTTGATAGCTAGTTAATCAATCAGACAGCCAGCAACCCATGTTAGCCACCATTAGATGATGATATGCCTTGTGCCTCCGCCACTTGCAACTGCCATGCGCTTCCCACCCATATGGCATTAGCACTTGGATGAATGTGTGTTGCCATTCAAAAGGTACTTTGAACATTTTGCAATCAGGTGATTTTACTTGTTTGATTTTGGGCATTTAGTATGGATTAACATTGACAAAATTTGACTACATTCTTGTTCTCTCACCTTACCAGGGGGGTTAATCTTCGATCCTAGTCTAATGGGACCCCTTGGGCTATAGGACGGGCACTACCTGGGAAGCCATGATTGAGATAGTGTGTTCCATCTTCCCTTTGTCATACTTGACACCTTCCATTCTACATTACAAGCCCATATCTCACCTTCATTTTTCAAGTAGAACTTGTCATTAGTTCTTGGGGATTTGGCACTCACATGTTCACATACCTTGAGTAGGGTCCGGAAATTTTCTCTGGGATGTTGATGCAGCTAAAAGAAACAAAAAAAGCATATCATGGCCGCAACAACATAAAAGAAATAAAAATCAAAATGCAAAAGATGGTCGGGGCAATAAGAATTAGCACGTGGAAAAAGTGTAGCATGAGCTCTACCTACCTCACATGGCCATCACCCAATTCCTAAGTGCATGATGCTCCATTACATCAAAAAGGAACCCTTGCATGTCCCAATCCCAATGAGCAATAAACTGACTCATCTTAAAAGGGTAATAAAATAGCTACATCTTACAAAGCAAGCTCTAACACTTGAGCTTTAAGCAGTAATACAAGGAAAAATCAAGAAGTGAAAGGCACACAAGAGGGGTGGAAAAACCAAGGTCGAGTCGGTAACTCATGCAGCCACGAATGCTCCATCCTCACATTTATACACTCAAGATTTGGACAACCCCATCAACTAGTCCCTTTGGCCATGGCACTTGGACATGAAGCCTTCTCCCCTCCATTACCATATCATTAACAACTAACACCTATCAATTGGAGGGTGGACTACAAAACTGTTTCTTCCCCTCAGGGGTTGGAAGCACCTAATAAGGTTGACCTTTAGCCACCCCTACCTAGGGAGAAAACACCTTTGCGAGATCATGGTCTTGATTTTGGAAAGGGATCCTTGTTTGAAGTATTGAAATGCCCTTGACATTCAAGTTTGGTTCACTAGAGGCATTATTAATCTTAGTCCCTAATGATTGGTTGTTTTCACTACAATCCATGTTCTTGTCAAGTGGTTCCATGGTTATTAGAACCAGACCGGTCATTGAACCGGTAGACCCCTCCGGACCGGGAACCAATCAGAACGGTATGGAATCCGATAAAAAAACCGGTCAACCAAAAACACAAAATATTCAATTTTTAAAGAAAAACATATATATTCATGTGCATCCATATGAATCCAAACCATCTATACACATAAGCAAAAGTTCTCATTTATGTAGCATGTAAGGGTGCACATAACCAAAATAGCATCGAGTGCAATCCATCTCTAAACTGAGAATACATCAACAAAAAAACTCCACATGGCCTCTAGCATCCAAAAAAAATTATGCTATAACAAATACTACGTATCATCAAAATAATTGCCTATATTGGGATCTTTGTTGTCAATATCACCCTCTAAGCATTAAAATAAGATAGAAAAATCATAGCATGTCAAGTCAACAACCAATGCCACTAACATCAAGGTACAAAGAGGGCTTGGTGCTCTTGATTAAATACTAGTTCCATACCCTCGTACATGAGAAAATCCATTGTGTTGCAATCCCCCTAATCTTGAAATGCAGTAAAACTGTTAAGTCTGTTGGATTTTGAGTGAGATCTAAAATTCTACTTTTCCCATATGAAATCCAATGAGGTCAAAACCACTCTCAAACAACCTGAGTCATTTCATGGTAATGTTAAAATTTAATGTCACTTTTACTTTAAGAAGTTAACATTACCTGAAATGCATAGCAATAGTAAGGCCATATGCTTGAATATTAGGCACCCATTATGGGCGAGTGCCCAACTAAGACAAACTTTAAAATAAAAAAAGCAAAACAGGGCCCACTTGTTGCATTCTACGTGGCTTTACTGTACTAAACCAAAAAAAATGGTTCAATTCACCGGCTCAAACCGTTTTTTGCCTCAAAATAGTCAGAAGGTCGATCCATTTCAGTCCTTATAACATTGGGTGCTTCAGCAGCCCAATCCTTGGGCACCCACTCCACAAGTACCCAAGCCCTTCAGAGGATTACATTAGCCAAAACAAGTGAATCGTTATGAGTTTGGAGCCTCCTAGCAGCATTATCAGATCACACATCACAGAACGCCTCTAACACCTACGACATGGTTTGATTATGACTCAGATTTCATGATCCTTCAAGGTGACAGAGTTGGACCCAACATGCCCCCGGGATTGCCTAGACACAACTTGACGGGCAACAATTAATTCAGATCCCTGATGAGGATGGTCTCACACTGGGAAACTAGGGGGGGGCTTGTTGCACCTAATGACGCCCTAACGTTGGAGCAAAGGAGGCCACATTTAGCAGTCGGAGACCCATGGAAACCACTTTTTGGCACCCCAATTCGATCTTGGGACCCCGTAGAAGGTAATGAGGTAAATTTGAGGGCCAACCCTCAAATCTTGGACTTCACAAGCATCTAAACCTTCTTGGACACCTCATCACCCCTAGACATGGCATTTCGAGCACTTACATTGGATGACATCAGCATGAGAGAGCTTACGACTCATGTGTGGGCAAATTAGGGAATATTTTGATAAAGCTAGAGGGTTGGCTTGTAACCCAAGCACATTTTAGCATCAGACTTGTTTTAGGGGGTTTTGTTAGGCTAATTATTAGTCCATCCTCATATATAGAGAGGATAGGCTCATTGCGTTGGATCATCAACACTAGTGACTATTTCGACCCTCTTGGAGAATTTTGGCCTTCTTGTATCTTGTGGAGATGTGACTCTATGGCGTATTTTGCTATTTGGAGATATTTCTTTGGTCTTAGAGAGGTCATGTTGGAGCAATAAAGGATTGTTCATGCATTTTATCTTACAAATGTACCTTGGATTTGATAAATCTTTACCTTTGTGTCTAATGTATGAAATGGTTAATTATCTAGGGTTTCTATTGTGCTAGTTATTGTTGAAAATCATTTTATGGAATCTAGATGATAATATTGCATGCATTACTCACTTATAGAATGTGAATGGCAATCCCATTTGTGAATCTTTAAACTAGCTCTCCCAACTGATTTTCCTCCCTAACAAAAGTGATTGTTAAGATTTTGGAACCTAGGGTTTCATTATTCCCTTACTCCTTGCCAAGATTTAGCAAATCTTTCACTCTCATAGACTCCATCACCTATTCAACCAAATTCAAAGAATCCTAAGAAGTCATATCCTAAAAAGAATGGTCCTAAACCAAACAGAGAGAAAATAGTTAAGTACAACTTGGTCTAGTATAGAGTTAGGTAAAGTGTGTTACTTTACCTTGTACATTTTGTAACTTACAATCTGACGGTCACGATATGTAGTGATCTGACGGTTCATTCTCTCCTCGGTATTACCGACACTTGATCCGTGGCTTGAAACCCGATTGGTCCATGATTTCTATTTAAAGCGCATGGAGGGTCACTTGTAGGGTAATCCGTCTATGAGAGAAGCTTATGTAAATTTTCATTCTTTTATTAATAAATTGCCTGAAGTGGCCGCGTTGGCTCAGGCCGTGGACTGTTTCCCTCTTTGAGGGTTTTAACCACGTCAAAAATACTGGTGTATTGATATGCAATCTGGTTGTGAGCGGTGTCCTTTGGTGTTCTGTCTGAGGAACTTACCCTGTAAATTCCTACATGGTATCGGAGCTATTTGAGGGCCGCGTCCGTTGGTGATCCAAATCTGAAGCCGGTAGAACTGTATCCGACTATTGTTTCCCAAATCTACTGTTTCTGACTACTTTCGGGCCAAGAGGACTGCTCTATTGTGTTGGGAGCATCTGTTCCAGTGAGGAACCCCTTTCGTTTCACGCGAAAAGGTTTCCGGTAGCCCTAGCTGCGTCATTTTTAAGATCTGGAGGTATACAGTGTTTATTTGCAGTTTACAGTTATTTTCTCTCTATTTATTTCGGTTTCAGTTTATTTAGCCTTTTTTATTACCGGATCTATACTTTTCATTTCCGCGTATGCTCTTTGCCCTGCGACTGTGCAATCTGGGCAAGTCAGAAACAGAAAGGAAGGATTTTTCTCATGCGTATGCTCTTTTCCCTGCGCCTTAGTGTGATCTCGGAAAATCAGAAACATTGAGGAAAATATTTAGTTTCCGACTAAAGCTAACTTTGAGCCGCAAGGTTCATTTTTGAAAATATTTAGTTTTTCGGCTAAAGCTAACCTCGAGCCGCAAGGTTCGTTTTTTTTGTATGTCCGTGTTGGGTTTTGTGTTTTTTGTTTTGTAGGGAAAAAGAGCCTTCTAAAAGCAAGCACGCAACCCAAAGCATCAACCCCCCCCTATCTCTCTCTCTCAAACTTGTTGTATAGCTCACTTGGTGCAAAGCTAATTTATGAGAGTAGAGGTCTTGGGTTCAAGTCTCCATTTTTTGGGGGCAGATTTTTTCATTTCCGCACATTCCCGCACTTCGTCGGCGACTTCATCAACTTTTTTCAAAAATCCATAACTTCTTCATCCGGAAGCCGTTTTCAGAGCCGTTTTTTTTAAACCAGCCTAATTTTTCGAGATCTATCCATTGGAACACTTAGTTTCAGCATCTTTAGCTTCAGTTTCCGTTGAAATGGAAAGTCAATACCAAGTTACCCTTGACAGCACCAACTACTTCCAATGGTTGTCCTACATTGAGGATTTACTTAGAAGTAAAGGTCTCTACAGAATAACCTCAGGCCAAGAAAAGAAACCGAAGGATGAAGATAAGGCTGCTAAATGGGAAAATAGGCAAGATCAAGCACGTGGATTGATAGGGATGTCTATTTCTCCAGATCTTAGATTCCATATTGCAGAACTTGATACTCCTGATGAAGCAATGAAACAAATCAATAAAGTTTTTGGGATTAAAAATGAACTTAGAGCCCATCAACTTGAAAATGAGTTGCTTACATTGGACCCTAAAAAATTTTCTTGCATTGAAGATTTCTTGTCCAAGTTCAAGACCCTTAGATATCTCTTGGAAGGTGTTACGGTTAAGAAAGAAGATAGTAACCTTATCTATTCCATTCTTACTAAGTTGGGACCAGCCTACTCTGTGTTTGTTTCCACCTTCCCTTCTACAAGAGAAGCCTTCATTTCTCAAGGAATAGACTACAAGTCCCCTTCCTTTGACTCTTTTTGTGATTCTTTAAAGAACAAGAAAAACTCTTACACCTTGGTCTTCTTAATCTTGGAAACTCTTCCAAGAAAGCGTTAGCCGCCCAGCAGCAACCAAATTCAAAGAATCCTAAGAAGTCATATCCTAAAAAGAATGGTCCTAAACCAAACAAGGGTCCTAAGCAATCTCAGCCTCAAAATGAAAAATCATTTCAAAAAAATGATATAACAAATAAAAACAAATGGAAGAAGACTGATAGACATTGCATCTTTTGTAATCAAGATGGCCACTTAGAATCCAAATGCTTTAAGAAGATGGAAGCCTTGGAAACAGCGATGAAGAAACATAACATCCATTTGGAGCATTCTTCAACTTCAACTTCATCTTCAGGAATGGCACTTTCTGCATGTGGTTGTCAATCATCTCAGTCTGGTTATGCATTAAATGTATCTTCTTCTTCTCATTCTCATGAGTGGCTCATTGATTCTGGAGCTTCTTATCACATGGCCAAAAACAAAGCCATGTTTTCTTCTTTAAATGATTGTAACACCAACAGTATATATGTTGGTAATGATAGATCTCTTAGTGTTGTAGGGACTGGAACTGTTCATCTAGACAATGGTAAGTTTAATGATGTATTATGTGTTCCAACCTTATCCTGCAACCTTCTATCTGTATATCAGATAACTCATTCAGGTGAAGGTAAAATCGTTGAATTTTCACCTCATGATGTTGTAATCAAGGACCTAAGAGATCCTAAACAGATTTTAGCTACTGGCATTGCTGATGATTCTACAAGGTTGTATAAGTTTCACAACTTTGGGTCATCAAATCTTCCCTCAGTATTTGTTGCTCATAACGATGAAGTGAGCAAACTTTGGCATGAGCGATTTGGTCACTTAAACTATCGCTCCCTTCAGCATCTATGTAAAGAAAATATGATGACAGGTCTTCCTATGGTATCTTGCAGAAATGGTGTTTGTTCCGGATGTGTACTCGGAAAACATCATCGGGACAGTTTTGAAAGACGTGCCTCTTGGCATGCCTCGGCCCCTTTACAGCTTGTGCATAGTGATTTATGTGGTCCACTTCCAGTTGTTTCATTCTCTGGCTGCAAGTATTTCTTAACTTTCATTGATGATTTCTCCAGACGCACTTGGGTATACTTCTTAAAACTGAAGAGTGAAGTATTTAACACATTTTTGGCCTTCAAGGCCTTTGTTGAAAAACAATCTGGACATCAAATTCTTAAGCTAAGATCTGATAATGGCAGAGAATATGTTAAAAACACATTCATCAAATTTTGCACTGAGAATGGAATTCAAATGCAACATATTGTTCCATATACTCCACAACAAAATGGTGTAGCTGAAAGGAAGAATCGCACCTTAAAGGAAATGGCTAATTGTATGCTACAATCTAAAGGACTTGGTAGTTTTTGGGCAGAAGCAATTAACTGTGCAAATTACATAATAAATCGCACTCCTACTAAGGCTTTAAAGAATATCACTCCAGAAGAAGCATGGAGCTCAATCAAACTAGATGTAAGTCACTTTCGTGTTTTTGGAAGTGAAGCGTGGGCCCATATTCCAGATGAAAAGCATAAAGCTTTAGAACCTAAGAGTGAAAAATGTACTTTTGTTGGATATTTTGAAGATGTCAAAGGCTATAGACTTATTCCATTTAAGTCCAAAAATGTTATCATTAGAAGAGACGTAAAATTTGATGAAAATATATCGGCTTGCGAGCCTAGTCCGGCGGATGTGCCACCTCTCCCTATCTCTTCTACTTTTGAAAACATTTCTTCTTCAGATGATGAAAGTGAGGATGACAATCCTCCCCCACCATCTCAGGATCCTCCTTCAGCTCCTCAGCTTCCAAAATGGGTTCGTGCTACTCGAGATGCAGCAGGTGATCTTGTCGGTGATCCTACAGATCAACGACGCACACGTTCTCAGTTCGACAGAGCCTCTTCTTTACTGGCTCAAGCTCCAGTAAATTATGATCCTGACACCTTTGCAGAAGCTTCAGGCCATCCAGATTGGGAAGCAGCTACGAATGAAGAATATCATTCATTATTGGCAAATGATACATGGGATCTTGTTCCTCTACCAAAGAGACGAAAACTTGTTAGATGCAAATGGGTTTACAGAACCAAGTATGGACCAGATGGGAAAGTTGATAAACATAAAGCTCGTCTTGTTGCTAAAGGTTTTTCACAGGTTGAAGGCATTGACTACACTGAAACCTTCTCCCCTGTTGCCAAAATGAACTCTATCCGCCTTGTTCTTTCCCTTGCTGCCTCGTTCAAATGGGAAGTCCATCAGATGGATGTTAAATCTGCCTTCTTGCATGGGGACTTGCATGAAGAAATCTACATGGAACAAGTTAACAACCCATTGGCTTCATAAAAACAGACTCCAGCCTTGTATGTCGGCTTAAGAAATCCCTTTATGGTCTCAAGCAAGCTCCTCGAGCTTGGTATGCCAAAATGGATAGCTTTCTTTTAGAATCTGGCTTTTCTAGGTGTCATTCTGACAATACTGTCTACACCAAGAAAGTGGGCAAGTCTCTTATCATTCTTGTTCTTTATGTTGATGATCTTATCCTTACCAGTAGTGATCCCAACCTTATAAACCATGTGAAGTCCAGCCTTAAAAAGAAATTTGAAATGACAGACTTAGGACACTTACATTATTTTCTCGGTCTTCAAGTCTTGCAATCCAAGGAGGGTATTTCCCTTTCCCAGTCCAAGTATGCCTGTGATATTCTACGCCATTTTCACATGGAAGAGTGTAAGCCATCCCCTTCTCCCTTCCAGTATGGAGTCAAACTTTCAGTCACTTGTACTTCTCCTGAAGTTGATGCTACCTTATACCGTCAACTTGTAGGAAAACTTCTGTATCTAACCCATACTCGACCTGACCTTTCCTTTGTCGTTGGCCTTGTTGCTCGGTTTATGCAAAACCCACGTGAAAGTCATTGGAAAGCAGCTAAAGGAATACTTTGTTATGTTTGAGGTACAGTTCAGTTTGGGATTCATTACAGTGCCAAAGCATCTCCTCTATTGGTTGGTTTCACTGATTCTGATTGGGCTGGTGACCCTGATGATCGGAAGTCTATTGCAGGTTATGTGTTCACTCTTGGTTCAGGACCTATTACATGGGCCTGCAAGAAACAAGGTGCCATTTCTCTTTCTTCTGCAGAAGCAGAGTATCGTGGTGTCGTAGAAGCTAGTAAAGAAGCCTTGTGGCTTCGTCAGATCCTGTCAGAGTTTGGCTTTCAGCAGCAGCATCCGACTACACTTTGGTGTGATAATCAAAGTGCCATTCAGCTATGCAAAGATCCAGTCCAACATCAGCGCAGCAAACACATTGAACTGCACATGCACTTCATCAAAAAGCTCATCCATGACCATGTTCTTGAAGTGCAATATTGTTCAACAGATGATCAAGTTGCAGACATCTTTACAAAGGCTCTCACAGAGGCGAAGTTCACTAAACTTCGATTTATGGTTGGAGTTCAGGAAGTTGTCACTAAAGGGGGATAGGCTCTAGTGCCTCCTTCCTTCTTCTATTGTGTCATATTTGTAAATCCTTCAATCCTATCCCAAGTTGTTCTTAAGGGGGGATGTTAGGATATTCCGACACATAGGAAATAGTTAAGTACAACTTGGTCTAGTATAGAGTTAGGTATAGAGTTAGGTAAAGTGTGTTTCTTTACCTTGTACATTTTGTAACTTACAATCCGACGGTCACGATATGTAGTGATCCGACGGTTCATTCTCTCCTCGGTATTACCGACACTTGATCCGTGGCTTCACACCCGATTGGTCCATGATTTCTATTTAAAGCGCATGGAGGGTCATTTGTAGGGTAATCCGTCTATGAGAGAATCTTATGTAAATTTTCATTCTTTTATTAATAAATTGCCTGAAGTGGCCGCGTTGGCTCAGGCCGTGGACTGTTTCCCTCTTTGAGGGTTTTAACCACGTCAAAAATACTGGTGTATTGATCTGCGATCTGGTTGTGAGTGGTGTCCTTTGGTGTTCTGTCTGAGGAACTTACCCTGTAAATTCCTACAAGGACAAGGCACTGACCTTGGTCATTTTGTTGATCATCCACAAACTTACACCTAAGCTTCACTTTCTCTCCTTAAATCTCATTTTCGGCCCCTCAAGGATAAGCCACTAGCTAGGGCTAGGGCACAAATTTCAACTAGGCAGTGGAAGGATTCAACATTGGAAGGAAAGTTGGTTGCCTCAAAATCAACTCCTTTTAGTGGCTAATCCATCCATGTTAGGGCTAAAGTCTTTTGCCCTAGGTAGATTTTTTCCCTAGAAAAGCCCTAGTTTGCCTTAGGCTTCAGCTTGGGGCTTCTTGAGGGCTTCTTGTTCCATAAGTTGAAGGTATACATTGTTTGGAAGCCTTTTCTTAGCCTTGGGATTCTAGGTGAGTGCTTTTGGCTTGCTACTTCCCGAGCCCTAAATCACGATGTGCCCTAATTAGTCATATTGGAGGATGTGAATCCTTTAGTGTCACTTTATCCCTTATAGTTAGCACATCTTTCTAGGTGACCTACTAAAGGGAAGCGTCCCTAGTGGTGAAAGTCCACAAAAGAGCAAGATGTAGTGGTTGTGGTGACAATGGGTCACACCTCATATTGTTGTCCCTTCATCTAACTCTTGCCTTGTGAGCCCCTCACAAGACTTGCTAGCTTTTGAGGCAAAAAGGCCAAAAGGAGTTGATCCCAGCAAACGGCGAGTAATTGGAAGTAGGGAGAACAAGCTATATCTACTGAGAGGACAGTCGATGAAGGCTCTTATACATGAGAGTGATAGCCAAAGTGAGCTTTGGCACAAGTCAATGGGACACCTACACTGTAGGGCTCTTCCTATGTTACAGAAGGTGGTTAAAATTTTTCCGAATATCAAGGTGGAATAGGAGGGAGTGTGCAAAGAGTGTGCCCTCGGCCAGCACGCCATGGGAGCATTTCCTCATAGTAACACCAAATCCAAGGGGATATTGGACTTGGTGCATTCAGATATATGTGGTCCTTTGTTAGTGGAATCAATCATAGTGTCTAGGTACTTTGTGACATTCATAGATGACTATACAAGGAAAAATTCGATCTACTTCATAGAGACCAAGGGTGAGGTCTTCGGTCGGTTTCAAGAGTTCAAAGCTCTTGTGGAGAACTAGACTAGGAAGAAGATTAAGGTACTAAGATCTGATAATGGGGGCAAGTACACCTCCAATGAGCTTCAAGATTTCTACAAGGAGGAAGGGATAAAAAAGGAACTCACGGTGCCTTACAACCCTTAGCAGAATGGGGTTGTTGAAAGGAAGAACAGGACCATAGTGGAGTCCTCACAGAGTGTTGGAGGATAAGACATCTGAGATGTTTATAGGAGTGAGACTAGAGGTAAGTCATCTGGGCATCTTTGGCAATCCAATTTATGTCCACGTTTCTACAAAAAAGAGAACTACGATGGAGCCCTCATCAAAGAAGGCCATTTTTGTGGGCTACAGTGAGGTTTCAAAGACCTACAAGCTCTACATTTCGGGACAAAGGAGAGTCATAGCCAGTGGGGATATCAAATTCGAGGAGGGAAGGACCTTTAGGAGGTCTCATGACACGAAGCCAATAGGGGTAGAGGATCAGGAGCAAGAGGCTCCTAAGGTTGACAAGGGACCAGCAACAGGGATGCAGCTTGTAGATCTAGAGGAGGAGGGATATTTTCCTTCGAGCTCTACCAGGACTCGGGAGGAGGCCAAGATGGGTCAAATGGACCTTAATAGGTGCTAAGAAGCATGTGGAGGCTCCTAGCAACACCTTCAAGCATAGTAGACCACCAGCAAGATTTTCCAATTATTTGGCCTTGATGAGCAACATCAGTGAGTCTGAGCCTTCCACTTTTGAGGAGGCTACAGATGAGCAAGTTTGGAGTGATGCCATGGTGGAATATAGCTCCATCATGAGGAATGATGTGTGGAACATAGTGCCAAGGCCGAAAGGAAACATTGTGGTCACTTCTCGACGGATCTTCAACATCACTCATGCAGTTGATGGTGTTGAAGTTTCTAAGTCTACTTAGTTAGAAACCCTCCATGCACTTTATTTGATTTATTCCTACCTACTTGTTCTGTTTCTTAACAAGTTATTTACAATGTAAATACCGAAAATAAACACTAGTGCATGCTCAACATATTACAGATCAACAAATGAAGGAAACAAAAACAATCACACCAAATGACATCGTTATTTTTCAATGTTCCACCAAGACTCCGGGACGGGGAGACGCACAAGGGGGACGTGTGGGAGTACCCTCAAATTTTAGGGAAATTTAGGGGGGACGGGGGGACGTCGGGGTATATATATATTTTTTCCTTTTTAATAAATATATATATATATATCAAATTCATATTCAATAATGAAAGCATAAATACAATGATACATACATAATTGAATTAAATAATGAAATACAATGATCCATACTCATCATCCTTACTAATACATACATGATTCATCCATAGATCACAAGATTCAATAATGAAATACTCCAATCCATATTCATTATTCATTATTCACCATTCTAGAATCTACATTGATTTAAAAACTAAATTCATCATTCATCATTCTAGATTCTAAATTGATTTAAAATTAGAATTCATCATTCATCATTCTAGAATCTAATTAGTACTAAGCAAAATAGACTATAATAGATACTGAAATCTGAATACTGGGGATATAACTAAAACTCAAAAACAGTGGAGTGATGAGTCTAAAAGTCACTCTAAATTACAAAGAGGGCTTGGTGCTCTTGATTAAATACTAATTCCATACCCTTGTACATGAAAAAATGCAATGGAAACATTGCAATCCATCGAATTCTGAATTCCTGAAAAACTATTAAGTCTGCTGGATTTTGAGTGAGATCTAAAATTCTACTTTCCATATGAAATCCAATGAGGTCGGAACCACTCTCAAACATCCTGAGTCATTTCATGGTAATGTTAAAAATTTAAGTAAAAGGATGAAAATGAAAGATAAAGGAGAATGTCACTTTTACTTTAAGAATTTAACATTACCATGAATTGCATAGCATTAGTAGGGAAATATGGTCAAATACTAGGTTTTCCCTGTCATAAATCATTGTTTAAAAGCAAATTTAACAGGGGATGCATAGCCCATATTGAGGGGAGACGCCCAGGAGTCCCCCTTTTGGGGAGTCGTGTCCCCCACACTGGGGAAACGTCCCCCCCTGCGTCTCCCCGCGTCTCCCCAAAAGGGGGACATGGGGAAACGTTTCCCCAGACGTCCCCCCGTCCCGGGTGTGTGGGGTGCGAGGGGTGCGCGCACCCGACCCTGGGAGATGCATCCCCGTGGAACACTGTTATTTTTGGACCAATGTGCCCGGAAAAACCCAATGTGGGAAAATCGGTGCAGCTATCTGAGGGTTTTCTTATTAAGAAATATCAAAGTACTTTCTAGGTGCTGAAACTGGCCTACCTAACTGAGAATTTCCTTGGCATTAATACCTCTCAGTTTGAGACAAATATCTCGACTGAAACCCCGTAAACACCTTGCGGCAACTCCTCAGCTCCAATCTGCCCCAAAAACCCCAACGTCTGCCCTTTTTGGACTGCGTCAGCCCCTCTCTACCCAGCACTGGCCCTGCGTCACCCCAAATGGGTCTGCATCAGCCTTCTGGCCCTCTACGTCAGCAATGCTGGCCTCTCTGAGGCTCTGCGCAGCTCCCGACTACCTCTGCGTGGCCCTGCGTGAGCTCTGGCTTCTACTGTGTCACTCTCTCCAGCTATTGCGCTGCTCTCCCAACACTATCTCTGCTTCTGTGTCTCTCTTTACTCAATGCCCCTCAGCTACAACTCCGATCATTGATTCTATCTCTTTTAGCAAACCCCGCTCTAGAGAATAGAATGACTGATCACTCTGGTGTGTTATCCAAGTGACCCTCAAGCCTCCTCTTATACTTTCTCATTGACACATCAACAGCCGAGATTAAATCTCTAATCAACAGCTAAGATTAGATCTGGCTTGATCCATGTCTTTTGGACCATTCTAACACAATTTCATATTAATACACATTAATATTTTATTTTCCGTAAGTTTAGACTTAGGGACTCCATTAAAAATATTAATTATTTTAATATCTCATGAACTGTTTAGAATCTGCCCAAACCCTTTCTAGGTATTGGAGATCTCATGTGCCCAACCTCTCCACCAAATTTTGTGGCTAGAGCAAATCCGATGCTACCCCAAATCAACACTCCCTCTTAGCAAGGATTGTGCTCTACCAATACTCCTCACTGAGTATCGCTTTGATCATCCGGCATCGGTCCCTACGCTGATGCCAAGCCTATTGCCCACCATCCTCTGCACTATTGTATCTTGTACTGCTGCCCATGGTTCTGCCACTACCACTGTTGCATCTGTACAACAGCTCCCTCTGCATCTGTGTTGTTGCTGGTCCTGTCTCCCAGCACTGCACCTCCTCCCATCATGTTGCATCGTGCTGCCCACTGTTGCAGTACAACTCAGTTACTGAGAAGTAAGTAACTAATCTTCCAACTCTGACCTCTTTGTTAGGCTAGAGACCCTTCTGATGCTGAAGCTCCTTCTGCCGCTGATAAGTGCTCCCTCTCTGACCTCTGCGATGCTGCAACAACTCCCTGCATCTCGCATCGTTGCACACCTCTCTGTGCCATCTTACACCGGTGCAACACTCATGTGCCTCTCGCACTATTGCAGCCTGCTAGCCTCGCATTGTCTCCGGACTCCTGCACTGTAGCTCTCTCTGTCGCTCCATCCACATCCATCTCTACCTGACTCAGCCAATCCTGCTACTCCTCTTCGGGGCTCCCGTAGCAAGGTCTAATCCAAGAGGTTGGGTACCTCGAGGATCCTACCCCTCATCGCATGTAGTTTGCCTGACTACAACTCGATGTCTCCCCACTTTCGCTCAAGTGGTGCATGTGCACTCATGGCATAGTCATCGTCTGTCAAAACTTCCTTCTCTGCCCTTGTTGGCGCTGCCTTAGTCTCGAAAGACTCTCCCTTACTCTTCTTCCTTGGACACTGGGTCGCATAATGACCCAGCTCCCCACAGTGGAAGTACTTGATCTTGGAAATATCCTTCTTCTTCCGCTTTTCTTGCTTTCCCTCGGATGCTAGGGCAACATCTTCCTCCTCTTGCTTGAATTTGATCCCCTTGCTGTTGCTACCCGTCTTCGACTGTCGTCTGATCCCTTCCTGGCGAAGAGTCACCCACATCTCATCCCAAGGTGGGAGTGTCCCTCTACCCAGTATACTCTGGACAAATACCTCCCAGTCTTCTGAGACAGCGTTCAGGGTTGTCCTCACCATCAACTCCTGATCCAGCGTGGCTTCTATAGCAGTCAATTGATCTCAGATCTCATTCAGTCCTCCGAGGAAGGTGTTAATCGATTCTCCCTTCTTCATCTGATACAACCTCAATTGGTTCTCTAGTAACATTCTTCTCTGCACATAATTATGCTGGTAATTCTTGAGGGCCTCCCACATCTCATATGTCATTTCCTTCTCAGCAATGTGTGGTACTACATGGTCCTTGACCCCGTCAAGGATGATGCTCTTGGCCCTCGCCATTGCCTCCTCGTACTTGTCGTTATCATTGGGGTCGACTGGGATAGCTATAAACTTCAAGGCAAAGTTCTTGACACGATTTCTGTCAAGCACGGATAAGATTCTGGCTTTCCAGACTGCGAAGTTCAACACTCCGTCCAGCCTGTCCTAGTCTCTTACTCCGTGTAGTGCCATGATGCTCTTCTACTTCCCTCCTAGAAGTTCTCTGTTCGACTCCTCCGAGTGTCTACTTCCCATCTGGAAGTTCTCTTCTGGACTCCCTCTGAGTCCCAATTTCCCTCCTGGAAATCCTTCTGCCGCTGTCGAGATGCCCCCTACTCTGATCATCTTGTGCAACCACACCACTGATCTGGGTTCCTCAGCTAGAAACCCTCGATAGCAACTCCCTCCTCTTGGCCTTGCTCTGTCAGGTACTGTTCTAACTACAGTACCTCACCAGCTCCACTCTACAATATTCCCAGAGCCTTCTAAACCCCAGCAACCTGAAGGTGAGAACTCCCAGGCTCTGCACAATCCCGGCACCAGCAACCCAACCTCCTCAGCCAACTGCATCACCCCTCCCAGCTTCTACATGACTTTGCGTGAGGCTTCCTTTGCCTTCCTTAGCCTCTACGCTGCCCCTTCCTGGCTCACCCTTGATGACGCAGGCACTGCATCACCCTTCCCTTGTTGTTGCTCTGCTAGAAACAGCTTCTGTCACCTCGAGACAGTTGTTTTCTGCTGCTATTGCTCCGCTCGACTGATGTCCTCAGTCCTTCTGTGATCTGCAATCATGCTCTGATACCATGTTGAAGTTTGTAAGTCTACTTAGTTAGAAACCCTCCATACACTTTATCTGATTTATTCCTACCTACTTGTTTCGTTTCTTAACAAGTTATTTACAATGTAAACACTGCAAATAAACACCAGTGCATGATCAACATATTACAGATCAACAACCGAAGGAAACAGAAACAATCACACCAAATGACACCGTTATTTTTGGACCAATGTCCCCGGAAAAACCCAATGTGGGAAATCGGTGCAGCTATCTGAGGGTTTTCTTATTAACCAATATCAGAGTACATTCTGGGTGCCGAAACTGGCCTACCCAACAGAGAATTTCCTTGGCAGTAATACCTCTCAGTTTGAGACAAATATCTCGGCTAAAACCCCGGAAACACCTTCCGGCAGCTCGTCAGCTCCAATCTGCGTCAGCCCCTCTCTGCTCAGTGCTAGCCCTGCGTCACCCCGGATGGGTCTGCGTCAGCCTTAGGAGGCCCTGCATCAACCTTTTGGCCCTCCGCGTCAGCAACGCTGGCCTCTCTGAGGCTCTGCGCAGATCCCAGCTACCTCTGTGTGGCCCTGTGTGAGCTCTGGATGCTACTGCGTCACTCTCCCCAACTACTGCACTACTCTCCCGACACTATCTCTGCCTCTCTGTCTCTCTGTACTCAATGCCCCTCAGCTGCAACTCCGATCATTGATTCTATCTCTCTTAGCAAACCTCGCTATAGAGAATAGAATGATTGATTACTCTGGTGTGTTCTCCAAGTGACCCTCAAGCCTCCTCTTATACTTTTCTCGTTGACACATCAACGACCGAGATTAAATCTCTAATCAACGGCTAAGATTAGATCTGACTTGATCCATGTCTTTTGGACCATTCTAACGCAGTTTCATATTAATACACATTAATATTTTATTTTCCCTAAGTTTAGACTTAGGGACTCCATTAAAAATATTAATTATTTTAATATCCCCTGAACTATTTAGAATCTGGCCAAACCCTTTCTGGGTATTGGAGATCTAATGTGCCCCAACCTCCCCACAAATTTCGTGGCTAGAGCACATCTGATGCTACCCCAAATCAACATATGGTAGTGTCAAGAAGTACAAAGCGAGGTTCGTGGTGAGAGGATTCTCCCAAAAGGAGGGAGTGGACTATGAGGAGACATTTGCTGCTATCACCGGATATGCATCTATTAGGGAAATCACATTTATTGCTTCAGAGATGGAGTGAAGGATACATCGGATGGATGTGAAGCCTGCCTTCCCCAATGGGGTTATTGAGGAAGAGGTGTATATTGAGCAGCCTCAAGGTTTTGAGGCACATGGGAGAGAGTCTCATGTATGCAGGCTAAAGAAGTCCCTTTATGGGCTGAAGCAAGTTCCGTCCACATGGTATGCCAGGATTAATGGATATCTTCTTGGTTTGGGCTTCACCAAGAGTGAAGCAGACTCCAACTTGTACTATGTACTTGTTGAGGGTGATCCGCTTATCTTGGCCCTCTATGTTGACAATCTCTTCTTGACGAGATCGGAGAAGCTCATAAGGATGTGCAAGGAGGACCTTGCTTTGGAGTTTGAGATGAAGGACATTGGCTTAATGCATTACTTTTTGGGATTGGAAGTGTAGCAACCAAGAAAGATTTTCCTAAGACAAGGCAAATATGCAGTTGAGATCCTAAGGAGATATAGGATGGAGGATTGTAAGCTGATGTCTACACCGATGAACACCAACTTAAAGGAGTTGAGTGCTTCTAAGTGTGAGTTGGTGGATCCCACATGGTCTATGCAGCTAATCGGGCCCATGATGTATCTGGTTAACAAGAGATTGGATATTTGTTTGTTGTGAACACTTAGCCAGTTCATGGTGGGGTCGAGATAGGTTCATTGGGTGGTAGCAAAGCATGTGCTAAGATCCCTGCAAGGTACAGTGGAGTTTGTGTTGGAAACACTGAGGGGGGTGAATCGATATTTCTCTACAATAGCTGATTTTAACTTCACAAAGCATTAATTATCATTAGCATTAGATAAAACATACGTCAGCATCACATCACATGAATAGATAACAACACCATTCAACAATGCACAACATCCAAGACAGTAGACACGAGATTTTTAGGTGGAAACCCTTCCGAGAGCAAAACTACCAAACACTTCTTAATATTGGTATTTTCAAAGATTACATCAATGGGAGGCTCCAACTTCCAAATTTATCAGCTCCAACTAAAAGGATGCCTCAATGCCTTGGTTTACCAACTCCAACTGGAAGCATGCTCCAATTCCCTGGTTTACAAACTCCAACCTGAAGGAAGCTCCAACTCCCTGATTTACCAACTTTGACTGGAAAGACACTCCAACGCCCTACGCAAGCTCCAACCTACCATAAAACCACCCTGCCACCCTACTCAACAAGTTGTCACTTGCCCTGAAGTCCCCAACCTTCAGCTCACCACAATAGACCATGTTTCACAATGTTTAGACTGGATCCACCTATGCTCAACGACAATACAAAGATAAACTGTAATACAATCTTTGTTCAAACAAATTTGCATTTGCTCAATGTGTATGTTAATAGCAAAATCTAGCCGCATAAATCTCAGTTAACCTCTGCTCAAGTTTCATCAACCCACAATCAACCATCCAGCCATATACATGCTAACATAACCCTGATTCAACAAACGAACACAGTAAACCCTAGCACTTGTCAGTTGCCCATGCAGGCCAATAATGTTGCTCAACACTTACTATCAACCCTAACTCAACAATAACAGCATCATTACATTCTCTTCGATCAGTCCTCTCAACATCACAATCTCAAAAATATAAGCCTTCACATGACATTATCACAATGCATTAGACATATGGAAATACATCTTTGTAAACAACAGCAATATTGTTCTGTCTCTCCAGTAGCATGTACTCTGTATGGAAAGCATATAAATCCCTTGCTCATGTAGCAACAGCATGTGTGAACATACTTGTGCTCATCAGTACATGTCCAGGTTCATTTCATCGAGTCACTAACCATAAACATGAATATCTATCTATAACTCAAGCATACCATGCTTAATCTCTAATCCTTGCAACATTCACTAGCTACTATGAACTTTAATCAAGGTATAGTATGTTAACCAAAAATAACACTCTGCCTCCAATACTGGATACAATCTTTCTGCAAGCACATTCCATAATGTTTCTCAGCACAACAACCTCATAGGCCCTCCGTACCATGTATAAATGCACATCAAGATACACTCTCAGTCACAGCGGTAATGAAGTCATGCATTCATATCAAAGCATTTCACCTGCTCCCACACCCAAAGTTCTACATCTAGCCACTGGAAAAATTTTCACAACATACGATAGCAGGTTGCACGTGTTGTTTACAAGCTACAGATCTTTTGATTACACAAGCAACACTAGTGTTAAGCTCCAATATGCACCAAGGGCTTCATTCACGGACCCAAAGCATGTATCACGCTAAGAGATCGATGTCCTAATGGCATAGCTGACAGATCATACACTCTGGTAATCAAATCGATGCGGACCAACATAACAATGCTTTCTGTCTTCTTTGGATACTGAACAGCAAGTAACTCAGTCCTTAATTGATGCAAATTGTGCCCGCTTTGACAAGTGTCAAGATCTCTGTTGATGTAAAGCATCTCGCAGTTGAAGATCAAATGATTCACTGATTGTCAAGATCTGATGCTTCTGCCCTTGATCCTCACTACTATCCGTGAAACTTCTTGTCAATGAGGTCCCATCCCACAGATACTAATAGTAGTCTGGAATTCAAATCCTATCAACTATTGATGTTGCTAAACCACAAATCTGAGGATAGTTTTAGCTCCTTGGGCACGAATTAGGGCCTTGTCATAAATCCCAGAAGTTTCACCAAAGTTGTATTATAGCACCCATGAACAAACTTGTTGCAAATATAAGTTCTGAAAGAATCTTGAAATTTATACCAACTCAGCCACCAAGTAAACTTCAGTATGATGACCTCAGGAGTACTACCTCGGATTATGTCACTAGACAGTCTTCATGGATCAACGAAAAATCACCAACAAAGTGAAGATAATACCAGCAAGTTCTGCTTCAAATTAAGCTTCAATTCTTATTCAAGGAGGGCTTAAAAGTGTATACAGAACTGATGAAAGAATCGAATTAATGAGCCATAGATGCCATAGGATACCGAATTTCTTGTTGGGTCAAATATGAATTCAAGAGGACCGAACATGCATGCTACAGATTTGATCAAGGAGGGCTAAATGTTGTGCACAAATCTATCATTTGAAGAAGGAACAAATGGCCTTCAAAACCCCAATGAATCACCAGAACCAATTAAACATTAAAACCCCAAACAAAACTCTTCCAACCTCGGCCTGCAGTGCTTGAAATTCTACACAGGGTTGCTCTCGGATTGGTGCCCAAAATCATTGGTTAGGGCTCATAGCAGGCTACAGAACTAGGCTAACAAATAGGTCTCAGTACTGTAGGAAGGGCCGAAAACCTTCAGACAAACCACCACAAAAGAGTCATACGCACATGCTCCAAATTTGTTTGACAAGGAGGGCGAATTGGATCAACTTCAGATTTGTCATGCTTCCACAAAGATTACATTAAATGTGCTCACAGACCACTCTACCACAGGTAACCTCATATCCATCCTTAGAATGTGTATGAGAGTGCCCAGATTTGCCTCAGAAGAGGAGGTCGAATAGCCTCAGGCATACCCTAGCATCTCAGTGAATGACCCTTATTCAAAAACAAAAATTAAAACCAATACTATCTTCCAACCTCAACCTATTCTTCTATTGAGCTTGATTGTACAAGTCACAAGAACAATTTCAGATTGGACAATGAATGTGTGTCTGTCTTGTGGAGGATCCGAGCCTCCCTTTCATAGAGGTTGAGGAGGGTTGACCAACCTCCAAATCGAGGGAAAAACAAATTCAAATTATAAATTGTTTGGAGCCAAAAACCCTCATAAAATGAGGCCAACTTAGGCAATTTGGAGGGAACCTTTTTAAATTTAAAATTTCAAACAATTTCCCTTTGTAGGCCGACATTGAATTCAGATTTGATATGGAGCCAAAACCCCACAACCAATGATAATATCTTGACCAATTTAAATTGATTCTTCAATGAAGGCCTGCCACATCATCCCTTTTGGGGTTCCTTGAGCAACAAATGGGGTTTCAACTTTACGAAGCCATATCTCAACTTGAGGACCCACATGACATGCCACCCACCGTTAGAATCGGCACAACGATGAGAATCAATTGACGATGATAATGAGCTCAAACAAACTGATCTTCTTACCCAAATTCCTCATCAATTGTGGGGCACCAAGGACTTCCCAAGGCTTCTTGACTATTTGAGCTTCAATCAATGCAATATAGACAAATTTTCAAATTTAATAGTGTTCAAGAATCAATGTTGGCATCAATGACGACACCATTCAACAATTTGGACTGAGATACATTGGAGTTAGTATAGTAGAGCTGCAAGGGTACACAGATTTTGATTGGGCAGGGAGTGTTGTGGACAGAAAATCCACGTTTAGGTGTTGTTTCAGCTTGGATCAACCATGATCTCGTGGTGTAGTAGGAAGTGTTAAGAAATCTAGGGCATTAGTATTAAATGATTTCTCTTCTTTGGTGACTGCTTGTGAATGATTTTTACATGATTAGGTTAGGATCTTATTTACGTTAGATTCTTAGTGTTCTTCTTCACCAAACAGTAACCAATGTAAGAACATAAATAGACAAGAGACACAGCATGTAGGCTATAAGCCAGGGCCAAAACCTCTCACTCTTTGAGAGGAAAACCCGCACAAATTCTTCTTATAGAGATTCCAATTGACGAATACTAAGAGCGAGACCCTTGACCTGTTAGCCTCTCCAACACCAAGACACAAGCTCTCTTGACTGTCATCATTCTTCTCGACTCCTCTTCCACTTCGCTCTTCTTAGCATTGAGACGTAGCTTCCACCAATACCTTGTCAAAGAGGTCCTATTTCTGTGATGGCATTTGAGTCTTCATTGATATCATTAATTGTGATAGTACTGAGCCTTGCTCACTGTAGAGACACCGAAACAAAATGTACAGAGATAGCTTCATAACAAACGGTGGATAGACCAGTATGTGATGATCACCAAACTGTGATAGCAACATACTATAGTAATACTAAGGTTGTGTTTCTGAACTGAGAAATGGAGATCTTCTTTATGCTAGTACTGAAACTTGTTCACTGTTATTTCTTCAGTATTTCTCCTTGTTGTACCGAGAGTTTTTCCTTGACTGCACCGAGCTTATCTTTATACTCTTGTACCCTAGTCTGAGCTTCTTATCCGAACTTTCTTCTGCAATCTTATCCGAACTGTATACTGTGACTGCCCATCCGAATTCAGAGTATAATCCGAACTTCTGTACTTCTGAAATGCGGATCCTTGCACACCTACATATAGTAGTTTGCCCGTATATATAAGCTGAGATGTATTCAACGAAGGGATGTGTCTCTTATTTGTGAGCCGACTTGTGTTAGTTGTTCCTTCTAGTAGCCGACATGAAGAGGAGAACCATGCTTGTCTTGGGAGAGCTATTTTACAGTCCTATAGACACATATATTTGACACATGCTCAAGAAGAGCTCTTCATACATGACATTAATTCTTTTGACCCTAATGATAAATCCTAAGGCTCTCAATGGGAGCCACTAACAAATAAAAACTCTTGCTCATGAAACCCATGAAGCAAGGCTTACAATAATAATTTTATTTTCTCAATTACATCATTTACAAAAGTCACAATTACATGTCATTATGAAGACCGAACCTAGTTACAATTTACAACAGGAAGCAGCAGTGAATGGCACTTAGCTCAGCAGAGGTAGAGTACATAGCAGCGAGACTGGCAAGTTGTGTGGCCATATGGCTTCAAAAGATGCTCACATGGTTATTTGATCTTAAGTTGGGGCCTACGATGATTCGCTGTATAACCAAAGTTGCATTAAGCTCTCTGAAAGTTCAATGTTTCGTGATAGGTCCAAACATATAGAGATCAGATATCACTTAATTAGATATAGGGTCTAGAGAGGTGTTGAGAGATAGCAATACATCTCCATAGAGGAGTAGGTAGTAGATATTCTCACCAGGCCTCTAGTGAAAGGGAAGTTAATGTTTTACTAAGTTACCAGGATTCGAATCTGGATCCATATATGGATCTGGATTCGAATCTGGATCCATATATGGATCTGGATTCGAATCTGGATCCGCCAGTTTTTTGAAAAGCCAAGATCCAGAAATGGCAAGGAAACAGAAAATACAAGCAAATATAAAATATTTTAAAATTTTTAAAATTTAAATTTATAAAAACTAAATTTATATAAAAATAAAAATAAAAACATATGTTAATTTTTAAATATAATTTTGACATACAATAAATAATTATTATATAGATAATTCCTATTGTATCATTTATAAATATTAATTAAATTTATATAAAAATAAAAAAAACATACTTGAATTTTTAAATATATAACTTCAATATAATACTTTAAAAACAATTATTAAGTTAATTATAATATAATTAATTTATGAATTCAGGCTTTTGTGATCCATAATGAATTGAGAAAAGTCTTTCAGTAGAAATCACATAGTAGAATTTTTGTCGACACGTTTCAAACCAACCAGTATGGATCATCATCAGGACCAGATGAAGAGGCAAATCATGGCCAAGGCTTTAAATAGAGAGCAATGTAGAGATCCTAATGTCATGTAACGACTATATTAAACGGCTAGTTATTGAAAAATAATATTTAATTTATGATATTAATATATTGAAACCAAATATTATTAAATAAATTCTATTAATCGGTAATAATCAAAAAATATATAACTAACAAGAATCAAACAAACCGAGTCAAACTCCAAACAAGGAGCAAAGTCAAAAATTATAAAAAGGAGTCTAGAACCTAACGGTAAATATATAAAAATAAATGGAAAATAAATAAAGTCAAATGAAAATAAAAATTAATTGAAATTAAATAAAATAAAAATATTCATAAGTCGAATAAATATAATAAATTTAAAGATGAAAATACTGTCTTCAGGTACTGAGGATGGGAAAAACGTCGTGACCTATCCCTGACACAGGCTAGGGTTTGTATGCAGACCTTTGTAGCACCCTCCCCCGCGATCTAGCTTAGCAACATCATCCCTCTGATGTCGTACCTCTCCAAACGCCATTTTTGAGCTTCTCTCATTTCCCGTCCACAGCCTCGAGCATATTCCTCCCGTGACCACGTCATGCCCTCACCGTCTTCCCCTTTCTGCAGTTGGTCTCTCCTACAGCGACGGTTTTTACACTTACGGCAGCAGCTGGCGCGTAACACCCAGAACAGTTATGGACTTGGATATAGTTGATTATTCTGAAGACCCTCTCGAGGATGTCTCCATCTGGACAACCCCACACTCAAGCACGGATGGTTTTCTCCCCTTCAGCAGAGAATTGACGGAGGTTATTGCTCCCTTACCCTCGATCTTAGGGCCCTCCTGTTTGGTTGTCACCCTACCTGCGGCTCCCCCCTCCTGGCCGCCTTTCGCTACACCTCCTCCGTCATCGTCCTCCCTTCAATTTGTGGCCTGTTGCATAGGCCTAGACCTCGTTGCTTTCTCCTCGGGTTGTCCACCCTTACCGCCATCCGCCAGATCCCATTTCCCCTCATCTTCTTCCCTCGGCGAGCCTCCACTTACTTCCCACGGTCTACCTCACACGACCTCGATATCGTTCCCCGTCTCTGGTAGTTGCACAAATATTCCTCCTCTTTCGTACGCCTTCCCCTCTGGGCCTGGTCTGAACCCACCAAACCCCACAAATCCTCCTCGCAGTGGACCACAGGAGGACACCAACAACACGAGCCATAGGCTAGGAAAAAGGCTAAAGTGTGTCAAATCTAGGGCACAAGACATTATCATCAGTTTGGGAGAAGACATACAGTGGGGCGAAACCATGGACACTGTTGAACAAGTTTTGGTTCGAAGGGTTCGGGGCAGGAACTACACGGCGACACGGTTAAAACAATGGACTGCAGAAGTGTGGGGACAACACCTGGCCGAGCTACCTTTCGTCCAAACTTTTGTCCGCGGTTGGTTTACGCTGCGTTTCGCTCGGGTCGAGCATACAAATTGGGTATTGTCATCCTTCTAGCATATTGAATAGGCCCCTGTGCTTCTGAGGAGATGGAACCCCCTCTTCAATCCAAAGAGGGAGCAATTAGGCGTTGGGCCTCTATGTGTTCACCTTCCTGGCTTGCCGCTTCAAATCTGGTCTGAGGACATCTTCAGACACATCGGAAACTCTCTAGGCACCTATATGGAGTATGACAAATCATACCTTTCCACTGGAATCATGGTATAAGCGAGGATATTAGTCCATTTGGACATCAGAGAGGGTTACAGGAACAAATCACTCTGCGTTGGAGGAACTTCATGCGAATGTAGATCCTTGATTATGAGGGGGTTCCATTTAGGTGCAGGCGCTGCCATAAGGTTGGTCACCTCTTCAGGGACTGCCCCCTGATCGGTAAAGTGAGAAACGCAGATAAGGGAAGGACAATACCTACGAAGGATCCTCAGGCACCAGCAAGACACACCTCTACGGATGCAGCAATGGAACGCTTCACCCCTAAAGCAGCAGTGAATACCCCGGCCATGGAGACTCTGAAGAAGCGCAGCAAAGCACCATATCGGCCACCCTCTCCTCCTCTGACTAGGTCAAGGGTGGCTGCGGAGGCCGCGCTATCTTCGGGTATGTCCTCTTCTAATCCCTGCTCTATTCAATACACTTTTTCATTTGAATGCATAGATGTTTCATTGGGGTTTCATCAGGTCTCTGCTTTCATGCCATCACCGCCCATTACTTTGGCTTGCTCTCTGCATCCCCCTCCCCCTATATACTCCTGTACCCCCCCATCTTTCTCGAAGGTGAACCCATCTGCATCCTCTGACTCTAATCAAGGGTCCCTATCACATAGATATCCGCTCTAATCCCTATCCCGATCACAAGCCCCTGACTCCATTAGTATCGCTCTGGTATCTTCCCCCATCCCTGCGAAGCCCCCTAAAGGCCGACCATCCTCCCTATCCAAAGCCAAGATGCAGGCAGGGGAGGAGATTGCCTTGGGGCGACAACTTGCAATAGTCGGGTTCTTAGAGCACAGAACACCCTAGGCTCGTCTCCCCCATGAAGCTGCTATCTTTCAACTGTCGAGGGTTAGCTAGCCCTAAGAAAAAACTAGCTCTGTGAAGACTTATTAAGACCGAACATACAGATGTTGTAGTTTTACAAGAAACCCCGAGCCTTGCTAAATCTATTTCTCACCTCCTCAAATCCATGCTCCCCGGTTGGTCCTTTCAAGCCCTTGATGTAAATGGTCGTGTGGGTGGCATAGCCTTGGGTTACAACTCCCGCACTATTAGGTTGAGTAACATTTGGGGAGGCATTGGGCACATAGGGGTAGAGATTTTCTCATATGAACTGGGCACAGATATCAAACTTGTTAATGTGTATGGGCCATGTCAACACCGTGAAGTATTCTGGGAACAATTATTGACCTCTAATCTCCTGCAATCAGACAACATCATCCTGGGAGGGGACCTAAATTTCTCTATGGGTTTCTCGGAATCTTGGGGTCATCATGCCCAGGTCGACCCCCTATCTGCATTCTTTGAGAATATCCTGGAGAACCACAGCCTTATTGATATCCCCTCTGCTAAAATCCTACCTACATGGAGGAACAGAAGGATTGGAGAGGACAGCCTCGCTAGGAGGCTTGATCGATTTCTCATCAAGGAACGATTACTGGGTTTGGGCTTCATCTACAGACAATGGGTTGGGTCAGGCGGTATATCTGACCATTCGCCGATATTCCTTGACATAAGGGGAGGACTCAACAAACCAAAAGCCCCTTTCAAATTCAATTCCACTTGGTTGAAGGATGCCGCCTATACTCGGTTGGTAACTGATTTCTGGAAGACCCACCCCCTGCTACTGGTGGGAATATAGCAGAAGGCTTTGTCAACAACTTAAAAGAGCTAAAGAGGCTATCTAAAATCTAGGCACATAATAAGAGAGAACAGGAAGAACAAACCCTAAGGGACATTGAATCAGAGATTGCTGCTTTGGAAGATGAGCAAGGAGGGGTTTTCACCTCAAGCGAACAAAAGGATAAGCTCACTGCATTAATATCTAAGAGAGGCAAAATTCTAAAAGATCGGGAAGAAACCTGGAGGTTGAGAAGTAGAGCAATATGGTTGATGGAGGGAGATGATAATACAAAAATTTTCCACAATTTTGCAAATGGCCGAAAAGCAATCAATACCATATGGCAATTGACAAATGAGCAGGGGAATACTGTGAATACCTTCCAGCAACTAGCTTCCTTGGCCACAACTCACTTCAATCAGATCTACCAGGCACCTCCCAATGCCACTCTTGCTGAAGTCATCAGAGTAGCACAACTCTTTCCTCGGTTTGTGGATCAGGAGACTGCTATGGAGCTAAACAGGGAGGTCACTATGGGGGAACTAGAGGCTACCTTGAAATGGTTTAAGCATGACAAGAGTCCTGGACCAGATGGTTGGTCGGTGGAGTTTTATACATCTTTTTTCGACATCCTTGGAGATGATCTACTCAAGGTCATTGAAGACTACCGAACCATTGGTCGAAGGTATGGGGCCATCAATTCCAATTTCAAAGCCCTCATCCCCAAATCAGATAACCCGGCATCCTTTGATGACTTTTGCCCCATCTCCCTGTGCAACTTCATTTATAAAATCATTGCAAACTGCCTCCGACCCATTCTTTCCACCCACATCTCCTCTGAATAATTTGCCTTTCTCCAAGATCGACAGATTCATGAAGCGGTTGGTCCTGCACAAGAAGTGATGCACTCCATTCAAATGAAGAAGATTAAAGGTATGATCCTAAAGGTAGACCTCTCAAAGGCCTTTGATCGGGTAAGTTGGTTATACCTCCAAATGCTTCTAACTCATTTAGGGTTCCCATATGAGTTTATAAAATGGATCATGTGCTGCATTACAAATATATCCTTTAGTGTCTTGGTCAGTGGAGCGGCATCGCCTTTCTTTCACTCTGAAAGAGGCCTCAGGCAGGGGTGCCCCCTGTCCCCCTTACTATTTTTGTTGGTTATGGAGGGCCTCAGTAGACTTATAAAAGAAATGCATAGCAGGGGAAGACTCAAGGGAATCAGGATCACTGACAGATGCATAATAACTCATTTACTTTTCGTGGATGATGTGTTGATCTTCCTCAATGGTGGAATAGGGGACTTGACTACCTTACAGAACACCATTTCCCTTTTTCAAACTGCTACAGGCATGGTCATCAATAATTCTAAATCCACCATTACCGCTACAGGTTGCACCCCTCATGAGATACAGTTTGCTCTCCACCGGTTCCCCTTCACCCTCCTACAGTTGGAGGACGGACTTAGATATCTGGGTTACAAGTTGAAGCCCCATGGCTACAAAATAGCAGACTGGACATGGTTAATCTCAAAGATGGAAAGAAGACTCAATATCTGGTACCATAAGTACCTCTCCAGGGCCGGAAGACTAGTACTCATCAAAGTTGTCCTTGAAGCCACCCCGGTGTATTGGATGTCCCTGGCATGGATACCTAGAGGAATCCTCACTAGAATTCAAAATCTCTGTTGCAGGTTCCTCTGGAAAGGCAAACAAACAAGGAGGATATTTGCATGGGCAAAATGGGAGTTGCTTACCCTCCCAAAGAAATGGGGAGGGTGGGGTATAAAAAAGCTAGAAGATTTCTCCTCCGCTCTAGCGACCAAGTTAGGATGGCAATTGATCACATCAAACAACCTTTGGACTATGGTGGCTTCCTCTAAATACATAGCTCCCCTAAATCTGATGGACTGGCTCAGACAGACAAGCTGGAATAAAACAGGGATCTCTGTCATCTGGAAAGCGGTGCTTAACTCTATGCCACTCATTCGAGAAGGACTCACCTGGAGAATACAAGCAGGCACATCTGTACGCATCAGGCTAGACCCATGGATTGGGTGTGGTAACGCCCACAAGCTGCCTAAAGAGCTCAAGCTCCTCCTTGCCAATTCAAGCATCACTCATATCAGCCACATTGCAGATATGGAACGCTCCACCATTTTTCACCAGGCCTGGAAATCCGCCCGCAGTCTGCACATCCCTCAATAGTGGCATCAATATTGGGCGGACTACACAGCTGCATTAACTGAATCACACATCAGAATCGTAGAAGGGGAGGACGAGATTATTTGGGTGCTTGCAAAAAACGGGCATTACTCCCCCAAAGAGGGATATCTCTGTTTAGCAAGCAACCATAGACCACAGTCTATAGAACAATGGTGGAAAAGTATGTGGAAACTTAAAGCGCCCCCTAGAACCAGATTACTCATGTGGTCAATTCTGAAAAACAAGGCTCCCACAGGTGACAATCTTATCAAGAGAGGCCAGCATGGACCTTTTTGGTGCAGTTTATGTAAAGGCAGCTCAGAATATTCAGACCACCTCTTTCTCACTTGCCCTATCACTATAGACCTCTGGAATTTTGTCCTCTCGATCATCCCCTCCCAATGCACATGGCGGGGTCTATTAGTTAGGGAAGCTTGGACCATATGGTGGACTTCCGCAACCCCGACAAAGGCTAGGAACCTTCCCCTCCTTATATGTTGGGAAATCTGGATTTCCCATAATCGATACATTTTTCAGGATACTGTTCCTCACTGGCCCTCCATCTCTGCCCGACTTCTGGCAGACTATAGTAACATTCCTAAAGACGATGACAATCCTCCCCCCAGGCATATTGTCCCTGAAAACATCGACCACTCCCAGCCATGGGCATATTTTGATGGATCAACACAAGAAGTTGGGTGTGGGGGTGGTGCCATCCTATATCTTTCAGATTCCCATCACTTCCAAATCCAAATGGGTCTGGGTGGGGGCACAAACAATTTTGCAGAGCTTATTACTGCCAAACATCTCATTCAATTTGCATTAGAAAAACATTGCAGAAATCTACAACTATTTGGGGACTCAAAAATTGTATGCAATTGGATTAATAAAACATCAAATTGTTCTGCTTACACTTTGAGGCCCATCCTGGATGAGGCCCATAGACTCATCTCTTTTTTTGACAACTTTGCTTGTCATCATATCTACAGGGAACACAACTCACTTGCCGATCAGTTATCCAAGGAGGCAGCGGTCAGGCCTCATGGCTCATGGTTGATCCAGGAGCAGAGGGATGGAGCACACTACTAGTTTTACCATAGGCTCAGCAGGAGCCTGTTTTTTTGCATTTTGTTAATATTTTCATGTTTATATATTACCAGTCGCATTTAAGATGACAGACATACATACTATCTGCGTAGAGTATTTTTTGATAACTTATTAGTAACACTACTGAAGGCAGAGCCTCCCTGTGCGGAGTGCTTATTTTTTGTATTTCTCTTACTTGACAGGCACACAGCCTCACATACTGCATATGCGTATAGCATCTACAACATGTAATTTTCCTTTAATAATCAAAATTACGATTTTTCCAAGGGGAAAAATAAAAAGATTTAAAGAAAAGAAATAAAAATAAGAGGGATAAATGCATTAGGGCCAACCATAAAATATAGGGATGAGGCCCATTAAACAATGACTAACCAAAAGTACAAAAGACACACAGAACGAACAAGATGTTAAAATACTTAAGAAGACAAGAAAGACCAAAAAAAATTAACTCTAAAGAGAAAGGACCCAAAACCTGCAAAGATAAATAAGCCGACAAAATAATTATGAAAGAAACAAGGACGACAGGATAGGGACCCAACTTCTGCTAATATTCAAACGATCATCTCTATTCAAATTATTGGGCCCTTTTTCGATTTCTAGGGCCTCCCTCAATTTGTGATGATGGAAATGACTAACCTTAGCAATGACTTGGGCCTCCTCGATGCAGATGTGATGCTTAGATTTATCCACATGCTCTTCCAAAGCAGAGGAGCAAGTCTTATCATGCTTGATGTCAGCGGCATGCTCCCGAACCCTTTGATTAATTGAGCGACCAGTGTCACCAATGTAGGGAGTCCCACATGAGATCGAGTTTGAGATAACGTAAACACCCTTTGCATTCTTGGGGTCCACTAGATCTTTGGCAAATCTAAGGGAGTTGCGGATGGTATTTAAAGGCCTAAAGGTGGAAGCCATCTTATGCTTCCTTAGGATCCTCGCAATCTTGTTAGTGGTCCCTTGGATAAAAGGGATACGAACACTCGAAAATCGATCCTTGGTTTCATTCCTAGCCCTTGGACATTTTTTGACTTTGAGGAAAGCCTTAGTACATTGGCGTCTATTATAACCATTATTCAAGAAAACACTTCGGAGATGTGCTTTCTCTTCATTGAGACAGATGTCATCAGAAACCCTTAAAGCTCTAGCTATTAAAGCATTGAGAACACCAAGCTTTTGAGTTGGGAAATAGTGAGAATTCGCATGAAGATATTGATCCGCGTGAGTCTTCTTACGAAACTGAGAAAAAAAGCCATCATCATTCCTTGACAGAAGGACATCAATTAGGTTAATTATAATATAATTAATGTATTATGTTAATTATAATATAATTAATTTATTAATGCATTATTTATAAATATTCAAACACTAATTATTAGTTATAATTATTTATATTAAGCAAATTATTAACTTATTTTAGAAAAAATACATTTTAAACTTAGAAAGAAACTTTAAAATTGATTAAAATATAAACTTACTTTAAATATGAATAGATTATAATCTTCATGTCACATGTACTAAAGCTTATAATGTCTTTGTATTAAAGTTTATAATATGGTTGACATAGAAATAATAAATTGTGGCCGGCCAACTTAATCCGTTTCTTATCATTCGGTTCATTAACTTGCATTAAAGTTTATAATCTTCACATCACATGTATTAAAGTTTATAATATGTCTTTGTATTAAAGTTTATAATATGGTCAACATAGAAATAATAAATTGTGGCCCGCCAACTTAATCTGTTTCTTATCATTCGCTTCATTGACTTGCATTAAAGTTTATAATGTCTTGTATTAAAGTTTATAATATGTTTAACATAAAAATAATAAATTTTATGTCACCCAACAACTCCCTAGTTTATTTTCGCGGAAGGATTCATTAATCCATTTCTTATCATTCGATTGACTTGCGTTGAATTTTCCGTTTTGGAATTTTGTGTTGAAGTACGTTGACGGTTTTTACCCACAGATAGAAGATGGGCGGATCTCTGCAGATCTGGATCCAAATCCATCTCCGATTTGGGGATCCTGGGATCCATCCATTAAGCCTGACGGATCGGTAAAATAGATATTTTACAAGGACAAGATGAGGGTGGTGAAGAATTCCTTCCTTACTAGGAGGAAGTGTTGAATTTCTTGGTAGATTTGAAAGGTCTTCTACATGAGCTTGGTGTCTTAGCATGTAGAAGATGGTTGATTGCCTCTTTAGGTGCTTGCTTGATGGAGTAGGTGATTTATGACTTCTTTCCTAAGTCTAACTTAGGAAAAGTATAATGATTAAAGTCAATTAATTATTGTAAACTATTAAGCCAAAGTACTAAGGATAAATAATAAAATTATTTAAGTGCCTTAGATATGATCTCAACTGTTGATCTCCAGTGAGGCAAGATCTAATCTCGGTCATCAATCACTTAGAAAATTAGGGTTAGAGATTTTGCTTAATGAAGTTATAAAAGAAACCTATTGGAGAGGTGAAGGCACACCACAACTACACAATATTCAGAGAGCGATTTTCTCAAGGGAATGAAGTGATTTACTCCAAAGCGAGAAGCTCAACTAGACAGAAGAGAAGGCAGGAAGAATGCAGGAAAATTTCAGGAGCAATTGTAAAAGGCTGAGTTCAAGGAATTGAGAGGTCAAGTAGTTGAAGCATAGAGGAGGTTGATGTATCTAGTGGGCCAATTTCCTTGAGTGAGCAAGGGTCATACGAGGAGGAAAAGAGGGGCAATTTGCTGGTACCATAGGCCGAGTTTCTATAAGGTCGAATTCTTCAAGAGGTCGATTTCATGGTGGGTCGATTTTCCCAATGGGGCAGAATTACACATTCCAGCAATGCATTTTTTTGTGTATTTTCTCTGTGGATCTAGGCCAAGATTTTCTCGAGAATTTTAATGAAGGAATATTTTTATGGGTATATACTTACTGTTGTGATGTGATTGATCTCTCTATTTTTATTTTTTTGCTGCAAATTATTTTTCAAAAGTTAAATACCAGTGATTTTGGTATTAGCAATTTAACACAGACCCGGGGACGCTATTCGACACTCGAAAACCTTCCAATGGTGTAAGAATCATGTCAACCAAAGTTTATATGCAAAAGTTATGACTTTCGCAAGTAGACCTATCGTTATTAACCACCATGATTCGAGAAGATGCCACGACATCCTTGTTACTCATGAAAAAAGGGCTTGCAACATGTGAACTATGAAGACTCTAGAAGGGTCAAATTTGTAATTCTTGTTGAGAGTTGAAGGAGTCAAACATCATCCCTAGTTGGTTATTGTGCTATGTTAAAACCGGGGCACTAGGAGTAGGGGCTCCATTCGATACTATTGTATCTTGTTCAATAGTAGAGCAGAGCAATTGGGAGTGGGAGTTAGAGAGCATAACAAAGGGGGTTAGTGTTTTGTAGCAGCCTAAAAGGCCACAAGTTTCAGGTTACTCCATATAGAGTATCTTTTCCTCTGTACTTGTATTATTACCAAACCAAAAATGAGAACAAAGCAACCTCACATTCTAGCTCGATTTTCTCCCGCAAGGATTTCCCAGAACAAATCCTTGTATTTATTATGGCTGGTGTGAGATTGTATTTGTTGATATCTATTTTCCATGTTTTATCTATGTCATGCATGAACAAAAAAATCAATAATTAACAAATCTGGAATCTAAAGGAATGTAACCTTCATAGTATAGCTTTCAATTTATCCAATGAAAATATCCACAACAGTTTACAAATCATGGCCAAATAGACATTATAATAAGCCCCCCTACTGTTGATTTGGTGGGAAAAAATGATGACCAAGAAATTAAAAACATCCTAACCATAACCAAGTACATATAATCTCAAATGGAAAGTTCTTCCTCAAAATTATATCCTCCTACAAATCAAAATC
Organism: Pinus tabuliformis; assembly: GCA_031772625.1. NCBI lineage: Eukaryota > Viridiplantae > Streptophyta > Pinopsida > Pinales > Pinaceae > Pinus > Pinus tabuliformis. Next base: position 464,817,592 of record CM062808.1, on the reverse strand, counting down.
TTCACACTAACGTCTTCAAAGCTAGAAAAGCGTACAATAGTTTCATTCAACAAGCATAGGCACAAGCGATCAAGATAGGGAAATAAAATCCACAATGTTTCCATAATACACAATCTCCATATATGACATGAAAGATGGTAGAAAGCTTGTAGTTGAGAGTGAACCAAAGAAGATGCACTTAGTGCAAGAATGTTAAATATCAACAAAGTGCTCCAAACAACCAAAGAATCCCACAAAAGCCAAGTGTGATCTCAAAAAATTCACATGTTTGAGATCAACAGGAGTGCTTCAAACCAAGAATCATCGAGTTGATGTGGCCTTTTCGGAATGAAAAACTACCCTCAAAGTAGTCAAAGGTAGAGATTGGATGTGGATCAATCAATTAAAGAGAGAAAAAAGAACTACAGTTGTGTACATTCAATGACACAAGTTGGTAAGATGTCCTTAAGAAATTTTGCATATTTTTCCACAATAAATCATCCCTCCAACCATAATATGCCCTAGTGCTAGTTACCGATCCAAAGAAATTGCATTTGTCGCCTCTTCACTAATGATTTATAAGAACCATTAGCATACCTATAGGACCTTTGAGACTCAGATGGAGCACTAGAATGTCTCCAATCACTATGAGGAAAGATTGGTACAACTAAAAAAACCCTAGTGAAAATGCAATATTTTTGCTAAAACCATCATGGCAGTCGCCCCAGAGAGGTCCTCTTCCCCTCCTCAAGACGATGCATCGACATTTCAAGCATTAGTGGCCTTTCTTAGGAAGAAATTGTGGTCAAAGGAAACACGATCAAGATTTGTTAACAAGACTAACAACATACCCTCTGTTACCCATGGGATTCCACCTAACATCTCTGGCATTTACTGATCGAGCCCTAGTGGGCAAGTTCACTAGAATGTGGTCGTCCCATAAATCGATGGAATAGTGGTTAGATAAAATCTGGAAACCAATGATGAAAGCCAGCATTGGTCTTTATACATGCAGTAATTGTTATTTTCCTTTAGAAGATCAAGATGTGATTTTCAGGAATGGCTCGTACTTTTTCGGGGCTAGAGGAATATATCTAAACAAGTGGTCGTTGGATTCCAACCAAAATGAAGACATCCCTAATGCGATGCCAGTCTGGGTAAAGCTTCTGAGACTCCCGCGTTCATGGAGTGATGATTTTTTGAAGGCTATAGGAAACGATCTAGGCAAGTATCTGGATCAGGTTAAACCCAAGGGATATCAATTTGCCCGTGCAAAAATCTGCATGGAGGTTGATTTAGAAAAAGGGTTTCCCTTGAAAATTAATCTGACATAGGGGGAATGGAGCCACTGCCAAGTTTTAGACTATGAACAATTGCCCTTCAAATGTCAGATATGTCACGATTATGGGCACTTTGTCAGGGATTCTAAGAAGGTGCAAACTGGAAAAGGGGAAGAAGTAAATGCAGATCTGGAAGATCAGTGGCAAACCCAATAGAAAGGGGGAACCAAAGTAAATGCGATGGCTAATAGAAACCCTACAATCCCAAACAGAAATGAAGCCACAACCTCAGAGAACCCATTTGAGATCCTACAATCGCAAGAAGAAACCAGATCAAAAGCACCGCAGAACAATAAGCAAAAAAGAGGCTCCGGAGGAAGAAGAAGTAACTCTAGAAGAGAAGGGGAATCCATGAAAATGAACTTGCAAAAGAAAAAATTTCAATGGAAAAGGAGCAACCCCTATTCAGGGCCCAAATCAACAATCAAAACTCTCCAGTGATAGAACAAGTTGACAATTCCTCAGGGAATAAGGGGCAAAAAACAGGAAGCACGCCTACAATACCAAAGGAATCAGAGGAAGGCAACAGAAAAGTATTGACTAGACAAGTAAAAAGAAATGAATTGGGGAGATGAAATAAGCAACCAAGTCACGAGAAGTTCCAAAAGAGGGCAAGGGAGGCACTTGAAGAAGGAAGCTAGAGAGACAAACGCAGAACTAAACAAAAAACTTGGAAGTCAACCTCAAATCACTTAGGTCTTCAAATACGTGTACCAAACCCTTTAGTAATGAAATCAAAAAGTAGTGAAAATGGAATGTAAATATATTTGGATCTTGGGAGTATTTTGGAAAAAAATTAGCTAAAATGGAACTGAAATTTTTGTATCATGAGGTAATCGCTTGGGAGATTAGATTGAGCTTTCGTGCTAAATCTCAAACCTGCAAGGAATATTGGTAATTTTGAAGGAATGTAACGGTTTTGGGTTGGGTTCCAACTTTATTTTTTAATAAACTCTCATAGTTGTTCCCTTGAAAAAAAAAAAGATTCCAAACCATTTGAGACAAAATGTATGGAGTTTGCTCATTTATATACCATGTAAGGGTGAATATATTAAAATGGCACTGACTGCCATACATATCAACAACAAAATGGCCTCTAGAATCCAAAAACCATGCTACAAACTACTAGCCTACTAGCCTCCTACAAACCATTGATCAACATGACCACTCATCCAACTCATCCCCACCACTAGAAATGGGATCATCAACAAGAGTTACATAAACATCATCGGGCTCAAAGACTTCAGACTCATTGGATTCCTCAACCTTATAATATGGTTAAAAAAAGCTTAACATGCCTAACCAATGAGTTTTGGTTTTAGTGAAGAGCTCATCTCCTCAGACTTTAAATATGGTAGAAAAGGCTTAACATGCCTAACCAATTATTTTGGTTTGAGTGAAGGATATAATTTTGTTAAGGTCATGGCAGAGGATTTCAACAATCAATACCACCACCATTAGAGGAGTTCAACAATCAATACCACCAACATCAAGGTACATAAAAGGCTTTGTACTCTTCGCCAAATGCAAATCCCATACCCTCATAAAGATAGAATTCAATGAAAATTTTTCAATCCTACGAATCCTAAAATCCTAAAAACTATTAAATCTATTGAATTTTGAGTGGGATATGAAATTCCACTTACTCCATATGAAGTCTGATAAGGTTGGACCCACTCTCAAACATCATGAAACAATTAATGGTTATGTTAAATAATGGTCATCAAAAAAAATTAATCCTTTTTCTTTAAGAATTTAACATCATCATCGATTGCTAGTATTACTAGGGTTGAGTTAGGATTTTTGTTTAGGTTTAGGGATTAGGAGGGGAAGGGTTGGTTTTATAGCCAAGGGGGGTTGTTTTGGGAGAGGAACAACCCCTTTTTTCCTCCAAAACCACATAGAAAACCGTCATCGTGGGTCTCAAACTCCCCCTATGCATTTGAGATATGACCATCCGGTTAGGGACGAAGCAACCGGATAGGGCAGGCTTGTATCGGTTAGGGACGAAGCAACCGAATAGGGCAGGCTTGTACCAGTTAGGTACCAAACAAGCCCTTCAATCCAATCAACTAGTCGGTTCAATACCACGCCCAGTCCAGTTTAGACCAAACTAGTTATGAAAATTATGGCTGAATCAATCTCCAACTTTGAATCATCAGATGGAACAAGATCTTGTTCTTTCAAAACAAAGGTTGTTGGGAGACTATGGGAACTCAAAGATGAAGTTCCAATGTAACCAACACCAACACAGATTGATCTCATCTCAAGGACAATAGAGTCAATAATTCATTGTCCATCCTTGTCGAGTCACCATCTATATAAGCCCTATGATATAGTAATTTGGATCCAACAACCTTTGTATGTTTCTCAAAGTTAGGAGAGGACTACTAATGGGTTTCCAAAAATGTTGGAGAAGATTGAGTCAATAGAGCATTGCATATCTTTCTACAAACAATTGATAACCTTTGCCTTCTCTCACAATTGATCACAAAATTGAGCAATTGTCCTACAAGGATGTAACTTCCTTACAAAGTCAAATGTAAGTTGCTTGCATAGAAGAAATCTAGAAGTGAAACTGATTGCTAGCAGCATGCACTGAAGCAGTCTCAACATGTTGCTTATCAGTGATACCCTGTGAGGAAACTCTGTTACAAAGTTTTTCATTAACATCTTGCATGAAGTGATCCCATTGTACAGTTTCTCATTAGTATCTCATGTTGAAGCAATGACCTTATGAAGTTTTTCTTTAAAGTCCTACAAGGAAATATTCTCACAACTCTATTTGTCATGAATATCTTCCAGAAAAACAAATTTGTCACAAACTCTATATTTGGATTGCCTTAAAGCAACGTTGCAAACATCGACATCAAAATAATATTGGCAAGGGTCCAGTGTTGAAATTTCTAAGTTTAATTCGTTAGAAATTCTTCCTGCACTATCTAGTTTATTTCACCTACTTGTTTATTCCTTTAACAAGTTATTTAACCATATAAATACTGAAAATAAACACAAATGCAGTCTCAACCATCTACAGATCATCAACTGAAAGAATAGACAAACACACAAGGGGCACCGTTATTTTTGGACCCAACTTGGGAAAACCGGTGCTGCAGTTCTGAAGGTTTTATTATTAAGCAGCTTTCTTGAGTACAACTAGGGTGCCAAACTGGCTCACCCAACAAAGAAATCAATCTGGCAGTAATACCTCTCTTCGGAAGTAGATATTCAACAAGTCTGCTCCACGAAAATCTCTCTGAAGCTCTATGTTAGCCCTCCTGGCCTCTGCGTCACTCAGAAGCCCCCTGCGTCAGCCTTCTGCTACTCTGCGCTGGCTCTCTGGCCTTCTGCGTCACCCACACAGGCCCTGCTAGCCTCTACGCAGTCACTCTGGCCCTCTGTGTGGCTTCTGTTGGCTCTGCGTAGCCTCCTCTGCGTTGGTCCTTCAACACTATCTCTGCCTCTCTGCTATGCACTCACTACCCCTCGCTGCAACTCAGATCACTTGTTCGAATTTTCTTAGCAAACCCTGCTCCAGAAAATCGAACTCACTGATCAATCTTGGTGTGTCTCCAACTTACCCTCAAGCCTCCTCTTATACTTTTTCTGTTGAGTCTTCAACAGCCAAGATTAAATCTCTAATCAACAGCTAAGAGTAGATTTGGCTTGATCCATGTCTTTTAGAACATTCTCACCCAGTTTTATATTAATACCCATTAATATTTTTATTTTCCTAAGTTTAGACTTAGGAACCCATTGAAAATATTAATTATTTTAATATCTCTCTAAACGGTTGGAATTTCCCCAAACCATTTATGGGTCTTGGAGATCTCATGTGCTTTAGCCTCTCCACCAATTTTCATGGCTAGAGCACATCTGATGCTACCCCAAATCAGCACTCCCTCTTAGCAAGGAATGTGCTCTAATAATGCTCCACCATTGAACATCACCCTAATCATCCGGCACCAATACCTGTGATGATGTTTGGCCTGCTGCCCATGGCTCTGCCACTGCCACTGCTACATCTGTATTGTAGCTCCCTCTGCATCTATGCTACTGTTGGTCCTTCCTCCCAACGCTGCATCTGCATTGCAATTCTCTCTCATCATGCTGCATCGTGTTGTCCATAGCACTACCGCTACTAATTGTTGCACTGCAACTCAGTTACTAAGAAGTAAGTAACTGATCTAACCAACTACTGACATCCTTGTCAGCCTGGAACCCTCCTGATGTTGAAGCTACCTCTGCTGCTATCTGGTACATTTTCCACTGCCTCTGCACTACTGCAAACACCTATGTGCCTCTCGCACTGCTGCAACCTCCATTGTGCCTTTCTACACTACTGTAACCACCTTTGTGCTTCTCGCACTGCTACAACCTCCACAGCGCTGCTACAGACCTCTGCACTCTAGCATTGCCTTGTCGCTCCATCCACATCTTGTTTCACCTGACATTCGTCATCCTGCTACTGTCATTCGGGGCTCCCGTAGTCGGATATGATCCAAGAGTTTGGGTACCTCAAGGATCCTACCCCACATCTCCTGTAGTCCTCCTGACTACAGCTCGATGTCAACCCACCTCTTCTCTAGAAGTGCAGGAGCACTCATGGCACAATCGTCATTCGTCTCAACTTCTTTCTCCACCTTAGCCAGAGATGCCTTGGAGTTAGAAGCCTATCCCTTATTCTTCTTCTTGGGACACTGGGTTGCATAATGACCAAGCTCCCCACAATGGAAGCACTTTATCTTGGAGATGTCCTTCTTCTTTCTCTTCCCCTGCTGTCCCACAGATGCCAGAGCCGCATCCTCCTCCTCCTCTTTCTTGATTCGACCTCCTTTACTGCTACTTCCCACCTTGGTCAGTCGTCTGATCTCTTCTTGGCGAAGAGTTGCCCACATCTCTTCCCATCCTGGAAGATCAGCTCTGCCCAAAATGCTTTGGACAAATGTCTCCCACTCCTCAAAGACTGTATTCAAGGCAGTCCTCACCGTGAACTCTTGATCCGGCGTGGTCCCTGTGGAAGTGTTGATGATGCTGGACCCACCAACATGTCAAGGGATCTCCTTGGTAAAAAGTCCCAGTTAGACATCAGACCGTTTGGTGTAGGAGTCCCAGCAGTGGGTCGTACGGTAATGCCTTGACCGCGTTTTGCACAAAGGCAAGTAAGATGTCCCTGTTGGTAGCAAGGGTGTGACAGCTGCAGTAAGTCAAGGAAGGTGCATGAGAGGTTCTAACACACACAGAGTGAGGTGAGTGCACCCTTTCGAAACCTATAATAGTGCTCGGCTTGGAAGGGAACACACAAGCAAAGATGCATCACCAGCTGGAAAGCAAGATAGTGAGCAATCCAAAGTGATGTTTAAACCAACAACACATCTGCAACAAGATTTATACAATTGCATACAAAATAGTTCATACACAAATGCGTAAGTTAAATAACATACATTGCTACAGCAACCAAAATAGTCTAACTACGATAACAACGAATGCATGAAAACATGTTGGCTCTGTTATATTAAGAAGTGTAAGTTCCAGTCATACAAGACATCCATGTCCAACCACTAGTTCTGATAGTGAAACGTTACAGCCACAACTGCCTGCTCCTCCAAAGAGATGTACTAGCTCTGTGTAGTGGAGAAGCCAAGGCGCGTTACAATATTGTCTAAGCTTTCTCTAAGGTACTCCTAGAGAAGCTTGGCTGACCAAAAGCCTTTACAACTAAGTCACATGACACGAGGACACGAGACACAAAGGACACATAAATACGAGTATTCAATACGAAACGCAACGACCTGGAAATAGGACACGGGGGACACGTTTTATATATATTTAATAATATATATATATATATATATATATATATATATACCGAAATATAGTTTTTTATCCATATTAAATTGCAGGTTGCAGCTTATCTAATCAAATTAAAATATAATTACTTCTCAAAGTTCATAGTTCACTTTAAAAAAATAAATAGAATCAAAATTTACTATTTAGAAATTAGAATGTGATATGCTTGGTCTTGATTCTTGAATATTCAATGTTCATTGTTCATGTACAACTTACAAGCACATAAGAAAATAACTAAAGTCTAATCCTATTGATTTCCTCTGCCCCTCTTGTGAGAAAATGCCACAGCTTTCCCTTTCCCGCTAGATGTAGATGCTGGTGCTGGTGGAGTTGGCAGTGGAGTTTGCTATGCTCTAGAAGCTGAAGAACTAGAAGTAGGAGCTATCAGAGGTAGACCACGTCTTCTACTGGTGGCAGGGGTAGCCTGGGCAGGTGGTGTCACTTGAAAACATTACAATCTCCCAATCTTGAAATCCTGAAAAACTGATAAGTCTGCTGCATTTTGAATGAAATCTAAAATTCTACTTTCTCCATATGAAATCCAATGACGCTAGAACCACTCTCAAACATCCTGAGTCGTTTCATGGTAATGTTAAAAATTTAAGTAAAAGGATGAAAATGAAGATTAAGGAGAATGTCACTTTTACTTTAAGAATTTAACATTACCATGAATAGCATATCAATACTAGGGCCTAGAATTGATCATTAAGCTGCCCCACTCAAAAATTATTTGTTTCTTTCAAAAAAAATTGCAGCTTATGCAAGCAATGTTTTCTATCAACGGAATACGCATTTTCCAGATGCAGGACACGACGAAAACCGACGAATGCGTTTTACATTTTACAGGACACGATGAAAAACGTTTTCAACACGTTTTAGGGCCGTTTTCGTGTCCGACACGTAAAATACGGGACACGGGACCTTGGAGGACGTGTCCTGTGACTTAGCTTTACAATGAGTTATGAGGGACTATTTATAGCAAAGGGTGGTGTGGCCCTTGACATTCCCCTTTGTGACAGTTCATCTACCCTCATGACTCTTCATCTATGCTATGACTGTTACATCCAAGTTCCAACCCTCCAATTTCCTTACGGCCTCAAAGCAGAAGGAAGATAAGGCCTGCGGCCCTCCTGGAAGTGCTCCTCAATAATGTGGCCTGCTTTTAGGAGAAAAACTCCACCTCAAACAGTCCCAAACCATCATCAAAACAACCCTCAATAGGTGTGATTCCTTTCTGTTCAAACTCGGACCTGTGATGAAGATAAAAGTGCCGAAAACAATTCACAAATATGCCCAGACCAATCTCAGCCTCCAGCTTGTGGAACTCGGCCCTTGAAGATGACTAGAATGAAGCCAACCTTGCCCTCATCTCCTTCGTTGGAGATCTTCTTCTTCTGCGGCTCCTTCAGAGAGGAGAAGAATGATATATCGATGAGCTTTGAGTAGACTATTTATATCCTTCATGGGTAGAACGACTTGGTTATTTTAGGAGGGAAAATTAAATTTTCAATTTTTCCCGCCTTGATAAGGTCATGCCTTATGAAATTTCTTTTGAATGAATAAACATTTTTTCTTATCCAAATTTAGTGATCTATAGGTCGGCTCTGGACCTCTCGAAAAGAGGAATTCAATGCCACAATAATCTTCCTCAAAGAAGCAAACCAAAGTGGAATTTGGCCCTAGTTGCTAATTTTAACACTCCCTCTCAACTAGGGAGAATTCACCTGTCAAACCATCAACCATTGTCACCATGAACTATCTTTGAATCTCGTCTCTACTCTGCTTTGCTCTGTTGAACATTGATGTAATAATGAAGAAGAATTGATCGACAGTGAGTCACAAGACTTTATCACTCTCTACTGACAAAAGTCAGTCCAAAGGTAAACCTCAATCAGACTTGATCCTAGATCAAGTTGAAGAACACCATGCATCCTAGTCATAGGGAGTACGACAATACCCGATGCGCCCATCGGGAGTGCTATGGATCTTAACCACTTTTCCCAACTCATTGGCCATATGAGAGATACTTCCCATGTGTCCCGGACAACATGGGTGGGATGATACTAAACCAATAGCAAGGAAAGAATATATCACATCCTACTCACAACCACACATAGGGAAAGGACAAACCACATCCTCTAATCACACATCACAATCACACGTAGGGAAAGGACGAACCACATCCTACAATCACACATCATGACCATATGTAGGGAAAGGATGAACCACTTCCTACATGCATGCAAACCAACAATAGTAGGACGGATCTTACAAGTGGGGAAAAGATGAACCACATCCCACCAACATGTCAACCATCAATCATAGGGAATGAGCATCCTACATGTGGAGAAAGGATGAACCACGTCCCACTGACATGTCAACAGATGCCTATATGCATCTCTGACTGGGGTACCTACAGGAGAAGGTGAACCACTCATCCTGCTCATATGCCATAGGAGAAGGCGAACCACTCACCCTACACACATGTGTCAACCACCATGGGGTATCATAGGGGAAGGTGAACCACTCACCTTGTACACAACGCACCACTAAGGGAAGGTAGACCATTCACCCTATGGTCGCTCATAGCTTAATAAGAACCCTAAGCCCCCAGGTGCTCCCAAAGCTCAATATTCAATATTACCCAAGGATCCCTTCATATAGGGAATAGTGTCAAGTTGTATTCTGAAAATCAAGACTAGATCAAGGGAAACCTCACAGCTTCATTTAGCAGCATATAGATGTATACATAGTAAACATATTGATTTACAGCAAAAGATCTTGACAGCACTTAACAAATCTCTGCTTCTTGCATATTTTGATGAAGATAATATTTAACTGCTCCCTCTTACTCAGGGAGACCACAACTTAAACTTGTTTTTCCAAAGTGCATAGTGTCCATCATACAACCTGCTCATCATGAGATCTGTCCACTCAAGCAATATATAACAGTGTTACCAGCACATGCTCAAATGGCTCATTCAGCAATTTGCTTCATAATAAGCCATACTTGCTGCTATATACATTCAGCCTCAATAGTGCTTCCAGAACAACCGAATCAAGAGATATAGCACTACATGTGCTCTTTCCATCCATCAAACCGTCGACCGAGTTATCATCAAAATATTCATGGAATCTTAGATATCTTAGATTCTGGTAGTGTACCTCGAATTATAGATAAAAAAATCACTAAGATGTCTCAATAAGCAGTTGTCCAATATATGAGGCTCATCCATAAATTGACTTGAGACATATGATTGATAGAGTGTTGATCAAGAACACCAAGGATCCCACAAGATATGCATATGCAGACCATCATCTTTTCCATCAGTTCTTAAGTGTAGGGAATAATGCATCAAGGCTAGGTCTTCCATCTTGTCTTCAAAAGTCAACTCCCTTGTACGTTGATAAACAAGAGTGTCATCAATTAGATATCATTAATAGCTGCATCCTTACATGTTGAAGTTTCTAAATCCTTCATGCGCTTTTTCTGATTTATTCCTACCTACTTGTTAATTTTTCTTTAACAAGTTATTTACAAAGTAAATACTGAAAATAAATACCAGTGCATGCTCAACATATTACAGATCAGCAACTAAAAGAAACAAGAACAAAGACACCACATGACACCATTATTTTTGGACCAATGTCCTCGGAAAAACCCAATGCGGGAAAACCGATGCAGCTATCTGAGGGTTTTCTTATTAAGCAATATCATAGTACAAACTGGGTGGCATAACTGGCCTACCCAACAGAGAATTTCCTTAGTAGCCATACCTCACAGTTTGAGAGAAATCTCCTAGCTGAAACCCCGGAAAACCCTTCCGGCAGCTCTTCAGCACAACACTGCTCCTGCAACCCCAACATCTGCCCAATCTGGACTGCGTCAGCCCCTCTCTGTCTCACGCTGGCCCTGCGTCAGCCTTTCTTGACCTGCGTCAGCCCCAGGAGGCCCTGCGTCAGCTCTAGGAGCCTATGTGTCAGCTACGCTGGCCCCTATGGTGCTCTGCGCAGCACTTGGCTACCTCTGTGTGGCCCTGCGTGAGCCCTTGCTGGCTCTATGTCACCCTCCTTGGCTGCTGCGCTGCTCTCCCAGCACAATCTCTGCCTTCTCTATCCTCTGCACTCAATGCCCCTCAGCTACTCTCCCGATCACTGATTTTATCTCTCTTAGCAAACCCCACTCTAGAGAATAGAATGACTGATCATCTGGTGTGATCTCCAAGTGACCCTCAAGCCTCCTCTTATACTTTTCATGTTGACGATTCAATGACCGAGATTAAGTCCCTAATCAACGGCTAAAGATTAGATCTAGCTTGATCCATGTATTTTGGACCACTCTAACACAGATTCATATTAATACACATTAATATTTTATTTTCCCTAAGTTTAAACTTAAGGACTCCACTAAAACTATTAATTATTTTAATATCTCCTGATCTGTTTAGAATCTGCCCAAACCCTTTCTGGGTATTGGAGATCTCATCTGCCCCAACCTCTCCACCAAATTTCATGGCTAGAGCACATCCGATGCTACCCCAAATCAACATTACAATCCAATCATCATGGCTTCTCCATAACTCCCTCTAAATATAAGGAAAGTGACCTTGCCAAAATCATAGTCATAGAGCTATCTGCAACCTGCTACTTTTCCTGTCATTATTCCTTTGGTCCATGTGCCAAAGTCATCCATATAGATCCCTCTGGATTCTTGCTTCAGCCTTTTTATCAATCTGGTCCTTATATTTAAGATGATACGTTAGCATATGAAACCTCAACAATACATAGGTGAACTCTCTCACATGCTCTGCCCGTACAACTGACAGATCTCAATAGCAATATATCAATAGATCCTTATTATTGATATTATAAGAAAGTATAAAGATACCAAGGGAATTACTCTGAATTTAGCCTTGGAATGATTTCCAAGTCTGATTATGCCATGGATCCAGGCTTCTAGCCTGATCTTAACATCTTCTAGATAGACCAAGGAAATTCCAAATTATGCCAAGTTACTTCTCAGCCACAAATACTTTATCTGATGTACTGAATTTCTTCCAAGGTTCAGTATTATTGCAAAAGAATGTGGCAAATAGTTAATGCACTTTAAACTGTTGAAGAAGAACTGACTTCTGCCCTCCAGGTTCTGATGCTTGTCATTAAAGACTGTGAATACTTGCTGCATCCTTGACTTATTTTGCAGGCTAATGGAGGGTCCAACCTGACTTCTTAAGATTATTGGATATATAATGTGTGTAGTGATTTCTGTCACAAAGGAGGTTTGATCTTCAGATTTATACACCTTCAGAATTGCTTCTTTTAATGATGCTACTATAAGTCTTCAAGGTAAATGACTGATCCTTCTCAAAACTGAATAAGGATTGATACTGCTTTATGCCTATATAATTTCATAGGACGGTTTAGCTAAGGAGTGCAAACTGTGTATCTATATATGTGCTAACACTGTTGAAGGAATACGATTGTGAACAAAATCAATACTGCGCATTCAATACAGTGATCAATAATAGCAAAAGCATTGATATCTTAGATGGAGGATATTACAGCTACACCACTATGACATCATTCTCGTATAGGATTCCTAATACCATATAACTTGAGCTTTGTAGCCTGAATATACGGTCTTACTGCTCTGAATACAATGCCAACTCAATGAATATACATTGAAAAAGGGTAGAGGTACCATACGTACAAAGCAGAGAGCCATATATATATCTACTGAACTGATGGATGCACTTCTATGTATTCATATACTGTACCATCATACATAGGGATGCCATACATATTTGTGAGATTGATACACACACACACATAAATATATACAATTGTTGAAGTTGAGGTCATGCATATACTGCTGTAATTAGAACATAGCAATACCATACTCAAGCTATTTGAGCAGTGATATCCATACATAATGCTAAGTGCATATAAGAATGAAGAAGTCTGTGCTTATAGGTTTATACCCATCATTGCCAATATTGGGAAGCCATACCAATATTGATCTATATGAGAAACGATAACATATATATGACTGAAGCAAGTGACATGTCCATATTGAATTGATGCCATGAACAAATGTCATAATGCAAAGAATCATACTGAAGCATATGCCAATGATCATATGACACTATTGGTAAATCATACCAGGAGCAAGAGCATAGCAATATAACTAACGTCCAATTATTCCAGAGGTGCAGTATCAAATTATCAATACACTGTGAGAGTAGATCTGAGAGACTTCCTTGTAAAGTCCGCAATTCTTGCTAATGTAGTTTGTTGCCCTTACCTTGCTTCAAATCACTGTGATCTTATGTCCAACTATGCTTCCACCTATGCTGATCTACTAGGTATTCAATGTACTGCTGGTAGGGCTTAAGGTTCCTCCTCAAGCCTCCTACAATTCACGGTTTTGCTACAGCAAGGTCTAGGTCTTCATATACATGAAAATATACTTGGTTATAACTGCACTGATCCTCAGGATGACTGTGGCCTGGGTAGAGGACCTTAACTAGGCCTTCACCCCCTCAAAACAGACCCCCCAAGCTGCTGTAGAAACAACCCTTCTTTGTGGCCCAGAGAAGAATGAGAATCTCCTTCGATGACAAGGAACCACCCCCGTTTACCTGTGCTGTTGCTTGAGATGACTGCAGCTAGGGCAGGAGGTCCCTTCTAGGCCTCTTGGCCCTCTCAAATCCTCCTCCTCATACAGCTGTAGCAGCACCTTCCTGCAGCCTTGTAAACAGAGACAAACCCTCCACAAAATAGCACAGAAAAACCATCAATACTTCTTGACCTGTGGCCTGATCTAGCAAGTGAGATGCTGCCCTAAATAGTCTTGAATTAGCTCTCCAAGCCTCCTTGCTGGCTGCTTCCATTAAATGCTGAAGGAGGACTTTGCAATCATGGTTTGCATTTTCAAATTTGATTTGTGGCCTTCATGAGCTATTGAGCCCAGCTCTGACATATTCCCAAACTTGAATTCTAACAGTCCCTTGCTTGATAGAAACTTGATAACTTTCCTTGTGATTGCATTCCTTCTCTTGCTTGGGCTTGTCCTTACCTAGCTTTGATACCATGTTAAATTTTGGTTAACATGCTCTTTGCTTAGGATAGTTACTTCAACATTTCATATAGCCCATTTATCAATTTATTTTATTGACAAATCATGACAGTAACTGAAGAAAGAACACAAATGATAAATGAAGAAGGCAAGCCAAGACAAGAGAACATGAGGATATGGCACAAGCCAGGGAAAAACCCCAAGATGGGGAAAACCCTTGATCAATTCTTCTTATTATTAATATCAAATGCTCAGCAGAGAGAGAGTACAATAATTCAAGGTCAAAATTTGACTTGCCAATTTTGAAGATCAATATCACTGCTTCTTAGATAAATAGATGGCTGCAAATCTGAAGTATACAAATAGTACCCTCCAGTCATACTGCTGTAGAGGCTTCTGCTTTCTGATAATCTGGTTAGGGCTTGATGATAAGCTGCTACAACCCTTTTCCACAACACTTGGATTCCTTCTTTGGCTGCGGCCTCCCTTCAAGCTAGACTGTCTTCATTCCTCTATGGTCCAGCCCTCCAATATTCCTTACGGCCTCAAAGCAGAAGGAAGATAAGGCCTGCAGCCCTCCTGGAAGTGCTCCTGAATAATGCGGCCTGCTTCTAGGAGAAAGACTCCACCTCAAACAGTCCCAAACCATCATCAAAACAACCCTCAACAGGTGCAATTCCTCTCTGCTCAAACTTGGACCTGTGATGAAGATAAAAGTGCCCAAAACAATTCACAAATATGCCCAGACCAATCTCGGCCTCCAACCTGTGGAACTCGGCCCTTGAAGATGACTAGAATGAAGCCAACCTTGCCCTCATCTCCTTCGTTGGAGATCTTCTTCTTCTGCGGCTACTTCAGAGAGGAGAAGAATGATATATCGATGAGCTTTGAATAGACTATTTATATCCTTCATGGGTAGGCCGACTTGGTCATTTTAGGAGGGAAATTTAAATTTTCAATTTTCAATTTTTCCCGCCTTGATAAGGTCATGCCTTATGAAATTTCTTTTGAATGAATAAACATTTTTCCTTATCCAAATTTAGTGATCTATAGGTCGATTTTGGACCTCTCGAAAAGAGGAATTCAATGCCACAATAATGTTCCTCAAAGAAGCAAACCAAAGTGGAATTTGGCCCTAGTTGCTAATTTTAACAGAGGCTGAAGGAAGTTCTCCAGATCAGGTGTAGTGCATTGCAGAGAGGAAGAAAGAGCCACAGTGAGACTGACACAGGGGATGCGAAAAAGAATCTAGAGGCAATTTGATTTTGCTGGAGAGAAAGCCGAGTTTCAATTCCAAAGGCCTAGAAAGGGTTCCAGAAGGCCGGAGAGAGTTTCTCAGCCAGTGGCAGATAGGACGGCTACAAGAGCAGCTGATTCAGGAAGAGCGTAGAAAGGACTGCACAAGGGTGACGCAGGCCTGCGCAGAGGCTGTTTGGACAGCTCTCTTGGAGCTACAGTCAAAACCCGGATTGCTAGTGGGGGTGAGGAAAATTCCTCGCAATATTTTTGCCAGTAATTTCTCTGTAGGATTGTTAGTTTTCGGCATCCATAATGTACTCAGAATTTCTCACTGCTGCATAATAATATAAAACCCTCCAGTTTTCCCACATTGGGTTTTTCTAGGGACTTCTGTCCAGACTCCAAAAATAGCTGTGTTAATTTTTATGTGTGTGTGCTAGCATATTTCTCAATTTCAAAATTCCAAAAAATTTAATTTGGTGAAAATTGCAGTAGAGAATTATTCGTTTTTTGTCTGGGCAAATAAACTTAAATTTACAGTTAGGAGAATAATTTCCAGTTGCTGCAATAAAAGTTAAAATTTTCACACAAACCAACCTCCTAACCACTGGGAGTGAATCTCTCGCAAAATCCAGAATTTAGGATCTTGGGATTGTCGCTTTTACAATGTCACGTAGCATGTAACAATAACTAGATTCATCATGCTACATACAAACATACTAACTCAAGATTAGGAGATAATAAAATATTATCAGGAACACTCTCATTTCGTTTTCAATCTAATATGGATCAAATACTGGATCCCTCTATAGAGGATCCACGATACACAATTCTGTGGATGCAGCTCCAAATCTGGGAAGATCCATTTTCAGTCTGGAAATGGCTGATGATCTGCTCAGGATCTGTTTTCAGCTTTCGCATTGTCAGAAACATCACAAGGTTCCAAAAGAGCTCTTAAAAAGACATAAAAAAAATTTAAAAAAAGGCAGTGTGGAAAACACTAAAAGCCCAACCCTTGCGCAAATCAGGGGTTTTCAAAGCAGTCATTGTTTCTGAGTTTCTGTGAGCAATTTGGAGCTTCTTGGAGTGATTTGTGGAGTTGTCTGTGCATTTGCCAAGGAATCAATGATGAAAGACCAGTTGTCGATGCATTTATGGAGTTATGGGTGCTTTATAGATATCTAGATAGTGGGCTTATCAGACATTCATTTTTGTATGTGTGCCGTGCTTACATGTAATGTATGGACTCTTATGGCTGATATTTATGGCAACTCTCTTTTTGGTTATATTTTCAGAGTTATGAAATGTTGTGATTCTTGAAAAATGTTTCCAGTTCATAGTTTTTGATGAAATGTAAATATTTATTTTTATATGTCATTCTTCATATTTGATTCGACTTTTCAAAAAAATCGACAGATCCATTTCCATAATATCGGTATAAAATGCAATGAAAAGATATTATGCAGGTAGAGATGTGGAATCAATGAGATTGTATTTGACCTTGAAGATGCAGTGACTTTCAGCCTCGTATTAAAGTACGAAATCAGAATCAATCTCACACAATAAGCAATAGACTTCAAAGCTTGTAACTTGCAACTAGAAATAAAACTAACATAAACAGTTATCAAAAAACAAAATAATTAAGAAGTGATTCTCCTAGTGTATCAACATCCAAACCTGGCAATATCTGGGTATTCACCTGACATCATCTGGGTATTCACCACTTCCAGAAGGGGGAGCACAGTAAATAACAAAAGGAAACTGCTCTTGTGCTTGTGATCCCTTCAAACATGGCTTGATTCCAAGTTGTTGTAACTCTTCATGATGATCCTTTGACCTTGTTTGTCCAGCAACTCTGCAAGATGGATTTTCCTGCCGTGAGGCCATGTCAGACCCTGAAGACTAAAGACAATTTAGAGTAAAACACATTTGGCACTCAAATGATATCCCATACTGATTAGAAAAAATCTTCATGAAAAATAAAATTAGAACAAAAGAGAACAACAATGCCCTCAAATTGTGGCAAGCTAGCTCATAAACCAATGCATTGCAGATGAAAAAAATCAGGCACTTGATAGATAATGCTTACAGCACCAAAAAAATAGTGAGGAAATGTTCTTCCAGTAATCAAGTTTTTATATGAGTAAAGAATTTTGGCAGGATATTTGTTTTATGTAAAATTTAGGCAGAAACCTTGAGCCTGCTCAAATCAAATCAAGTTTTTCAACTCCTTGGCCTCGTATACAAATAGTTTGTTTTCTTCAAAACGAAATGTGGCAGTGTTAACTATGACATAGATACATCCAGTTCCACTGAAGCAATGCAGGATCGAGCCAACTGACACAAGTAATTCATAAAAATCGTTTAAAATTCAAACAACCTTTAGTAGTCATAAATTGGAATGACTAAGAGATTGTTCTTTATATACACGAGAAATCTTCTCTGCTGAGTAGTAAGACACTCATAAACCAGAATTTCTTACGATTCAGTATTAAATGCATGCCCACGTATGAAGAAACCTGGATTGGAAGAAACATAATGAAGAGTATTGAACGTGCCTTAATGGTATTTAGAATATAAATACAAAACTGAACCACCCTTTATTATTTTTCCTGGCCCTTGACTCCATCAAACCCTTCACCCTGTTGTGGCAGGGTGCTCACAATAGAAGATTTAGATTTCATCAGAATTGTCATTTCCAGGTATCCTAAACTATATTTCGTACATGTTCTCTTCCGTCATTTATTCTTGTTGTGATCTTTCATGAGTGCGGATTTGGAGAGAAAAAGAGCTGCATGAAATTCTTGGAGAACTTGGAATATAAGAAAAGCAGGGTATTTTGATATTGACCTAAGCGTTGCACATGCTGTTAAATCCTTCATTCTTGATTGATGGGGTGTTATGAGGACTTTATTTGGTGTTAGGGTCGTTTACCACCCCCCAACTTCATATTGTCAGTGGGTTTATTGCAAAAAGGTGCAATACGGCAAGAGAACTTTTAGGCTGTTTAGGGCCATCTAGTTAACTAGGTGCCTAGATGTCCGTAATGTTGGTCATGGATTAGAGGTGGGGAACTTAGAATAAACAAGAAGAATTCTAGAGTGTTCTATCAGAGAAAAGCTAAGAATGCTTTTATACTTCGTAAATTAATTAACAATTTCCATTTGAACCTTTGAATATAGAGATTATAATACCTTAAGCCAGCCTTCTGCTACCAGTCGGCCGAGTACACCTGGTCCTACAATCAGCAAATCTTTTTCGCCAACATATGGTGAATCTGGAACCTCTACTCCTCCGACAGTTTCTGTGCCTGCAACAGTGAGAATTCAATGTACATAAATGGATTTGTGTCATTATAAAATTGAAAACTGAAACAACAGCCCTTTGCTTTTACAGCCAAACTGAATCAGCAGACAAATGTACTCTCCAGCCCCATTAAAGCAAAGGGTAAATGTGGACACAATCTGTTATAACCAGACAGCTACACTGACAAATTGAATGGTAACAAAATCAATTGTCTATTATAAGCTAAAGCCTAAACCCATGAAGACTGGTAAAACATCCCATAAAATCGATTAACTGCCAATACTATGCATTACTAATACAGCAGTCTGCATTTTTAATCACAAAAAATACACTGCTCCGCTCTAACCCGACAGTCACACCGATAAATTACAAGGTGTCAAAATCAATTGTCTACTATATGTGAAATCCATGAAAACTTGTAAAACATTTATAAAATCCTTTTTTCCAACAGTACGCGTTATTAATAGAACAGTCCGGCTCTTGGATCATAAGAAAATGTCCTTGCACGCCACATTGTTAGTAATATCTTGTCAAAATAAGAGAATGACCTCATGGGTGTTTCGTCTAGTGACAAGTTGCAAGGCAATCAAACTTGTACTAACTCTGATACCCATGTTGAAAACCTCTCAAGTGGATGCAAGGCAATCAAACTCGTACTAACTCTGAAACGCATGATGAAAACCTCTCAAGTGGATGCAGATGAAGCTAAGTGCAAGTGTTTTGTGGCTTTCACAACATAGAAACATCCCTCGTAGCACAGCGGCTTAGCTAAAGATAGCTTTGAGTTACTAAAGGCAGCATTCCCTGAACCAAAAAAAACGTCTGCCTTTAAGATTTTGATGACTATGGTCTTGATCTCTGTACTCGGTGCTCACTGGGATGGAAGTTATAATTTTTGGATTCTTCAATTTTATTGCTTGCACCAAGTAGCCTTATGAAATTTTCGTTTTTATGATGCTAGTTTGGTTAGGCAATGAGTCATTTAATATTCTCAACGATAGTGCCCGTTGGTCAAGGGTAGCAACCTTTTTGCCATAGAAAAATCCCTTGCACATATTGTGTTATATTAAATAGAAAAAATAAAAGCATTTTCTTTGTAAATATAGGAAAAGAGTCATATGAACAGAATCAGGTAATGAGTGGATGTCTATATGGTTATGGTATCTCCTGTCTTCAGGGGGTATGCAGAGACATTCTACCGGGCTTTTACGAGTCAACACCCTTCCTCTTGGTGTGGAGCAGCTCTGTGGGTTTTATTTGGGAAGGGTAATTTGTGTAGCTCAGTGGTAAAGCAACCTCCCAGCAGAAGTAGACCCTGGGAACCCGTCTAGTTTTTATGAATTGGAGAATGCATGGCAGGAGCATTATAAGAAAAATTGAAAATGATATACATGATTATAGACGGTTTTTAAGCAGGCAAAGCAGATACCTTAAACCACTGTGAGAACATGATGAGCATGATTATAATGGGGTCAGTTTTATCAACTCACCAATGTTGTCAGGCATTTGGGCAATTTCCATAGTAGAAGGTGCCCAGTTCAAATCTCCATCCTCTGAGTGAGGTGCACTACTCTACATCAATCAATTTATTAAGGATACTATCCAAAAATGTCTGTAAGCATCCCTTGGATTTCCCCTTCCTTTTTTAATAAAATGTATATATATATAATAAAAGCATGAAAACTGTATAGATAAATGATAGCATTCCCTTATCCTTCTTTTGCACTATCTTTCGTATTTTGTGAATCAGGCATTGTCTTTGAACTGGAAAAAGCCAATAGCAATCACATTGTGGAGAAAAACAAAATGAATAAAAAATACCAGTCAAACACAACCCATCAACCCAATTTCAATTTCCGATCTCAGCTTACATTCAACAATACAAAACGATCTTAGATTATCCAAAACACAACTCACCGGACGTGGCAGCTGCTGAAATTGGCGAAGACATTCTCGTGTATGCAATAAAATTGTTCTCGGAACTCTTGGTCCGGGCCTGCAATTTCCCGTTAAACTGGTTGGAATGATGAGGCAGGTTAAGCAGTCGGAAATTCCTGCATCGAATATCTATTGCGTATCTGTAAACTGATTTGCCCAGCAATGTGCTGGGAATTGGGCGGTAGAAATCCATGAAAACAGCCCAATGTGCTTCGCCATTTTAGCAAACAGTTTATATGATCATGAGACAAGAGAGGATTCGGCCGTGAAAGCAACACCGCAAATGTTAATTACAGGCGAAATATCACCCTCTTTTCTCCCCCAACATCAAGATAGGCCTGCTCTTCATGATCTCTGACTCGTGGCGTGCAATGATTGGTTCAATAGAAAATTCCAAAATATATTTTTGGACGGAAGAAACTTCCATGGATGGGAGTCACGACTGCGTGAGTATTTTATCCGAAGGTAGCCTATATGGCCATAATAAGGACAGGGAGGAATATACCATTGCACATTACGTTGTGTTGGAAAGGTTGTCTTCATGATGAATCCATGGTATTTTATATGTTAGAATATGGATAAGTGGTTATTCTTCATTTATAAAAAAATTATTATTTTGGTTTGATTAAATTATTATTTTGGTTTGATTTCAAGTGAGTGGTTGTGGATGAGGTTGGTATTTTAATATTTTAATGCTATTTTGGGATGATAGATTGGTTAGTACAATGGGATGTAATCTTTTTACCTGGTTTCAAATTATATATGGGATATTTTTGGCTCTTAAGATAAGGTTCAAGGAGTATGCTCTCTCATTCTCTCTTGTTAAGTCATAAATTTTTGATAAATTCTTGATATATATGGCTTACGAAATGTTGTATTAGTGTTATAGTGGGGTGTTATATAATTTTCGATACTCTACTCTTAGTGTTATAGTGGCAACACATACTGTACTCTTGGTGTTCTAATGGTAGTGGTTATATTGTATTGTACTTTTGGTGTTATAATGGGAGTTGATACACTCTACTTGTGGTGTTATAGTTTCAACCACTATACTCTATACTCCATTCTACTATTGGTGTTATAGTGGTAGTCGTTATACTCTACTCTTGGTGTTATAGTCTACTCTTTAGGTTTGATCTTGGGCCTCACCCAGATCACTCCAAATAGTTATTGATTCACCATGATAAAAAGGAAAAAATATATTAATATTAATGAATTGAGTTTCAACTTTACTTTTGATATAGTGTTGGATTATAAATAATAACTATCATATTTTTTGAGTATTTAGTTAGTATATGTTGTTAGAGGAGTTGCCAAGTTTGAGCTATAAATTGAGAACTTTATTTCTTTTAAACAAATATTATGTGGTGTTTTCTTTTAAAATTTTGGTGAAGGATGGTATGGGATGAGAACGGACATGAAACTCTCTAGAATAGTTATGCAGCAAATCTAGGGTTTTAAGCAATAGTAGTTGCCACGGAGGGGATTCGTCCCCCTACCCTCCTCTTCAACATCTCCCCATCCATGCTCCACATCCTCTCTAGCAGTAGTTGCCTTCATCATATTGGTTCAGAATGGATTGAAAGGGGTTAAACCCAAGAATGAGAAATTTGTGAAGAGATTGGAAAGTATTATGAAAGTTCAAGTAAATCCCAATAAATCTAGAGCTACAACTCTCAGTCTTGTTCAAATGGGCTTGGTTTGACATTTATGGAAATCTAGACATGCCCCAACTCCCTCAGGAAATGGGTGGACAGGAATTGGAAGCCCTTAGTTAAGGGCCAAATCGAATGTGCTTTTTGTGGGAAAGGCTTCTTCGTCTTCTTTTTCTAGCATAAAGAAGATAGGGATTTGATCTTTTGAAATTAACCATGTTTTATAGGAACTTAAGGGATGTATTTGGACAGATGGACATTATATTTCAGCCCAAAGAACAATGTCCCATTTGTTGTTCCAGTTTGGGTCAAATTACCCCATCTCCCTCTTCATTGTTGCGATGAAGATATTGTAAGAAATATTGGAAAGGAAGTGGGAAAATATATAGATAAGGGAACGGTCAAAGTTTCAATGTATGTATGGGTTGGGATTTGTGTCAAAGTTGATTTAGAGAAAGGTGTTCCTAAAGTAATCCAGCTCTCTCTAAATAACTGGTCATTTATCCAACCTATAGATTATGATCATATCCCATTCAAGTGTGGGCATTGTCATGAACATGCGAACTTCATAGGAGATTTTCCAAAAAGGAGAAACTCCAAATACCCAAGAAGAGGGAGGACAATGGTATAATCAAGGGAAGAGAAAGGGTGTAGATCAATAGACATCTCATAATGGTCAGGCCCATGAGTCTCATAAGCCTCATGCCTCCTTAGGAAAGAATCCAGTAGAGTCAATCCAACACGAAAGAGAAGCAGACTCTAATAAAAATCCTAGATAAGTGAACCCATTCACCTCTTTAGAGGGTGATCTTGATGAAGGAGATACAAATCATAAAGAAGCAAAGGAAAATGCTTACCGGAGGCAAGAATATGTAGATCAAATGGAATTAGAAGGAACCCTAGACCTGCGAGAGGACCCTACACTCCAAGCCACAGAGGAGGATCATAGCTTTGAAGAAGAGGAATTTAATGTCTCAGAAAGCGAGAACCATTCCACAATAATATTTTGTTTCAACGTAGGATAAGTTAGAAAATGAGGTAGAAAGGGATGTCAAGTGTTCAAGAAAATAGGTTTTTCATTCACCTAGAAACACTAGGAATCATCAAGAATCTTCAGTTTTTGGATTTACAAGTAAAATCCAGAGGCCGAAAAGGCAAATCCATAAAAAAACACATAAGAAAGTAGGTCACCACACAAATAAAGAAGTTAGAGGTGAACATGCAAAGAAGGATAAAGAATTAGGTTCTCAAAGGCCATTGGAAGAGGTTTTCTATATAACCACTAAACAAATCCAAGATAAGGAATTAAGGGCAGAAAACGAAGCCACTTTTGGATAAAAGGAGAGAAAGAAGGAAGGTGATTCTACATTTGAAAATAAGGTGAAGGTAATGCTTCCTCCTCTCCATCCTTCTCATAAGTGTTAAAAATTCAAGTCCCTCCCCCCCTTTGACAAGAGGCAGGAAAGACCGCAAAGAACGAAAAGCTCTAAGCTTCATTGACTTAATAGGAGGGTCTTCTAATCATGATTGCCCATTAATGTGGACTTAGACAGAACTAAGATCAACAAAGAGGAGATTTCTTCAAATGAATAAAGAAATTGAATCAATATGTTGAGTAAATTGGTTTTTGTTAGACCAGTTTTAGCATATCTACAAATTGAATAGTCTTGTAACCGTATTGTTTTGTTTGAAAGAAATAGATAAAAATTCTATAAGTGGATGAAAAAGTTTATGTTTGTTCAAACCAAACTCATGGATTGTATTCTCATATCTTTCTATGATGTAGTCATTATAAGCATTTAACTCAAATCTTTTTTAATACAAAATATATTATCAATTCTTATTTAAAAAAATATTAATATGTGTTGTAGATTTACTAAACATTCCAATAAATAATGTCTATGCCATCACTAAAATAATTCTTTTTTAATATAATTGTTATGTCCACAAACCGAGTTTCTATAAATATAATATTTTTGTTGGTTAAAAAAAATTATACATATATATAACTCTATAATATATATAGTTAAGTGATTATAATTTATGTTAAAAAAAAATTATTTCAAATTTTAATTGAAGATATAATAAATCAGATTAATTTAAAATTTAATAAAAATTTAAAAAATCGGTTCATGAAATTACCACATGGATGGGATGTCATAATGACATATATAATCTATTAAATTCATGACTGGAAGAAAAGAAGTGAGCGAAATCGATCTATCATTCATGGCATAATGACATATATAATATATGCATTATCTGCTAAAGCGTAATGACGCGCTATAATATCAAGCAGCATCGGCTGCTAACATATACGATCGTACAAATAAATACCAAAAATGTTCCAAGTGTATTTAATATAGACCATCATAAAAATAAATAACAAACTATATATAACATCTATTGTCATATCTTCCGGTAAATGGTATGTGTTAAAAATATTAAATAGTCTTAAAAGTTTATAAGTAGAACTTCACCGTAAATCACATAAAGAGAGATATTTGTCGACGCGTTTCGAACCAACCAGTGTGGCTATCGATGTAAGGCCTTCGCGACTCGGGCAGGCGCGCGACGGGCGGGCGCTCCTTGCACGACGAGCGGGCGCTCCGTGCACGACGAGCGGGCGGACGGTGCGACGGGCGGGCGCTCTTATGCGACGGTCATCCGAACCTTATGCGACAATATGTGACATTAATATGCGACGTTTGGAGCTAAGTGCGACGATACTTAGTGAATAATGCGATGAAGCGAAAGGCTTTATACCACGATTGGAGAGGCTTGCACGATGGAGCAAAGCCGACCTACCTTTGGTTATGTTATGGCGTTATAACATGTTTTATGGGGTCGGCCTTAAGGCTGGACACCCCTTAACAATTGAGCAAGCATGCGTATATATATGAGGACGCAGAGCTCATTTGGAGACAACAACTTCGCATCTCTCTTCTACGACTTGGATAGGGGTAAAAGGGAAGGCGCAGAAATAAGTAGAGTGCGCATAACTCATGCGCTCTACCGTAGAAGTGCGCAGTTTTACCGGGAGTCGAGTGTAGGTGCAGAGGTACGGTTTTGAGGTGGATTTGTGCAGAACTTAAAGGAGGAGTTCTTGGTGTCTCGGGTGAGCACCCTCCTACCGTATGAGGTTGGCACATGTATTGTAAAGGCTGTCTTTGCCTTGGTTGTAAATATTTCTAAGTATAGACTTGGAGTTTTGCCAAGTATACTTGATGATGTATTATTGAAGAACTGTTATAATATATTATTGTCGGGCAGACTTTACCGGGAGTTGCCCCTCCCTTTATACTTGTGTGCAATTGTTATTGTTCTTGGTTAATTGCATTTGGATAATGAATGAGTATGGGCTTCATTAAGTATAAAGGATAAATGCATTTTACTTGGTTGCGAAACACAAACTAAGTAAGGACAAGTGAATTAGGCGTAGTCCATGTGCACGAGTATTGTTAAAAAGAAAGTGTTCGGTGGTGTCGCACCTCGCCAGCACGGTTGAAAGACTACCGTAGGCTTGGGGGCGTGACAGGATGGGATGTCATAATGACATATATAATCTATTGAATTCATGACTGGAAGAAAAGAAGTGAGCGAAATCGATCTATCATTCATGGCATAATGACATATATAATATATGCATTATCTGCTAAAGTGTAATGACGCGCTATAATATCAAGCAGCATCGGCTGCTAACATATACGATCATACAAATAAATACCAAAAATGTTCCAAGTGTATTTAATATAGACCATCATAAAAATAAATAACAAACTATATATAACATCTATTGTCATATCTTCCGGTAAATGGTATGTGTTAAAAATATTAAATAGTCTTAAAAGTTTATAAGTAGAACTTCGCTGTAAATCACATAAAGGGAGATATTTGTCGACGCGTTTCGAACCAACCAGTGTGGCTCATGAGCCACACTAGTTGGTTCGAAACGCGTCGATAAATGTCTCTCTTTATGTGATTTACGGCGAAGTTCTACTTATAAATATTATGGATCACAGAAGCCTCAATTCAACTACCTAAATTTTACCCAAAATTTCACTCAAAATAAGTCTTAAAAGTTCTAATATTTCTTATTGAATTTAAAATATATTTATTAAAAAATTTATATAGAGATGAAATATTTTTATTATTGTTTATATTTAATTTAAGATTTATTAAATACCAAGAAGGATAAAAAAAAATTCATTTTAAAAGAGGTTGGTGTTTTTTTTGGCACTTGGTGTCATTAATATAGATTTTCAATACCAAGAGTCATTTTTATTTTTATTTTATTGTTATAAGGTTATTTTCATTTTATTTTGTATGATTTAAAAGGTTTATATTACATTACTATGTCTCATAGGCTATCTTTAGCATGGAGGACTTTAAAATAATTTCTTTCTTTTTTTATTTCTTTCTTAATTCGTTTTATTTAATTTAATTTTTATCTATTTATTTTTATGTAATTTGATTTAGTCAAAATGTTAAAGGTTACCTTACAACATCTCTACCATATTGGATTGGAGGGTGTCTATTGGTGCAATTAAATATTTAAATTATATTTAAAATTCGTAATTTGAAAATATATAGAAGTTTTAACTCTCTTATTATCATTTATAATTAAAACAATTTATATTAAATGCATTTATAGTTTATCTCTATTTTCCTTTAAAATAGTTCAATTGGAAATAATTATTATTTATATGTTTGATTGCAAAATGAATTGGAATTAATCAATTAATTATATGAAAATACTATAAATATTAATATTATTTTAAAATGATCTTAATAATATTTATACCAACCTAGATCCATCTTAACCTCAGCCTATATCCATCTTAACCTTGGAACTATCAAGTGTCGAGAGGGATCAAATTTCTTGAGATACAAACATGTTTTAAAGTCAAAAGAGATTTCATCCCACCGTGTGCTTGATATATCTGCGGTTAAGATGGATTTAGGTTGGCTTTTATATACACATATATGATATCTAGATTGGATCCATCGCCCCCCTCTCCTCCCTCTCTCTCTCTTCCCTCTTGCTCTACTCTCCCCCTCCTCTCCTCTCTCTCAAAGTCCTCTCTCTCTTCTCTCCCATCTCTATATCTTGCCTTTCTCTTCCTCTCTCTCTCCTCTCCTTCTCTATGTTTTCCCTCCTCTCCTCTCTCCCTCTCTCTCCATCTCTCCCTATCACTCCCTCTCTCTCTCTATCTTTATTCTTCCCTCCTTATCTCTCTCCCCCCCCCTCCAACTTCATCTCTCTCCATCCCTCTCTCCTCTCCCTCCTCTTTCTCCCTCTCTTTCTCTACAAGTTAACCAAACTAGATCCATCTTAACCTTGGATCTATCAAGCACCGATAGGGATCAAATCTCTCGAGGTGCAAACCTTTTTTTTTAGTGCAAAACTTGAGGAAAGGTTTGCACTTCGAGAGATTTGATCTCTCTCGGTGCTTGATAGATCTGGGGTTAAGTGGATCTAGGTTAATTTTAGTTGTGTGTAGTCATACAAAATATGTTGAACGTCTAATTATTTTGATCATTTTAAATATGCTAAATATGTATTTTAAATTTTCTTAGTTACATCATGTTTGTTCGGATGAGAAAGATTGTTAGTAACTTGAATAATAAAAAAATTGAGTGTAAAGTGACAATGTAACAATAAATAGATAGATAGCTATGGAGAGAGTGTGTATGTTTGGGGGGTGAGATAGAGAGATAAAGAAAGAGAGAAAATGGGAGATAGAGATATAGATGGAGGGGGAGAGATGTGCTTGCACTGAAATCGATGCACACTATTAATCTAATTACTTTGAAATTAATGTACATCATACATCTAGTTGCATCAAACCAAAAATCAACATCTACATTGAAATCAATGCATCTAGTGCAAACAATCAAGTAGGATTAGAAATCAATATCTACATTAAAATCAATGCATCTAGTGCAAACAATCGAATAGGATTAGAAATCAATATTTACATTGGAACCAATGCATCCAGTGCAAGAAATCAAATAGGAGTAGAAATCAACATCTACCCTGATATCAAGGCATATCTAGTGTAAGGTATTAAATAGGATTAGAAATTGATATCTACACTGAAATCAATGCATCTAGTGCAAGTGATCAAATAGGATTAGATTTCAGTATCTACATTGAAACCAATGCATCTAATGCAAGCAATAAAATAGAGCTAGAAATCAACATCTACATTGAAATCAATGCATCTAGTGTAAGGTATTAAATAGGATTAGAAATTGACATCTACATTAAAATCAATGCATCTAGTGCAAGCGAGCAGATAGGATTAGAAATTAACAACTATACTGAAATCAATACATCTATTCTAATGAAAACCAAAATATTCATGACTTTCTAGATCTAACTTTTATGTTTGTATTTGTCTTTGTGTGTCTCTTTCTTCTTCCCTCTCTCCCCACCTTCCATTATGTGTCTATCTCCCTCCGTCTCTCATTCTCTCTCCCACCTCCCTCTCTCCCCCTACCATCTATATCTATACATATTTCCATCTCTCCTTATTTGTCTCTCTATCTCTACCCCTTAAACACATCTCTCTCTCTCTCTCTCTCTCTCTCTCTCTCTCTCTATATATATATATATCAACCTGCAAATATACTCTCTCTCTCTCTCTCCCACTTCTCTCTACATATCTATCTCTCTTCCTCCTTCCCTCTCTTTTCCTCTCTCGTCTTCCCTCTCTCCCCACTCCATCTATATTTCTATCTCCCTTTGTTTCTCCTTCTCACCCCCAAAACATACACACATTCTCTTTATATCTATCTCTCTCTCTTCCCCCCCTCCCTCTCTCCCTCCCTTGTATCCCTCCCCCCCTCCGTCTCTCCCTCCCTCTCTCTCTCCCCCCTCCCTCTCTCTCTCCCCTCCTTGTATCCCTCTCTCCCTCTCTCTCTCTCTCTTCCACTTGTATCCCTCTCTCTCTCTCTCTCTCTCTCTCCTCTTTCCCTCATTGCCTCTCCATATCTCCCTTGTGACTCCCTCTCCCTCTCCACCTTTCTCTCTCTATGTCTTTCTTTCCCTTCCAACTCCATCTCTCCCCCCCTCTCTCCTTTGTCTCAAGTCCTCTCCCTCTTCCTTCGTCTCTCTCCCACCTCCCTCTGTCTTCCCCCCATCACACACACACTGTCTCTCTCCACCCTCCAACTCTATCACTATCTCCCTCCCTCTCTCCTTCTTACTCTCCCCCTCTCTCCACCCTCCATATTTATGTCTCCCTGTCTCTCTCTTCCCCTTCTTTTCCTATTTCTATCCTCTCATTTTCTCTCTCTTCCCTCGTTTCCTCTCTCCCTCTATCTCTCAATGTCTTTGTTCTTCCCTCCCTTTCTTCTCCCCTCCAAATCCATATCTCTCTCCCTCCCTCTCTCCTCCTCTCTGTCTTCCTTCCTCTCTCTCCATGTTTCTCCCACCTCTATATCTCTTTCCCCCACTCTATCCCCCCTCCATCTAACTCTCTCTCTTAAATATGATCCCATTGTATTGTATTTAAGAAAGTATCTAAAAAAACACACACACACAAAAAAACAAAAAACAAAATTGGTTGTAAAATACTAAACCTATATTTTGGATCAATCCTATCAAAGAAAATACAATAATAAAAAACCTTAAATAATCATGCGCTATCTTTCGTCTATCATTGTTAGTCACTTTGCAAATACAATAATAAAAAACTTAAACAATTGTGCATTATCTTTCCTCTATCATTGTTAGTCACTTTGC
Organism: Pinus tabuliformis; assembly: GCA_031772625.1. Classification (NCBI taxonomy): domain Eukaryota; kingdom Viridiplantae; phylum Streptophyta; class Pinopsida; order Pinales; family Pinaceae; genus Pinus; species Pinus tabuliformis. The sequence continues at coordinate 464,787,454 of CM062808.1, read as the reverse complement.
TTTCTCTCTTTGCTTGGATCCTTGGTTAAGATGCATCTAATTTGGTTCTTTATAATATTATTTATATTATATAAATTTCACATATGTATATATAAAAGTATTCTCATTTTTAATTTATTAAAACCTAGATTTAATCTCTATGAGAATATTTTTAGTAGTTGTGAGGATGGAGGGTTTAGATATACCTCAAAAGTAATTATAACCTTTTTGCTTTTAGATTTAATTAAAAAATGTTATAAAATTAAATTAAAGTAAAGTATTTGTAAAATATTTTGATTTTGAAATAAGTTATGGTTTTTGGGCTGTATTGATAAGCCATGGTATTGTAACAAAATAATTAAAAGCCTGGATCCATAACATAATAATCAAAATCCTAGATGGGCGATGGTATTGATAGAACCATGGTATTATGATTTTTTGTTAGGCCCCTATAGTACTAGTGTAACCCCTTATTGTTATTAGTACAACCTCCTTATTATATCGATGTACCCATGTAGTGCCCATATTGTTACTATTGTGCTCCATAGAAGCCCACTATTGTTATTATTGTGCCCTTACATTATTATTGTTATGTTGGCCCTGATTATATTATGACCCCTTAGACTCCTATATATAGAAAGGAGGTCTTTTCATTTGTATCATCCAAGAATTGTTCATTTGTGTAATGTAAAGGAGGTTGCCCCCTCGAAGAGGCTGAATTCTAAGGCGTTGATCTCTCTTCTCTATATTTTTGTGATCTGGTTTCATAACATTTGGTATCAGAGCTTTGGATTCTAGGGTTTCGCTGCTCCAAATAGGTCATCGTGGCATTTTTGCTATAATTTTTTTTCGGCGATGTTTCATAAGCGAACCAAAAAACCCATTTGAGACAAAATAGCGTGAACCTCGGGTCCGAATTTCAGAGCTTTTTGCGCTATATTTGCAGAGATATGATCTGAGGAATTTGGTTCTTTTTGCAGACTCCTGAATTACATTCCAAACAAGTGACCTTGGGAAAATCGTCATAACTTTTGTTTTGAGCATCATATCGAAATTTCGTAAGAAGTTACAGAAAGAGGATGGACTGCAGTTTCCTATGTATATTTTTCATATCCTAAGGTCAAAATAGTGACACGTGGCACTTCCTACAAGTTCGCTCTTCTGAAAAGGTATATAATCAGGTTATCTTGGGAGATTGTGCATAACTCTTTCTTGGAGAATCTAAATTCGATCAGACTAGTGGCATTGGAAAGAGGACACAGAGGGCTACTGCAGATCGTAATTTCAGAACTAGAAGAGCCGAAATTACAGAGTTATAGTCATTTCAATATCGAGCTCCTAAAATCAAGAAAAGGCAATATGAGGAAGTTTGATGGCAATGATCCGGTAAATTGGATACTTCAGATGGAGCAATATTTTGATCTACATGGTGTACCACCGTTACAAAAGGTATGTATTGCATCTTTATATTTAGAACCAGATCAATTTTTGTGGTATAAAGGGCTTTTTTCTCGTAAACAACTTGTTAGTGGTCAATTTTCATGGAGGAAATGATAGCACATTATGAGGATACAAAGAGAAACACCTTCTTTAGAGCAACACCACAACAATTGGAAAGAGTAAAAGGGATTTGTTACATAGTGGAAAGTAAAATTATGGCAACAAGGAAGTCTACCCCTCACAACGATAAGGATGGAAGTGTTGTTTCTCCTAGCCTTCCACAACCCACAAGGGTTGCAACACAACAATTGGAAGAAAAAAGAGAAAAAGGGCTTTGTTACAATTGTGATAGCAAATGCACTAAAGGTCATAAGTGTGCTGAGAAGAAATTATTTTACATAGAGTATGAAGAGGAGGAAGAAAAGTATCAAGAAACATCAAAAGAAGAGGATATACGCTAGGACCCAACCCTAGAGAAAGAAGAAATGAATCACACCATATCTTGTAAAGCATTGGCAAAAATTACCACTCCTCAAACTCTCAAGATAGAAGGACATATCAAGAAGAAAAAGGTGCAAGAAGTGAAAGATCACATCGAGAAAGAAGAAATGAATCCAACCATATCTTGTAATTCATTGCTCGAAATTACCACTCCTAAAACTATCAAGATAGAAGGACATATCAAGAAGAAAAATATTCAAGAAGTGAAAGATCACATCGAGCATCAAGAAATGAATCTGACCACATCTTGTAAAAGATTGGAAGAAATTACCACTCCTCAAACTCTAAAGATAGACAGACATATCAAGAAGAAAAAGGTTCAAGCAGTGAAAGATCACATCGAACATCAACAACAAGTTCTCCAACTTTTAAAGGATAACGCCACTTTGGTGCAAAGTCGAATGAAACAACAGGTAGATCAAAATCGTAGTGAAAAATGTTTTGATGTAGGTGATTGGGTATTTTTACTGCTACATCTCAAGCAAGCTATTTATGAGAAGGAAATGTTGGCAATACTACATGCACTTAAGAAATGGTGACCTTACCGAATGGGAAGACACTTCAAGGTAAAAATGGATCATGATAGTCTTAAATACTTTTTAGAACAACTATTATCTTTAGAAGAACATAAAAAATGTGTCACAAATATGTTGGGTTATGACTTTGACATCATCTATAGAAAATGGAAGCAAAATTTTGTTGCAGATGCACTCTCAAGAAAGGATGAGGATGTGGAAGAATTGTTTTGTGCTATTTCTATTATCCAACCAGATTGGATAAACGAAGCAAGGGATGAATGGAAGAAGGACGAAGAAGTATGGCCACTTATTCAAAAGTTGCAAAAGATCCCAATTCAAACAATATTGCCAGAAATTGAAGAGGAAGGAAAAATCATATTGGAACCTGGAGCAGTCACAGAAACAAGAGCTTGACAGCTACGAAATCGATCAATTTCAGAGTATCTCATCAAGTGGAAGAACTTACCTGCTGAAGATTCCACATGGGAGGACAAGAATTTTATATAGAAGCATCAAGAACTACTCAAGCGTTGAGGACAACACTTTTTGAAGGAGAGGGGCATGTTAGGCCCCTATACTACTAGTGTAACCACTTATTGTTATTAGTACAACCCCCTTATTATATTGATGTACCTATGTAGTGCCCATATTGTTACTATTGTGCCCCATAGAAGCCCACTATTGTTATTATTGTACCCTTACATTATTATTGTTATGTCGACCCTAATTATATTATGACCCCTTAGACTCCTATATATAGAAAGGAGGTCTTTTCATTTGTATCATCCAAGAATTGTTCATTTGTGTAATGTAAAGGAGGTTGCCCCCTCGAAGAGGCTGAATTCTAAGGCGTTGATCTCTCTTTTCTATCTTTTTGTGGGTTGGTTTCATAACATTTTCTTCCCTTCTCTCCTTCTGTCCCTCCCTCTCTCTGTCTTTCTCTTCTGGGTATTGGCTTGTGGTATTGTAAAAAAACCTAGAAGTTAATAATATCCATGGTAAATATTGAGGATTAAAAATATTGTTATATTGTAACTATTAAATTTTTATATGCTTATTAACTAAATTTAAATATGGTTATGAATCATTATTTTAATTTATATGGTAAAATGGATGTTAATTTATAAGTACTATTTATATGTTATACTTTTTAATGTGATATGTATATTATATTTTCTTTTATCTAAAAAATTGTTCATAATTTTTTTATCAATAAAAAACAAAAATACAATAAATAAAAAATTGAATTTAAAAAATATCTCACATCTCATGCCTACACATCTCACAACTCACATCTCACATCTCGCTTCTCACGTCCCTACATATATATCCTATATTGTTTTGTTTTTTGATATAAATATCTCACATCTCACATATATATCCTATATTGTTTTGTTTTTTGTTTTTTTTGTTATAAATATCTCACTTCTCACGTCCATGGTAAAGTGGGGGTGGATATCCATGGTTAAAAAACTTGTTATATTGCAAGTATTAAGTTTTTATGTGCTTATTAATTAAATTTAAATATGACTATCATTGTCCATGGTAAAGTGGAGGTGGATATCCATGGTTAAGAAACTTGTTATATTGTAAGTATTAAGTTTTTATGTGTTTATTAATTAAATTTAAATATGGCTATCATTATCGGTCCCTGGGCCAAGGAAGGACTCTAACTATTGATTTGTGTGGATCATTATTAGTTTAACATTAACCAATGCAAATTATATTATTTAACTTTGAAAACTAAATATTTGTTCAATAAAAAAAACCAGATATTTGATTGGACCATAACTTAAGGTCAAAATGTCATGTGAATAAGTGCCTTACATACTTTATGACATAATTTATGGATATGGGTGCAAGATTCATGCATGATTTTTAGATATTTGTGTAATGTTTTATTTATTTGTAAGCTTTGCAAGAAAACCATTTAAAACCCAAGGAAGGACTCTAACAATTGATTTGTCTATTGATCATTATTAGTTTAACATTAACCAATGCAAATTATATTAACTTTGAAAACTAAATATTTATTAATATGTAAACTTAATAGTGGTTACTACCCACCAAAATTTATAATTCAAGCAATTTATTTATACACTTCACATCTCGGTTTATTAGTTCATGTAAAAACAAGACTATAGAATGATTTTCTATCAACAATTATTAATTTAGCATTGAGTAATGTAACTTATAATTATTTATGCAAGTTTCCTAGAGCATAAATTCTAACTTGACTTATGCTGATAAATTATGCAAGTTATAATACATGTATATATATGGTGGAACATCCATAAACCCCAATCCATTAACCCTCGACTAAGTCGCCTTGCAAGACAAAATTACAATATAAAAATTAAATTTTATTATTTTTATCTTTCTATTACTAATTGAGCCAACATTTAAATGTTTACACTACAACATATCCAACATACTCAGCTTTATATTACTTTTAACTTTTTATTAATTTTTAATTGAGCTCACATATAACTTTTAAATGTTAAACATTTATGCCCACGCATATACCCCTAAAATATTTTACATTTTATTTTTTTTATTGTGAAATGACTTATGGTTTTTTGGCATGTGGTATTGGCCCATGGTATTGTAACAAAACCTATTTACAAGTTAATAATATCCATGGTAAAGTGGGAGTGGATATCCATGGTTAAGAAACTTGTTATAATGTTGTTATTATTATTATCCAATTTTAAGGTCATGACCAAGCGAGACACCAAATTGGTGTATGAGACCCCCTTGTTTGTGGGACAAGGGACCCACCTCTATGCAGCGATTTAACTGCTAAGTCTAGGGAGACATACATACCCTACCCCTTTGTAAGTCCAAATACATACTCTAAGTCTGGGGAGACATACATACTCTACCCCTTTGTAAGTCGGAATACATAATCTACCCCGTGTAAGTTTATTATAAGTATTAAGTTTTTATGTGTTTCTTAATTAAATTTAAATAAGGCCATGTTATCATTATCAACAAGGAATGACTCTAACAATTGATTTGCCTCTTTATCATTATTAATTTAGCATTTGCCAGTGCAAATTATATATTAACTTTGAAAACTAAGTATTTATTTTTTATTATTATTAAAAAAAATCAAGTGTTTGACTGGACCGTAACTTGAAGGTCTTATTATATCACTTGAATAATTGTCTTACATACTTTATGACATAATTTATGGATATGGTTGCAATATCCGTGCATGATTTTTAGATATTTGTGTAATGATTTTTTTTTTTTAAGCTTCCCAAGAAAACCATCTAAAAACAAAATACTTAACTTATACTCAAGCCAATAAAATAAATAAAATATCTACCATCAATTACTTCCTGTGGTAATTAAGCAAGTATTTGTATAAAAGTGGATAAAAATAAGATGTAAAAAGTATATTTAAAGGAGTTACTTACTTATCCACTTTCACATCTCAATTTATTAGTTACTACCAATGCAAGACTATATAATGATTTCCTATCTATAATTATTAATTAACATTGACAATGTAACTTATAATTATTTATGCAATTTCTCTTAGAGCAAAATTTCTAACTTGACTTTGAGGAGCCATTGTGCAAAACAAAATTACAATATAAAATATTGAATTTTGTTATTTTTATTATATCTTTTTATTATTAATTGAGCCAAGATTTAAATGTTTACACTACAACATCTCCACCATAATCGTCTCTATATTACTTTTAATCTTTTATTATTTTTTAATTGAGCCCACATATAAATGTTAGGCATTTACACCTACACATCTACTCCTCTTTTGGGTTGGAGTGTCTCAAGAGGAGAGAGGAGATTCCAGAAGGAGGGGTCAACAACCGACTCTCCCATGAGAATATCAGATATAATGTGACATTGAACGCCTTCCCAAATCAAATATATCATTCAAACATTCACTCTGGTGGAAGAGTTATCCCATCAACTAGAAAGTAGGTCCATTCAAATTTATCTAGTAATGAATTCATAACAGGTTTTAGAGATCTCCATTGAAGGAATTGGTACTCCCAATGCACACAACACTGAATATTTGGATCAAAGGGGAATGTTTGGGTCTCACTCATTACTTTGCGTTGATGAAGTTAGTATGCTCCAGATCCAGCCTAGAAACTACCAGTGCGTTGGAAAAATTTTAGTCTCTCTGTTTGAGTTAAGCACATGGAAGATCCTTGATCTAAAATTGGTGGAGACCTTCTCCTTCCTAAAAATTGATCATCCTCTCACGCTTTGCAAGTAAAAATGGGTCTTATATAAAAATAAGTTTTATGTTATCTTCAAGGATAATGAGTTAGTTTCGATATGAACTTAAAACAAGAAACATATCCACATGTAACTCATAAAGGCAAACAAGAAGAGAGACAAAACAGAATTTGGTGACGGAGTTCACCCCTCCTAGGCTACATCTTTGGGCCTACTAACATAGCTAGATCGCTCCACAGATTTAAGTGATAAAAGAGTACATGAAATGTGTTGACAAATTAGTGGCTAGTTTCCCTTCAAGGAAACATTTTTCCGCAAAGAAATCTCACTCTAAAAAGCATGACAACCTACAATAATCCAAGTGGATCTCTAAAAAGTACCAGTGGCATGGTAAAAATGCTCAAAACTTAAAGTGGCAAAAAAATCTATAAACGTAGCATTGGATCGAAGTGCTCGTCATCCTGATTCCAATTGTACTAATGACACTCAAATCAGTTCATATGAAGAAGTTAGAGAAAGTCAAAGATTGAGTTTGACTTGGACAAGTGGCAAGAGGAAGTGGAGCGGAAAAACTCTCAATGAATGGGGAAGCGCCAAGTGGTAGGCCGCCAATGGCTGTGCATATCGTTGATCGCAAAAGGCATAGGTTTGTGGGTTGAAGAATCAACCCCCAACACTTCTAGGTTGCGATTTCGATATCGAAATCGCAGATCAGAGGCAAATCAACAATTATGAATTGGCCCCAGCAGAGTCAGGTTGCGATGTGATATCACATATCGCACATCGCACCGTGTAGTATCTCGATAAGAAGTACCACCCCGGTTCCGCAAATTGTGATTCACGATCTCTACGTCGATGGGTTATTAACGCCAATAAAGTCTTCGGGATTTAGGGAATACGTCGATTCATGTGAAAACGATGTTAAAACGATTTTTCTATGTTTAAATAGGTTTAGTTACCTGCATACTATTCACGACCCAGGAATCTCTGTTGGAAAATGCTCGCTTGCTAAAATTTGTCATCTGTTTGGGAACTGCCCGAAATTGAAGAATCAGTCGATCAAGCTATATATATGGGACAATCCACAAAGGAAAAAGGAGGAGATTGGCCGATAGTTTAGAACATTGTATGCAGCAGTAACCTGACTCAGGGGCCGAAACCTCGCCTTGAGCAGTAGGGAGGTTCTGAGAGGGTGCAGAAAGCCTGATTGTTCGAATTGGATGTTCGGATAAGCGTTTTTGCACGGTTTTTCGCCAAGATTTCGGTGGTATTATCTGTTTTTTGAAGCCGATCTATCCATTCTTCATCCATTTTCTAGCTTGGAGGTATAAGGATTGTAAATGGACTTTTCTTGTACTCTTATCTCTTTTATGCCACTTAATGAAAGAAGGCCTCCCCATTATTGAGCAAGGCCCGCTCTGTAATCAAATCTTTGTGTCATGGTTTCTTGCTTATCATGTTATTTCTGCATTGTTTTATGTGCTTTTAGGTTCCATAGTTAATAAGCTCTGTTTCATGTAATTATGATGCATCTACAAGTAAAAGGTCTTGGATCAAGTTTGGTATCAAAGCAGGTCATTGTTGATGCGAATTGCATGAGTATATGCTAACTTGGAACAAGCTGTGAAAATGCGAAGGAACGCTTAAGTCCTTTGATCCCAAAGTAGGACGTGCACAACAAAGAAGAAACATGGCGAATGAAGAAGCTATGTCGATGACAATAGATCAACAAATCATGAAGGTGGTGGAGAAGAGCCTCCTCCCTCTCCTTCTTCAAGTGATAGTTCTCATCACCCTAATCTTGATTCCAAACATACATCTAAGAAACTGTTCTTCAAGCTAGATGCAAATTTTTACCTGCCCATGTATAATGGAGAGTGTAGTGTAGAAAAACTTAATAATTGGATAAGATAGATAGAGGTCTACTGTCGAATTCAGCATATCAAAGAAGATGAGCCAAAGGTCCAGTTAGCATCTCTTCAGCTGAGTGGCACTACTCTCGTTTGGTGGGATAGCAAGTTGCAGAAGGGCAACAAAAAGTCGGGTAACATTCTTTCCTCTTGGTCCAGTTTTATTTATGCATTGAAATACCAATTTTACCCTTTGGGTTATAAACAAAAGGAACTAATGGAATGGCAATATCTAAGGCAAGGTAAAGGCCAAAATATATAAAGCTTCACTGAAGAATTTCGGAAACAAACATTGAATTTGGGCATCTCATTAGATTCACCTGAGATTGCAACTAAGTATGTTGGTGTGCTACATAGTTACCAAAGACAGACGCTCACTGTTATTGTTCGAGCCTACTACAATTGATGTGGCTAGAATAAAGGCAATTCATTTTGAAATCCAAGGCAAGAATGACAAAGATGACCAAGCCAAGAAAACACAGTTCAACCCTCAACATGGAAAATTCCAGAAGAAAGGCAAGGGGAAGGCTAAGAAGACCGTTGCAGCCAAGAATGAGGACAAAGCAACACCATCTTGCACACATTGCAAGAGAGAAGGTCATAACGAGGACCACTGTTGGAAGCTACATCTGGAGCTAATACCAAAGAGATTAAGCGGAAAGGTCAAGTAGAAGACATGGCAACAACGCAACAAGGCCTTGGATCAGAATCTGGCGATGAGACATTGATCACAGTCATGGGCGCAAAAGGTACTCCTTCTGTTAGTAATAATTTTGATTCAATGACAAGTACTAGTTATTTGAATGAGCTTGTAAGTAATGAGCGAAAGAGAATTGAATTATTCCACATCAGAGTTATTATAAAACACACAAAGCTGGAAACTCTGTTCGGTTTAGGTTCCCAAGCAAATTTAATCTCAAAGTCCTTAGTGCAAAAGTTAGGCCTTGAAACTAAGCCTCATCCAAGTCCAAACCTGCTTGGTTGGGTAAGCGATAATGTAAAATGTAGAAATTTTGAATAATATGACACATATTCAATGGAGATTATCTCGATCATGTACTATTGCGGAATACATACACAATACATAAGCTCCTCTACGTTGATCATCAATTTACAGAAGCAGAAACATTCACAGGCGTACATAGAAGCATCAATCACACATATCAACACAATCTTTTCTTGGGGAAAGCATCTCGCTAAAAACCCCAACTATCTGTATATTATAGTGATTGAATCATGTAACAATACATAGTACAATACTCCTCACAAGTACTCAGTACTATCTCCACATGCTACACACAATACAGCTCAGATCTGATCTCCAAATCTCCCCCGCTGCTTACCTGCCTCCACAGCTCAATACCTGCTCAAGAATGAATGAGAATGGTTTACCAAACTCGTATTTAACCTCCAAAGAATCACTCACACTGGGAAAGACGTGAGTAGAGGCTATAATACTTGGTATTGGTCAATTCATTGGCATACTCAATCCCTTTGATTGTGCAAATCATCATGCACAACTATAGTCACAACTGATAGCAATCTGATCCTCTAACACCTGTCCATGCTGAACTGAACATGCACTGACATGCAACTGAGTTAACTGATGTATTCTATAGTTGCATTATGAGTTAATAATTAGTTTAACAACTCATCATTAGTCTATTTGCAGTTAGACTAATTACAACTAGTTTAACCAAGTCAAACTGAACACAACTTCATTAACTCTACAATCAACTCCACCAAACTCAACTGATTGAGTTCTAACTGAAGTCATGCATGCAACAACTCAACTGACCCACAAAGAAAGTGTACTTCCTTCTGATAGCTGCATGTGCCACATTTGTAGCTCAAAATGAAGTGCTCCAAGAGAATAAGATCAAGTTTATAGTCCAAATATTATTGTGAGACAATAATATTTGATTTTTATATTTTTGATAGCCAATCTAAAAATAGACTTTGATCACTCCTGCTGTGATCATCCCTGCTATGGTCACTCCTGCTGTGATCATCCCTGTTGGGATCCAAAATTAGAACTTGCACCATAATTTGCCTGCGGGCCCACTTAGTGAAGGCGACTCTTTTCACTAAGCTCCATCATCTTGTTGCATTCTCAACAAGCATTTCTTGTTGCACACTTTTCAACACTCCCTCTCAACAAGAAAGGCTTCCTCTCAAACCAATCCTGTAACTCTGGAATGTTCTCCATGCAACACATCTAGCCGGTCCACTTGCTCTGTCATCAAAGTCTCTGACTACTATTGCCTCTGTCGACTGAAGACTCTACATCTCTGTGCTCTTCAGTATCTGACTGCTCTAGCCTCTGTCACTTTGATCTCTGACTGCATCCGTGCTGCTGCTGGTTCTGTCTCCCAGCATTGCATCCACACTGCACCTCCCAACTAACCTCCCTGTTGGGCTAGAAACACCCTCTGATGCTGAAGCTCTACCTGTTGCTGACAAGTGCTCCCTCTCTGAAATCTGCGCTACTGCAACATCTCCATGCATCTCGCACCATTGCACACCTCTTTGTGCCACCTAGCACTGTGCAAAACACTTGTGCCTCTCGCATTGCTTCAACCTGCTAGCTATGCGTTGTCTTGAGATTCCCTGCATTGTCGCTCTCTCTGCCGCTCCATCCGCATCTGTCTCTACCCAATCGGTCAGTTCCTGCTACTCCACATCAGGGCTCCCGTAGCAAGGTCTCATCTAAGAGGTTGGGTACCTCAAGGATCCTGCCCCTCCTCCTTGGGATGATCACTCTATATCGCCCCACCTCCTACCTGCAGGTATGGTTGCATGTGATCCCTCAGCCCACCTGGCTCGAAGTTTCCCCTTACAGGAGGTCTTTGCATGAGTAGATGTCTCTACTCGATCTCCTCTCAGCTTCCCTTGTTGTGGCTCCTCCACAACCTCCTGAAGCTGCTGCACCAATCGTGGCTCCTCCATAATCGTCTGAGACTTCTTCTGGCTCTGCATGTTGAAAGGTAACATACCTTCCCTCTCAACCACCAAGCCTCCATCAATTGCCTCATTGCTCAAGGCTTTGCATGCATCTTGAACCTCAAGAGCATACAGGTTATTGACCCGTGAACCCTCCTCATGACAACGAAAGCATCGCACTTTCTATTTGCCAACCGTCTTCCCACCACTGGAAGAACTGGATTCAGAAAGAGAACCCTTCTCCTTCCCCTTCTACAGCTTACTCGCTAAGGCACAGTTCTCCTCACCCCACATGGATGAAGAACCGTCTCTGGTGCTCCATCTAATCTCCTCCAGCACAAGATCCAACCAAAGTCTCTCCCATCCTGGCAGTTTCTCCCTTCCATTCACCGAGTCCTGGTAGCTATGCCAACTCTTAGGAAGGTCAAAGAGTGCTAGACTCACCATCCTCATCCGACAGTCACCCCCACACTTCCCAGCTCATCCCGGCATTGGGTGAACTTCATGAGATACTGGGGCATACTGTCTCCATTCTCACACTTAATGTTTCTAAGTTTTATCTCTTACTTTGGAATTAAATTCGAATTCCACCAGCTCAAAAAATCAACCACTTCCGATCTAGAATTCGTAAGAACAAAGTATTTCTTGTACAGAGATTGACTATCTGGGCATTCACCGGATATCTCACCTTCCAAAAGAAGGATGAATCCAGAGGCTACTTGGCCCGATTACAGACTCTGCCTGAAGAAATAAAATGTAAACACTTTCTGAATAATAGATCTGATGATCAATCCTCGCTTGATATCCTGTAAAAATCTCTTCTACAAATCAAGCAGCTCCAATACCATGTAGAAATTTTGAATAATATGACACATATTCATCGATATTATCCCGATCATGTACTATTGCGGAATACATACACAATACATAAGATCCTCTACGTTGATCATCAATTTACAAAAGCAGAAACATTCACAGGCGTACATAGAAGCATCAATCACACATATCAAAATAGTGTTTTCCTGGGGAAAGCATCTCGCTAAAAACCCCAACTATCTGTATATTATAGTGATTGAATCATGTAATAATACATAGTACAATACTCCTCACAAGTACTTAGTACTATCTCCACATGCTACACACAATACAGCTCAGATCTGATCTCCAAATCTCCCCCGCTGCTTGCCTGCCTCCACAGCTCAATCCCTGCTCAAGAATGAATGAGAATGGTTTACCAAACTCGTATTTAACCTCCAAAGAATCACTCACACTGGGAAAAGACATGAGTAGAGGTTATAATACTTGGTATTGGCCAATTCATTGGCATACTCAATCCCTTTGATTGTGCAAATCATCATGCACAACTATAGTCACAACTGATAGCAATCTGATCCTCTAACACCTGTCCATGCTGAACTGAACATGCACTGACATGAAACTGAGTTAACTGATGTATTCTATAGTTGCATTATGAGTTAATAATTAGTTTAACAACTCATCATTAGTCTATTTGTAGTTAGACTAATTACAACTAGTTTAACCAAGTCAAACTGAACACAACTTCATTAACTCTACAATCAACTCCACCAAACTCAACTGATTGAGTTCTAACTGAAGTCATGCATGCAACAACTCAACTGACCCACAAAGAAAGTGTACTTCCTTTTGACAGCTACATGTGCCACATCTGTAGCTCAAACTGAAGTGCTCCAAGAGAATAAGATCAAGTTTATAGTCCAAATATTATTATGAGACAATAATATTTGACTTTTCTATTTTTGACATCGAGTCTAAAAATAGACTTTGATCACTCCTGTTGTGATCACTCTTGCTGTGGTCACTCCTGCTGTGATCATCCCTGTTGTGGTCACTCCTGCTGTGATCATCCCTGCTGGGATCCAAAAATAGAACTTGCGCCATAATTTGCTTGCGGGCCCACTTAGTGAAAGCGACTCTTTTCACTAAGCTCCATCATCTTGTTGCATTCTCAACAAGCATTTCTTGTTGCACACTTTTCAACATAAAATTACAAGTAACCAAGTAGTGTAGGGCCAGATTTGTTATTGCTTCCAAATTAGTTGATGAGGTAGCGTTAGATGTTGTGCCTTTGGGTATCTGTGGAATTATCTTGGGAAGTTCGTATATATATGACAAAAATGTAGTTTTCTTTTAGCACGAAAATAAATACCACCTCACGAAGGACGGGGTAGAATATATAGTCAGAGCTCATCATACGAAAGTTAGTGCTAGCCTTGTAAGTGCAGGACAAATTAAACGACTGGTTAATTCCAGTAAAGGGTGCATGCTCATGGTAGTGAGAGCGAAAGAGGCCGAGACGACTGACACTTTCAAAGGTTGTGATCCTGATCATAAGAAAGAATTGTTTGAAATTATTTCTGACTATGATGGATTGTTTCAGGAACCGAGAGGATTTCCCCCAAAATAGGAAATCCAACATGAGATCCATTTACAATAGGATGCTCCTTTACTGAATATTGGCATGTACAGGATGGCTTCTATCGAGATGGAGGAGATCAAGAAACAGGTGCAAGAATTGCTAAATCAAGGGGTCATCAGACTGAGTTCTTCTCCATGCGGCTCACCGATTGTGTTGGTGCCAAAGAAAGACGACACATGGAGAATGTGCGTAGACTACAGGGTGCTAAACAAAATTACGGTGAAGAATCGATACCCTCTCCCTTGCATTGATGAATTATTAGATCAGTTGAAAAATGATGTCTACTTTACAAAACTGGATTTGCGTAGTGGATATCACCAGGTTAGAGTTGTAGAACAAGACATTTGGAAGACTGCATTCAAAACCAAACAGGGGTTGTTCGAATGGATGGTGATGCCATTCGGACTGTGTAATGCTTCGGCCACATTTATGAGGGTAATGAATGATTTGTTTAGGCCTTTTCTTGATAATTTTGTGCTTGTATATCTGGACGATATTCTTGTTTATAGTAGGACATGGGATGAACATGTATGTCATGTGAAGAAAGTGCTTGATGTTCTGAAAAATGAAAAAATATATGTAAATTTTTCAAAGTGTGAGTTTGGGAAGACCTCTCTGGTTTATTTAGGTCACATAGTCAGTAATGGGCAATTGAAAATAGATCCCTCTAAGGTAGATGCGATTATGAAATGACCTGAGCCCACAAATGTTACACAGGTCCGAAACTTTTTGGGTGCGATACAATATTGGAGAAGGTCCATTGCGAACTTCTCTATTATCACAGACCCCTTACATGCATTGACAAGTGTGAAGCAGGCCTTTCAGTGGGGAGGAAAGCAGCAGAAATCCTTCGACACGCTGAACAAGAAGATTAGCACAACACCAGTGCTAGCCTCACCAAACCTTCAACAACCTTTTGAGATTGAAACAGATGTCAACGGACATGCCATGCGCGTTGTATTGATGCTGCAAAGGAAGCATGTATGTTACCATTCAGATACTTTCTCCCAGTTGTTGTGAATTATCCCATGTAATATAGGGAGTTGTACACCTTGGTTCAGAGTGTAAAGAAGTGGAAACACTACCTGATCGGCAAGGAGACCATCATCCATATGGATCATCAGCCCTTGCAGTACCTTCAGTCACAAACCAAGCTTCAACAAGCCCATCATTTTAGATGGATGAGATTCCTCTAGCAGTTTCATTTGGTAATAAAATACAAGAAGGGTGCCAACAACAAAGTAGCAGATATGCTTTCTCACCCTCCTATTTTTGCATCTGTAGTTTTTCAAAATGCTTCTTTATCGTTAGAAGGTTATGCTAAAAAATATGCTAACGATAATGATTTTAAAGAGATTTATGCAAAACTGACTCGTGGATCGCAGGTGGACAATTATTATTTGCAGGAAAAACTATTGTATCACCTTGGCAAACTGTGCATACCCATTGATGAAAGGGTACATGTAATCCGAGAGGCTCATATCTCTCTTGTGTCTGGTCATTTTGGGGTTGAAAAAACTTTATGTCATTTACAAAGGTTTTTTTTGCCTCATATGAAAAAAATTGTGACTCGCATTGTAAAGGGTTGTGTGTTGTGTTATGTTTCAAAGCCCTATAATAGAAAACTTGGGCTCTACACACCACTCCCTATTCCGAGTCGACCATGGGAAAGTGTGTCCATGGATTTTGTAGGTGGTTTGCCTATGTCTAGGAAAGGTCACGACTATTTGTATGTCATCATGGATCATTTTAGTAAAATGTGTATTTTAATGCCTTGTAAAAAGTAGGTCACTACTGAGCAGACTTCTTATCTTTTCTTTCAGCATGTTTGGGTCCATTTTGGGTTGCCCACGTCTATTGTGTCAGATAGAGACTCTCGCTTCCTTGGAGAGTTCTAGACCAACTTGTGGAGAATGAGGACAATTAGCTAGAAATAAGTACGACATTTCATTGTCAGACCGATGGGCAGACAGAGGTCGTCAGCCACACCGTGGTACACTTATTACGAGGTTATTGTGGAAAACATCCCAAGTTGTGGGATGAACAACTTCCTTATGTGCAACATGCATACAATCGAGTAGCACATTCATCCACACAGAGCTCACCGTTTGGGACATGTTTTGGTTACCTACCAAGGGATCCCTTAGACAGGGTCTTTGGAAAAGATGACGATGGCAATGGATGAGATGATAGGAAAAAAGCATGGAAGTTTATTCAATAGTTACAGGTGATTCATCAAGTAGTACAAGAGCAGTTGGAGAAGAGTCAGGCTTGGTATAAAGCTCAACATGATAAGCACTGAGTTGACCATCAGTTTCAAGTTGGGGACAAGGTATGGCTCCACATCAACAAGGATAGAATGAAGGGATAAGGGAAGAAATTGAGACCCATTCGATATGGTCCCTTCACCATATTGGCAAAGATTGGAGACAATGTTTTTCATCTTGACTTGCCGTTTTATATGCAAATGTACTCAATAGTGAATGTTGAAATCCTGAAGGTTTATGTACCTCCATTGATTATGGATACGAAGAGGTTGCACATATTCCTACAGGGGATGATTTTGCACCAGAGTATCTAGACAAGTTGCCCAAAGATATCATTCTTGACAGGAAAACCAGAACTTCACAACGGGGAGATGTGGAGTACATTCGAGTTGGCTTCAAAGGAATGCATCCAAGTAAAGATCTATGGATGGAGAAAGAGAAAGTGAGGGATCAATTTCCTCACTTTCCAATTGATTGAAATGGGTTTTGGCAGTCCAAAAGCTCTTAGTGGGGAGGATTGATCTAGATGGATCTCTAAAAAGTACTCGTGGCATGGTAAAAAGGCTCAAAACTCAAAGTGGCAGAAAAGATATAAACATAGCATCAGATTGAAGTGCTCGTCATCCTGATTCCAATGGTGTGAACGACACTCAAATCCGAGTTCATATGAAGAAGTTAGAGCAAGTCAAAGATCAAGTTTGACTTGGACAGGTGGCAGGAGGAAGTGACGTGGCAAAAATCTCAGTGAATGGGGAAGCGCCAAGTGGCAGGCTGCCATTGGCCCCGCATTTCGTTGATCACAAAAGGTTGAGGTCTACGGGTTAAAGAATCAACCCCCAGCACTACTGGGTTGCGATTGTGTCACAATCACAGATCGGAGGCAAATAAACGGCTACTAATCGGCCCCGACAGAGTCAGGTTGTGATGCGATATCACATATCACACATCACACCATGTAGTATCCTGATAACAACTACCACCCCAGTTCCGCCGATTGCGATTCACGATCTCTGCACCGATGGGTTACCAGCACCCATAAAGCCGTCGGGATTCAGGGAATATGCCGATTCATGTGAAAAATGATGTTAAAAAAAAATTTCTATGTTTAAACAAGTTTAGTTACCTGCGTACTATTCACAATCGAGGAATATCTGTTGGAAAATCCCCCCTGCTAAATTTGTTATATGGTTGGGAACTACCCAAAATTGAAGAATCGACCAATCAAGTTATATATATGGGACTGTTTGCATAGGAAAAAGGAGGAGATTGGATGATAGTTCAGAACATTGTACACAACAGTAACCCGATCTAGAAGCAGGGGTTGAAACCTCGCCTTGAATAGCAGGGAGGTTCTGGGAGGGTGCAGAAAGCTCGATTATCCGAATTGGGTGTTTGAATAGGAGTTTTTACACGATTTTTCACCAGGATTTCGATGGTAACGTCTATTTTCTAAAGCTAGGCTCTCCATTCTTCATCCATCTTCCAGCTTGGAGGTATAAGGATTGTAAATGAATGTTGCTTGTATTTTTATCTCTTTTATTCCACTTAATGAAAGGAGGCCTCCCCACTATTGAGCAGGGCCTGAAGACATAGTCCAAATTGGACAAACTCCGTAATCAAATCTTCTTGTCATGGTTTCTTACTTATCATGTTATTTTCGCATTGTTTTATGTGCTTTTAAGTTCCATGGTTAATAAGCTCTGGTTCATTGAGGCATTTATAAGTAAAATATCTTGGATCATACAGTCAGTCATGAAACAATCAACAAGAAAAGGGTTCTCACATAAAGACCTTGTACTCCATTTGAAAATGAGCATAAATGTACAACAATTCCACATTGAAGTACCCAAAGAAAGCTTTCCTCAAAAGACATAATGAGAAAATACAAACATGAGCTGCACCATAGAAGTCATAGTTATTGCCGATAACATATGAAGGCTAGAAAACCCCTATAAGGCGCTCTCCATTCTCAAAAGCCTTCAAGAATTGCTTCAAACCATTGATTGTCCCTAGCACCCATAGAATCAAACTTGCAAAAATTCCTTCTATAAGTGCTCCAATCAGTAAATAGAGGCTTCCATTGGATTCAGAATGCCTAAAAAACCCTGTTTGGGCTATTCTTGGGCTCAAAGACAAAAAACTCATCAAGTAATGGCTCTCCCAAGTTTTCCCTACTATTTGTCCTCCAAATTGGTTGAACCCGCAAACCGAGCAACATTTTCGCCCTTTTATCCACTCGAGAGGTGAAAAATTCCCCTGCAATAGGTTCAAATTGTCACTTCTTTTAAATTCCCAATAACCCCTTGAGTGCAAAAATATGGCCACATGGCGCGCCATAAGGTGAGGGGTTGGGCCAACGGTCTACCCTCGTCAACCTTGGCGCCTTGAGGGATAGCGCCCCTGTTGCGCTAGACCTCAAGTTTTCTGCCATCATTTACATATAAACAATATGGTCGAGGGCCAAGGCTAACTGCCCACCCCCGCCATTGTATCCCTTTACCTTTCCACCAGAGGTTATATGTGGCACCATAGGACCTGGGCTAGGGCTTATAGCCCGCCCCCTCCACCAAGCTCTTGAAGTCCTTGACGCTCAGTCCTGCCGCCTGTTCCGTGACCAAGGGCTAACCCCCATCACTCCATTTCTCTGTCCACCTCTATGCTAGGGTCTTATGGTGCTTAACATGACCGGGGATTGGGGCTCACCACCCGACCCTTCCTCCCAAATGCACCATGGCATAAACTTTAAATGGAAGCGATCACCTGTAAGGGTAAGAACCAACCATAGGCAAGTTGGTAGAGGATCTGAGCTACGTTGTGGCAGTTCATCGGTTGGTTCCTGTTGAGGCCATCCGACCCTTAACAAAATTTTAGCCAGTGTGGAGGTGCCACGTGGTAGCCTCCCATTGAGCCATGTGGCAGCCTCCCATTGGGCCACCAAACATAAAAGGAACTAGTCAGATTCAACCACCTATTCCTGTATGATATCGACATGTGGTGAGTTGTGGTTGGTTGACCGTATGCCTAGTAGGCATGGTTACATCAGCAGTACGAATTTCCCAATCAGCACACTTGCAAAACTTTTAGTTGTTGAGCCAAACGATCAGAACATCATAAATTTATCCTATGACATCAGATTGAGGTGATTCAAGTGTCGTTGGAATTAGAACGATGAGAACTACAATCTGGAACTAGTTTTGAAATATTTTGTGCACTTTCATTTTTTGAGCAAAAAATTGATCTTCGGATCAATCTAAGCCCTCCTGGCATGGTTCCTTCTTTTGATACCATGATAGCCCCAAGAAAATTCCCATTCATTGTAAATAATTAACATATTTTGATTTTAAATATAAAAAGGATGAGTTATGGTATATAGATTTCAGATCTTGGTGAGGAGGTTGCTTAGGGAGTTAAAGATGTGGTTATTAATATTAGTAATGACTTGAATGATGGACTTAAAGGAGTTGATTGTATTATTAATGCAGCTAAAAAATAAGGACATGGCATGTCTATGTTTCCCAATAACTATAAGCAAAGAAAAGGACAAAAATCAGATGTAAAAGTATGGGTTATGTTGGCCTAGAAGAGAGAACTATTGTGATTGAGATTAAGAGGAAACCATCGACAGTTGCAATAGAAGTAGTGGGAGGAACTATGGAGAGACCATTATTTGACACATGAGAGAGGACTTTGAATTAGCTATAACAACCATGGGTAGTGAATGTAGAGAGAGGTTCTTAATGGTTTTGAGCATTACTATAATAGAGAAATTTCTCAAAAAGAGCAGAGAGGACACGACTTGAAGGGCACATGAGAAGGCGTGAGTTGCAACACTGGCAGAGGAGAGAGAGGTCTCTCAACTTCATCTCTAAGAATAAATTAGAGGAGGAGGTGGAGGGACACAAAAGAGCCCTTGTAGGGTATTGAAGACCCTAGACAAAGAAAGAGGAAGAAGCCAAGTGCAGGGGTTGAGTGAAAGAAATCTTTGCATCACCAGGGATAGAGAAGTGGATAGTGTAATTCGATTGAGCACTAGAGGAGGAGAAGGACACACTTCTCAAGTGAGTAGTAGTTTATGGATTCCTTGATTGATTAGAAGGTGGAGATAAGTTAAACTCTAGATCCTTTTACAGCTAGGGTTTAGGCTTGGTTCTTGGGTTCATGGTGAGAAGTGTTCTAAAGTCTCCCTTTGCTTGTTTCCTAGTTTTATCATAGTGTGTTATGAATTCCTAGGATTAGGTGGAATAACTGTGCACTTATTCTCGAGGGTGGAGGTGAAAATCCCTTGGGTTCCTTTGTTTTGGATGAGGGTAGAGGTGATTTAACCTCTGAACTCCCTTATTTGGTTTTTGGGTGGGGATAGGAGGATATTTCAACTCCCAATGTTATGAAAGTATGATAAGTCCCTTGAAGCATCCTTCCTCAAGCTCTAAAATCTGGCTCGGGGGTGACAATTGAGAGTAAAAAAAAATGGTTGCAACTCGTGTATGGTTGGGCGGAGAGTTAGAATCCCAATCTCAATTGCTTGGATTGCTTCATTTTCATATAAGTGTTCTTAAAACCTATATGCATGTAAAACTTTTGACTTTGGTTATTATATTATAAGTGCATCTTATAACTTGTGTACCAGGGATTTCCAAATGGATGTTTGTTGTTTTTGTATAAGTGTTATTGAATTCCATTTATGTGTCTAGCTATGGTCTCAATGCATGGTTCGATGATAGGAATGGTATTTTCTGTACAAATATGGATTCAAAACCTTTTGTGTATAGATATGAAGAATGGATTGATTCTGGTGTTTTTTTATGGATCCTAGATGTTGGCTTAACACCTTGAATAGGATAGATAGGTGGATCTTTGTATTAATCTGAGCCTGAACTCATTTAAATGCATTAAGTGTTTAATACTTGTTAAATATGATGATTAAAAATGGCCTTGATAATACTGGGAAGTATAGTTCCTGTATGACAGATAATTACTGAATTCATGCATGTTTTGGATTGAGTTAAGTCCCTAAGTTAATCTGGGTACAAAGAATGGTTAAGGGCACATATGTATTTGAATATGTGAACGAGTTATTAGTTGAGTTTGGAGTAATATCTTAGTTTCCCAAGTGTCAGGATGTGGAAGGATCTTTGTAATAATTAATTTTCTATTATAGGAATGACCCATAGGCCTTGGTTTGTAAATTATAAAATCCAAGAGGGTTAGCTTGGTTTTGTGAGACTATATATAAATATGTATTATCGGGTTATGCCAAGTCCTTATTGAAGCTCAGAAGGGATAGTGCTCCCATTTTCATATAGTGTATATGTATGTGAGGTGGGGCTAAGTTAAGGACTAACTAAGCTTAGGAGAGATAACCCTTCAATTATGCACATATATAAAGAGATACAATTATATGTTTATAGGTCGAGTTGAGCCGAGATAACGTAAACTCATGAGAGGTAGTGCGATATATATATATATATATATATATATATATATATATATATATATATATATATATATAGTCGTATGGCGGAGTTGTTATTAAGCTCATGAGATATTGTGACCATGTGTGAGTAGGGCATAGGAGAAGGACCACGAGGAGCTTACATATATAGATATGTATTTACATCAATCCCTTAGGCAAATGACCCATTAACTGTATGCAATATTACTTGTAAGTGTGCAAGGAAGGATAGAGGACTTAAGTGCTAGAGAGTTAAACTCGAGCCTTGATGAACACATATGAATAGGTGCCCTGATTGAGTGCAGGTAGGAAGGAGGGTTTGGCATAATATAGGAAGCAAATTTGACAAGAGACGGTCTTATTCCCATCTCGGGACTTATTTCCTTAGAGGTTTAAAGAGGAGGCTTGATCGAGACTCTCGAGATTTAATCACCAAGGTGATGTGGTGTGGGGGCCTAATTGGCTAGAGTCATGTGTAAGGTCGCGTACACACGCCAAGTTAGATGATATTTTGGCAAACGTTGAATCAAACCCCCAAATCACCATTGGTTTATGATGGGAATAGAATGATTTGCCAGGGGTTGAGAGCTTAGTGGGGCCCATGGCCAACATGGCACATGTCGTAGAAGGAGACTGACATGGTATTATCATGGTATGCCACATGGCACCTTGATTCAGTCTTTTTATAGGTCCAAGAGGGATTAAATCATGTGACATATGATGCTTGCAAATGAGGCCATGTGGAGGGTAACATCGCCTTGCCAGAAAGGGTCCTTGATGTCACCCCGACACCTTGTCCTCAACGATTTCTGGTGAAGTTAGGTGCAATCCTACCAGGATTAATTCTCAGGGTGCGGCGGTAGTGGTGAGGCCCACCTACATAGGTGTAAGGGAGTGGGTCCACGTGATTGGTTGAAGCAGAGTCAAGTGGCAGATGGCTAAGTGGATTGCCATGTAACCCTAGTGGTTTGAATGTGTTGTTGAGTGGCTTTGGTTGAGACGATGTAGTAGGGTGGAGATCGAGCGCATGTTTATAGTAATTAAAAATATGACACGTGGAGGAAGGCTCCACCAAGGGTCCACGTAAGCCCATAATACCTTCCATAACAGTTTCGTCACGAGACTGCATTGGAATTCGTCGGGATTATATTCTCGAAATGACATGGCCATCGAGGGGCCTACGTCCCCATACATTGTATACATTATATATAAATATTATGTAGGGCCTCATGAACCATGGGATAGTTATAACATGTGACAAATATGAACGAGTTTCCAGCTGGTGTAGACTGTTGTGTAGGTGGTGACATGGCTATGACTTAGGTAGCCATGTAGTTGCCACATGGAAAGTCAAATAATGTGGGGATACTTGATATGCTATATTTTGATCCAGGAGTTAGATTGAGGAAAAAATTATATCTTTGGAAAGGTCTTGATGAGACGAACACAATGATGTCATCCATTTTAAACTTTTAGGAAATTGAAAAAAAAATTGAAAATTTTAGGCCCCATTTCCATAACTTGACCTTGGAGGTCCGTTCATCATAGTCACTTCCTCCTTGTACGCTTTGTAGGGGCTAGGGATAGTAGGGGGTATGTTACTTAGTGGTATCAAAACTTCTGGGTTCAACACTTGGGCTCTATCGCATATGAAATGAGTCAAAGGTGCAACTTTAAACCTTTGGAAGTAAATTGGTGCCATGTTATGAAATTTAACCGAGTGGTAAATCCAATGATTGGGTCTATGGATATGGAATGGAGCATAAGCGTTGGGTACTTAACTAGAGGTAAATAATGATTGCATACTACTCGTATTGATTGTGATATTTATACTATTTATGGCGTCTGATTATAGAATTGCATGTGAATTGCAATAATGTTGCTAGTATGTTGCTTGAGGGATGCATTAGCAATCCATGTGGTTACTATCTTGCATGTTGAAGATCAAGACAACTTATTGTTGTGACTTGGGATAATTATTATTTCTTTAATTGTTGTAAAACTACCTGAATAGTTTTGTGCATAATTTCCTTTGTGTATTTTCACTACCGTTATGTGATTTATTCCTACATGGTTGGGATTTATGAGTAGGAGAATGCTTGTATGATATAAGGGATTTTTGGAAATCCTTGTGTTTCTTGTATTTCACAACCTTTTATGTTCTCAGTTATACATAGCTATATTTCCATACTGATTGGGATGTAAGAATCCCATGGTATGCATGTTATAAGGTGAGGAACCTTGTTGGATTGAGGGCCGGATATTTCATGGCTCTATTAAAGAGTGACAACTTTTGACGTCTACTTATTTGGTGCTAGTGAAAACACTATGGTTGTTGATTATATGTTGATTCTTTCTTATGCAAGTGGGTATTGGGTGTGATGTTATCACCTAAAAAAAAAACTGCTTGTAGAGGGAAAAAATAAGGTAACCTCTAACCTCTTTATATTGAAAGTTGTCCCTTCAATCTAGAGAGGGATCTCCCCCTAAACTCAACTACCTAAGGTCATAATGGTACAAGGTCTATAATATTCTCGATGGCCAGACTAATTGAGAAAAACTAAGGTTGGTTGGACTGTAGGAATTTTCACCATTGGGCATGGAGTCTGACCTAATCCGTTTTATATAAACCATGGGTTCAATGAGAAAATATCACCAAAAGAAAGATAGTAACAACTCCTTTGACAAGTTCAGAAATCAAAGAATAGAAAAAAGTAACTAGTGTAATATTTAGGTGAAAAACAAGTAATAAATACTTGAATAAACGAATTTGGAGCACACAGGTATGAATTCCAACTCAACAACCTAGTATTCAAATATTGAAGAACATATAAAACTTAGAAAACAGACAGGGAGTCGTAAACACATGAATTTTTACAAGTTTCTCACATAAACTGTTGTATAATATTTGATCACACATGCACAATACACAAGAAGTTTTTCTTTCAAAATACTCCAACCCTCCCTCATTTCAAAGTATAACTAAGTTTCTATCAAAAACTTCATTACAAAGTTCTCTTAAAAAAAGAGAGTACATATTTGATAAAAAAATTGAATACATTACATGGTCCCATTATGAAATAAAATAGAAAATATTTTGTATATGAAGATCAAAAACGTTGTTGGAATCATGGCTAAAACTTAGGGTCAAAACTGAGGATTGATATCCTACCATTTTTTTATTTTTTATTTATTTATTTTTTTCTCTGAAATCTCTGCTCCATCATCATGCCTAATATGGTAATATTTCCTTGAAACACAACCTTGACCCATAAAAAGAGGAAATAGGTACTCAACTCCTTCATTTGGGGCTACCTCTTCTCCAAGTTGTTCTTAACCACTTCCAAAAACAATTTTTTCCCAACGCTGACAGATTCACTGGTACCCTTTCACGTTGGGAGAGAAAATGGGAATGCTAACAAGTTGGTTGTCAGTGTTTCATAAAAATCAACACAAAATCATGCTCACACTGTAGGTGTCAGTGCTCATCAAAACTTCAAGAACGAAAATCGTTGACAAGCTAACTGTCAGCGCCTAGTCAAAAGCCCTTGAAAATTGTTGCCAACCAAGATTATGCTCTTAAGATGATTAACTGAGTATGCTAGCTATGAATTGACATATGACTCTTCTACACCTATCACCAACCATGATTTTTATGGACCCAAGTTTACATCATGCACCCAAAGTGAGATGGTGCTACATCAAAGATATACATCATGAAACATTACAAGGACTCAATTGATCCATACATAGATAATGATAAAACATACTAGACACCAAGAGTCTCTTCATGAGCAATGATCCCAATAGATGAAACAATGATAATACCTGGCTTTTTCATATGCACACAATGGTGCTCTCATCAATACATGCCCAAAACATGAAATAACATGCTACATGGCCTCCATGAGCTATGACATAAGCTCTCCATATGTAGCAGCAACAATATGAATATGTCATAGGGCAAAAACAAATACATCCTCATCATCACATTCTCTCTCCCCATGAGAGAAAAACCAAGCAACAACATCCATCATATCAAACCATCATAAGCAACATCAAATACTTATCCTCATCATAGGTTAGAAACATATCATCAGTGAGACATAAGGAAATAGATCAGTGAGCAACAAAACATGTATACTCCACATATGAGCAACAATCATCATAACTCATCCATCTAATACATATCAACAACATGCATGATTCATCTAGAAATGAAAACCTAAGTAATAATATGCATAATCTAGATGGCCTATCTCCAACACATTATATGATCTCCATAACAGTTACATATACATGACAACGTATGACATAAACATCAACTAAATCATGTCAAACATATGATCTTTGCTACTATATGGAAACAACATCAAAATCTCTTCCCTTGCAATAAATCAATGTCAAATATATATGCACTACATAGGAACACAATGCCAACACTCTTGTAATATATTAGGAAGCACAAATGCTCCCCCTAGATGTGTGATCCCCCATCAAGCCTAAAGAATGCACATAAGAATGGCTTCCATAAAACCAAAACATATAGTTGATCCTATATACTCAACAGATGTACATGTTGCTCGAACTAAAAATAGACTGGAATAGAAATAGAGAAAAAATGAAATTAACACTTCAAATGTTAAGGACTCCCCCTAAACACATACACTTTCCCATATGGATGCACAAACAAGAATTTGCATGCAACTCATAATGCAACCATATGATCCTCCTAAGACGATGGAGGCCTTAGTTTTTGTTGGAAGATCCTTGCTTCTCTTTTCTCCTCCAAACTTTAATTTGTTGATCCATCTTCTTCTTATGCAATTGTCTTTTCACATTCTCCTCTCTATGAATGGATCTCCTGAAACACATGGGTAGTTTGAAATCCTTGGCCTTATGGCCAACATTTTCACACACAAAACATCTATGTGACCAAGAAATTGAGGAATAACTTGATATCTTTTGTTAATATAATTCTTATTCCTTGCATGTGCACTGTATTCAATAGCCCTGTGGCCAAAATCATTGCAAGAGAAACAATAACTATAAAATGTTCCATTATACCTGAATGATGGATATTTTCTTTACATGCGTGCTTGGGATTTCATCTTCTTTGGATATTCTTTTTGTTGATAAAGTTTGATGTCTAGTGGGAAGCCCTTAAAAATCAATCACCTAATGGACACAAGATGTTTGGTGGAAAACCCTTCCTTGGAAAAAACCACAATGTTGTTGTTGCGCTACTTAATTCTTTTATTAATTTTTGAACAAATTAGACATGCATCTCGCGCCTATGAGTTAGAGGCTCTACTTATTTCACAACATGATGGCACTATCAGATACGAAACTATTTCTCTCTTGGATCTACAGACTACCATCCACTGAAGTCCACCACGATCAACGATCCTCGCTCAATTACTCCTAAATTAAAAAACAACTCTATAGACTCTGATATGTTGGTCACCAACATGACCAATGAACCTTGCTTAGTTTCTGTTGAACTATCCAACCACCATTGGATGGAGAAATCTCTTCCATCTACTGAATTTGCCAATCACTATATACTCAAAGCTTCCACTCCTTCACTTCCTCCATGCGAGCCTCGTTTCACAATATTTCAGACTAGACTCCTAAAAATTGGTCAACATAAGCACTACAAAAACATAGCATCAAAGCTAAAAATAAAAAATAAAAAAAATCCACACAAGCTGGAAAACAATCTCCTCAAATCACTACATGAATACACAACTCATCATCACAAACTGTGCATAAACATGATGGATGAAATATACTTCAGGTCACTGCTACTACAACTATGATTTGCTTCATAATTTTTGCAGTAGAGAACACTTGTAGGATCTTCTCCCCACACACACTCTTACAATTCAACTAGACAATGAACCATACCTAGAATGAGCTTTCTCCAATATGTAGACGAACTCAAGTGCTCAACTCAATAATTACTCATAACTACTAGGCATCACAACTTTGTTCATATGCTAGGTTTGATCCAGATTCAACTCATTGACGTAATCAACCTCTAACTCCATTAGCCTTTTTTATATTTTCAACTTTAATAAACTTCTGGAGGTCCCGCGAACTTTTCCAATCATAAACCGATAATTTGTGATCAAGGAGGTTGCCACAAGCCAAAAACTAGCTCAATAGTGCGAGGAATGCAGAGAAATTCTCGACAAAACCCTCAGTCACACCCTTGACATTGTCTGAACTTGACTGGGGCTATAACAACTCCCTTGAGCCTTCCCTCTAAGCGACTTGAGCCTAAACCGATCCCATAGGCATTTGTGCATGCCACTACGATTTAAGTTCAGTAAAAACATCAACCTCTCAGCTTTGAACCTATGCCACATGTTCCATCATCTTCTCTAGCACCTAAACACTCCTCAAAGCCTCTGGAACAGGTTTGCAATTGATGAAATAGGCCAATAACAAGTCATGAACATGCAATACCTAATCTGCCAATCTTTAGCACCAAGACCGACACCTCTAGCTCCTCAAGAAGCAACCACAACATCTCTAACACCTCCAATACTTGTATCAACATCTCCATCACCTGTAGTAGCATCCCCAACTCCTGCAGCAACATCATCAATACATACAATTGCCTCCATCATTCGTATAAGCACCTCCAACACAAGAAATTACATCTCACACATGTAGCAACAAATGCAATGTCTCCAAGACATGTAGATACATATGCAACAACTAGAGCAACACTCCAACCACCTACAACAACAACATCCCCAACCAACAAAACATGTCTGGAATCCATCTCCTTAGCAGCCACAACATCATCTCCACTACGTCTAGACATAAGTATGTTGACATCAATGCCAACTAACAAGACCATCACCAAACATCCAACACCAAGCACTCATCACACAAACATATGACCAAAAACACCAAGAGATTGTTGACATCAATGCCAACACTACAATGCCAAGACAAAATACATGTAATACCAAGAGTAATATGTAATTCCAAAATTCATTTGGCGTTCCAAAGGTTGCAGAACTCTGAAGGTCATTAGGAGTTGGAAATTCAAGAGTCACGAGGATGTGAAAGTTCGTGCCTCAAGTTATAAAAGGGTCCTCATTACTCATGAACAAGCCTTTTAACCTTGGTTTCTCCCACAAGGCATTAGAGAGATAGAGTTAGTACTTTTGGGGAGCAAGTAGTGGCTCTAATGCTCCACTATTGGAGCTAGTGATGTTCATTGTACTTATGTATCTTGGAACTTTTGCTTAATACTTGAAGCCTTTTGGCCAACACATTTTCATACATGGATTGTGGATGTTTTAAGACTACTCTTTGAATGTTTATTATTCATTTTCGCTTTCACATGTACTGAAGTAATGAATTGTTTTAATGACTTTGGTGCTTAACTTATTGGAAATGTGTTGTAATGATTATAATGATGGTCACATCTGTGTGAACTACTTTGATTCATGTTAGATGATCCTTTCTCATTCTTGTCTCCATTAGGGTAGTAATATTACTTCTCTCTTAGAGGCTCACTTTATTTCCCCTTAGTAGTGAAATAACATTGATAAATCTACAATAGAACATTCACAAGGCACACTCTCTTGCTCATTCAAAAGCACATGTGTGCTTATCTCTCATGCTAACTGTTAAAGCCAAGGCATGTCTTTAAGTAAAGTCAAGTTGTACTCTATATGGGACTATAATTGGGACCTCAAATCGGGGAGATATCTTGTATGTTGGAGGTATCCAACACCATCAACATTATGGCGCTAGAAGGATGACAACTAGTTTTTTTTTTTGGTAACTCCACACATCCTAATCATTCATCTTCTAGACAAGGAAGCAATATTCCGAGCATAATTCCAAATCCTATCCCCGAAGTAGGAGGGTCTTCTCAACCTGGTCCAGAGTTGGCTTACGAGGTCACCTATGAACAACTGTAGGTGATTTGACCTATAACTTGTTATTTTACTCCCTATCACTCATGATCTCTTGCATCATCCTAAAAAGAAAGAAACAACTCGTACCAATGTATTATTTGCATCAGTGGAAGATTTGGTTTTTTCCACTCTTAAAGAGTTAGCATAATCCTTAGTAGACACATTTCAACAAGATCCACTTCCACCCATTAATGAAGGGTATGAGGATGACATTATTCTTTTTGACAAAGAACATATGGGTGCTGATTTTTAGTTCAACGATGCTTTAGATGGTGAAGGAGACGACTCATCAGATTCTTAAAAGGAGGAGGAACTAAGAGCCGTGGACATGGTTGACCAGGACCTAGATTGGATGGCCCAAGGGTCTCTTTCTCTTTGAGATAACCTTCATAAAATTCTCACACATTTGGAAAAGTTGTTATCAAATTTTGATCCATACAAGAAGGAAAAGGTAGAAGATCATGTTGACGCTTTCTACATGCATCTATGGATGTTAGAGGTATAGTACGATGATGTTACTCGCAGGTTTTTTCCATTTACATTAGAAGGTAGAGGAACAACGTGGTACCATAGTCTACCTCTCAATTCAGTCCACGTTTGGAGGGATTTTTAGAAATTATTTTTGGAGAAATTTACTCATGATAAGGCTCCCACCATGTTATTAAAAAAGCTTAGAAATAGTAAGATGGGGGAAAAGGAGAAAGTAAAGATTTCAATAAAAATTTCACCCGCATATTGAGCAAGTTCCCCCTGGGCACACAACCTCATGATTCAATCACTTTTGACTATTATACACCTGCCTTGCCCACCAACATTTCCTCTTTCATTAAAAGAGTTGCAAATGAGATAATGGCCTTAAACTTTGCAAAAGCAATCACCGTGGAGAAATATTTTCACGCTATGGGAGTTATTACTGACGATGATGAATCTAAAGACTCTAAGTAAGGCTTAGGAAAAGGATTTGTGAGATATTGATAGCTTAACCAGAACATTAAAACAACTTACCAATGAAGTTTCAGAATTAGAGAGAAGATCAAGCGAGACTTCTACAAGTAGCAAGCCCCCCAAGTATTTTCCATTTCGAAGGAATAATAACAACAATCAACCTACTAAATCTAACCCGAGTTCGAATGTTGCGTTGAATATTGAAATTATGGGAATCGATAACTATTGCTCTTTCCACAAGGAATATCATTCAAAGAATACATTCCCATACTGGAACCACAACGTGAATGCTTCAACAACACACATTGTTGATTCCTTACTAGCATATGAGTAGTTTGAGCAAACGAAAGAAACAAAAAAAACCTGCAGTGGCTGAAGAAAGCATGAGTAGTGGACATGTAGTGAATGATTTTGACTGTATCCTCACCGCTGACAAGAAAAGTGTTGAAGCACCACCTCAAATTGAGGCACCCCCTTAGAAGAAGAATGGTCGATATAACTTGAGGATCCAAGAGCCCATTTCTGAATAGGAGGTGACGAGATAGAAATTGAAGGAGAAACTATTAAGAAGAATCTCACCACTGTTCAATCCTTCTCAGAATACACAAAGTAAGTCTTGAAATGAAAATGCTTCTAAGAACACTCCAACATCAGGAAAAGTAAGTCCATCAATCTAGAAGTGTCAAATAAAGCTACTCCTCTAGACACTTCAACATTTCCTACTAAAATAGAACAATTGATTATAACATAGTTGAAGATTTGAAGAGAGCTCGAGCCAATGTTTCCATGTTTGATTTCACTAAGATAGTAGGAAAACATGAACTACTTGTCCAAGCCTTTTCACAACCTTCACAAGGTGACAAATATTCTACCTCTCATAAGGTATCTAGTAAGTCTTTTGGTTCCCTTGAATCTATGGTTAATGTTGTAATACTAGATGCTAACACCCTTTGCCCTCGATTTTTGCTAGCTTTTGAAATTTTTAATTGCAATGTACATATTTGTTTAGTCAATTTTGGTGCATCTCTGAATGTAATGCCATTATTTGTTGCTAAGAAAAAAATTCTAAATGGGACAAAACCGATGCAAAAAATATTCAGCTGGACAGATCCCTTGTCCAAGCTATTGGTGAGCTCAGGAATGTTCTTATTTGATTATCATATGATCACTGAGTTCATCAATCTACAAATATTGTAATTGTTGACATCCATGAAGCCTATGGCGTACTCCTTAGTAGAGACTAGTCTAGTAAATTACAAGGATATTTTGCTACAAATTGATCACATTTATGGCTTCCATACAAGGGAAAGAATATTCAGATTCAAGTGGAAAGTGAATCATACATGAATTACGTTGTGACACCACTTAAAGGCCATAATTAGCTTGTAGCCTTTGCTGATTTAATCTTTGGAAACTATTTCTTGGAAACTAATCATGGTCGTTATCAAGCACAACCATCACCTGTCCCACTAGATACACAGTTGGAGCTCCTTCCTTGTTTTCTAGTCGGTGAAAATGAATCTTGTAATATAGATGTACATAGTAATAGTAAGAATAGTATAGGAATCAATTTAATAGCTAATAATATTTGGCTTTATACTGTAATGGTTCAAAGACACATGATGGCTATGGAGCTGGTTGTGTACTTATAAACCCATGTAATAAGAATCATATCCCTGTGGTGAAGTAAAATTATAAGTGCGGACACGAACGAATTCCTCTAGCTCGATAATGGGTCTAGCCACAACAAGTACATTCTATGGAAGATTTACTTAGGTTAGAATCAATCAAGAGGGCCTACCTCTTGGTCGCTTATCCTGTTTGATGAAGTCTTCGCTTGCTCACTCCAACAATCTCTCGCTTTCTTCTTCAAGTTCTTGAAACAAGTAAACAACAACAACACACAAACATAATAATAGAAAAATTGCAATTGAACCTACTTAATGAGTCAAGAAGCATTAATACACGAATATGTAATATTACAGAACATGTAGGAAATCAATCGATGGTTGCATATATTAATATCAAAGAGAGATTACAACCATTCATCTTGACGTTACAGTCTTCCTCTGACAAGACCAGGTTCCCACACACTTCTGCTAGCACTTTCTGATGACTTCAAACAAAAATAGTTCAAAGGCTCTTCCCTTTAGGATTCACTCCAAACCAATCACACTTCTCCCTCACACAACTAGATTGCTACAACTAGTAATAGCTTGCTTGTCTAATCAAAATAGTATACTCACACTCAGCTAAAAATCTAACTAGATTGTGCTTAGGTAGAAGGGAGTTTTTATATAGGAAATATGGATGGGAGATGGATCCTCTTCTCATGGGATAAGGACTTATCCCTTGAGGTAGTTCCATCATTATAGGGGAAAGGAGCCCAAACTGTCATCCTCGACCCCATCCCGCTAAACCATTTACCAGACTTCCGTTATGGAGCTTCTAGAGCTGGAAGCTTCAGCTCTAATTTAAAAAACTTTCCATAATAGGATCGACGCGACTGGAACACAACTCAGTCGCACCAATCGACGCAGGGAATAGTGCTAATCTTTGCACATCGGTGCGGGGGAGACAAAGGTCATTAGCACCAACCTTGTAAACTAGGTAAAACAGAAGTTTCAGGGGAAATGGTGCAAAAGGGAAATGATCTGCTCATGAAGAGGGACATAATGGGAGTTTCTCCATGAAAGCAAAGCATGCGGGGTTCACTGTAGAGGTCCTCTAGGATCAAGGAACTAGGAGTATAGGAACAGTGACAAAATGTTGTGTAACAGATGCCCCCTAAAGCATGAAGGCCGAGCCAGAGTGAGGGATTAAATACTTTATAAATCAGTGCGGGGAACCGGTTTGCCGTCGGAAAATCTGCAAGCAAGTACAGATATATACACATAAACTAAGATCTATGTCAAATGATACATGAATCGTGGTATGGACGCAACCATCCAGAGAATGGTCATGTAAATGGATCCAGGTATGGTTGCAGCCATCCATCAAAGAGGATCATAATGAAACCAAGGTATGGTCGCAACCATCCATTAATGAGAAGGATCACATATGATAACTCATGGTCTGGTCGCAACCAGCCATCTGAAAGATACATGCATATCATCATAGCCATGTCACACCACTTCGCAACCTGGACTTTTGTGATCCGAGTCCAGGGTCTTGTGCTCTAACACGACCCTATCAAAGTACAAATCCTAGCATGTGAATAGATGTGTTGACGTTGAACATGCTAGAAATTCGCTTGATTACCAGTGAATGATGTAAACTATTAACAAGCGCGAGAGAAACCACTAATAATGACAATGGCCCTCAAGGTACTATCAACATAATTCACAGAATGTGAATACAGGAACTGAAGTTGAATATCCGTGAAATCACTCGATCGAAAGCTAATGATGTGAACTTGTCGTCGAGTGCGAAGAACTTTCCATTGAGGCATGCAAGCTCTAAGCTACTGGAAGGGAGTCTCTTGGTCAACTTGCCAGATAATGAGTTGAAGTCGACAGAAAGCGACCATGTCGAAGGAGGGCCATAATGAATCCCACATCATCGACACGAGATGAGAGGATGCAAAATAATTTTGGATGATACAGACAATCAGAGGTAAGTGTAACTGCAGAAGGACAACTCTTGAACATATCGGTGACACAACTAGAAGTTTGGCAATTTTTGGATCCATGGGATCGGTGGTCATGACAACGTGGCAGAGATTAGATGGAATGAAAAAAATGAACGGCCCAAAACCCAGGAAGGTTAACGAGACAAAGGAGGATGTCCCAACCTGACACGAAGCAAAGAGTGTCATGTTCAAGAGTGAGCTACTGACATGACTGATAGATTTCCAAATTTTCCCCCACCATTTCTAGCAAGTACCCCAATTATTTTTTAATCCCAAGCTTGAAGGGGATAGCATATGCTTGCGCTCTAAGTTCATCCTTCAGATGAATCTGACCTAATAAGTTTAACGAGCCCTAGGAAGGAGAAGCTCGTGTTCGTCATGGTGACAAATCCGATGTCGTTTAATAGTTTAACGAGTCCGACAAAGGTGTAACTCGGTATCTTTTTAATGTTTAGAGAGTTTGAAAAAGATACATAAAAGAAAACTCCACATGGTCCCTTTTCATACATTTGAGTCTCTGAGCCTGAAAAGGTAGAAAACAATACTTGAGAGAACCTCTTGACCATTTCAGTCAAGGAGTACCTTTTTCATAAATAGTGCTTCCCAGCCCGAAAAAAGGGGGGAACTTGTATTGGGCGCATGACGTTTCAAATCCATTAACGAGTTTGAAACGACAAGGGCTCAGCCATATTTTCATTTTTAAAGGGTCAAAAAAGAGCTGAAATCAGACCCCCTATTTTTATTCTCTTTAACAAGACAAAAAGGGAAAAATACTCGACAATCTTTTCATATGAGTTTAATGAGTCGAGAAAAGAGCTGAAATGTGACTCATCGTCATCATCGAACATCCATCACTTGTTGCTGCACAAGTAAGGCAAAGTGTATTATCGAATCCTTAAGGCAAATTAGGTCAAAAATATTTATAAAACCTGATATTTTCATGAAAAAATGAATAGAAGGGGGAAAAGTAAATATATTTTTACCATTTACCATTTTATCTTTGTAGTGAAGACTTTTTACCCAATTTTGCCCTATTATTTTCCAGAGCAGATTGCAGGAGATCAGGGAGGTCAATCGACGAGCCATCAGTTCCAAGTAACACTCAAAGCCCTGAGCTCCATTTTCATGCCATTCATTTCTATTTTTAGTTGTTTTTTTGGATTTTTGGGGAGGTTTTTGAGAAAAAAAAATTGCCCTCGGTCGACGCAATTTCCAGGAACGAGATTGCACCGGCCGCGGGTGATTTGCATAACCATCCGCGCCGATTGGTGCGACTGTTTCTAAAACAGATGCACCGGCACCGAGGATAGGGCAAACCATTTTTTCTCAAGAACTGACCGTTAAAACTTGAATTTTATGTGCTAAAATTGGTTATTAACTTAAATAAATGGCTTTTGCAGGAGATAAATTGTCGAAAATGGTGGATTGGAAGGAAAGAGAACACGAGGATGTTGACACCTAGGCATTGAATGATCCAAATTTCCTGGAGGATTTGAGGGCTTGCAGGCTCCTCAAATTTTCCTTACCCCAGGGATGCGGCCCCAACTCGAGTTGCTTCAATACTTGATAAGCCTTTGGGACATCAATCATGAGATTTTTGTCATTGGGGACCAGGATATGGAGTTGACAAGTTCAAACATCTACTTCATCCCTAACCTGTCTTGTAGAGATGAGCCAGTGAACTTGTATGGGTCACGTTTGGTTGGGGCAAGCATATCTTCCTTGCTTGCCGAACATTGTCCTGAGGCCCTAAAATCCAAGAGTGGGAAGATAGAGATTTCCAATGTGCGGGATTTGACACTGAGGGTGCTTTTGTTGACCATCAATAGAGTTGTGGGGTTCGAGGTGGAACATGAGACTAACAAGTTGAAGTTCCTTTATGCTATTGACTGCACATCTCCTATGATCTTCAATTGGGCAGAGGCCATGAAGATGAACATCAAGCGCTAGTTTTCCAAGGCTAAGGCGAGGAATCTGAAACAATTTGGCTTCGAATCAGTACTTGTGACCTTTTTCCTGGAATGAGTGCCACTGTTCTAGTATCAGTTGACTGAGGTTGATCCTCTTGCGCCACGCGATCTGCGGATGGCTGCTGGAGTCGATTGATGCCTAAGATCACTGGGGGTCAGCATATGTCATACCGACCGACATTCTTCTCATGGCTATGACGATAGAAGATCGTCGTGGAGGATTGGCCGTACAACGACACTGATTTCCATGGAGAACTAGATATGCCCTTACTAGACGAAGAGGACTTCAATGATGAAGGTAATAATTTTTTTTGTTTTGATGCTTTTAAATTGTTTTTGGTATATGCATGGCTATAAAATTTCACTTGTCTATGCAGATGTTGGACAAGAGGGGCCAGCCGGGATGTCCCCGACAGCTAGGTGCGTCCCACATCTAATTAATGTTGTCGCCCCTTATCAAGAAGGGAGTGATAACGAGGAGGATATCACGAGGAACCTCAAGGGGTTGACTCATGGTATCTTAGAGTATGCTCGGATAGGAGACATGCCCCGACGGTACCAGAGGCACACAGTGGGAGTCTCAAATCGGATCCGCCAACTGCTAAGTCGTGTTGCACGAGCCATCTCATGCTATCATGACCACCATGCTGAGTAGTTCCTAGGTCCAACACTTACATATTTTTTGAGGCCTGTGTGCTAAAGATGTATGAGGCCTGCGTGCCACGGATGTATGAGGCCTGTGAGTCACCGATGTTATTATAGACACACATATTATTTTTTGGGGTTCTGATGTATCAAACATTCTCACATATATATATGTTGTGTTTTCATGTCTATTATGGTACAAATGGTTTGTATTATTTTTACATGTTTCGTAAATGTGTATCCAACACGTAATTAGCTAATGCATCTATCAATGTATTCATGCGTATAGGAATATGATGATATGTAATATAATCAAAATGTCTTTCCAATAGACGGATACAGAGATACATTCGTAATATTTGAGGGTTCCTGACGGAATATTGCCCATTGAGTTGAAGGATGACAAGCTGCGAATCCAGGTTGACAACCAATTCCCTGATGCCTAGGGTGATGGCTTCTGACAACAGTTCGATGACCGCATTGTATTCAACAATGTTGTTGATTGTAAAACCCAGGCAGATATCTTGAAGATCAATCAACTAACTATTAGGGTTATAGATAGCCCATGCGGCGGATGATAGGTTCGAAGTACTTTGGCAAGCACCATCGGCGAAACCAACGTGAGGAGTTGCAGACATATACAAAGCAAGAAAAGCAGAGTAAACAAGAAAGCTGTTTGAAAACTATCATACAAAACCACACTGTACAAAAATGAATCACACACTAATGTACATAAGTAACCATGCAAGATGACCTAAGCATAGTAATTTTTGAGGTGGGAGTCCATGCTAGGAGTCGGGTAATCAAGCAACACAGTTGAACACCTAAGTTTTACCGTTGTCATGACGAGTAAGCATCGGCTCGGCCAAATAGAGTAGAACTCATAGAAGGCTTTGTCCCCATGCCCCCTGGGCGAGGGAGGGTTATGAGTCTGAGGAAAATCAGTGAAAACTCGGGGAGGGTGAAAAATACTGAATCCATGAAGAGATAAAGGTGCCCTCAGTTGAAAGATCTTGATCATGTCAGTATAAACTGACACATCAATAGACAACGAAGAAGAGGACTCTTAAAAAACGGTAGACTTGACCGTCGATCGAGGCAGGAACGAGGAGCAATGATGAGTATCGATCCATGGTGGTTCCTCGAGAGACATGATTTCCATGATACATTCATTAGTGAGGAAGGTCTCGACTAAGGGATTGGATGATTCCAAAGTGCCAAGCCAGGGGGATTGAGAGTACATATTGAGAGAGGTCTTCATCATATGAGAATCTGAGGATGCAGAGTTCGAAGCCGAAACAATTTCCATGTAATTGACTTCGGTAGGACTAAGTTGCATGACCTCGCGGGACTAAGGGATTAGATTTGACCGAGGCCATGTTGACAGAGGCAACATGAGGAGGTGGGAGTGGAAAAATTCCCATTAAGGAATAATCTTTAAAGAGACCTACCCCCACACTCTCATAGGGAGCACTAGAGTGCTTGACGTATGGAACATTACCATCTGACGAGGAAGAGGCAAAGAAAGACATCTGACCAACGGTGACAATATTCCCTCGATGGGGAACATTGATCACGCGAAACAAAGAGGATTCCACGACATGCATGGCACGAGTCCAACTTTGGTCGAGTAGAAGATTACAATTGAGATTGGCATCAATAATCTCTACTTCGACTTGCATTTACTTGCCTTCCAGGGTGATGGCAAGGTTGGGTAAGACACCGAAGGGTCGCGAATCGCACCCATCAAAAGCTTCCAAAGTGTTCAGAGATTGGTTTAGTGCAGGGGAACCAATAGCCTTCCAACATGCAGTTGACATGATGCAGGTGGAAGCAACTTCATCAATGACATTGTGGTGGATGGTCTTCTCGTTGATGATTACCTGAATAAGAAAGGAAATCTAATGAGGGAGCCATGGAACATGGTTCTCCAGATCGAAACAGATCAAATTAGAAAAAAAATTCTGCTGCGATGGGCAACTTTGGAGTACCTCGAGAGTCGACATGGCTCACGACGCCTGAGCCAAATATTCAACAATATTGTAGTGTTGAGCGGCTCGGGCATTGGGATTATATGAGGATTTCCGTAACACACCTCGAGAGGGTGGTCGCGTAGCGGAATCAGGGTTAGGGCGCTCGATTTGCAGAGGGTCAGAACTCGGGGTAGAAGAAGAAGGTGCAGCTTCTTTTTCTTTCCCAGCTACCGGAGCTAGAGTTTGATAATCTTTCGATCGGGTAGCCACATTAATGGGCATGCTCATCATGAACACTTGAGATCCAGAGGAAGAAAATTAGGGTTGGTCTACCATCTAAGTTTGCTAAGACGGAAACGACTCTTTAAGGATAGCAGGGGTCCCTTTGAGACGGCGACTGACCTCAGATCATCATGTACAATCCTTAGTATAGTGATCCTCCTCGCAAATGAGGTAGGGATACTTAGGTTTCCGTTGCGAAGATTCGCCAGCAGACGATTTGGGAGGACCTTATTTCGGGGCATCAACTTTAGCTTTGCCTTTGCCTTCTTTTTTCCTTTCAAGGATTTGTCCATTGCGGTAAACTGGATAACGTGGACCTCTAAGGTTTTACCAGGGCCTGGAGGATTTTGAGATGAATTATTAGGAGTAGCATTCAAGATCGACTTTTGTTTGGAAGAAGTTTTAGCAGGGGCCTGGGATATTGAACCAATAACTCCATCAACGTGAGGAACAACTGGTGACTTTAATGCTACGGGATCGAATGATGGCCGCAGAGCATTGGGTAACAACTTGTATAAGGTGCCAGACTGAGAGTAAACCAGATCCAAGTACTGGGCACGAGCGATGTCTTGCTCTTTAGTGACACATCCACCCATAGCTATATCACAAGCAATTGGGGATACGAATGATTTGGTAAACCATTCAGTGAGCAACTGATCAACTATCTCGAACTTGATCAGGCAACGTCTATGTCTCCATTCATGAATATGATCAGAGATGTGCGTCGTAGTGTCTTGCTTAAGTGATGTGAGCAAATAGGTACCAGTTTTAATAACGAACCGATCGCTGAAAATGTGTGAGGAAAGCCATGGCTAACGAATTGAAGTCATGAAAAGTACTTCGAGGTAGCATGATGTACCATTTCGATGTGACACCTGTGAGGGTTTGTTGGAAAAGCCAAAGATGAATGGAACTGTCCACGTACGAGTTCGACGAGTACCAGAGGTGATATGTCATCACATGGGCCTGAGGATCTTCTTTAGCTTTTCCATCGAACTTTGGGCAATCACTTGGTATCTTGGACGTCACCGGCGGCCTATACGACGAATGAAGGATTGGGTCATTCATAAGACGCGATACATCTGGAAACTCAAGTGTAGCCAAGAAAGGTAATTGAGTGTTAAAAGGCATGGGAGGTCGATAAGTGTTGGTCCTAAGAATTATCCTTAAAATAAATCCTCTTTCACTCCATTCACACATTTTCTCACCTCTATTCCACCACCATGTCACCACATCAGCTTCACTTTCATCATTAAATGGGTTACCATTGTGTTTTCCAAAACAATATTAATTCTTAGTATTTTTCCCAGCAAGAGTCATTATCCATTTCTCATTATCCACATACACGTCATTATATTTTCTTCAATCCTAACCCACCAATAAAAGCAACGAAGCTCATTTAAAAGCTTTTTATTCCACGTTAAATATATTGTCAATTTCCTTTTTCCTACCCTTGCAAATAAAACCTTGCTTCCATACACCATTGAGTCCATAGTCCTCGGGTCTAAATTATTTTCTAGAAACACCTTGAAGCTTGCATGCCTTAAGGGCAAGCTATCACGTCGATAAACAAAGGGAATACATCAATGTCCCTTATTCATCGGATCTTCTAAGTATTCAACAACAAAAAATTCATTCATACTTAGAAAGATGTGTTAGGGGCATCTTGACTCTTATCCACACCAAAGATGGGAGCTCTTGTGTTGAATAGTGGCATCCATTAATGACCACTAAGTTAACAATTTCTTGTTATGTTCAACACTGAAACATTTATTCACATGACAAGAATTGTGCCAACGAGGGTTGAAGACTTGAAGTTCCATCATTTTGTAGCAGAGGAAGCATATTAAATTTCATTACTTTTCAATTTTTGATGTAAATGACTTGAGGATAAGTCAACAAATAAAGCTGGGGGGAAAGTGTAAATTCTAAATTTTGTATACCTTCCAAGCCTTATACATTTTCAGCTGCATTCAGCAAAATATTCCGAACATTCAACAGAAGATCCAACAACAGATTTAGCAGCAGGTGCAACAACAATAAAAGATTCACTTTTTCGACTTCATCCACCATTTTCACAGCCAAGTGAAGACGACTATTATCAGAATTTTTCAGCCACACATGCACAACTCTCATACATTTTTGAAAGGGTAAGTTAATGTATGATATTTTCTAACTTTTAACCATTTAATTCCTTGAAATCTATAAAGATAATTTTTGGAAAAACTTCCTTTCCTCATTTCATAAAATTGCCAAAACCATCAATTTGGGGGTGATACATTTACATTCATACTTTGTCACATTCATTTTTTTCCATATTCATATATCACATTCTAAAACCCACATATATTCAAAATATATTCACTATTACATGAGCATATAAATGGCTTTGTAAAAAGTACTTAAAAAGCTAATTGGATGCAACACAATCATAGTTGTTACACAAGAACCAACCATGATGCATTCCAACAAAAATACTTTGCAATAAAAATCAAATTATCATTATGCAAAGTTCATACATTAAAATTGAAGGCAACAAACAAAATATGGTTGAAACACAAGAACCAACCAAGTTGCAATTCATCAAAAACACTTTGCAAAAGTTAATTAAATGATATCATGCAAAGTTTAAGCCAAAGCTCAAGTATCAAAAAGTAATGTAATAGATTGCATGAGGATATGCAATACCTTCATTTTGAGGGTATGTTGGGCCTAAGAATTATCCTTAAAATAAATCCACTTTCACTCCATTCACACATTTTCTCACCTCTATTCCACCACCATGTCACCACATCGCCTTCACTTTCATCATTAAATGGGTTACCATTGTGTTTCCTAAACATTATTAATTCTTAGTATTTTTAAGTGAATTTGTGGTGAAACTTTAGAAAATAATATCCATATACTTATACCTAACAATTAGAATGAGTTTGTTGACATGTATAGGTACAAAGGAAGCTTCCAAGGCATCTTTATGTGGCACTCTATGTTCAAATTCGAATTTGAGGAGATCATGGACCTCATGGAGAAGATCATGGACCTCATGGAGGATAGGGTTACATGTCAGCATTGGTTGAGAAATATGTGGATGGGTTACGTGTCACCATTGGTTGAGAAATATGTGGATCAAAGGAGGGAATAATGGATCTAAATTTATGAATTTGTTATCATAGCTTTTGTATAAATAAGAGTGTTATCTCCTTCATTTGTAATCTTAATCTTAATTTGTAATCTTAGAACCTAGTCTTTCATTGTAATCTAGTAATGTTAATCTAGATAGAATTTAGAATAGTTTTGGTTAGGATCATATGAGCTTATAACCATTGTACTTTGAAAATCATGATGAACAAAATGGAGCTTCTTTGATCCTCTACATTTGACTTCTCTTTTGGTGTGCTTGTGAATCCTTGGAAGGATCCCCATTCCCTAGCAAGTGCACTTTTGTTTTGGTAAGCTTTTATTTTATGTTTGTGAATTTTATTAGATTAAATTATTAGGTTCATATATTTGAAATATTAATGACTGACCCTTCATAAGAAAGTATTAATGTTTCCTTCAATGAATCTGATTTGTTATTTAATGTTTGATTTCATTCGTTTAAGTTTCTGATTTATATGTTTGAGATATAATCAAATAGTCTCTTGTAAGAGAGCTTTAATATTTCAAGCAATCAATCAGAATTATGTTTAAAGAGTTTTATTTTCATTAGTTTAAATAGTTGATTAGAAATATTAATGAATAGTCTCCTGTAAGGGAGCTTTAATAT
Organism: Pinus tabuliformis; assembly: GCA_031772625.1. NCBI lineage: Eukaryota > Viridiplantae > Streptophyta > Pinopsida > Pinales > Pinaceae > Pinus > Pinus tabuliformis. The sequence continues at coordinate 464,744,604 of CM062808.1, read as the reverse complement.
TTCTTCACCTAGATTAGTTTAGTTTGTCTATGAGTCCATATATATTGTATGATCCTCGAAGTTTACTTACCCGGATTGATAGTAAATGAAACTCTAATTTGCATCCACATTTTAGACCCAACATTTTGGCGCCGTTGTCGGGGAGGATGATTTGGAGATAGACTTAGGAAGTTATTTTTATTGCAATTTCTTTTTATGGACTAACTTGTGAAACCTGGTGACAGTAGGATCTTCATAAAGGAGTTCAAGTTTAAGCATGTTTTATTCTCATACTTAGTTAGTTTTAAATTCAGTTTTTTTAAAACCCCCCATTTCTTAGTAATCCATCTACGGATGAGAAAATTGAAAATGTTGAACAGGCACTTCTTGGAGAGCAAGAACAATTTTGAAGATTGGTTTCAAAAGAACATTGTGCCAACTCCAAGAATAAGACAAGTTACTCACATACTTGCAAATAATCAGATAAAAACTTTAAATCTAGATGTGAGAATTTTTGAATTTTTAGTCTGTAGATGGCTTCAATGGAAGCATTCTTTTACCTAGGAAATAAAAAAAATAAAATCTTTCAAGATAAAGGTAGAATATATTAAAAAGATAAATAATGAGATCTCATAGAGTTTTCTTTTAGGTTTGTTTTCAAAAGATTAAAAAAAAAAAATCATCCACATTTCTCATGAATGAATTCAGGTAAGAGTCACTTCATCTACGCTAACCCACAAAAAAAAAAAAAAAACAAAACAAAAAAACAAATCAATAGGTTAGTATGCTCTCTTCCTGCACTTCGAGCGATCAAAAAGATCAGAAAATCTCTTGATTTATTTTCAAAATTAAATAAAAATCTCTTGCTAGGAATTTGCACAAATCATTAAAAATACAAGCATTACAAGAAATCGAAATCATTTTTTTTAATTCTTTGCTTTTGATTTCAAATTTAAAAATCAAATCTGTATTTTACTGATTTGATAATTGTGTTAAAACCACTCTGCATAGAATTTCTCTAGATATGTACTGGGACCATTTTTTCACATAAGCCAAATCTACATATAAACAATTCAATGTCAGTCTTTAGGGAAGAAATTTGTGATAAAAATCCATTAGGGTTGATCTTAATTGCAAACAAACATTTTCAAGATTTGCTCTTAATCTTTTTGAAACCGATTATTTCATGACAGGGAAGGTTTTACGCGATTATATGGAAAATTAATCACTCTATCCTCAGTCTCGCAATTTCATTGCTTTCCTTATTGAGTGACTCAGAATTCAAAATCTATAACCATTGGCACGACTGATCTTCGAAATTATTCTCTACATTTTATTTTTAATCAGAATTTGCGTAGGATGGAAGAAGTTTGGCCAAGGAAAAAAAATCAAAAATAAAATCAAAACACAACAGAAGTAGGTATGGGCAATAGTGCATCAGAGAGATGGAGTGCCGCCATTAGTAATTTATCAAGAGAAACTGACAACGAGAGATGGGCAAAGGAATGGAAAATCTTCATACATATTGGGCGTTGCCACTTCCGTGCATGAGCTTTAATATGTATATATCCATTGCATATGTATATATCTCTATACTTACAATTTCTGCTCCATAATTTCTAAATTCCTGAATAAATTGCACATCTCAACTACTTGGGTAAACTCCAACATGATAAACATTTGCATTCTTGGCTATCACACGAAGCCCCAATTTCTGGACACGTTAAAGATTCACATTCATATCGGCAACACAGTGCACGACGCTAACAAGATTCTTTCTCTTATCGAAAGACACTAGATCTAAGCTCTAACACCTAGGGTTTGATCATTATCACATTTCACATTGAGCTTAAACTCCACCAAACAATAATGGCACTTGGAATCACCATTACAATTGTCGCAATCAAGGGAGAATCGCATTTCCAAGTACCCCAACTTCCTTCTCCGCTCTGCAACAGTGTCTTCACTAGAAAGTGCAATGACATCGTGTCAACTACCTTGTCTAGAAGGGACAAAAGTGGTGGCACGAATCCATCTAACCTACAACAACAATATTCCAATTTGAGTGATTTGATGATTGCATGCAGATTTTGTGGCACGATTTGAGCAATTTGATGATTGCATCCAGATTTTGAGAAGTTGTGAATTAGAGAAGATATCGATTCAAAAGGAATCTCCAGAAAGGAATTCCAGGTAAGTGATCTTCTTTTTAAATATTTTGCCTAGAATAACGAACCTAGTTTCTCCATAAAACCAATGATGAGGAGTAGTTCATGTGATGCTATGAAACTTGAAGTAATGTGGTTTATTTATAGCAGCAACAATCAAAATACAATTAGAACTCGACAACTCAATACTTCAATTCCATGTGAGTGTCTAATCCTGTTTTTCAGCTCATTCCTCTATTTTCCATATACTTCTAGAAATTTTGAAATTGTAGTCGAGATAATGTGAAATCAACTCGAGAATAGTAAGCAGGGAGAAAGAACCAATGACTAGGGGTTTTATGGAGTGTTTTCAGAATGGTTTTTCTGGAGAAAACTGAATGGCCGCATCTGTCTCTATGCATGAATTAAAAACCCTTTTTTTCACACGTTGTTTTCCAAATAAGGCTCCAGAGAACCACACATATCTCCCAGTCAGTTATGAATCGGAGAAAATATTTTTTGGGTTTGATAACTTCCCTGTTCTGAGAAAAACCCACATTTTATTTTTTATAAATTCATTTTTATTTGGATAGAAATTGAGTTTTAAAATTATGTGTCAAAATTGCTACGCGTTTTTGGCAAACTGCTTTGATGAAAAACGTTTTCCATCTTGAACTAGCAGCCAAATAATATTTTCCAATCACCTGAGGTTTCAGAAGAGAGTTTGATGGGTTGATGTTACATGACCGATTAGCAAATTCGATGACTTGGGGGTTGTTCCTAAATGTACAAGGATGGTGAAATACCTATCCACACTTGAATTCAACGTCTACAAGTGGCTGGTCAACGCTAGTTGAACACAACAATTTTAGCAGAAAGTCCAGATTTGATATTTTTGAGATTTTGCGTTCCATAATTCACTTTTTTCCCAGCAAGAGTCATTGTCCACATACACTTCATCACATTTTCTTCAATCCTAACCCACCAATAAAAGCAACGAAGCTCATTTACAAGATTTTTGTTCCACGTTAAATACTCATTGTCATTTTCCTTTTTCCTACCCTTGCAATTAAAACCTTACTTCCATACACCATTGAGTCCATAGTCCTTGAGTCTAAATAATTTTCTAAAGAACATCTTGAAGCTTGCATGCCTTAAGGGCAAGCTATCATGCCGATAAACAAAGGGAATACATCAATGCCCTTTGTTTATCGGACCTTCTAAGTATTCGACAACAACAAATTCATTCATACTTATAAAGATGTGTTAGGGGCATCTTGACTCTCATCCACACCAAATATGGGAGCTCTTGTCTTGACTAGTGGCATCCATTAATGACCATTAAGTTAAGAATTTCATGTTATGTTCGACACCAAAACATTTATTCACATGACAAGAATTGTGCCAACGAGGGTTGAAGAATTGAAGTTCCATCATTTTGTAGCAGAGGAAGCAGATTAACTTTCATTACTTTTCAGTTTTTGATGTAAATGACTTGAGGATAAGTCAACAAATAAGGTTGGGTGGAAGTGTAAATTCTAAATTTTGTATACCTTCCAAGCCTTATACATTTTCAGCTACATTTAGCAACAGATTCTGAACATTCAACAAAAGATCCAGCAACAGATTTAGCAGTAGATGCAACAACAATAAAAGATTCACTTTTTCGACTTCATCCACCATTTTCACAACCAAGTGAAGAAGACTATTATCAGAATTTTGCAGCCACATATGCACAACTCTCATCTATTTTTGAAAGTGTAAGTTGAGGTATGATATTTTCTAACTTTTAACCATTTAATTCCTTGAAAGTTAGAATGATAATTTTTGGAAAAACTTCCTTTCCTCATTTCATAAAATTGCCAAAACCATCAGTTTGGGGGGGATACATTTACATTCATACTTTGTCACATTCATATTTTTCCATATTCATATATCACATTCCAAAACCCACATACCTTCAACATATATTCACTATTACATGAGCATATAAATGGCTTTGTAAAAAGTACTTAAAAATCTAATTGGATGCAACACAATTATGGTTGTTATACAAAAACCAACCATGATGCATTCCAACAAAAATACTTTGCAATAAAAATCAAATTATCATTATGCAAAGTTCATACATTAAAATTGAAGGCAACAAACAAAATGTGGTTGAAACACAAGAACCAACCAAGTTGCAATTCATCAAAAACACTTTGCAAAAGTTAAGTAAATGATATCATGCAAAGTTTAAGCCAGAGCTCAAGTATCGAAAAGTAATGTAATAGATTGCATGAGGACATGCAATACCTTCAGTTTGAGGGTATGTTGGGCCTAAGAATTATCCTTAAAATACATCCACTTTCACTCCATTCACACATTTTCTCACCTCTATTCCACCACCATGTCACCACGTCAGCTTCACTTTCATCATTAAATGGGTTACCATTGTGTTTTCCAAAACATTACTAATTCTTAGTATTTTTAAGTGAATTTGTGGTTAAACTTTAGAAAATAATATCCATATACTTATACCTAACAATTAGAATGAGTTTGTTGACATGTGTTGGTACAAAGGAAGCTTCCAAGGCATCATTATGTGGCACTCTATGTTCAAATTCGAATTTGAGGAGATCATGGACCTCATGGAGAAGATCATGGACCTCATGGAGGAGATCATGGAGGATAGGGTTATGTGTCACCATTGGTTGAGAAATATGTGGATCAAAGGAGGGAATAATGGGTCTACATTTATGAGTTTGTTATCATAGCTTTTGTATAAATAGGAGTGTTATCTCCTTCATTTGTAATCTTAATCTTAATTTTTAGAATCTTAGAACCTTGTCCTTCATTTTAATCTAGTAATGTTAATCTAGATAGAATTTAGAATAGTTTTGGTTAGGATCATATGAGCTTATAGCCATTGTACTTTGAAAATCATGATGAATAAAATGGAGCTTCTTTGATCCTCTACATTTGACTTCTCTTTTGGTGTGCTTGTTAATCCTTGGAAGCCTCCCCATTACCTAGCAAGTACACTTTTGTTTTGGTAAGCTTTTATTTTATGTTTGTAAATTTCATTAGATTAAATTATTAGGTTCATATGTTTGAAATATTAATGAATGACCTTTCGTAAGAAAGTATTAATGTTTCCTTCAATGAATTTGATTCATTATTTAATGTTTGATTTCATTAGTTTAAGTTTCTGATTTATATGCTTGAGATATAAACGAATAGTCTCTTGTAAGAGAGCTTTAATATTTCATGCAATCAATCAGAATTATGTTTAAAGAGCTTTAATTTTATTAGTTTAAATATTTGATTAGAAATATTAATGAACAGTCTCCTGTAAGGGAGCTTTACTATTTCTTCACCTAGCTTAGTTTAGTTTGTCTCTAAGTCCATATATATTGGATGATCCTCAAAGTTTACTTACCCGGACTGATAGTAAATGAAACTTTAATTTGCATCCACATTTTAGACCCAACAATAAGCGGGCCCATAAGGAGGAGCCCATCCTTGCTGGTAAGGATTTTGGCCCCACAGTGGGAGATTTTGGCCATATGGAATCTAAGGTTGCCCCCATTGCGGATTACCTTGACCAAAGGGAGGATTCGGACCTTGAATACCTTGAAACTGTCCAGGCACAGGTTGCTGATAGGTAACGTATGGGTTAAAAGGCTGTTGAGCCTGTTATCCTTGAATAAGAGGGTTCCGGACCTGTAGTCCTTGGGCATAAGGTTGATACACTTGTTGCCCTTGGACGTAGGGGTTTTGTACTTGGTGCCCTTGGCTAGCAGGATTTTGAACTTGTTGACCCTGGACAAGAGGATTCTGCACCTACTGATATAGGATTTGACCTTGACCCTGTCCCTGCAAGGGTTGACCTTGTTGATACGCATCTAAGGGTTGCTGCTGCCCTGGTTGGTTTTGCTATTGCAAGGGCTGACCTTGCGGTTGCCAAATTTGTCCCTGGGTTTGCAGAGGTTGGCCCTGTGAGGGTATGTGTTGAGAGGTATGTGAAACATATTGCATCTGTTGTTGCGCGAGATGCTGCAACTATTGGAAGGATTGACCTTGTGGTTGTTGTAGGTGACTTTGCTACGGGATAATCTGCCCTTGTTGTTGTGCAGAAATCCCTTGCTGCAACAAAGGTTGCCCTTGCGGTAACAAGGGCTGCGTTAGTTGTTGTAAATGTTGTCCTTGTTGTTGCAAGGGTACTTGAACAGTGCCTGGGAAATTACCGAACTGAATCTGGCCGTAGCCAGGCTAGATGTATTGCCCAGATTGGAGGGTGTAAGGTTGATTAACCAATCCTTGAGAACCATATGGAACGTAAGGATTTTGGTATTGGACCTGAGCCCCATAGGGCTACTGATATTGAACATTGCTCGATCCAGACGGACCAACAAGATTCTAAACCTGTTAGTACTAGACATTGATTGATCTAGTAGGGTTATAGATAATACCAAAAGAGGGCTGGTTTATACCAAACATGTGAGCTTGTGAGCCGCTCACATTAGTGGCACCTGACACCATAGAGACATTCAAGTTCTGCCCCCCAAGCAGTGGCACAATCTGGCCACTGACTAATGGGACAGAAGAACTGACGGAAACAATCTTTGAAACCGCTAGTTGTGACTGATGTGTAACTGGGATTGATGATACAAGAGTATTCAGAACAGTGGGTTGCACCGGACTGAAGTAACAGCTGGTTGGGAAGTCATGTTCGTGACAAACGGACTTGACGTAGGCCTGACGCCTAACGCCCAAACAGGATTATGGTAGAGTGATGAGGCACTAGGTGTGCCTAAAAATAAGTGCCCTAAAGACACATAGCCGAGTGGCAATATGGCGGGAATACCCTCTGAATAAGGGAAACCCTCTGGGGGAAACTGCAACTGCAATTCTTCTCCCTTGATAGTGTGTGGAGCAGAGACTTTGGACTCATCCAAAGAAGTGACTGGAGCATCGCCTTCAGGTTCCATGTCTGAAAACAAACGATGACAAATGGCCAAACGTGTACTGGGGGATAGTTCCAAAGGAACACTTGGTTGATCGTATAGACTGTAGGGGCGTTGCGGTGATATCATAACAACGTCTAACATAAGGTTCATAGGATAGATAACTAGTCCAAGCTAACTGTCAGTGGTTGGCGAGTTCTTTGGAGTTCGAACAGGGTTATCCGGAGATTCCAAGCCAAGATCAACAAATGACCCTGAATCGAAAGTAGGCGAAGGACGAGATGACAATGTTTGAACACTCAAAACAATTCCAAGTTCAACATTTTGGTCCTCAAGTGACTCTGATAACTTCGGAAATGGCTCCTCAGACAATCTTTCAAACGAAGGAGAAGAAGAGGAATTGGGTGAACCACATGGTCCAGCCACAATGACCTTGTCTTAGTCGACAGAACAAATAACTTCAAGGCTTTAAAATGTCCTTTTAAGGGAAATCACGATTTGGTAAAAAAATAACAAGATGTTCTGGATTGTGGGCAATCAGTTATTAAGATGCATAAAAGACTGATGTTCTTTCATGTTTTAAGAGTTGAGAAAGAAACAAAGATGACTCTCTCACTTTCGATTGGAAACGAGCTCGAAAGGACAAGTGCTCCAATGATATTTTAAGTTTAATGAGTCAAAAAGATAAAATGACTACTCTGGATGATCTAGGTAAACAGGATTACAGGCAACCGTGAAATGCAGAATACCTCCTGGTGAATCAAGAAGTACAAGTAGGTAATCTCCCCGAATTGCGTTCGGTGTATCACGTTCGCAAGGCAGCCGAACGGCTTCCTAAGGATAAAAGGATTGTAGCCTAGTGGGGTCTTCATCATCATCATATACTCGACGATATGGGGAGCACAAATTTGTGCTAGCGCTGTCTAACGCCGAAGCTAACGACAACTGCTAGGTTTATAGACGCCGAAACACGTCTCTAGCCTAGACCTTCTAGATATGATCGTTAATGTCAAATGCTCCTTAGGTTAATTGAATTCATTTTAGAGTTGATCTTGGGTTGAGTTTCAGTTTAAGGTCTTAGTGATGCTACTCGAAAAACCTAAAATGCAACTAAATGGGAAAAGACCCTTTCAATTCGATGAAATGGCTACACTAGAGAGGCTATAAACTACTCAATCAAATGCAAACAATCAAGCAACTGAAAACGAAATGATCTTTCACTACTTCACTTTTTCAAAATATAAACTAATGAAAATTGCATTCTAATTCCTAAATCCCGACAAGCACTTATCTATCAGTCCTTTCAAAATGAAAAAATTTCTCTTCCTTTTTCAAATGCTGATGCAATTCTAGTTTTTAAGAGATGCAAATCATAATGATGCAACAAGCTAGAATTTCATACTTTCTCATGAAACAATGAAACAAATTTTTCGCATACAATATTTTAATGAAAAAGTTTTCAAGATTGTGAGCTCTTCAAGCATATGAAAGCATGAAAATACAAGCTCCTTCAGGTCAATGAAACGCTGACTTTACCAAACACAAGACCGACAATGTAAGCTATGCCAGAAATAGACATTCAAACTAGTAAATGAAACTTTTTCAAACTTGTGCAAAAAATAGGTTAAAGTCGTAAAAAGGACCAAAAACAAATGGAAGGAGCAAACGCACCCACAACCAAACTTGATGAGTCCACAAGCTGTTGAATGGGTGACTAACTAGATGCCCTAGCGTCGCTAGCCACTCAATGACTCAATCAATCAAACAACAAGATGACAAGCCAACAAGCAAGAAAAATCAAATGAAAAGTAGCGTCCTAATCAAGGAGAAAACAGTCAAAAGGGTTCACGAGGTTAAAAACACAAAAGCAGAACACATTGGCCAAAATTGGGGTCTAGCCATAATATTCACTTACAGGGATCGACATGACTACGTAACTGACAACAAGTTCCAGAGGCTGGTCGGCGCGTCTGTTGCTCCGCAATTCGCACTGGTTGGCGCGACTGTCAGCTGATTAAACGTGTTGTCTGAGGGAACTAAGGAAAAATAAAAATAAATTCAAAACAGGGACCAGATCTGCTACTATGAATTTTAGACTTAGGCCAGTAAACAGGAGAAAAGAAACAGAACCAAAGGGAAAATGTGAAACTAGCAAATTTCTCGTGAAATCATGAAAATCCAAAACAAAAAAAATATGGGATCTCCCCAGGGGAGTCGCCAATTTGTGATGAAGTAAAATTATAAGTGCAAACACAAATGAATTCCTCTGGCCTGATGATGGGTCTAGCCACAATAGGCACATTCTATGGAATATTTCCTTAGGTTAGAATCAATCAATATGGCCTACCTCTTGGTTGCTTATCCTGTTTGATGAAGTCTTCGCTTACTCGCTCCAACAATCTCTCGCTTCCTTCTTCAAGTTCCTGAAATAAGTAAACAACAACAGTGCACAAACATAATAATAGACAAATTGCAATTCAACCTACTTAATGAGTCAAGGAGCATTAAGACATGAATATGTAGTATTACAAAACATGTAGGAAATCAATCGATAATTTCATATATTAATATCAAAGAGAGATTACAACCATTCGTCTTGATGTCGCAGTCTTCCTCTAACAAAACCAGGTCCCACACACTTCTACTAGCACTTCATGATGACTTCAAACAAGAATAGTTCAAAGGTTCTTCCCTTTAGGATTCACTGCAAACCGAACACACTTCTCCCTCACACAACTAGATGGCTTCAACTAGTAATAGCTTGTTTGTCTAATCAAAATAGTATACTCACACTCAACCAAAACTCTAACTAGCTTGTGCTTGGGTAGAAGGGAGGTTTATGCAGGAAATATGGATGGGAGATGGATCCTCTTCTCATGGGAGAAGGACTTATCTCTTGAGGTAGTTCCATCATTATAGGGGAAAGGAGCCCAAATTGTCATCCTTGACCCCATTCAGCTAAACCATTTACTAGACTTCCATTACAGAGCTTCTAGAGCTGGAAGCTTCGGCTCTAATTTAAAAAAATTTCCATAACAGGACCGACGCGACTGGAACACAACTCAATCACACCGATTGGTGCGGGGAATAGTGCTAATCTCTGCACATCGGCGCGGGGGAGACAAAGGTCATTAGCGTCGACCTTGTAAACTGGGAAAAACAAAAGTTTCAGGGGAAATGGTGCAAAAGGGAAATGATATGCTCATGAAGAGGACATAATGGGAGTTTCTCCATGAAGGCAAAGCATGTGGGGTTCACTGTAGAGGTCCTCTAGGATCAAGGAACGGGTAGTACGGGGACAGTGACAAAATGTTGTGTAACAAGCCCATCGTGTCATTTGGAGTTTGAGTGTACAAATAATATTGTCAAATATGAAGCGCTCGTTCTTGGACTAAAGAAAGCCATTGATCCAAAGGTAGCGTTTCTTAAGGTAATTGCTGACTCGGAAGTGGTCACTCGTTAGGTACATAATACTATCCACTGTGATTCATCGAATCTTAAAAACTACCAATAGAAGGTATGGCAATTAATTAATTATTTTAAAGCTTTTAATATTATTTATGTTCTTGTGCTTATAAATGTTGCAGCAGATGCATTAGCAAATGCAGTCGTCACAATGTTTCCATTGAGAAATGGTTTTTCTATTGAGATTATATATAAACCTTATGTTCCTGACAACGTCACTAACTTTCACGTTTTCAATGATGATCAACAGATACTGCATTTGATGGCTAGTGTGGATGTGTTCAAAGATGCTGCCATATAAGAGGATGAACACAATAAGGCTTTGTAGGACACATCTAATGCAATGAAAGGAAACACCATGCCTAAAGGTGTGGTGTCCCTTGAAAAATTATATGACTTGCAAAACTAGTTAAAAGGACCAATCAATATCAAGACTTACAGCTCAAAGTTACCATTTGAACAAGCCAATCTAGGAACTCAAGAAGATCTAAAGTATGTAAACCTCAATACATGTTGTTGTTTGCAAGAACAATAAGCATTCATCCTCTTATTCAAGCAGTACCTTGATGTGTTTACATGGACATACGGTGACTTAAATACATACGATACTCGTATTATCTAACATGTCATTGCCATTAAAGAAGGGGTAAAACATTTCCATTAGAAACTAAGGAAAGTTCATCCAAAGTTGGAGCCCCTCATCTAAAAGGAATTGAGAAAGTTGTTGGATTATCATATCATTTTTAAAGTTAGAGCTTCCACTTGGGTTTTGAATCTAGTCTTGACCAGAAAGAAGTCCGATGAGAATAGGTTATGTGTAGACTTCAATAATCTCAATCGGGCATATGATAAAGAGAATTACTCTGTGCCATCCATGGAACAAATCCTCCAAACAATATTTGGGTCTGAGATTTTTTCATTGTTAGGTGGTTTCTCTTGTACAATCAAGTGCTAGTGGTGGAACCAGATCATTTGAAAACCACCTTCAAGACTAAATGGGGAAAAATTTATTTCAAGAGAATGTCATTCGGGATCAATGTCAGTGCTACATTTCAAAGAGTGATGGACATCGCTTTCCATGGCCTGATTGTTCAAAGTGTAGTTGTCTATTTGGATGATGTTATTGTGTCTTATAAAAGAAGATCAGATCACGTGCATCATCTGAAACAAATATCTGAGTGTTGTCGTAAATATGGGATTTCTATCAATCCCAAGAAAAACATCTTTGGTGTGTAAGAAGGGACTCTCTTAGGGCACATCATTGGAAATATTGGATTTAAATTTGATCCCAAGAGGGTCAAAGCTATTACTTAGATCTCATTCATGGTGAATAAGAAATCTATGCAATATTTCTTAGGGAAGATTAATTTCTTGCGAAATTTCATCTCTAATTATGCTGAGACAGTCAAGCCTTTACACGAGCTGATTAAGAAAGATGCAACTTATAAATGGGAAAAATGAGAAAAGGATGTTTTCACTCAAATTAAACAGGCTATAATTGATGCATATGTGTTCTTCAGTCCTGATTATGGCAAATATTTCCTGTTGTATACCTTTGCTTCAAATTCATCTATTGTAGTCGTACTGACTCAAAAGGATACTGAAGGAAATGAACGACTTATATCTTTCATGAATGTTGGCTTACATGGGTCGGAACTAAATCATACCACCATTGACAAACAAGGGTATATTGTATAAGGCAATCAAATACTTCAGTCCCTATCTTCTAAAAGCTCACACAATCATTTTTTTTCCTCATCCAACGATAAGGTCACTTTTTGTGCAGTAGGATCTAGGTTAGAAGAGGGAAAATTGGATGACCTACTTGCAAGAATATGATCTAGATTTTAGACCAGTTCATACCATTAAGGGTCATGGCCTTTGTCAGCTAGTAGCCAGAGAAAGAGATGCTCCCGAGCTATGTATTTCAGGTTGGGAGCAGGGAATAGAGATGTATAATGTTGAAAATGTTCCCTAGTTCATGCCTACAATGCCATGTTATTGCGATATACAACAATTTCTAGAGCATGACACCTTTCCTATGCATTTATTGAACAAACAAAAGAGGGGAATTCGCTTAAAATATTTATACTACTAGCTTATTCATGGATATATTTTTAAAAAGCACCATAATAGTGTCTTCCTAAGATGCCTTGAGCCACAAGATACAGAGAAGGTACTTAGAGATTTGCACAATGGACCGACAACTGGTTACTATGTGGGCAACACAACTGCACATAAAGTGATGAGGTCTGGTTATTATTGGCCCACTCGATTCAAAGATACTCATGCTTATGTCCGCAAGTGCCCAACTTGTCAAAGATGTGCAGGTTGGGATCATAATTTAGTCACCCCACTGCTAACAGTAACAGTCTAGGAACCATTCCAACAGTGGGGCCTAGATGTTATTGGAGAAATATTTCCATACTTGTCAAAGCAACATAGATATATTTTGGCAATTACATATTATTTTACTATGTGGATAGAAGCAACCCTTGAGACAAGTAAATGACCAGGAAGTCATCCACTTATTGAAGTAGAACATCATATCCAGGTTTGGCTTTTCTACATATCTTGTCTTTGATAATACGACTTATTTTCATCAATGAAACTTTATGATTTCACATTAGGAAATGGGATTGTATTAAAGCATGCATCTAACTATTACCTGCAGGGAAATGGTTTGGTTAAATCAACAAATAAAAATCTCATTTTCATAATCAAGAAAACCATTTTCTTTGAGAAAAGGAACTGGCACAACACTTTGAAAAATGTATTATGGGTTGCCCGTGTAACTCCTAAGCCCTCCCTTAAAACCTCACTGTACTTTCTGGTTTATGGTAAAGAAGTTATCTTGCCCTCGAACCTATATCTCCTAGCCTTACAACTCTCTCAAGAGTCCTAATGTATATCTTGCCTTGTAATTCAGAGCAGGATATATACTTTTCTCAAACTTGAGGAATAAAGGCTCAAAGCCAAAAAGAGATTTGTCATCCATAAAAATCGTGTTAAGCATTGGTTTGACAAGAAATCCGCAGGGACTAAGAGTTTGGATGTGGGTGGCCTAGTACTAAAGTGGGATAAATCCCACAAATATAATGGCAAACACTCAAAGTTCCAACCTCTCTAAATTGCACCTTTTACCATTTAAGAGAAACTTGAACATAATACCTTGAAACTGGAATCCTTAGCAGGAGGATTGACCCCCTTCCCGTAAATGGCCAAGATTTGAAACATCATTTTCAATAGCAGCTACAAGTTGTGCTGCATGTATTGTTTGTCCTTTTTCTTTTCTTTTTCATCAGTTTCAATCCTATGTGTCATCTTAGTCGTGTCCTGTCTTATTTGGTGTCTTGGTCATTGTACATAAATAAGACCTTGTGTGAAAAGTGCATGTATTAAAAGGACTTTGTGGTGGAATAAAAGAGAAAATGTGACAACCACAATGCTTAGCTTTCTATTTTTTCTTCTTCTTCATTTAGGAAGATGCTATAGTTTGAGCTGAGTCTGAATGGAAAATATGATACATCCCAAAGGAAAAACTTGAGGGAATCTATTAGACTTGTACCTATTCTAGTATAAAAACTACCCAACTTGGTATAAATCTACTTTTGTGTTAACGCTTGTCCAATCTAGTAGAGAAAGGATACGGGGAAAATCTAAATCGAGAAAACCAATATCAGAGGTTATAAAAATACTTCTCTAAAGGGGAAACCTCCTATGCTCTCAATAAGTCAGGATCCCTCTTCCTCCCATTTAAAATAATACGTTTCAAAGCACAATCCTATTAAATAAATAAATAAAGGGTGAAAGAAGAGAAAGGCTTCTTACGCAGGGAGGTGAAGCAAGAAACTTTGTCAGGGTACTGTTCAGGTCCGCTCCTAAATTGACTTCATCGGGGTATGGTTCAGACCTATTGGCAGGGAAACAACATTTGTGCTCCTAAAGTGACTTCATTGGGGTATTGTCTAGGCTTGCTAGCAACGAAGCAACACCAAAGATGAAAACTTATACTCTGAATATCATAATTCCTTGATTGAAACAATTATGATATGCATATCTTTGTGTGTTGAGGTAAGTGAAAGAAAGTGAGATAATATGTATATAACTCACTCAAAAGGGGGAATTCACGGAAATCTAATTGGTGAATCAATACTTATTGGAGGGTTGACCCTTGAACTGAAAATCTATTCCTAGATGGAGAAGTTGACACTAATCGAGTGTCTCACTAGGTGTTGTTGTTGCTACAACACCTTCCAAAACAAGTTCACTACATTCAAATTTGTGTCTCACATGATTTTGTGTCCAAACTCATTGTGTTCACCCCTTATTTGATCTCCTAGACATATGAATTTTTTTTTTGCAAAGTTAACCCATTAAGGCAAGGAGCACATGAGCGCACTCTTAAACCTTGATCGAGAATCTTTCATTGTTTGGAAGTGCGCCCTACACCCTCCAAGAGTTCATGGCACATTCCTAAGTATCTTTCCCCTTCCTTGTTCTGAACTGTGCAAAACCAAGTCTTCCTTTGAGCTCACTCCTTCAATTGGAAGAAGTGCACCCTTCTTGAGCGCATAAGTGCACCCCAAGGACCCGAAGTTCAACCCCTTCAAACTTTAGCAATGCTCCCTGCGCACTCTTGTGCCTTTTGAGTGCATGAGCACACTCTGAAGCCCTGAAGCTTCACACTTCACCCTTTGACAATGTTCCATGGACCCTCCTTTTCCTTCTTGAGCACATGAGAACTCCCCGAAGCCCTGAAGCTTCTTCCCTTAACCTTTAGCTCCGTGCCATGTACCCTCCTTGTCTCCCTTGAGCACACAATGCCCTTCAGAATCCTGAAGCCTCATCCTTCGTCCTTCAGAGATAGGCCTTGCACCGTTCCTTGACTATCTCTCTCTCTTGAGCACATCCCAAAGACCTGAAGCTTCCACCCTTTAGCCCTTCAGCCTTTTGAAGTGCGCCCAGAAGCTCTCCTTGCTCCTTCCAAGTGCACTGTTAAAGCATGAGAATTTTTTTTGCATGAAACATGTTAGAATATGAGATTTTCAAGTTGATGGTTACTTATCATGAGTGATTGCAACTATAAGTATTTCAAGAACATTGTGGCAAGCATGCATGAAGTGTATTAGGAAAAGAATGCAAACAAAGGAAGCATTAAAATATCAATAACACATTGAAGCCTTGATGATTGAGGTACCCCAGAGACTTCGTAAGATCAAATTCCATTTAGAGGGTGAAGACATCAACGATAGGAAAGTTGCATTCAAAATGAAGTCACGAGTGGAAGCCATGTCACCCATTGATGAAAATCCATGTCATCAGTCACTATTGGGTCCTAGTAATCAAGGATAGTGACTTTTCATGTCTTGTCACATGATGATGTGGAAGTTTTAATGTAATGAGGTAATCATTGTAAAGAGAAATAAGTGGAAGTCCAAGAGTCATGTATGGACAAAATAGCCATAGAAGTCCAAAAGACATGTAATACCAAGAGCCATATGTAATTCCAAAAGTCATTTGGAAGTCTAAAGGTCATTAGGAGTTGGAAATTCAAGATTCATGGGGATGTGAAAGAACATGCCTCAAGTTATAAAAATATCATCATTACTCATGAAAAGGAGTTTTAACCTTGGCTTCTCCAACCAGGAATTAGAGAGATAGAGTTAGTAATTTTGGGGAGCAAGTAGTGGCTCTAACACTCCACTATTGAAGCTAGTGATGTTCATTGTACTTATGTATTTTGGAACTTTTGCTTGATACTTGAAGACTTTCAACCAACACATTTTCATACATTGATTGTGGATGTTTTAAGAATACTCTTTGAATGTTTATGATTCATGTTCACTTTCACATGTACTTAAGTAATTGAACTATTTCAGTGAATTTGGTGCTTAACCTATTGCAAATGTGTTGTAATTATTATAACGGTCGTTGCATCTATGTGAATTAATTCGCTTGATGTTAGATAAGGTTCTCTCGTTCGTGTGTGTCCCCATTAGGATAGTACTATTACTTCTCTCTTAGAGGCTCACTTTACTTCACCTCTGCAGTAAAAGAAACTTGATACATATGCAATCGAACATTCACAAGGCATACACTCTTGCTCATTCAAAAGCACATGTGCACTTCTCTCTAGTGATAACTACTAAAGCCAAGGCATATCTTTAAGTAAACAATATTCGAGTCATATTCCAATGGGACTCTTATCCAAAACGATGTGAGGTACAATTGGGACCTCATATGGGGGAGATCCCCTATATTTTGGCAGTATCCTGCACTATCAAAAAACTTATAATGAGAATAAAATGATTTGTGAGGGTCCAAGTGCTTGATGAGGTCCATGGCCAAAGTGATGCGTACTATAGGAGGGTGATTTGATGCCCTTGTGTCGTGCCACATGGAACCTTGATTTAGTCTTTTTATAGATCCAAGAGGGCTTAAATCATATGACACGTGGCACTCACACAAAAGGCCACATGGAGGGTGACATCACCCCAACGAGGAGGGTTGTTGATGTATCCCTAAAACCTTTTCCCCGATGATTTCTAGTGGAGTTAGATGTAATCTCATTCGGATTTAATTCCCAAGGTGTGGCGGCAGTAGTGGGGACCGACTAGACATGTTTAAGTGAGTGGTATCATGTGATTAGTTGAATTGGATTAAAGTGGCAGATGGCCAGGTGGAATCCAACGTAACCCTAACATTTTGAATGAGCCATAAAGTAGTTTCAATTGGGAAAATGTGGCAGGGTGGAGCCCGAGTGCGCATCCATAGTAATTAGCGAGATGACACATGAAGGGGTCCATGTAACCCTGAAAGACCTTCCTTGGGAGTTTTGTTGGGGGACTACGTTGGAACCTGTAGATATTATATTCATGAGGTGACGTGGCTATTAAGGGGCCCGCTTCCGCATACATTGTATATGTTATATATAAATATTATGTTGGCTGTCATGAACCACAGGAGAGTTATAATGTGTCACCGATATGAATGGGTCAGTAACTAAGGTAGACTACTACATGGGTGGTGACATGGCTATGACTAAAGTAGGCACGTGGGCACCACAAGGCAGGCCAGATGATGTGGCAATACTTGATAGGCTACATTTTGATTGGCCATACCTTTCAATATGAGAGTCAGATTAAGGAAAATGTTATATTGTTGGAGAGGTCTCGACCAGATGAATGCAATGATGTCATCCATTTTAAATTTTGAGCAAGTTGAAAAAAATGAAAATTTTAGACCCCATTTCCATTGCTAGACCTTGGAGGTTGGGTCATTAGAGTAACTACCTCCTTCTACACTTGGTAGGGGCTAGGGATATTAGGGGTTATGTTACAAATACTCAATTATTTGAGCGTATGAGCTTCATCTCCATATTGGTTATCCGAGGTGTTTGGTAGAAATTTGGAGAAAGCATGGGATTCAGAACCCAATATTTTTCATACTCTTGTGGTGGTCATCTCTTCTTGATAAATACACCAAATTCATGTTGACTCAGGTATATTGTCTCCTTTTGCAACAATTCTTAGTTAGTTTCACTTTGTTTATTCTTAATTTGTTCTAGCTACTGCCAAGCTTTCTCGCAGATTCCTTATCTTTCTTGTTATCCGCCTTTTCTTCCTTTGGTTCAACCTTCTCGAGGCTTTGTTAAGTTAGTAGTTTTATGTTATCATTTTTTTATCTCCTTTATCTCCCTCGAAAACCACTCATTCTTTGTCCTATATTTATCTAATTAAGAATTTTTTTTTTCAACATGTCCTATAACCACTCACTTTGGGCAAGGAGCTAGTGGGCGTGGTGCCCATAGTAGTTCTTGTTATCACCTGGATTGAACCTCAGGCTGAAGGAAGGCAATGCCAGGGTAACCACAAACCACACTTAGCCAAGTAGCTAGCCCTACTAGGCCGAGAGAGGGCTCTCTTCGTAAGGATCACAACCAAGATGACTGGATCAGGAAAAGGATTTTAGGCTAGGTATAGTAGCACAAAGTTTTGATTGTATTTTGAAGGGGTTTTACTGGATCAGGAGGAGCTGGATAGTTTAGGGCTAGGGAATTAGGTCAAAATTGCAAGGTGTTCAATGGGGCAAGGTAGGCATAAGGTTTAGCACTCTAGGGCTTGATGGGTGAGGTGCTTAAGATTAGTGAGAGGCTAGGAAGAGCATGTGATTACCATGGATCCTTCCAAAACTATAGAAAACATATAATGGTGAATATTTTCCCAAAGTAGAACACTGATGTAATGAATTATGCCTATCAACTTTAAAGAATTCACTTAGAAGCAATGAAATGATTAAAGAAACATAAAAACACATTAACATATGATCACAAAATAAGAAACTGTACTAAAACTCCATATCACATGGATCCCGTAAAAATAGTCGCGATTCATATTAATCTCCTGCTAAACTGCTACAAAATGATGTAAAATAATGGCATAAGAATCCAGCTGAGTCCAACCCTTTACAATGAGAAAGAAGAAGAATATATAAGCTTTGTTTCAACCTCCTCCCATCCTCAGGGGTCGAATACCTAAGATGAGGAGCTAATCTAACCAATAATGAACAAGAAACGAGAATATAAGCATCTTAACAACTTGCCTCTAAAAGTGAAAAACTGATTCATTTGAGCTCAAGTTGACTTTTAATGCAATGAATCTACACTCTACTACTAATTATATATCATATTTACATGCCAAGTCATCATTTACAATGGTAAAACATCCTCCATGAGAGAAAATCCGTGAACACAGTAAAAAAATGGAAAAATAGGCATCTTGTGCAAACTTTGCCTTACGCACAGCGCCACTAGCCCAATGTGCAACACCAATTTCAGGGCCCTTTTGGGCGCCTTCCCGGCATCCAAATTGAGCTCATGATATCTCATTGAAAAGGTCTTAAAGTCTACTTACCCAAACACCTATAATTTCTTCATTTGAAGCTCATTTGACCCCTCAAAACTTGATTCTCCCAAAACTACTTTTGTGTGTCCAAAAAGTGGCATAAAGGTCATTTTTAGGGTGTATTTTGACCTTTTGATGGACTAGTTCTACCCAAAAAACTTAGAAAATCCATAGGTGTATGTACTCATCACTCTGAATCCAAAAATCCAAACCATTTGTGCATTGGGTGCCCCTAGGAAAAGCGCAGCGCCAGTGGTGCTGTGTGTTGAGCTACCCTAGCTTTCATATTTTTGACCCTCATGTTGCAAATTTTGTTTCGAGTCCTGTAATGGTATGCCATGTGTCTGACCATATGATTATCCCTATTAGCCTTCTGCAACAACTTCTCTAGGTACAAATTAACCCTCTCAATCCAAGTCTCTCTATCATCCTCAATTTCCTTCTCAATAGGAGTTAAAGTGCCCTCTGCCTCCTTATCACCTTGTCGTTTTACCTTGAGAAGTTCCAGCTCCATGAGGACTTGCTTGTCACTCAACTGCTTGTTCTCTTGTTCCAAATATGTGATGACATACTTGGCCCTCTCCAAATTGTCCATCAAAGCTTGGACTTGAGCCTCCTTTTCCTGTATGATGATGTCCTTTATTGTGTCTTCATCTTGAGCCTCTAAGTCAATTATTTCCATGCCATGATGAGTATAACGTTGCTCCAGCTCATCATGCTCTGTCAAATAAAAGTCCCTCTCTTTCTCCTCATCATCAAAACTTTCCTCCGGCATCTTTTCCTTCCCTTTGTGCAGCTGCTGCACCTGTACCTATTGTGTTGACGAAGAAGGAAAAGCCCCTTCCACACCCTGTGGAGCAAGCATTTTCCTATGGGTTGATGAAGAAGGCAAGGTCCCTTCCACATCCCATGGAGCAAACACTTGCCTATCAGCTGCAAACAATCTCCTTGTGCCCCTCTGATATGTCATGTAAGTCCCGGGCACCTCAGTAGTTTTAGTCTCCTCATCTATTTTCACCTGAGCACTTCTAGAAGGTCCCCCTGTCCATGTTTGCAAGGCTTGAGGTTGTATGAAGGGAATGAATGAGGGGATGAGAGATGACCTTATGGGCTAGAAAATGAATGAGGGAGTAAGAATCGTAAAAATGAGAAGGAGGGCTTGGTTTGTTTGAGATATTTCCTTTTGGGAAGATGGATAAAAGGATGTGGATGTTATGGAATGTAATAGGGAAAGAGTTTAGAGTTCTATTGATAGGTGATAGGAGAGATAATTGGGTTTATGGTTTTAGACATAACTAGGGGAAAATTTAGGGTTTCACATTTACCATGGGAATTTATGCTTAAGAGCTTGATTGCAAACCAAAAATGTAGTATGAGAGGACAACTTACTTGTATGAAGGGAAGAGATGGAAATATTGAAGTTTGCATGAAGTTTGAGGCCTTTCTAGCCCTTCTGCTCAACGCGCAACGCCAACCCACAGACGTGCAACGCCACTTTAATATGACTTTTGACTGCCTTCACGGTGTCCAAATTAGGTGTGGGATAGCTCGTTGGAAATATTGTCCTGTTTAATTTCCAGAACATCTTGAATTTTTCAATTTGGAGCTCATTTGTCCTATCAAAAGCTCAATCTCCCAAGACTGGTCAAAATGTGCAGAATGAGGCTGCCAAAATGCAGAGTGCTGTTGCAGTAAACTTTTGGAGGTCTTCCTCAACTCCAAATTGAGCTCATTGGAAAGCTATATGTGTCTAGTTGTAATTTTATGCATCAAGAAAGTCTTTTGGACATTTCATCTAGGAGAATAATTGCTTTTCCCAAGGTCATTTCAGAAGTGCATCAACTCTCCTCAGGCAAATTATTTTTTGGACATTTCTCCCAAACCATGAGACTTGCATAAAAATTGAAGGAGGTTTTTCTTATTGGGTCTATGGTGGACAAAAACCTCTCTCAATTTTTTCAAATTCATATTTTCTTGCTCAGAAACATCATTTGAATAAAACTATCCCGATATGTGGAACAAGGGATTTGTAGAAATGAAGGCAAATGAAGGGGATGAGGGGCTTCTAAATTCTTGAGAAAATTTTGGGAAGTAGGGAGCGATGTTAGGAAGTAGGGGAAAGTGGAATTTCAAGTATTGAGTGAGGGGAAGGGGTCCAAAAGGGCAAAACACAGGCCTAACCTAGAAAAGTGTCAAATTGTAGCAATAAGCTAGGGTTTGTGGGAAAATGATGAATTTGAGGGATATTAGTGATGGGAAGTGTTTAAGAAGGTATATTAAGGATAGGGGAAGGTGTATGAGCATCGGGATACAAGTTTGGTTGATGATTTTACCATCCAAGAAAAGTTACCTTCAAAACCCTAGGAGAGGGAAATTAGCCTTACCTAAGCACAACTAAAGCACAAACAAGGTGTAAAATGACCCATTGGAACCTGGAATAATGATGACAACTCTTTGAATGATGGTACGCTCAGCTGAATGGTGACATGGGCCAATACTTGGAAAACTTAGGAAGGAGTGAAAACAATCCTAGACCTAATACCTAGTGACCAAATTTTACTTGAATACTCACTGAAATGACAAAATTTGACTTTGACACCCTAAGATCACTTTGTAAGAGCATGTTTGATCGCTGGTGGAAGGCTTCAAAGACTAACACTAATAGTTCCCATGCCTTAGCTGATCAATTCCATGAACACACCACCTTGGACATTTATTAGGAATCAATGACATTGGGAAATAATCCATAGAGGAGCATGATAATATTTCTAATTCAAAAGTAATGGCTTCAATATAAAACTAGGTCCCTAATTCGGGGACTGCTTAAGGCTATCAAAAGGTAATACCTACATGCCATTGACCTCTAATGGCACATTAAGAATCTTTTTCAAAAAATTATTTTTAGTGCCATGGAAGTGGGGACAAGCTTCCCCTCTACATGGAGTAATTGCACCTACTTTACTCACTTAGGGATGAGTGCATGGAGGCTTCCATTTCATGAAGATATCCACCAACTCCATGAAATCACAAACACCATGCACCTGCCAACTTTCCTCTATATTGTTACTCGATATGTTGTTGATGGTAACTATGTTTCTTTTATTTCAGTTATATATACTATGCATTTGCATGTTTTAGTATTTGTTATGTCAATCACTACCATGCCTAAATTTTCTAAAAGGGGCAACTATTAAGGTAAATGTTATCATGTGGAAATTGCACACTCATCTGTATGCATTAAAAGGGACTCAAAGTCAGTGCTCAACATAATACATGGGTGACATTTCCAAGCTGGAAACACCATGGACACCAAAAATCAAAAGCTTTCATAAGGTTCAAGTTAAAAAATTGGATCGCGCAGGTGCACCATTACCAAAAATTAGCATTCACACGGTTGTTTCTTTGATAGCCGTGCGGTCATGGAAACATCTAGTCAACACCTCATACTCCAAACTTGCTTGATAAACACTACAAATCTTGACATGATGGGATGACAAATTTGAGCCTTGAGTCCCAAGAAGCCTTAAAGGCAGGGAATTGATAACTCTCATCTTATTTATGAGGTGAACCACCACATTGATGAACCAAGGGGAGGAGTGTCCAAGAAACTCTATAAATACAAGTTCTAGGAGAGCCAACAAACAAGAAGAAGCAAAGCATCATTATGCTGCCAAAATTTCTCCCTAAGCAATCAAGCATTTCATTGAGAAGAGGATTTCACCATTGAGAGCCTTCATAATTCTTTGAGGGAGAGAGAAATCTTGCAAAGAGATTGAGGAAATGAACTTCCTTGTTGAGATTTTTTTAGCACCATTTCTCAAACAATTTGCTCCAAGTGTCTTTAATTGATATATTGTATTTCTTCTACATTCAACAGTCAATAAAGGGAACCCTGTTCCATTACTTTATTGATATGTATGCTCCATTGAGCCATTTTTATGTGTTTATTTCTTAGTTTTTAGTTTGTATTTGTTATGAAACTAGCTCACAAAAAGATAGAAAAGATAGATCAACACCTTAGAATTCAGCCTCTTCGAGGGGGAAACCTCCTTTACATTACAAAAATGAATGATTCCTTGATGATACAAATGAAAAGACCTCCTTCTATATATAGGATCTAAGGGGTCATAATATAATTAGAGTCGACATAACAATAATAATGTAAGGGCACAATAATAACAATAGTGGGTTTCTATGGGGAATAATAGTAACAATATGGGCACTACATGGGTGCATCAATATAATAAGGGGGTTGTACCAATAACAATAAGGGGTTACACTAGTAGTATAACGGCCTAACATGCCCCTCTCCTTCAAAAAGTGTTGTCCTCAACGCTTGAGTAGTTCTTGATGCTTCTGTATAAAATTTTTGTCCTCCCATGTGGAATCCTCAGCGATTAAGTTCTTCCACTTGATGAGATACTTTGAAATTGATAGATTTTGTAGCTGTTGGGTTCTTGTTTCTGTGACTGCTCCAGGTTCCAATATGATTTTTCCTTCGTCTTCAATTTCTGGCAATATTGTTTGAATTGGGATCTTTTGCAACTTTTGAATAAGTGGCCATACTCTTCATCCTTCTTCCATTCATCCCTTGCTTCGTTTATCCAATCTAGTTGGATAATAGAAATAACACCAAACAATGCTTCCACATCCTCATCCTTTCTTGAGAGTGCATCTGCAACAAAATTTTGCTTCCATTTTCTATAGATGATGTCAAAGTTATAACCCAACATATTTGTGACACATTTTTTTTGTTCTTCTAAAGATAATAGTTGTTGTAAAAAGTATTTAGTACTATCATGATCCATTTTTACCTTGAAGTATCTTCCCATTTGGTAAGGTCGCCATTTCTTAAGTGCATGTAGTATTGCCAACATTTCCTTCTCATAAATTGCTTGCTTGAGATGTAACAGTAAAAATACCCAATCACCTACATCAAAACATTTTTCACTACGATGTTGATCTACTTGTTGTTTCATTCGATTTTGCATCAAAGTGGCGTTATCCTTTAAAAGTTGGATAACTTGTTGTTGATGCTCGATGTGGTCTTTCACTTCTTGAACCTTTTTCTTCTTGATATGTCCTTCTATCTTTAGAGTTTGAGGAGTGGTAATTTCTTCCAATCCTTTACAAGATATGGTTGGATTCATTTTTTGATGCTCAATGTGATCTTTCACTTATTGAACATTTTTCTTCTTGATATGCCCTTTTATCTTGATAGTTTGAGTGGTAATTCCAACCAATGAATTACAAGATATGGTTGGATTCATTTCTTCTTTCTCAATGTGATCTTTCACTTCTTGGACCTTTTTCTTCTTGATATGTCCTTCTATCTTAAGAGTTTGAGGAGTGGTAATTCTTACCAATGCTTTACAAGATATGGTCTGATTCATTTCTTCTTTCTCTGGGGTTGGGTCCTGGCGCATATCCTCTTCTTTTGATGTTTCTTGATCCTTTTCTTCCCCCTCTTCATACTATATGTAAAATAATTTCTTCTCAGCACACTTATGACCTTTAGTGCATTTGCTATCATAATTGTAACAAATCCCTTTTTCTCTTTTTTCTTCCAATTGTTGTGGTGTAACCCTTGTAGGTTGTGGAAGGCTAGAAGAAACAACACTTCCATCTTTATAGTTGTGAGGGGTAGACTTCCATGTTGCCATAATTTTACTTTCCACTATGTAAGAAAGCCCTTTTACTCTTTCCAATTGTTGTGGTGTTGCTCTTTGTATCCTCATAATGTGCTATCATTTCCTCTGTGAAAATTGACCACGTAACAAGTTTTTTACGAGAACAAAGCCCTTCATACCATAAAAATTGATCTGGTTCTAAATATGAAGATGCAATACATACCTTTTGTAATAGTGGTACACCATGTAGATCAAAATATTGCTCCATCTGAAGTATCCAATTTACCGGATCCTTGCCATCAAACTTCCTTATCTTGCTTTTTCTTGATTTTAGGAGTTCGATCTTGAAACGATTGTAACTCTCTACTTTCAGATTTTTAAGTTTTGAAATTGTGATCTGCAGTAGCACTCCGTGTCCTTCTTCCAATGCCACTAGTCTGATCCAAATTGGATTCTACAAGGAATAGTTATGCCATATCTCCCATATTGACCTAATTATAGACTAGTTCAGTAGAGTGAACTTGTACGACATGCCACATGTCATTGTTTCGACCTTTGGCTCTGAAAAATTTATAAGAGAAATTATAGTCTGTCCTCTTTCTGTACCTTCTTATGAAATTTCAATCCGATGCTCAGAGAGAAAGTTATGACTATTTTCCCTAGGTCACCTGTTTGGAATGTAATTCAGGAGTGTGCAAAAATACCAACTTCCTCAGATCATATCTCCGCAAATATAGTGCGAAAAGATCTGAAATTTGGACCCGAGGTTCAGTGCGATTTCATCTCAAATGGGTTTTTTTTTTGCGCTTCTGAAACGTCGCAAAAAAAAGTTATAGTGAAAATGCCACGATGACCTATTTGGAGCAGCAAAACCCTCGAATCCAAAGCTCTGATACCAAATGTTATGAAACTAGCTCACAAAAAGATAGATCAACACCTTAGAATTCAACCTCTTCGAGGGGGCAACCTCCTTTACATTACACAAATGAATGATTCCTTGATGATACAAATGAAAAGACCTCCTTTCTATATATAGGATTCTAAGGGGTCATAATATAATCAAAGTCAACATAACAATAGTAATGTAAGGGCACAATAATAACAATAGTGGGCTTCTATGGGGAACAATAGTAACAATATGGGCACTACATGGGTACATCAATATAGTAAGGGGGTTGTACCAATAACAATAAGGGGTTACACTAGTAGTATAACGGCCTAACAGTATTTATATGCATTGTTTTCACAACTTATAGTGCTCTGTTTACTTATGTTTGTCCAATAACAACAACTATTCGCTTGTGATTTCCTTGTAGGGAACAACCAACTCCAAGGAAGTTGTATTTGGTACTCCATAACAACAAAAACACTACCACAATAAACATGTCCCATTTGTTTTGAATATTGGCAATTTAAGTCCTATCTATTTTCTATGGTATGGTTTCTTGTCAAGTAGACCAAGACAATTTGGAATTTTTATACATTATGTGTGATGTAAATATTTCCTATGTTA
This sequence comes from Pinus tabuliformis, assembly GCA_031772625.1. NCBI lineage: Eukaryota > Viridiplantae > Streptophyta > Pinopsida > Pinales > Pinaceae > Pinus > Pinus tabuliformis. The sequence goes on along the minus strand of CM062808.1, from coordinate 464,718,012 downwards.
ATATAGAATTATGAGCTTACAAAAAACATATAAATTTCTTTTATTGAAGATAAATTTAAAAATAACCAATATAGATTTATCTATCTGAACACATTAATTGAGGAAATCCAAAAATGAAATATCCCACTCTCTGAGAGATAGGACAAACTATGGTGGAGCTATAACTAGAAGGATATTTCACAATCAAAGAGGCATATCAACTAGCTGCGTTTCACATCAATCTTCCTCATCGAATGATATGGAAACAGGTTTGGGCTCAAAACTTATGGCCCATAGTTGCCCAATTTCTTTGCTTTTTAGAACATAAAATATCCTTTTCATAGGATAAAATCATCTACAAAGGATTTAAAGACCCTTTCATATGTTTTATGTGTAGATTAGATGTAGAGGACATGGAGCACTAGCTCAATACATACTCTTTTTTAAAACTCTATAGTCTCAACTCTTCAACATATTTGGATACTCACACATGAATAGGAATGACATCATAGAAATGATTGAAGGTTGGATATCTTCTATGAAAAAGAATCCTTTTCTAGACAAGTTTTCAGCGATAATCACATTAAAATTCATTTGTTTACGCGTTTCAAACCAACAAGTGTGGTTCATCGTTAGGACAAGATGAAGAACCAGATCTAGGCATAGGTTAAATAGAGAGAGATCATTCAAACGGCTAGAAAGAAACAACTATAATTGACCACACTGACAGGGCAACAACTAGATTTGACTGGTCCAAGAGTTAGTTAATTCATTAATTAATTTGTTAGATATCTTTATTTTTATTTTTAATTCAAAGGGGCCTAAATAAATATAAATGAAAATATTAACCTAGGAACTCTAATCCTAATAATTTGATTACCCTCATTATCATTACTAGTAATAAAAATTAAATAACTCATAACCATATAGGGATTAAGATATTATGTTTATTCTAATTAGTTAATTAATTAGACAAATTTATTACTTGATCTATTTTTATATAACCAAATTTGAATAATTTTTATTAAAAAAAATAAACTCATAATAGTTCCAACCTATGAGGAATTATGGAATGAACTAGAATAAATTAATTACTAAAAAAATGGTTAACTCTTTTTTAATCAAATTATTAATTGAAAGAAAAATAAAATAAGGGGATAATAAGGAAAAAAACCTAAATGATAATAAATTAAATAGATGATCTGCTAAGATCATAATTTTAAACTTATTTATTAATATATCAAATTACTAAGTAAAAATATACTAAAATTCTAGAACATAAACTCAAAGAATCAATAAATAATAAGGGAGGCTTTTTATTACCCACTTATTTTCAATAAATGAAAATAAGTAAATTAATATGAATAAAAACGATAAAAAGAAAAGAAAAGGTCACAAAAAACAACAAGACCATAGAAAGGGAAATCAACACAATCAAGAAGCCGAGGTAAAAAAGCAGAAAGGAAACAAAAGGATGAAAGGGGGGGCAGGGGGACTGGGAAAGGGCCAAGATCAAATAGCTGTTGATCTTCCAAACATCGTCCCGATTGAGATTGCTTGGCCTCCTTTCGATTTCTATGGCCTCCCTAAACTTCTGGTGGTGAAAGTGAGCAATCTTAGCAATAACCTTAGCCTCCTCAATACATATATGATTCTTAGTATTCTCCACGTGCTCAGCTAAGACTGAAGTCCGGGTCCTCCCATGCTTGATGTCAGCTGCGTGCTCATGAATCCTCTGATTAATAGAGTGCCAGTTTCACCAACATAGGGGGTCCCGCATGAACAAGGAATAACATAAACACCTTTCATGTCCTTGGGGTCAACCGGGTCTTTAACAGATCTAAGGGAGCTACGAATGGTGTTGAGGGGTCTAAAGGTAGAGGGAACATTATGCTTTTTGAGGATTCTCGCAATCCTGTCAGTGGTCCCTTGTATGAAAGGGAGATGCACCCCTGAGGCCCGATCTATGGGGTCTTTTTTAACCTTGGGACCTTTGCTAGCTTTGAGGAAGGCTTTCAAACCTTGGTGCCTACTATAACCATTGTTACCAAAACGTTAAGAAGATGGGCCTTCTCTTTATCAAGGTTCTCTTCATCAGAGATTCTCAGCACACAAGTGGCAAGCATGTTGAGAATCCAATTTAAATCAAACTTAGGCCCTCATTCCGGGTATTTTGTTATGGAATATGAATGAGAGGAAACATCAAATATTTAATAATTGATCATGAAACTTGGAGGTAATAGGGAAAAAGCATTGTAAATTGTCCATAAAATAATACCCTCCACCCTTGGTCGTCATCAGATTAGAATCTGAAGGTTTGTATGCCACAATTTCTCGTAATCTCTATTTGTGTCTATCTCCTTCTATCGATCCTTTGCCTCCTAGAAGCCCATCTTCTAGTCCTATAGCCTCCTAGAGCCCTCCTCCCCCTAGATTCCTTCAAATTAATTTTGGCAAGGCATCTAAAGACAATCTAGGTTTTTCTAGTTTTGGAGGAATATTTTGTAACAACTATGGGAAAAATGTGTTTCTATTCACAGATAGTATGAGACATTCAAGTAAAAATGTAGTCGAATTTGCAACTCTATAGATTGGCCTTGTTATCGCATCATCACAAGGCTTCTCTAGGCTAATTGTGGAGCATTATTCTCAGTCAGTTATCTCATGAGTAAATAAATTGATAGATGGAGCTTCTCCAAAAAGAATTGGCACAACTAGAGATTGGAAAAATATAACACACATATTGATCATATGATCCATATGATTCCATTCATTATAGCTTCTCATGTTAAGAGAATAGGAAATAAGTTAGCAAACCTCTGGGCCAACTTGTGGGATGCAACAACATTCACCTTCATCTTTTGAAAAGTTAGAACAAACACTTATTGAAGGAATGGAGATTGTGACTTCTCAATCTAATAAACAAAGATCAAGAAACCCTACTAGGGGTGAAAGAACATGAATAAATGACTTGCATGGAGGAATATCTCTACAACAAACCAAATCCTACACCTCCAATTAATACAACCATTCCAAGCATCATTGATATTTCTAGGTACTCTTGATGGTTTCAAGTAACTTATGGTTTTTCTATTTTACTTGGAATTTACCAGCACTATGGCATAATGTCTTGCTTAATGAAGTCTTCGTCAATTTCCCTTTTAGTATGTACATTATTATATGGACATTTGGGACAAAATACATTAATTTTTGTCGTTGATCTGATTTCTAATCTAGTAGACCACGAAAAAAGGATTTTGATATTCTATAATATGCTATTAGTTTAATGGAAAGAAGCTTATTTACAAAAAAAACAATATAGATTCATATTAATTTTAGATCTACCATGCGTCGAGAGAGATCAAATCTCTTAATATGGAAACCTCTTTTTGAATGCAAAATTTGATAAAAGGTTTGCACCTTGAGAAATTTGATCCCTCTTAACACTTGGAAAATACATAGTTAAGATAGATCTATGCTGATTCTTTATAATATTATTTATAATGCATATAAATGTAACATATCTCCATATAAAAATATTCTTAGTTTTAATTTTATTAAGACCCTCATAATACATAGTTACCCCACACATATCCATATGCTATTTTTCTTTGACATTTTTTTTTTCACTTCTGGTTCACGGATACCCGGGTCAATGGGTAGCCGCTACATCCAGGGTTGTTCAACACTGAGTGGACGCACCCGAAGGCATCAACACCCCTCGGCCTATTTACTGACCTAACCCCAAGAGCTTTCGGGATTCGACCCTGTGACCTCCCATTGGCGAGGCACTTGATTTGATCGATTGAGCTAACTCTTGGGGCTTATTTTTCTTTGACATTATATATATATATATATATATAATGTGTTATGCATCGTATAGATATTTTTTTGGGTAAATTTTTTAATTTCCTTTTAAACAAGAATGTATATATATATATATATATATATATATATATATATATATATATATATATATATATATATATATATATATATATATATATATGTGATATGCATCGTATAGATATTTTTTTGGATAAATTTTTTATTTCCTTTTAAACAAGAGTGTACAAGATTTTTTTTGAGTATTTAAGGTCGATCGTTCACTGGGAAGACACAACCATAACCAAAAATTTACTCTTTATAGAGAGGCATAAGATATTGGGGTACTTAAAAAACCAAAATTAACCATACAAAGGTTAAAAACAGGCCTATACAACCCTAAATTTTTCAGAGTACCATTTTTTCTTTGAATGACATCTATTTTTCTTTGTTGTTGAGGCCTTTGATATTCCATGAGATGATTTTCATGATGGGTTTATGTTAGATGCATGGAGGAAATTCGTGATCACCTTGATGCATCATGAGTTAACCAACATTACCCCCAATTCGTTCAAGATTTGTTGTTTGCTTTTCCTACCTTTTTTCTTTGCCTCATTGTGAGGTTTTACTGGATCCTTCAATGATTGGGGTTGAACTCTAAGCGGCCATGTGTTGGATAGCCTTGTTTTTTATTTTAAGGTGTGGAAAAATTTAAAATGTGCGCGCCTAACACTTTAACTTGATGTTCTGGAAGACAAAATGGATATTTGCCCTTCTAATATTTAGCCAACTCCAAGAAGTTGAGTGAGTCTAGCTCCATATCCTTGTTTTGGTTTAAGATTGATCAAGGTCTTCTTATGGGGAATTTTGAAGAACTAACGAGGGATATGAGGGAATAGTATAAGAGAGGGCAACACAACTGAGGAGGACAGGGGTAGATTAGGGTCATGCATGACAATTTTAGGTGATGGCAAAGTCAATGGGGGTTGGAAGAATCAGGGGGAGAGCGGGTCAAAACAATTAATGGAAGAGGGTTTCTCTCCTAAGGAATTGGGTTGTGGGGTAGGGGTTTTAAGTTTCCTATGTTTTCCTCCAACTTTTGTAAAAACCTCGTCATCCAGAGTGGAAGATAACTCAGGGTTGGAATTTATAACCAACAAAGGGAAATTATGGTAGATATGATCATATTCATTGCATCTTTGGCATCGAAAAAGGATGTGCTCATAATCCAAGGGTTTCTCCTAGATCTCATCTTGACAATATATATCAATGTATTCTAGAAGTGGCTAAAAAATATTCATGTATACACAAATATGAGCATAAGAAATGCACCTGACTTTCTAGTTAGTTTTGAAGCTTTGGGAAAATGTTCGAGGGCATTGTCTATGCCAGCTAGAGTTTCTTCATCCCATAATTCTCACGGGAGTGAATATATTATGATCCAAACTGGCGTTGCGGTAAAATATTCCTTATTAGGCATAAATCGCTCTATCCATAAGTGGAGATAAAACCTTTTTGAGTTAAGAAAAAAAGGAGCTGCTTTCAAATATCCAAGTTATATCAACAATGTTGGAAAATATTATGGTAAAGAAACCTTTGGCCCCCATTTCCATCTTAATCTACCCCTTGGGTGTCCATTTTAGCTAAATCTAGTGAGTGAGAGCCTTTTCTAAAGTCCAAATGTCGAGAAATTTTTTGATTAGTGTGTGATCCCACATGTAATAGATATAATCCTTAATGTAGTTGGATTGAACTTTAAATTTAAGGTATACTATAGTTTTAGGAATACAATTTCTCGATCTTTATTTTCCTGATTGGGTGGTGGGCTATTGGGGATTTTGTTGATACCCATTAGTGTTTTGTCTAGAAACCTTAGGGTTGGAAGAAGAAGGTTTCCCAGAACTACTAAATCCTACTACAATCCTCTTATAGGAAGGAGATTTTCTACCTCATGTAAGATCCCCGGTTAAAATTCATGTAAAAAAAAAAATACAAAGGTCAAGGGATACGTATTCCAAGTTTAATGGTGGGAAAAACATCCTACTGGGTGTCACTTTCGGTTTATTATAGCTATGGAAATTGGCAAAGGAAAAGTGGTATTAATTGGCATTTTATTTATGAAAATAATGGAAATTAGGAGAAAAGGACGGTGGAAGGTCACAGGTTGCATGTGAGGAGGAAATTCAAGGAAAATTGAAGAAAATAGAGGCCTCAATGATAAAAAGGATTGTGAGGATCAGTTCGTGGATTTTTTTCAGTATTAGCTTTTGTCTGTCTAGTTTTGGAGCTCATAATTCATTCCCTCACTCTCTCATAATCTGGACACTTAGAGTATTCTTGGAGAACACTAGGAGCACATTGGATTTGGAGAAAGAAGTAAAAGTAAATTGGGCAAGCACAAGGAAACAAGTGGATTAATGGCATATGGATTTCTTTGCAGGCATCGAGTTGCATGTATGATTTCCTTGCTAGTTTTGGGATGCATGGCATATGCATGTGGTTATTTGGTTATGATCTATCATTGCATGGAGGATTTCATGGATTGACAATGGTTTGGCCTAGCCTTGCGATTTCCTGTATAGCCATGGTGTTGTGGGTTTAACCTTTTATTTTCTGGTTGGTACTCATGTTCCTTATGGTTGTGGGTTGAGTTATTAGTTCCTGGAGCCTTGGTTGGACAAACACTCTGGAAGCCCTATGTTATGAAACCAGCTCAAGAAAAGATAGAAAAGATAGATCAACGCCTTAGAATTCAGCCTCTTCGAGGGGGCAACCTCCTTTACATTACATAAATGAACAATTCTTGGATGATACAAATGACAAAACCTCCTTTCTATATATAGGAGTCTAAGGAGTCACAATATAATCCAGCCGACCTAACAATAATAATATAAAGCCACAAAAATAACAATAGAGGGATTCTATGGGGCACAAAAATAACAATATGGGGGTAATAGGGGCACAACAATATAAATAAGGGGTATAACTACAATAGTAATGGGGTAATCACTAGTATTATAGGGACCCAACATGCCCCTCTCCTTCAAAAAAGTGTTGTCCTCAACGCTTGAGTAGTTCTGGATACTTCTGCATAAAATTCTCATCCTCCCATGTGGAATCTTCAGCGGATAAGTTCTTCCACTTGATAAGATACTCTGAAATTGATCGATTTCGTAGCTGTCGAGTTCTTGTTTCTGTGACTGCTTCCGGTTCCAATATAATTTTTCCTTCCTCGTCAAGTTCTGGCAATATTGTTTGAATTGGGAGCTTGTCACCTATAACCTTCTTTAAACATGAAACATGGAAAACTGGGTGCAATCGAGAAGCTGCAGGAAGCTCCAATTTGTATGCCATAGTACCAATCTTTTGCAACACCTTGTACGGACCATAATACTTTGGTGATAATTTATTATCCTTCTTAGCTTGCTTTAGGGACATTTGCTTATATGGTTGTAGCCGTAGGAATACCCAATCACCTACATCAAAACTTCTTTCACTGCGATGTTGATCTGCCTGTTGTTTCATTCTATTTTGTGCCAACACGAGGTTATCCTTTAAGAGTTGGAGGACTTGTTGTTGATGTTCGATGTGATGTTCCACTGCCTGAACCTTAGAATTTTCTCTTAAATATGATGTGATGGATGGTGGTTGATACCCATAAAGTGCCATAAATGGGGTCATTTTTGTTGCTGTATGGAAGGAAGTGTTATACCACCATTCAGCCAGAGGCAACCATTTGACCCATTGTGTCTGTTTATCAGATACAAAGCAACGAAGATATCCTTCCAAACATTTGTTTACTATCTCAGTTTGCCCATCAGATTGAGGATGATAAGATGAGCTATGAGCTAACTGAGTACCAAGACAAGAAAATAATTTTGTCCAAAAATTTCCAGTGAAAATGGGATCTCTGTCACTTACAATAATCTTTGGGTTTCCATGTAGCTTTTGAACTGTTTCCATAAATGCAGTAGAAACTGTACTGGCTTTAAATGGATGTGATAATGCACAAAAGTGTGCATACTTGGTAAGTCTGTCAACTACCACCATGATGACACTCTTTCCCTCAGACTTGGGTAAACCTGTGATAAAATCCATTGAAACCTCCTCCCAACGTTGGCTTGGAATGGATAAAGGTTGTAATAGACCCGGTGTCTTAATTGTTTCAACTTTATTTTGTTGGCAAACCAAACATTCCGCCACAAACTTTTGAATATCTGATTTAAGGCCATCCCAAAAAAATTCCTTCTTAACCCTGTGGTAAGTTTTTAAAAATCCTGAGTGCCCTCCTAAGGGAGAAGTGTGCAATTCCATAAGAATCTTTTGTTTTAGCTGGGAATTCTTACAGAGGTATAAGCGATCTTTGTACCATAACGAATCATTTTTCCAGCTAAATGTATCAGAAGTACTGGAATCTTGTTGTAGCTTTCGAATAAGTGCCCACACTTCTTCGTCATTCTTCCATTCCTCCCTTGCTTCGTTTATCCAATCTGGTTGGATAATAGAAATGGCACACAACAATGCTTCCACATCCTCATCCTTTCTTGAGAGTGCATCTGCCACCACATTTTGCTTCCCTTTTTTGTAGATGATTTCAAAGTCATAACCCAACATCTTTGTGACCCACTTTTGTTGCTCTTCAGAGGATAATCTTTGTTCTAAAAAGTATTTAAGGCTATCATGATCCGTTTTTACCTTGAAGTGTCTTCCCATTAGGTAGGGTCGCCATTTCTTAAGTGCATGGAGTATTGCCAACATTTCCTTCTCATAAATAGCTTTGCTTAAAAACTTTCCCTTGATTGGACGACTTTCAAAAGCAATGGGTCTTTCATCTTGCATTAGAACAACACCAATTCCATTTCCTGAAGCATCACATTCCACAATAAAGGTTTTTGTGAAGTCCGGTGTAGCTAAGACCGGTGCTTGGCACATTGCCTCTTTAAGATGTTCAAAGGCCTTTGTTGCTTCCGGAGTCCATGAAAATGAATCTTTCTTCAATAATGTTGTTAGAGGTGCTGCTATTCTCCCATAATTCTTAACAAACTTGCGATAATACCCTGTCAACCCAAGAAATCCTCGCAGATGCTTTATGGATGTGGGGATTTTCCATTCCTTAATGGCTTTAATTTTGCTAGGGTCTACCTTAACTCCTTCATGAGATACAATATGACCCAAATATTCCACCTCCTGGACTCCAAAGAAACATTTGGATCTTTTTGCATATAATTGTTTCTCCTCCAATAGTTGTAGCACCCTGTCAACATGTTCAACATGATCCTTCCAAGACTTGCTGTAGATTAGTATATCATCAAAAAATACTAACACAAATTTTCTAAGGAATGGTTTGAAAATTGAATTCATCAAACCTTGAAATGTTGAAGGTGCATTGGTAAGGCCAAAAGGCATGACCAAAAATTCATAATGACCCTCATGAGTTCTAAATGCCATTTTCGGAATGTCTTCAATCTTCATTCTGATTTGATGATATCCCGAACGAAGATCCAACTTGGTGAAGTAAATTGATCCATGCAATTCATCCAGTAATTCATCAATAACAGGAATGGGGAACTTATCTTTAATAGTGAGCTTGTTGAGCTCCCTATAATCTGGACACATGCGCCATGATCCATCCTTCTTGTGCACCAATACTACTGGAGCTGAGAAAGAACTTTGACTCGGTTGAATTATACCAGCCTCTAGCATTTCTGCAACCATACGTTCAATTTCACTTTTTTGGACATAGGGATATCTGTACGGCCTGATGTTTGGAGGAACACTTCCTGGAATCAGATGAATAGCATGATCATGATCACGCATAGGTGGGAGACCTTTGGGAGTCTCAAATACCTTGGAATGATTGTCCAGGACTTTTTGGAGATCTGGAGAAATAGATGATTCCAATGTGGAAACATCTAGCGAACATAATTGTGCAATTACACCTCTTTGCTCCTTTTTTAGAAGCTTTGTCATACCATTAGAGCTGATTATCTTTCCTGGTTTCCCTGCAATACCCCTTAATTCAACTTCCTTTCCTTCCGTAGAAAATTTGATGAAAAGTTCTTGAAAATTAAAAGCTATTGTACCCAAGGATTGTAGCCATTGGACTCCTAGTACAACATCAGCACCTCCCATTGGAATGGAAAGCATTGGGCTAGTCAATACATATTCTCCCATGGATAGCTTGATATTATGGCACTTTCCAGAGCAATTTATTGTTCCTCCATTTGCAATCATCACTTGACACTCTGGTGCTGGATATAGGAAGCAATTCAATTCTTTTGCTACCCTACAATGAATAAAATTGTGGGTGCTTCCTGAATCAATCAACACTATTACCTTTTTCTTCTTGATTTGTCCTTCTATCTTGATGGTTTGAGGAGTGGTAATTCCCGCCAATGCATTACAAGATATGGTCGGATTTATTTGTTCTTCATCTAGGCTTTGTTCCTGGAGTATATCTTCTTCTTTTGACCTTTCTTGCTCCTTTTCTTCTTCCTCTTCACAATCTATGTAGAATAATTTCTTCTCAGCACACTTATGACCTTTAGTGTATTTGCTATCACAACTGTAACAAAGCCCTTTTGCTCTTTTTTCTTCCAATTGTTGTGGTGTCAACCTTATAGGTTGTGGAAGACTAGGGGCAACAACACTTCCGTCTTTATAGTTGTGAGTGGTATGCTTCCTGGTTGCCATAATTTTGCTTTCCATTTTTCTTGCTAACCTGAATGCCTTCTCTAATGAATCAGGTTCCCAAAGGCGAACATCATGTTGGATATTATCCTTTAAAGACCCTATGAACACATCAATCCTATGCTCCTCTGGAATATCTTTTACCCTTATGTTCAATTTTTGGAACTCCTCAATGTGCTCCATTACTGAACCCTTTTGTTTGAGACTTATCAATTGGCTAAAAAAAGTGTTGCTTTTTGTATCTTCATAATGTGCTATCAATTCTTCCGTAAAAATTGCCCAAGTGATAAATTGTTTACGAGAGCAAAGCCATTGATACCATACAAACTGATTTGGTTCCAAATATACAGTTGCCATACGTACCTTTTGTGTGTTTTGCACATTATTGAGATCGAAGAATTGCTCCATCTGTAATATCCATGTGGCGGGATCCTTGCCATCAAACTTCCTCATATCGATTTTTGGAATATGGTGATTCTTCGATCCAACATTAGCGTCTATGGAATCATGATTAACATTTCTTTTGTTCTCATCATGAGTTTCCTTTACTACCTTTTCACCATTAGTGACCCTTTCTTGTAGCAACTTCTTCAATTCTTCCATGTCTGTCTTCAAATCTATCTTCAAATCTGTCTTTGAATCATCCATCTTAGCTTCCATGCCATTTATCTTAGATTCCACGCCACTTATCTTAGCTTCTGTTAGCTTTTGTGAGCGTGACATTTGTTGCACTTGTTCTTGTAATTTTGATATATCATGTAGCATTTCTTCCTCTTCTTCATGAGTCATGCTAGAGCTTTCAGGTTCCTTACTAGGTGTTTGCATTTTCTTTCCTCGGGGCATCAGTTACCGATAATAATGCTTTACTATGCCCTTTGAATTCCATTAAACCAAGCTTACACAAAAATTAAAAAAAAAAACTACACACCTTTTTTCACTTTATAGAAGCCTGATATTGAATCTGATGTATCTCTGTAATTTCGGATCATCTAGTTCTGAAATTTCTACCTGTAGTAGCCTTCTGCGTCCTCTTTCCAATGCCACAAGTCTGAGCCAAATTGGATTCTCCAAGGAAGAGTTATGTGAAATCTCCCACAGTGACTTGCTTTTAGACTAGTTCAGTAGAGCGAACTTGTATGACGTGCCACGAGTCACTGTTTCAACCTTTGAATCTGAAACAAAAACACAAGAAACTACAGTCTGTCCTCTTTCTGTACCTTCTTACGAAATTTCAATCCGATCCCCAGAGAGAAAGTTATGACGATTTTCCCCAGGTCACCTGTTTTGAATGTAATTCAGGAGTCTGCAAAAAGACCAACTTCCTCAGATCATATCTCCGCAAATATCGCGCTCAAAGCTCTGAAATTCGGACCCAAGGTTCAGCGCGATTTCTTCTCAAATGGGTTTTTTTTGCGACTTCTGAAACGTCACAGAAAAAAAGTTATAGCGAAAATGCCACGATGACCTGTTTGGAGCAGCGAAACCCTAGAATCCAAAGCTCTGATACCAAATGTTATGAAACCAGCTCAAGAAAAGATAGAAAAGATAGATCAACGCCTTAGAATTCAGCCTCTTCGAGGGGCAACCTCCTTTACATTACATAAATGAACAATTCTTGGATGATACAAATGAAAAAACCTCCTTTCTATATATAGGAGTCTAAGGAGTCACAATATAATCCAGCCGACCTAACAATAATAATATAAAGCCACAAAAATAACAATAGAGGGATTCTATGGGGCACAGAAATAACAATATGGGGGTAATAGGGGCACAACAATATAAATAAGGGGTATAACTACAATAGTAATGGGGTAATCACTAGTATTATAGGGACCCAACACCCTATAATATCTTGGGTTGAGTTACTAGTCATGGAATCCTTGGTTGGACAAACGCTCTAGAGCCCTTGGTGGTTTGAGTTACTAGTCTTGGAGCCTTGGTTGGAAAAATGCTCTGGAAGCCCGACGACAGCTGTGGGTTGAGTTACTTGTCCTAGAAGTTGGGTTGGAACAAACACTGTGGAGCCCTGGACAACTTTGGTAGAGATTGATCTGGGGATGGTTAGTAATTTTTGACTGTGAGGTTGAATCACTGGTAGAGGGATGAGGTGGTTTTGCCTTTGGAAGCCTTGGTTTGGTTTGGTTTTTTTTATTCCATGAGATCCCACATTCATTCTTAGAAAAGAGCACGAGGGTGATTGGATGAAAGAAATTTTTGGTTCAGCTCAGTCAATGGTCGAGTGGTATGTGGAAGTCCCTAACTTGGTTGGAATTTTCATATTTTAATAAGAGGTATTTTCTATTGTGATTTATGAGAATATGTATTAATTATGATGGTGACATTATGGCTGAGTTGTCATGTTTTATATGTTGGTTATTGTTGGTTTATATTCTAGTTATATGTTGTATATTTTTTATGGCTCTTGACATGTTTGATGAATATGTGATTGGTTATTGAATGCATGACCTAATATATGTTATTGCAGCCAATATGAGAGGGCATTAGACTTTCTTGACGATTCTTAGATAAGTATGAGATCCATGTGTCCATATTTATTGTTATGACCTGTAGATTACATGTTCATGATGTGTTTGATGAAATGTCTGTCATGGCTAAGCTTGGTTTGGTCAATTACTTGATCAAGTTCTGTGTTATAGGCTTTTTATTACTGTCATTTATTGTCTTGGAAAGTCTCATCAAGTCATGTGCGGTAGTTTGGAGACTAGCCTTGGAAAATTGGCTGAAATCTAGCAGTTGTAGGCACATAATTGGCTGAAAAAGACTAGAGTATCTCCCTTACAAGCTTATGGGAGTGATTAGAGGCCTACATTTGCACGGTTGCAGGCTTGTGCATGCGACTGGATTTTTTGTTGTTCTGAAAGAGCAATCTGACTCAGGATTTGGGCACCTAGAGGGGTGGTTTATCTCATGTGGGTCTTGTAGCTCTTGAGGAAGGCCAATAATGATTTTGTTTGTCAGTTTTACTTCCTTAAACTGATCTAGGAGGTTGAGTCATATCATAGTAACTCTTCATCACATATTTACCCCAGTAGATCGGTAAGCTTGGGTAATTGTGGTAAGGGTGTGTTACACCTCAATTACCATTCACCATATGAAGAACGGTTGATAGGCCACGAGAAACACAACAAATAGGGTTTTATCAAAGAAGGAGAGGAAATGCACCCATATGCATCATATATATTATATGTAGATAAATAGAGAGAGTATTGTAAGTATTAATCTTTTATATGGTTATTAATTAAATTTAAAGATGAAGTTTTGAAATATCATGGTTATCTATATGAACTGGCCTAGATCAATCTTAAATATGGATCTACTAAGCATTGAGAGGGATCAAGTTTGGAGTTAAGATGAATTTAATTTGGTATTTTTGCATCCCATAATGGATTTCGTTAAGCCTTTAAATAAGCTCCATCATAACACATACCATGGGAAATGCAATACCATGGGTTTTAAAACCACAATAATTTTATAGGCTTGACCCAGGGGATATTTGAACTTTGAATCTCATGGTTTAAACAATACTTCATAACAAGGCGATCGATAATTGAGCTACCCCATGGGATTTTCTTCTTTACACAAAAGTGAGTAATTTTGCATTAAATCTGTGCCCAGTTGCAACAAAATACATGGGGGTTACATCTTCAATATTCAGAACTGACCAAAATTTAGAGAGGTCACAGACCCATTACATAAAAGGACCCCAAAATTTGACAATAGACTTGATTACATCATATTTGCAAACTTACCAAAAGGAAAAAAACCCACTTATAGTGATAATAGTGAGATTTAATCATTAACGATTGTTGAGCTATTGAGATCTATGCCCCACTTGCCTAAATCCTCCTAGTATTGGTCAGGACATGTGGTGCTTCTTTGCTTAGTTTGAATTGCATTATGATATTCCAAAGTGCATCTACTTCATCTTTCAAATCGGAGATATGGAGCTGAAGTGTGAATAGCTTGTCAGTGAGATCCACCTAAGTGTGGAACATTTGGCAAATTTTGACTTACAGATCATAATCTACCCTATGAAGGGCTTCATGGGCAGGAAAACAATGAGATCAAGGACTATCATTTGAGGAATACTCTGAGTTAGAATTAGAATTCACAAGAACACATTGAACTAGATTTCGTCGAATCTCGATGTCAAAATGAAGTGACCCAAGACTCCCCTTGATGGCTTTAGGGCATTTATAACAGGAAGATGCTAGTTCCACCTTTTTGAAGCTTAAATTATAGACCTGATACTAAATGAGGATATAATAGACATGCAAAATATTATACGGATCTACATAGAAGTATAAGGTTGACTTTGAAGCAGGAGACAGGAAATTGCACCACAACCACAAAACCATAATTAATTATAGAGCTTCAGGAAAGAAGGATGAAAAAGTTGTTGGGTTAACCAACAAAGCCTCAATCATCTTAAAAGAATACAATTAGCATATGAAGTTCTGAGGGAATATCCTATATCCATGGAGTTTCCAATGAAACCAAATTGTTTGCAGAGAATAGATTTGGAAACAGAAAACAAAGATATACCTTCCAGAATTGGGGCCCGAACCAGACTAAGGAAAACAAAGAAAGGAAGCTCGGGATTTTCTAGGGAGGCCTTTGAACCAGAAACCCTTGATCTCTATAATTCCCACGAGCAGGAGTACCTTACCCACAAATTCACCACCCAATGGAGAATCAATTGAAACCTAGAGCGAAGTGCTTCGCATAGCTATCAAAATTTTGG
Source organism: Pinus tabuliformis (assembly GCA_031772625.1). NCBI lineage: Eukaryota > Viridiplantae > Streptophyta > Pinopsida > Pinales > Pinaceae > Pinus > Pinus tabuliformis. The sequence goes on along the minus strand of CM062808.1, from coordinate 464,702,750 downwards.
TTGCGTTAATGCCACAGTTGAGTCTAAAGGTCGAACCAAAACCAATTTCATAGAACACTCAGGAGATGATGCACTCAAATGAATGAACACATAAATGAATTGAGATGGAGCAAGCCACGATCCTGATTTAACACTACTTCCCCTGTCAATCCACATGATTTTCATCTTCATAATATTAAATTTATCTATACATCGTCTAAAGAAATCCATCATTATTCTAATAGGAGGGAATTTCCAAGGCTTGGGCAAATAAATACAGTTTATTTGAGCATGCAAGGTAAGGAACAATGCCATTACATGGCGTATATACACATATCTTGAAACATTATGTCAACAAACCTTGCTAACATAAAACCTAACCATAGCTTGATTAAAATTATTACAATGATTGAAACAGGCGAAGTCCCAAAGGGTGCAGGGAATATGAGGGAGGGGGATAAAATTTACAATGTTTCTAATTAATAGCATAATCCAATGATTAAGGAACCTAGGTAAAATCCAAACTCTTGAAATCATATGAAAATTTAGGGGATCGAACAAAGTCTACTATAGTCACTAATTTCTAACCTAGCTTCTTATAGATAGCAAGCCTTATTCCCTTGCAAATGAACTTCCACATTGTTGATTCTAAGTATGTGATAGAACCTTTTTGAATGAAAGAATACAATCAAACTTCTAATTCTCTAGAGCATCAAATAAAGAGAGTTGTATTTCAAATTGTTTTCACTATTAAGATACTAGATCGTAAGCAATGAATCTCCTAAGACTATAATTCTTCCACACCTCTATATTTAGAAATGCATAGATTTTGTAGAAGCCATACATCTCAAATTGGTTATTATTTTTTCTTCCTAAGCCCCATAATAATTTTACCTTTTTTATTCCATTGAGATTAGTTAGAATCCCTCCCCCTCCTCTTTTGGAAGCCCCATGAAAATGTAATATCCATTTTCTTTGTTGAGTGTTCCACTCTACGAGCTCCATAGGAGATAAATGAAACTTCCATCAAGGTTGATGTGATTTAGAAGAGGGAATATGAGATGGGAGGCATAAAGGAGAGAGGTAATCAACCCATTTGTCTTTAATAGCATCCAAGGAAGAGTCTCTGACGAGAGGGTTAAAATCAAGGAAAAGGGAAAGGGACTTTAAAGCAGTAGATTTAGTCGAGAAGGGGGAACCTTTGAGAATCATAGATTTTAGGGAGAGCCAATTTTTCTAGTAGATAAATTTAGGGATTTATAGCTAGATCACTTTAAAGGAGGATTTGGATTGAAGGGATCCCAAATAGTGCATAAGTCAAGAGGAAAATGTTAATTTTTTTCAACTGCGGTAAAATTCCACCTTAGATAGTTCAAATGAACAAGACAATGATTTCATTAGATTCCTCTTTTCTAGAGGACCAAAATCGACCTAAGGATCACCCAATTTGGTTAAGAGGAAGTTGAGTTATGAATTATTTTATTCATACATGTATTATGGAATGGGTCAGCCCTAACCACATGAGTAACTGCTTGGGACAGTCTTAACCCCAAGTGATGCCTCAGGAAATCCTGTAAATAGAAGATACCTCAATATCATTTTGACACATCTTCTCTTCTATTTTGTCTTGGTTTGCACAGGTTCGACGGAAGGATTCGTTCAAGGGTCTGAAATCATAGGCAAAAGGTTCGTTTTAGGTTAGGGTCCTTTGGATCTCGGTCGTTGGCACAGAACAAGGCATTCTGGTCCTGATCACTGGCACACAATCCTATGAGAGCGACTATGCACCCTTGGATGTTGTCATATAGGCTTGTGGGAGCGAATCTGTGTTCAAAGGCAGATCGGAAGGTCTTGGTCCCTAGTCGCTTGCACTAGGTAGCCCTAGGAGGGACCCTGTCATCTTGGTCACTCGCACAACTCGACAAGGGAGGCACTTTGAGTCTTTGCAGTTCAGTTATAGAGTCACACACATAGAGAGCTCCTGGGAGTGACTCTATAGTCACAATTGCTTGTATATTGTATTCGTGAGGGTAACCCTAAAGTTTCAGTCGCTAACAAATAGTGTTGATTAGAGCGACCCAATTCAGACAGTTGGATTCAATGATAAGATAGATATGGGTTTCTCTCTACTGTTATCTAGATCTATAAATTTGTAGATCCGATTTTTTAGTTTTTACTGCAAATATATGTAATGGGCTCAATGATCAGTGACAACAATACTCAACAGTATTCAACACAGTGACAACAATACTCAGTAGTGTTCGACGCAGTGATAATAGCATACAAAAATTGATGGCAATTTGAGACAACACATTACAGTCATCGGTATGAGGGTTTTGATTCCTAGCATGCTTATATATGTTTCATAGATATCATTATTGTTTTATTGCATATATAAAGTGATGGATCATTGTACTCTCTTTTGCTGCATCATTTGATGACGATCTAAGAAGAAGAAGATTTGCAAGGGTTTTCCCCATAGTGGGTTTTGTCGTGGTCTCAGGCTAATCATGGTGTCTCTATATGTGTTCATAATTTTCTTCTATTGTTCCTTTTATATTTTGTTGCATTGATGATGTTGGTGATGTTGTTTCTTTGTATGTAATTGCATATGCTGATGTATAATGGTGTAGATCTGAATAATGCAATGATGATGTGGGATGAACTTAATGTATTAATAATGAAATGTGACTATCATAGCAAAGAATAATGTCGCCGTAAGAAAATTTAACATGGTATTAGACCTGGGCTGAAGAAAAGCCACGGATATCACCCCGATAATGACATCGTTAATGGAAGCAAGAAGAGGATGATGGAGACTTGAAAGAATTATAGGGTTTTAAGAAAACCCTAGGCATATGGATGATTAGGGTTTAATGGATTCTATGAGGTTAGGGTTGAAGAGAAAACCCTGGTTTATGGCAAAGGCTTGAGGCTCAAGCACTTGTGGGAGATTTGATGAAGCCCTAGATGGGATAATCCCTAGCAAACTTGGTTGGATACTTGAAGGCAACATTATAGACCATAGACATTGTGGCTCTTGAAGATTGGTTAAAGAGGGAGAGGATCACCTCTCATTGAAATTTAGTATTTATTGACTTATGATGCTTCTTACCTGTTAGACTTATAGATCTGATGATTATGTTAATTGATTGTTGAGTATGAAGCATGATTGTTTAGAGGTCTTTGTTTCAGCCGAATATATACCCTAGGAAGTTTGTACACCCCTCCACGCGGGGGGGTGCGAGGGGGACTTGTCCCCCCCGCGGGGGTTCAGGGGGGTTGATCCCCCTCGGCTGGGGGGTCCAGGGGCCAGCAGTCCCCCAGCGGGGGTTTCGGGGGCAACGCCCCCGAAGCTAAAAACATATGTAAGTTTGCCTTGTAAAAGTATAGTAATTTTTAGTCAATCTGGGCCGTTCATTAGGCGGATGATCTGACGGTAGAACTTATGTTTAGTTTAGGGTTTTTTTCCCTAGAAGGCAACCCCTCTCTTTGTATGAAGGCATTGTATTTGAGGCTGTGTAATAGATGTGTATTCTCCGAGCGAGAAACAGAGAGGTGAGACTGTGAGAGAAAATAGAGGATATTACAACGGATCTGCTGTAGGTTGTGTCTCTTCATTTTGCTGGATAATAGAAAGGAAGGACTGGCTGTTCGGGGTGGATGTAGCCCAAACTGGGTGAACCACGTATATCTATGTCTCTCTTGTTTAATGCGTTTTTTGTGTTTATATTTATGCAATATTATATGTGTTCCATTGCTCTGTAATATATAATTTTCTAACATTGCTTGTACTTCCTATTTGATATATGGATGTTTCTAACCTCGTTGATGAGATGTGATTAAGTAGATCCTTCTTAAGGATCATTTTGAGATGTAGATCTGGAAAGAGATAAAGAGGTACTTGATGAAAAGATGACAAAGTGCTTCAAGTGGCCTATGTCTAATAAAAAGGTCCAAAAGTAATACTACAAGGTATGCATGGTATGTTTTGGCTCAGTAAGCCCTAAGGCATGATGAGAATGTCTCTTTCTTTAATAGCTCATACATGTCTATGAAAGTGGCTTGGATCTATGTCTCCTATAATGAAATATTACAGCTAGTATTGAACTTTTGACCTTCTTGAATTCTATGAGGCTATCTAATATTGATACCTTGATACACTTGATGTTTGGCTAACATCTATGATCTATCTGTTGGATATCTTGATCCTATAAATAAGGTTAGCACCTTGGCTCTAGAAAATTATACTCTTGATACTTGTCATGATGGATTTAATATAGAAGGATAGTTCATTGACTCCTATACACGAGCCTGCTAATAATTCTTGCGACAAGTATGATTAAAGCATATGGAAAGAGTGATTGACACTCTTGTTATTTTGATAAAGCTTTATTGAATGACATAATTTGATCTCATTGGTCATGAAGAGCATGATAACCTTGTTGTGAGAGGTATAAGTGTAAGTTTGATATTTTAGACCTCTTATTGCTTGTGGTCTTGTCTTGATGGCATATGGTTAAACTGGATGCAGTAACTTGATGAAGTGACTTGGTAGAAAATGCTATTGTGTTCAAAATCTTTGAGATATGATGTTGCATCTATCTTCTTATTTGAGTCTAACCTTTGATGAAAGATTGAGGTCATGATGTTGATACCCATATGTTTATGATCTAACAAATCTACTATTGCATGACTCTACTAGAGATAGGTTTCTTACATGAATGAAGATGAAAGATGCAGATCCCCAGTCAGAGGGAGAATATCTTCTCAAGATACTTACCCTTATTACTATTTGTATTCTATGTTGCTAAAGCACAATTTATGTATCTGACAGTATTGATCTGCAATAGAGTCTTGGATTTGAAGCCCACATAGAAATTAGGGTTTTTGCTTTAGTCACAGTCACAAATCTAGGAGATCTTGTCCCTAGTCGCACGCATGCTAAGGCCTAGACTTCGTCCATGCAACTAAAGTCGCTCTCATGCTAACTTGAAGAGAGAAACCAGGGGTTTGAATATTTTTTAGCATCATCTGAAGCTTTCTAAAGTTGTATGAACTCTGAATCATGATGTCCCTAACATAGTCTGCCATTATTAACTAATTTCTGAAGTTGTTGAGTTAAATTGTTGATCATATAATGAAATATTGTGTATGAAAGCAGTTGGTCACCTGGAAGATATCAGGACCACAGATGTATTGTAGATAATAGCAAGATCTGCTAACGGGAAAAGGTTGAATATTTTCCATAACATGAACATGCAGACTGAACTTGTGTTTGTAGGTGACTGGGACATACATATAGATATGTCACTTTCTTGGCATGATTTGGCATTACAGGTGTTTTGTCATGATGCTTGACAATAACTTTGAATTGATGATTGAGATGTGCTTTGAGTATAGATCTTTCTAGGATAGCAATTTGGACTTGACGTTATGTCTCGTGATCTGATTTGATGATTGTTGATTATCCATGATATCAATACTATGTGGGCATAATGACTTGTGTAGAAATTGGCCTCCTTGTTCCTAGAATAATGGTTGAAGTAATGATAGTTGTGATTTGGCAAGAAAAATGGAACTTGCATGACTAATCCTTGGTGTATGCATTTGCACCCATTGACAAAAATGACTGGTTTTGTGACTATGAGAATGACTTAATCAAGTTTGGATTAATAATGCATGGTTGATGACAATTTGTTGGAGTCATGATTTGATATGAGCTCCACCTGTCTCCTGGTTGAAAGTATTAGCACTATGATAATGATGACTTAGATAATGGTCATGATCTGGCTTCTAAACTCCGATGAGTTGATTTTTTTGTTGATGGTACAAAATTGAGTTATGTAAGGATGATTATGTTGCCTTAGCAAGGCATTATGCTTAGAGCATTGCAATCCAGATATGTCTAGATTTGACAATTATCTGATGAAGTCATGATGATGAGTTCCAAGGTATGGCTTTGATATTGATTATGGTTTTGGTTTTATATCTTGATGATCTACTTGTGACAAGTGATGAGCCTTTGATGATCTAAATCAGAGGGAGATATCTTATGAAGCCTGAAATGATGTATCATGGCATGATGAATCGATTTCTGGAATTTGGGAAAGAAATTCCATATTGCAAAGCTATTGGAAAATGTTTTTGAATAATGAAAATGAAAAATCCTTGGATACTCTAATTTGAAGTTCAAGATGTTGTAGAACTTGACATGGCATCCTACGATTGATTTGTAGGTTTTAACCCCATACAAAAATTACCCGCATATGAATTCTAAAAACAGAAAATAAACAATGACGAGAGCATAACACATAAAACAAATATACACAAAGATTTTCCCCTGGATCCCAAAACCGAGACTACCAGATTGATTTTTCATTATGTTCCTTTCAATATTAAAATACATATATATACATGTCGAAGCATCCATAAACCCCAATCCATTAACCCTGGATTCAAACATAATCATAGTTCGCTTTACCGGATCTACAAAATACCATGGACCGAAAACCATCGTGCCCAAAACCATGTGCGAAATCCAGGCACAAAACCATAGGTAGGTCTGCCCACCTAATATAAGGTCCAAAAAAATATTCCCCATGGTGCTGCCCCAGACCTCGTAGAGGGGGGCTACCACCCCCCCATAACCCTCGGTTTAACTACTGGGGCTAGTCGTGGAAAGAAGATAACACAACCCAACATGATTGAAGCATTGATGATCTATTTTTTGAACATATGTATATATATGATGTGCATAGAACTTGACTAAATTATTGAGCTGCTTCATTCACATAGAGTTGCCACCAAGCATGCTTTGACATATTCGCATGAGGTGTTCTAGCTTTGAGAATGAGTTATTTCTCCTATGATATGTGTTTGCGTAGATGTATTGTTAATATTTTAGATTGTTGTTGATAAGCACATTTGGATGCTTCTTTAGTATAAGATTTGCCATGATATATTGGATGAGAGGTCCATAGCATGATTGAGGTTGATCATGATGTTGCTAGCATGGCTAGCTATGGGGTAGGATACGAAAGCTCCTTAGAGAGTTGTTTGAGCATGATCTAGATATGACATGGATACCATGGATACATTGTGATGATTTGATTGGTAGTAAGTCCCATATTTATAGTTGGGACTAAGATACTCTCATATATTGACACAATGTAGTTGTTCTAAATAAGCTCAGGCTTATGGTTGGCACCTCCTTGAGAGGGAGGATGATTATGGTATCCTTTTGTTATTTATGTGATTATATATGAATCTAACATGATATTTGATTCGATGTTCTGAATGAACATGAAACAACTGCTATGGAGACAAGCAGATTGAAGATATTCTCTCAAAGGCATCTTAATTTTCAGAGAGAATCCCCTCCGGATGAGGGGTAGTGTTGATCGAGAACACTGAGCCAAATCTTCCCCCTTGTTTGAGCTCCCAGGGTGAGGAATTTAGGGATAATGGCTCTTGGGTTTGAGGGAATTCTAGATAATAGGGTACTCCCCTATATGTTACCCATAGGATTGAGGGTTTTACTACCCTATCTGGTCTTTTTAGAGTATACCCCAGTTGGCATCATACCCACAAGCAGGGTTTGTTGAGAATATTACTCCTCGTTTGGCCAACGATTTGAGGGTGTGCTTTGGGTGTACAACCCAAGGTGATTATGATGTAGGTGTTTTACCACATGACTATTTAGGGTCATTGATAGGAAGATTAGTAGGCAATAGGATTCCGGGTTGAGGGTAAATCTGCCCGATGAAATTTTGGGTTGAGGGTAAATCTTCTTGATGAAATTCCAAGGTCTAGGGTTTACTTCCCTTTGTGATGAGTTATCTTATTGCTCGGTATGGGTGGAAGCTATTTCTCCCCGATGTGATTCTAGGTTGAGATGTGCTCCCTGATGATATGCTCTCCGATGATAATTGATGATGATATTATGGGTAGTAGCTCGTTGATATATATTCCAAATATTAGCCTGATACATAGACACTGGTAGCTTGAACTCCCCCGGTAACAATTTTTTCTTCTTCTAGATCTGAGAATGTTCATCATATGAACATGAACAATCAAGACATAAACAAGAATTCACAAAGGATAGATTGAGATGTACAATGATGATTTTTGATGATGAGACACTTGAGATGGACATGGCATGATGAATAGATGACAGGTATGATTCGTGATGATTCATGATGACACTCAAAGATTCTAGAATAGCATATTGTTTGATGGATATATATTATGAGGTGGAATTCTCCTTAGTTGAGAGGGAGTGTTAATTTTTGAAATTGTGGTAAAATTCCACCTTGTATAGCTCAAATGACCAAGATAATTATTTCATTCAAGAGGACCAAAATCGACCTAAAGATCACCCAATTTGGTTAAGTGGAAGTTGAGTTATGAATTATTTTATTCATACATGTATTATGGAATGGGTTGGCCCTAACCGCATGAGTAACTACTTGGGTCAGTCTTAACCCCAAGTCACCCCTCAAGAAATACTATAAATAGAATATACCTCAAGATCATTTGGACACATCTTCTCTTCTATTTTTTCTTGGTTCGCATAGCTTCGACAGAAGGAGTTCGTTCAAGGGTTTGAAATCATAGGTGAAAGGTTTGCTCTGGGTTAGGGTATTTTACATATCACTCACTAGCACAGGATAGGGTATTCAGGTCCTTGGTCATTGGCACACAATCCTATGAGAGTGACTATGGACCCTTGCGCGCTAACATAGAGGCTTATGGGAGAAAATATGGGTTCAGAGGCAGATTGGAAGGTCTCGGTCCCCGGTCGCTTACTCACACCAAGTAGCCCTGGGAGTGACCTTGTCATCTCGTTCACTCGCACAACTTGACAAGGGAGCGACTTTGGGTCTTTGTAGTTTAATTGCAGAGTTGCATGCATAGAGACCTCCTAGGAGCGATTTTGCAGTCACAGTCACTCGCATACTGTATTCATAAGGGCGAGTCAAAAGTTTCAGTCGCTCATATATAATGTTGATTAGAGCGACTCAGTTTAGATCTATGGTTTGACATCTTGGCTTCAGTGATCAAGTATATCTGGTTTTCTCTCTACTGTTATATAGATATGTAGATCTGATTTGTTAATTTCCGCTGCAAACATATGTATTGGGCTTAGTGATCAGTGACAACAATACTCAACAATATTAAACACAGTGACAACAATACTCAGTAGTGTTCAACATAGTGACAATAAGATATACCCGTTGACATCAGTTTGTGACAACACATTACAGTCATCACTATGAGGGTTTTTATTCCTAACATAATTAGATTTGTTCAATATATATCATTATTGTTTTACTACATAGATAAAGTGATGGATCATTGTACTCTCTTTTGTTGCATCCTTTGATGACAATCTAAGAAGAAGAAGATTTGCAAGGGTTTTCCCCATAGTGGGTTTTGACTTGGTCTCGAACCAATCCTAGTATCTCTATATGTGTGTGTGCTTTTCTTCTACTATTCCTTTTATATTCCGTTGCATTGATGATGTTGTTTCTTTCTATGTAATTGCATATGATGCAAATAATGGTGTAGATTTGAATAATGAAATGATGATATGGGGTGAACTTAATGTATTAATGATGAAATGCAACTATCATAGCAAAGAATAATGTCACCCTAAGAAAATTTAACAGAAAATAAATTCGGAATTCCAATGGCCCAAAGTATTCTGTGAGACAAAGGGCCTAGGGCAATAGACCAAACTGACCTAGCATAAGAACAATCCAGAAAAAGATGAGGGATAGATTCCTCATGATTTTCACAGAAGGGGAATCTTGATGGGCCCTAGATTCCCTTCTTCCTCAGATTCTATGAAGTTAGTATATTTTGTGGATTAATAACCAACAAAACATATTAACTTTTGGAAGGGTATTTTCTTACCATAACTTGTTTGAAATAGAGGATTTGGCAAGGATTCTTGATTGAAAGAGGAAATCCAAATATCCTTACTTGACTAAGTATGATGATAATTTCCATCCAATTTTGTCCTGAAGGTGTCAAATTTATATGGGCACTGTTGGTCAACTTTCTTTTCAAAATTTCACCGAGTGGCTTAATATGATTAGGGCGATCACCCACATTCCAATTGGCCCATAGATCCTCATAATTTCAATGAAAGATGTGAGCTAGAGTATTTTTCCCATTTATACGCATATGAGCCCTTAGGGGGCGTAATTCCTCTATTTTCTCTAGTCGAATATAATGGAGGATTGAATCCTCCTAAAGATTGATAGATTCTCCATTCCTTGGAATCCAATTGAGGTGTGAGTTGATCAGGAAGGACGCCAAAGAGATGAGCTTCCAAATGGGAGAAAATTACCTATATTGGATATCTACCTCAATGTGTTGTTGATACTTAGCCTTCAAGATTTGGGCCTGCCATGAATTTGGTTGAGTCCTCATTTTCCAATATAGCTTTGCACCAAAACAAATATTCAACAAAGAAGGGTCTCTGATACCCAAGCCTCTGTGAAGTTTTGGAACTCTAATAGTGGCCCACTTTACAAGATGGAATTTTTTAGTCGAATACTTACCTCCTTCCCATAAAAAAAATTTGCACAAGGACCCCTAATCGAGGTACGATAACCTTGGGAGCCAATAGAGAATATAATTGGAATAGGGGAATCGCTGACAAAATTGCCTTAGAGAGAACAATTTTGTCGACTAGATTTAGCGAATGGGCTCTCTAATTCTCCATTTTGCTTTTAATTTTATCAATAATGTTGTTCCATGGTTTGGATGTAACAACCCTGGTAAAAAAATCTATGTAAAAAATTTATAAGGCCACGGCGATGGGACACGCATTCCAAGCATAAAGGTGGGAGAAACATCCTAGTGGGTGTTGATTTGGTTTATTATGGCAAAGGCAATGACAAAGGCTTTGGAAAGGCATGCGACATTTATTGGCATTTTGTTTATGAAATAATGGAAATTAGGAGAAAAGGAAAGTGAAAGAGAACAGGTTGCATGTGACGAGGAAATTGAAGGAAAATAATGGAAAATGAAGAAAATAGAGGCTTCATTAATAAAAAGCTTCCGAGGATCAATGGGGAAGGCTTGGTCAGTTTAGTTTTGGTGGAGCTCTCTCCTATTCTCTCTCTCATACTATTGGATACTTAGAGCTTACTTGGAGCACTCTTGGAGAGTGTGGCATCTTGGAGTTTTGGAGCAAGAAGGACAAGGAAGAGCAGGAAAGCATAAGAGGGCATCGGGATCAACAACTACAGTATATTTGCTTGTAGGTACCGAGTTGCATGTATGAATTCTTCACTAGTTTTGACATGCATGGCACATGCATGTGGTTTAATGGTTATGATATGTCACCGACATGGAGGATTTCCTGGACTGATAGTGGATTTGCCTAGCCTTGCCACTTCCTAGATAGTCATGTTGTTGTGGGTTCATTTACTTTTTTTTTTTTTGCTGGTTGGTTCTCATGTTTCCTTAGCTTGGGTTGAGTTATTAGTTCCTGGAGCCTTTGTTGGAAAAACGCTTTGGAAGCCCTGTAACGGCTTGGGTTGAGTTACTAGTCCTAGAGCCTTGGTTTGACAAATGCTCTGGAAACCCTATAACAAATTGGGATGAGTTACTAGTCTCATATCCTTGGTTGGACAAACGCTTTTGAAGCCCTTGGTGGGTTGAGTTACTAGTCTTGGAGCCTTGGTTGGACAAACGCTCTGGAAGCCCTTGGTGGGTTGAGTTACTATTCCTAGAGCCTTGGTTGGACAAATTCTCTCGAGCTTGGTAGCAGTTGTGGGTTGAGTTACTATTCCTAGAAGCCTTGGTTGGACAAATTCTCTGGAGCTCGGCGATAGCCATGGGTTGAGTTACTAGTCCTGGAAGTTGGGTTGGAACAATCACTCTGAAGCCCTCGATGGTTGGGATAAAGACTGATATGATGATGGTTTTGTGATGTCTAACCGTGAGGTGGAATCACTGTTTGATGGGTTGAGGTGGATGGCATCTGGAAACCCTGTATGAGTTTTGATTGATGTTTTCTATGAGATACCATATTCATTCTTGGATGGAATGAGGGTGAATGGCTGAAGAGAGATTTAGCTCCACCATTCTACGTTCAGTGGAACGTGGAAGTCCCATCTCGAGTTTGGATTTTGCATCATCAATAAGAGGTTATTTATCCTTGTATTTCTATAAGTATTATACTAGATTATATGTGGTTTATATGGCTATGATTTCATTGGTATTTATGTCCCTATTATGTTGGTTATGTATAGGTTTTATGACAATAACTATGCATGGCTCTCATTTTTTTACTGGTATGTGAATGAACAATGTATCTATGGTCTAATGGATGAAATTGCAGCTAAAGTGATAAGGAAAAAATTCCTCATAGCGAATCTCAGATAAGTATGAGACCCCTACGCTCAGATCTGTTATTTACACCTGTAGATTACATATTTGTGATGTGTTTGACGAAATGTTTGTCATCGTTAGTAGGGGTCCAATCAATGTATTATTGAAATGATTGCATTAGTATTGTCATTTATTTGTTAATTTATTGTTCTGAAAGTATCATGAAGTTCTGGGCTGGGATCTGGGCCTAAAAATGTGGCTTAATTCCCGAGGACGCTGGCATAGCACTGACAGAAAGATTCCCTGGACGTTGGCAGGCAAGTTTGTGAGAGTATCCAAAGGTCCATGGACACTGTCATGCCCATAGCATGAGAGCGACTGGGGTTAAGTTGTCCAAAAGTTCATTGGGACCCTAGGGCAAGTTGTCTGAAGTGTTGGATGGGTTTTTGAGGGTCCTGATGTTGATGTTGAATGTATATATGGTATGTTTCTTTCGGTTCCATTTCCTTATCGTGACTTAGGAGGTCGAATGATATCATAGTGGCCTCTCATCGATCTTTACCTCGACTGACCAGTTGCTTGGGTAGATGTGGGAGGAGGGTGTTACACTAGAGGAGGATTTGTTTAAGTAGATAAGCGTCCCCAAATATTTTAAAATCATCTAGTCTGTCACCACTTTGAAGTCCATTACATTTGCAATCTTATTTTGACATATTGTACTTATATTCCAAACAAATATTTGGGATATTGCCTCATTTACCAGTCCTTTAAAAGCATCAAGAAATTTATCCAAACTCGGTTTGTATCATTTATCTATGATGACTGAGGCTCCACCCAGGGGGATCATGTCATATACAAATTGGCCATGATTAATGCTTTTGATGCCAACTAAGAAGCGAGTCCCTGGTAATCAATCAACGCTTCTTTCATTCTCCAAACACCTACTTAGGAAATAAATCATTATGATATACACAAATGGAGAAAGGGGGCAACCTTGTCTGAGCACCCTCGAGGCCTTGAAAAAATGAGAACCTTTTCCATTGATTAAGGGAGAAATCCAGGGAGATCCAATACACAAGGCCATCCATTGAATGAATTTTTCATGAAAACTCATATTTTTCATGGCTTTGAAGAGATAATTGTGTCGAACTCTATTGGATATGTTTTCCATACCTAGTTTTATAACCATGCCCTAGTCACCTCTTCGCCAGCTAGAATCCACCGCTCCTTGGATCATAATTATTTTATCGAAAATCTATTCAAGCCATATTTGAGGAAATAAAACTAGTACAGTTTGATTTTCATTATGAAGAGTGGCACTCCATATCAGGGCTAGCAAAGGATTTACTATTAAGGATGCTTTCACAGGATGTGGAAAAGAGACTTTCTCCGTAGGAAGTACTGAGTGAGTAAATATGATTCATTTTCATTTTGAAAAGTGGCACTCCATGTCAGGGCTAGCAAAGGATTTTTATCAAGGAAGCTTTCATGGGATGTAGAAAATAGACTTTCTCTGCTAGAAGTATCGAGTGAGTAAACATGTTTCATTTTCATTATGAGGAGTGGAACTCGATATCATGACGAGCAAATGATTTGATATCAAGGATGCTTTCATGGGATGTGGAAAAGAGACTTTCTCTGTAGGAAGTATTGAGTGAGTAAATATGTTGCATTGTTGAGCATTAAATATTTTGTATATGTGTTATCTTTATGTTGTAGGGAAAATCCAATACCACCCATTACTTGGAGTAATGGGGGCCCTTTCTATTACTTTTGGCTAAGCATTTTTTATGATTTTCATTTAAGTTAATCGTCTTACAATTTTTTCATTGTTTTAGTTTTCTTCAGATATCTGTTTTAATTGTTTCATTGAATCCGACTTTTCACAAGCTTTCCATCGATACTTGTTTCGACTCATTTGATTAACCAATTTGTAAATGGCACTCCTTTGAATTTTGATCGTTTCTCGCTTGGACTAAAAATGTAAATAAATGTATAAGATTTCGTTTTTCCATAGCTAACTAAGTTCAATTGTCATTCATTGTAAATATTAACTCTTATTTAGTTTTTACTAATATTCTTTCATTTTTCATTAACGGTCCTACAAAATGACCCAGATAAATCATACAACGGATGAAAACGTGTTTCGAAATCTTGGTAATTTACTCCAATTTATTATTTTAAAACAAGTTGCCAAGACTGTATTCTCAAAATTGCAAAATGACTGAAGTCCAATTTGTAGGATGGATAATTAACATGGCCCCCACTTAACCCTCCTTTTCAAAATCTCAAAATCAAACAAAATCACTGAAATAAAACTTGCGATGTAATATTGTGATACATTGCATATCGCATATTGCGAAAAACAAACACGCATTTTAAAAAGAAACTTTTTGAGTTTGCAATTTTGTGATCCGATTTAGTTCATGCAGGAGGTTTAAAAATTTTAACACAAAATTTTCAACGCCTTATAACACCCTTCACTATGACCTCACCCACCCTCCACCTCACTATCCACTCCTTATCCCTTTGTACCATAATACTCATTATCCCTCCATTCCACTTATAACCCCTGTCATCATGACCTCACCCACCGTCCACCTCACTCTCCACTCCTTGTCCCTCCATACCATAATACTCCTTATCCTTCCATTCCCCATTTCACGTATGATTAATGTGAAGTTTTAACGTAATTTGTAAATTATATAATTAATATATTATATTTTTATTATAATATATTATATTATAATTTAATATAATTTGTTTATAATATTAATATTATATAATTATATTTTAATTTATTTAATTAATTGATTTTTGTTAATAACTAATTAAATTTTGTAACTTAATTAATTTTTCAATTAAATTAACATTAATTAAATAATAACTGTAATTTAATTTAGGATTAAAATTTAATTTTAAAATTCTGATTTTTAGTTCAAGCAACAAAATTATTAGAAATGGAGTTTTACCTGGCCAAAGTAGGCAGAGGATGGCTCATTGGAAAGATAAAATTGTGGAGAATATTTCTGAAATGGTTTCATTTCCAGATTTGATTATTTATTGGGTCTAAAATCCAGTAGAAAATCATGCTCCGAATTTTTAACAAAATCAATTTTCTCAGTTTTATTTTCTACATTCTTATTTGCCCACGACTTCTTCTGAGTGCAGACTCATTCGTCAATAATCTCCTTGGCTAATTAAATCATCACAAGCATCAATAGAAAGCTGAGATTTCCTTTTCAATTATTTATTTAATTGAATTTCTTTTAATTCCAGAGTTAACATTTTGATTTTATGTTTGTATTTTAATTTTGTTTTAATTTGTTTGGCAGGAACAGTTGAAGAGATGAAGAGAAAAGAATCTCAATCAATGAGAATGATTGAGCAATAGAAGAATGGAATTTTGAGCCAATGAAAATTGATTAAACGGATTTCTTCTTCAACAAACTTTCTTGTTAAGAATTCTTTTGAAACTATTATAAATAGCAGATTGTAGAATGTAATAAAGGCTTTTCTTCTCTGCAATTCTGGAATTCTAAAAGCACTTCTGCAATAGGAATTTAGAGTTGTAGGCATGAGGAGAGAAAATCTCATATCGGGGATTATTGAGGATTTTTCTTTTGCATTCTGAATTATGTATGATGGGCAGAGTTTGCACTTCTGCAGCTCTTGTTGTAACAATAAAAGTTCAAGCAATGTAAAGGACTGTTGGAGACCAGAGCCAGAGAAATGGATTCAATAAATTTTTATTTCTAATACCACTGTTTTAAGTACTAGTTTCATTTTATGATAACATGAATGCTTCATTTTATTCATATTTGTGCAGTATTGTCGGTATGAGTAATTTGTCTCAATCATATGTTATTATTTATCTCTGCTCTTATGGGTTGAATTCTGATTTCTGAGTAACTATTTACTCATAAATCTGTCTTTTAACACTAGTTTAACAAATAGTGATATGGTGTGAACGACTTCCTCATATTATTGTTTAATTATTTGAATTATTGATTAAAAAATCAATGTCATTTTGTGAACTTCTTCCTAAATGTCGTTCGTTTATTATTTCAGTTAAAAGGTCTCTGAATAGAGTAGGTTTTGGTACACATAATATCAGTTAATTGAACTACTTCATTAGCTTGATATTCATTATAAGCCCGAGATATTTAAATCCCAATCATTTAAATATCTTGCTCTCAGTTGGGTTAGATCTATATCTGCTTAACTAAGATAAGATTAGGATTTAGTTCATTTTGCTTGCATTATATAATAAGTTTGCATTTAGATTTAATTTACATTCTTATAATTCCTTTTCCCAAAGAGGCAAACTTAAGTTGTGGCTTGGTTGAGCCCCCGATCAACTTAAGAATCACTTTCTTGCCTGATCAACAAGAGGGTTGATTTGATGTCTCTTCTCCATTGGTGGATGAAAGTCATATTGTAAGCCATTTTGGAGATTGAGAGAAGGTAACTAGACCTAGTTGAACCAGTCGGAACCACCATTCCAAACGGAAAAGGAGTTGCTTTAAGGTCTGGATCGAGTGGTCATCCCCCAATGTTGTTGCAGTGAATTTCGAGGCTTCAACACTTTATTGTTTATTTAGAGGTACATATACATGCACGAATTATTAACCATATTTTAAGTTGTGGTTGTAGGGTATCCAGGTGGATATTGGTGGCCACCCACATATTCCACTTGGACCCCCACCGTTGTTTATTTTCAGTTTCCTTAATTGTGTCATAACTTACTATTTTTGGAAGTTTTTTTCAGGTCTTAGATTTTTGAAGTCATTTTGAGGGACTAAAAGACGTTTTTAGGGAAAATAGAGAGACCAAAAAAGTGTTAAACTAGTTTATCAATTGTTTTTCAACGTCCTCTTTGAGATATTCAAAACGAGGTATTATGATATCCAAATGGAGATCGTATGCCAAAGTTACGATCCTGAGAAGTTGACATTCCAACTTACCCCAACGAGGCCCACAAGCTTTTGGTGCTTCATCACCTAGGGTTAGGTTTTTGGATATTTATGGTTTCTCATTGTTTCTTAATGATAAAAAGGCCACTGAGCCTCATTGTAACATAGTTCAAAGGCATGTAGCCACCACATCTCTTCTGAGAGATAAGCTACCATCTTTTGAGATAGTTTATATCCATCCTATATGTAAGCATATTTCAATTCTTTAATATTAATGAAATTAAGTTTTATTTTTGCTGCATCTCAGTGTCTATGTTTCTATCTGTATTATGCTGCGTTCCTGTATAAGTTTGGATCAATGGTATAAGAGCGGTCTTCTCTTTCTCTATTTTTCTTTGCATGTACCCTATGAGTTCAAGATATAAGGAGTTAGGGCTTGAACTAGTTGAAACTTTGCAAGACTAACCTTGCAAACCCCTACGAACTCCCATGGTGGAAGAAAAGAAATACAAGGGAGCAGGAGATCATTTCAAAATAATGCTCAAGGAAGCCATCGATAGACAGAGGAATGTGATGACAGATAATTTTGCCCAGATCCTTCGACATCTACCCACAGACGATGCATCTTCATCCAACAACCACTCTGGAGGCACCACTCCCTTTGAGGTTGAAGTCAACTTTGACATTCCCATATTTGAAAGTAAGATAGATGCATACATCGTAGATAGATGGTTAAATTTGTTGAAAGGATATTTTTCGGTTCGTGACTTTTCCAATCGGGAAAACATTGCTTTTGCACTCCTCAAAGTCACCCCCCATGTCAAGGATTGGTGGGAAACCTATTGTGAACAAAAGGATGAGAGGGAATCCTCACTATTTTCAGTCGCACCCACTTGAAATTTTGTTTGAGATGCCATCAAGGAACAATATTACCCTGTCGGGAGCTATTAAGATAAATACATAAAGTGGACCACGCTGCGACAAGGAAGGCACCAAGACGTGCTTGAGTTCACAAACATTTTTCATACCCTTCGCACAAATTTGGGTATCAAAAATTCTAAGTGGCATTTGGTACTCAAGTACCGTGACTGTCTGCACAAATACATACAGGATGAGATGGAGTTCCTAGACATCTCCTCACTTGGCGCCGCCTATCGATACACTATCAAGATCGAGCAAAAATTTAAACAGAAGAAGTGATACTTTGGATTTGCAAATTTGAAGCAAGGGGAAGGCACCCGCAAACCACATAACAAAGGACAAAGCTAAGCCGAGGTGACCTAAGACAACCCACTAAAGTTGCAAGTAAAGAACACCACCACAAAGACAAAGAAGGACACAGAGAAATGGTGTGATTTCCATAAGAGACCCACTCACAAGATAAGTGAGTGTCAAGCCAAGCAGTCACTGGTGGACAAGCTAAAAGCTTCTGAATTAGATGCATGTTCCAACTCTGAGTCATAACCTGACAAGGGGAATAACAAAGGGAAGCACGTTATTGATGCAAAGCCGAGTGCCACCGTTGCCACCACCAAGCTCTAAAATATTGAGCCGAATATCTAGAGGACAAGGAGCGACTCTTCCACTCACAGATGTGGGTGAAGGGTTCTGCGCTTATGTTCATCATTGACAGCGGAAGCCAAAAGAACCTCATTTCAGAAAAGGTCGTGAAGTGATTAGGCCTAATGACCACACCACACCCGCAGTCATACACCATTGGGTGGCTTCTCCATGGATGAGATCTTCGTGTCAGCCAGTAGTACTGCCTTTCCTACAGCATCAAGCCCTTCACATATGAGGTATTATGTGATGTTTCTCCTCTTGAATTTTGTGATGTATTATTAAGTCAACCATACTTGTGGAAGTTTCATGTTGTGTATGAGTCAAGGCCTCTCATTGTTATTATTTCTTTGGGCAATAAGTTATACAAGATATCGGAGGTAGCATCGCCTACTGCCGTCTCTTTGATCTTTGCAAAGTAATGCAGTAAGATGATTTCCCAGACCGAGAAATTTCTCTTTCTTATGATGTATCCTTAGGGAAATAAGAAGGTTGTGGCCACATTCACGCCTTTAGACATAGCTCCTCCTCATGACAACATCAGATGGACAAGGTCGTGTAGGAGTATAGGGATATCTTCACCTCACCCATAGGGGTACCCCTACATTGTCATGTCAAGCACTCGATCGATCTGACCCCGAGGGAATCACTATCCAACGGGTTGATCTATCGATGCTCTGTTTTGGAGAACGATGAAATCAAGAGGTAGATTTTATCACCCTGTGGGAGCCCGATTGTGTTGGTACAGAAGAAGGATGGGACCTGGATACTCTATATTAATTATGGGGCACTAAATAAGATCATTGTTTGGAATAGGTATCCAATCCCACATATTAATGACCTTCTGGACCAACTCAATGGGGCCAAATATTTTAGCAAGATTGACTTGAAGTCTAGTTATCACCAAGTACCAAATGAACCCTTCGATGTGTGGAAGACTGCCTTCAAATCCAAGGAGGGCCTTTTTGAATGGTTGGTCATGCCTTTTGGGTTGACGAATGCCCCCATAACCTTCATGAGGTTGATGGATGACATATTGTGGCTCTCCACCAACTCATTCGTGGTAGTGTATTTAGACGACATCCTGATCTTCAACTAGAGTTGGGAAGAGCACGTCCATCATATTTGACAAGTCCTCCAAATCCTGCGACAACACAAATGTTGACACCTAATCATAGGGATTGGGTGAAAAACTGTAATTAATGTAAATAAATAATAGAGAAGATAGAGAGTCATCGGGAGATGAACTGAATAATCACTCCCTCTTGTATATAATAATGAACAACCTAAATGAATAATATAGAGTTCTGATTTGAGGAGTTACCTCCTGGTCTGACATGGTATCAGAGCCAACGCCATTTTTGGCTTCCTTCTTTAATTTGTAACTCTTATTCTGCCCATTCTGCCTATGTTCTAAATCCTATGACATCTCTCTCACTATTATTTTGCTGATTCTGGCTAGCTTGGCAGCTCTGACGCTTCCTCCTCCCACGCTGCGCTGCTCTGAACGCAATTAGCTTACTCCATATATTTAAACGTTGCTGCATGCATGCCTTGTGGAATCCAGTGCTACCTCCCGAGGATTTTCAGTTGATCTTCGACAACTCTATCCTGTGTATTAAAGAAAGGCCTAATATGTACACCAACAAGTTTCTGCAAGATATAAAGCATTGCATCACTGCGAAATTTCACTTTTCCCGAACACAGGAATGGTCAATTCGAATGCAGAGATGATGGTATGAGAGGGCTGCTCTCTTTTGAAAGATTCAGAATGTTGCCTTCTACAGCACCCTCGGACATACCCCATCTCACACCCTCCTCCACAGTGAGCACTCCCATCACTGTTGTTGCATTCCTTGATGATCTCTTGGCATTCAATATCTTCAGTTCAATAGAGATCGCGAGTTCGATTTGTGGCTAAACACACCCTCCTCCCACGCTGCGCTGCTCCACGTTGAACGCTGGTGCGGTAGCTACATACAAATTCGCTCCTCCATATAAATAAATCTGATTTTTTTTTTACCTCCGCTCTATACATATCATATTGTAATTGTTTTACCACAAGAAGTACAATATTTTTTTAATTGGCAGCAGAAGTATTTTTACAACACTCAGATTTTGCAATGCATTCAATCATATCTATTGTGGGAGTAGTTATCACTGGCAAGGAGAACTATCCTGAGTGGCCTCGGAAGATAAAACACACCCTCATTTTCAATGAGCTGTGGAAAGGAGTGTGTGTTGGAGATGGAGACAAAGAGCTAGAACAACCTACCTCAGACAAGGAGTTTGCCATTTGGGAAAGTAAGAACAACAAGGCTTATGCATTGATTGCGGCATCAGTAAATGAAGAGGTGAGTCACCATATTTCACCATTTTCAAATGATTTTGAAGCCTTACACCAACTGAAGGAACTCTATGACTGTCACTCT
Source organism: Pinus tabuliformis (assembly GCA_031772625.1). NCBI lineage: Eukaryota > Viridiplantae > Streptophyta > Pinopsida > Pinales > Pinaceae > Pinus > Pinus tabuliformis. Next base: position 464,681,509 of record CM062808.1, on the reverse strand, counting down.
GCACATGAAGTTGTTCAACTCATGATTAAACTCTTCACCCTTGAATTACAAAATAATGATCCTCTCGCTCTTGCATCAGAAGTAAAATCTATAATGCATGATATCAAAGTCACTAATGTTGAACTAGATATTCCTCTGATAACTTTTCTCAAGGCACTTTATCCCACTTACTAAAAATATCTTGAGTCATTGCAAGCAAATGGAAATCTAAATAGAAATATTTTGGGAAGAAGTCAACTCCTGATTCTTCTAAAGAGGCTGTGTGCCTTGCTCATAAAGAAAAGAATCTCGCTCAAGATTCTTCCAGAGGAAGAGGAAGAAATTTCAGAGGCTCTCAAGGAGAAAAGTCAGATTTTCACTACATATGCTGCAAAAGAGATGGATCACATGATGTATCCACATGCAAGCTGACTTGGGACAAAATTGAGCAGGAAAGAAACCAAACCAAAGGTAAGACTAATGATAGAGAGAAAGGTAAAGCACCTGAATCGCTCACTATGTTGTGGCACACTGTAATATTGGAGTAAATGAAGACTTATTTAATGCTTCACTTGCTTCTTGGAAAAATGATTGGCTGCTTGATTCAGAAGCAACTTGCCACATGACTTTTAGAAAAGATTTTTTTGAAGAATTTACTGACAATGTTGATGGAGTAGTATACTTTGCAGACAAATCAAAACTCAAGCCGTCAGGGCTTGGCATAATCAGGCTTAAACTGCTTGGTATTCCAGACTTTCTTCTGCATCATGTTCTACATCTCAGACAACTGAGGAGAAACTTGTTGTCCTTGGTCCACATCTGCCAACCAGGACACTCCATTCATATGTTTGATGGCAAGCTTGAGGTGAGAAAAGCATCAAACCACTCACTTGTCATGATGGGGATAGAAGAAGAAAGGCTTCTCAAGCTGCAGGGTACCTCTGCTCGTGCACAAAATTTCTCATACAATTCTCACTATGAAGAAGGTTCATTTCCATCAAGTTTATTATGGCATGCTAGATTTGGATACTTGAACTATGACAACCTCCGCTGTTGAAGAAAAATGGTGTTACTGGTTTGCCTACAATTCCTAGGAAACTTAAGCAATGTGATGCTTGCATTCTAGGAAAGCATAGAAAACAGTCTTTTCATGATTCACATTCAAGAGCACATATAAAACTTGAAATCATTCATTTAGATTTATGTGGTCCAATGCCTGTTCCTTCTCCAAATGGAAATAAATATATGATGACATTTATTGATGACTACACCAGAATGTGTTGGGTTTATTTATTAAAGAACAAATTTGATGCTTTTCAAACATTCAAGAACTTTCATACATGGATTGAAAATGATGCACAATCTCATATTAGCTCTATTCACACTGGTAATGGAAAAGAATACACTTCAAATGGATTTGAAAACTATCTTCGCCAACATGGGATCAAACATCAAACATCAAACATCTGTGCCTTATAATCCCCAACAGAACGGAGTAGATGAACGAATGAATAGGACAATCTTAAATATGATATGCTCCATTATGTTTTTCAAAAATGTAAAATTGATGTTTTGGGATGATGCAGTTATATGTGCTGTATTTTAAAGAATAGATGTCCATCTAATGCTATTAGAAACAAGACTCCTTATGAAATGTGGTATGGGCACATTCCTTCGGTAAAGCATCTCAGGGTCTTTTGTTCCACATGTTATGCATTGATACCAAAGGTACATAGAAACAAACTTGGTGCAAGAATTCGTAAGTGTATCTTCCTGGGGTATTCAAACACCCCCAAAGCATACCGTCTCTATGATGAAGTCAATAAAAAGTTTGTTGTATCTAGAGATGTAATCTTTCTTGAATCATCCAAAACTGACAATGTCATTGAACGACAACTTGATCGCTTGGATAGATTCACAAATGCAAAATCATTTCAAGAATTTGATAATAAGATTCCACATCTTGAAGGGGGGATTCCTATACTAGATCAACCGGTGGAATCTTCTTCTGAAGCACTCTCTCCCTCGCATGAAACTCCAACAATGGATGATACTTTACGTGATGTGATTGATAGAATTGGGAGACTCAATCTTGATTCAGTCCTAACTCAATCAATGGAGCAGCCCGAACCATCTAAGAAATGTCCCCTAAAGTGGCTGACAAAGACACTTGAAAGTGTTCATCCTGATGAGGTTAGAGAGATAGGAACTAAAAATTCAAACCAACAAAATAGAGGTGATGTAGATGACTCTGATTCACCCGTTGATATGGATGTTTCTTATGATTGAGAATTGAATTTGTCTACAGATTTTGAACCAACTTCCTGCAAAGAAGCTGCTTCTCATGATGAATGGAAAGATGCAATGCAAAATGAGTATGATGCCTTGATAAAGAATGGCACTTGGAAGCTGGTTGATCCTCCTTAGGAACCAAAACAATTGGCTACAAGTGGGTCCACAAGAACAAGTATAAAGCTAATGGCTCACTTGAAAAGCACAAAGCCATGCTTGTGGCAAAAGGTTTTGCACAGAAAGAAGGGGTCAATTATGAGGAGACTTTTGCCCCCACAGCAAAATGGGCTACCATCCAGACACTCTTTGCCCTAGCAACTCAGAACGGTTGGAAAGTCCATCAAATGGATGTAAAAACTACTTTTTTGAATGGAGATCTAAAAGAGAATGTTTTTATGTCCCAACCTGAAGGATTTGTTGTTAAAGGACATGAACATAAAGTATGCAAACTTGTGAAATCCTTGTATGGCCTCAAACAAGCACCGCGAGCCTGGTACGAAAAACTAAATGAGCATCTTCTGAAACTCAATTTCAAACATTATGATCTTGATGATGCAACTTTGTTTGTCAAGAAGTTTGGCAAAACAGTTGTATATCTTGTTGTATATGTAGATGATCTTTTGAACATGGAACAATGAAAACTACATTGCATCCATAAAGAAGGAATTGAAGAAAGGTTTTGAAATGACTGATTTGGGCTATGTTCATTACTATCTTGGTATTGAAGTAACTCAACATCCAAAGTCCATATTCCTTTCTCAAAAGAAGTACATTGGAGATCTGGCATGACTGAATGCAATCCTATGACTATGCCAATGGAACAAAACTTAAAGCTCACATCCATTGAAGGAAAATAATTTGAGGATGCAACAAAGTATAGACAACTTGTAGGAAGTCTCAACTACCTAACTACTACCAGACCAGACATTTTGTTTGTTGTTGGAATCCTCTCCAGATTTATGCAAAAGCCTTGTGAGGGACATTGGTCTACTACAAAAAGTGTTCTAAAGTACTTGAAGGGAACTCAAGACTTTGGAATCAAGTATACACAGGTGGGCGACTTCAGCTTGATTGGATACTTTGATTCATACTTCGATGGAGACAAGGAAACTGGGGTATCTACTTCAGGTTATGCTATGAGTCTTGGATTAGGAGTTGTCTCTTGGAGATCATGCAAACAATCAGTTCCAGTAGATTCCACATCAGAGGTAGAATATGTGGCAACAATTGAGGCAACAAAAGAAACTATGTGGCTCAGGAAAATTCTTGAAGATTTGCAAGTAAAACAAATGCAATCGACTCCACTCATGATTGATAATACCTCTGCAATAAAGTTGGCCAAGAACCCAAAGTTCCATGATCGAACAAAGCACATCAATACTAAATATCATCTGATTCGACATCATGTTGAGGCCAAGACAATCCATCTTCGCCATTGTTCCACTAATAAGAAAATTGCAGACATCTTCACCAAAGCACTTGGAAGAGAAAAGCTTGAAAGATTTAGAACGATGCTTGGACTCACCAACATCCCTTCAGATTAAGGGGGGGGGGAATGTTAACACCTAATCATAGGGATTGGTGAACAACTGTAATTAATGTAAATAAATAATAGAGAAGATAGAAAGTCACCGGGAGATGAACCGAATAGTCACTCCATCTTGTATATAATAATGAACAACCTGAATGAATAATATAGAGTTCTAATTTGAGGAGTTACCTCTTGGTATGACAAAAAATTGTGTGCCAATCTAGGGAAATGCACTTTTGGTATGACCCAGGTTCAATATATGGGGTACGTCATTAATGAGAGGGGTGTGCATGTGGACCCAAGCAAGATACAAGTTATTTGGGATTGGCCAACTTCAACCACTCTAACAAAGCTTCGCAACTTTCTGGGTCTTTCCAATTTCTACCGCAGGTTCGTGTTGGGGTTCTCTCATATCACTTGGCCTTTGAATCAAGTCACCAAGGGTAGAGTGAAAGCAAAATTATTTTGGTATGAATCCAAAAAAGAGGCATTTGTCAAGTCAAAGCATCATCTCTGCTCTAAACCAATGCTCACACTACCAAACCTACAACGATTTTTTGATATTGAGGTAGATGCCTTCGACTATGTTATTGGAGCAGTTCTTACTAAGCAGGGGAACTCAATGGCATATCACAGCGAGACAATTTGAGACACAATATGAAATTATCCCACCTATGACAAATATATGTATTCCATTATGTAGGTCTGCTGACAATGTAAGCATTACATTCCATGGAAGGAAACGGTAATCCACATAAACCACTGGCCCTTGCAGTTCATACAAACAAAAGGAAAGTTACATAACGGTCACCATAAAAAATGGTCCATTACCTTCAATAATTCCATTTAAAAATTAAGTACAAGAAGGGCAGCACCAATAATGTTTCAGACTGCCTCAACTGACCGTCGGTCATGGTGGTGACCACTATGATTGACTCCTGTGGACATGAGACTTCAAGGTGGCTGCATCTTTACAAAAGTGATCCAAAATTCGGGAACACATATCAGATGCTCCTGGAAGGTAAGCAAGTTCCTTATTTTCACCTCCAGAGTGAACTGTTATGCCACCTAGAACACCTTTGTGATCCTTCAAGCGAGCGTGCCAAGATGATTTGGGAGGCACACTACAGTCGGGTCGCTGGACATTTTAGAGTAGAGAAAACAATGGAAATGTTACATAATTATTTCTATTGGCTGAAACTTTAAGAGGATATTGGGAAGTACATCGGGTCCTACTTTGTCTATGTCATTTCCAAATCGACCATCAAGAAGAAAGGCCTATATACTCCTCTTCCCATACCTAGTCAACCTTGGGAATCCATCTCCATGGATTACATGTTGGGCCTTCCTTCTACTTAGGATAGTAATGATTGTGTTTTCGTGGTCGTCGACAGATTCTCTAAGATGGCCATTCTGGCGCTCTACAAGAAAAGTATCACAACAGATTCCACTACTAAGCTCTTCTTTGAACGAGTGTGGATACACTTTGGGATCCCACAGTGCATTATATCAGATCGAGACAACATGTTCATGAGTAAACTTTGGCTAATCCTTTGGTTGATGCTAGATACAAAGCTCACTAAGTCCATGACCTTCCACCCCCAAACTGATGGCCAAACAGAGGTCGTCAATAGGATGATTGTGCACATTATGTGAAACATCCACGCACATGGGAATAAAGCCTCCACTATTTCCACACAGTTTCAAAATATCTCTCCATAGCTCAAATCACCACAACCCCTTTCAGGTGGGATTGGGATTCCAACCACTATGTCCCATTGCAACTACTAAAGTAGATTTGGCCCGTGTCTAGGCTAAAGCTAACGGGGCTAACAACTTCATTGAGCTCATTCAACACATCCACCAGTAGGTTCATGACATATTGGATAGAGCCAATGCTAAGTACAATCAACGTCATGATCAACATCGGGTGCCACATAGGTTCCACGTGGGTGACAAATTTTGGTTACATTTGTTGAAGGAGAATCTCGTTGGGGACCACAGCAAGCTTCACCTGCTTCAATATGGGCCTTACACCATCACTATGATTTTGGGAGACAATTATTTTGAGCTCAACATTACCCCATTACTTGGCCTGCACCCAATGTTCAATGTGGATCGCTTTCAACCATACTTTCCACCATTACTGGACACATAAAACATTGCAAAACAACTCACACCAACAAAGCTAAACCCAGACTACATGGAACAGGCCACAACTAATCGAATCATGGACACACATATCAAGAACACTTGCCAGCAAAAGATCCAATTATAACGGGTTGTCAAAGTTGGCCAACTCCTATACCAAGGCAAGTGGCTCACCAGGGACAAAGTTCAGTGGAAGTTTCCCCATCTCGTGGAGGCACTCAACGCAATGGGGATCATTGCCTCCTAGGGGTAGGACTAATCCAAGTGGATATTGGTAGTCACCCGCCCATCCCACTTGGACCCCACCATTATTTATTTTTTGTTTCCTTAATTGTATCACAACTTACTATTTTTGGTAGTTTTTCGGATACTAAACTTCCAAAGCCATTTTGAGGGACTAAAAGACATTTTTAAGGAAATGGAGAGACCAGAAAAGGGCCAAAGCAATTTTTTTTTTTTAATTTTTTTAGCTATATCTTTGAGATCTTCAAAACAAGGTATTATGATATCCAAATAGAGATTGTATGCCAAAGTTACAACCCTAGGAAGTCGATGTTACAACTTACCCCAACGGGGCCCACACGATTTTGGTGCTTCATCTCCTAGGGTTAGGTTTTTGGATGTTTATGGTTTCTCATTGTTTCTCAATGATGAAAAGGCCACTTAGCCTCCTTGTAACACAGTTCAAAAGGCATGTAGCAGCCACATCTCTTCTCTACCATCACCCAAGCTAGTTTATTTCATATGTAAGCATATTTCAGTTCTTTGATATTAATGAAATAATGTTTTTTTTTTTTTTTTCTCTTTCTGATGGATCTTTGTGTTTATGTTTGTATTTGTATTTTGTTGTGTTATTGTATAAGTCTGGATTAGTGGTATCAAAGCAGTTTACTCTTCTTATTTTTCTTTGCATGTCCCTAATGAGGTCATGGTATAAGGAGTTAGGGCTTGAATTGGTTGAACCCTTACAACACCAGCCTCGCAAACCCCAATGGCCTCCCGTGGCAAAAGAAAAGAAATACGAGGGAGTAGGAGATCCTTTCAAAATATTGCTTAAGGAATCCCTCGAGCAACAAAGGAACGTAATGATGGATAACTTTGCCCAGATCCTTCAACAACTACCCACACGTGATGCACCTTCATCCAGTAGCCACTCTGGAGGCACCACTCCCTTTGAGGTGCAAGTCAAATTTGACATACCTGTATTTGAAGGCTAGATAGATGCAAATGTTATAGATAGATGGTTAAATTATTTGGAAGGATATTTTTCAGCCTATGATTTTTCCAATCGGGAAAATAATACTTTTTCACTCCTCAAAGTCGCATCCCATGTCAAGGACTGGTGGGAAACATACTGTGAATAGAAGGACGAGAGGGAATACTCATTGTTTTCCGCCTCACCCACTTGGAATTCTTTTTGAGATGCCATCAAGGAACAATATTACCCCATCGGGAGATATGAAGATAAATACATAAAGTGGACCACACTACAACAGGGAAGGGACGAAGATGTGCCAGAGTTCACAAATATTTTTCATACCCTTTGCAGGAAGTTGGGTATCAAGGATTCTGAGAAGCATTTAGTACTCAAAAGTTGCAGTTGTCTACACAAATACATCCAGGATGAGATGTATTTCTTGGGAATCTCCTCGTTTGGCATTGTCTATCGATACACTGTCAAGATCGAGCAAAAATTAAAACATAAGAATCAAGACTTTGGAACTGCGAATTTAAAGCAAGGGAAAGATGCCCCCAAACTGCATAACAAAGGACAAATCCAAGGTAAGGAGACCTAGGAAAACCCACCAAAGTTGCAAAGAACACCACCACAAAGAAAAAGAAGGACACAAGGAAATGGTTTGAGTTCCATAAGAGCCCCACTCACAACACAAGTGAGTGTCGAGCCAAGCAGTCACTGTTGGTCGTGCTGAAAGCTTCCGAATCAAATGCATGTTCAGACTCAGAGTCAGAACCTAACAAGGGGAATGAAAAAGGGAAACATATTATTGATGCGGAGCCCAGTGCCACCATTGCCACCATTGCCACCACAAAGCTCTAAAATATTGAGCCTGTAGATCTAGATGAGGAGGAGTGACTCTTCCACTCATAGTTGTGGGTGAAGGGTTCTCCATTATAGTTCATTGTAACAGCGAAAGCCAAAAGAACCTCTTTTCAGTAGAGGTCTTGAAGTGGTTGGGCCTACCGACCACATCACACCCACAACCGTACACCTTCGGGTGGCTTCACCAAGGACGATATATTCACGTCAGCCAATAGTGTCGCCTTTCCTATAACATCAAGCCCTTCACAGATGAGGTATTGTGTGATGTTTCTCCTCTTGAAGTTTGTGATGTATTATTAGGTCAACCATACATGTGGAAGCATCATGTTGTGTATGACTCTAGGCCTCACACTTTTATTATTTGTTTGGGCAATAAGTTATACAGGATACTATAGGTAGCACCGCCTACCACCATCTCTTTGATCTCTGTGAAGCAATGTAGTAAGATTATTTCCTAGACTGAGAAATTTCTCTTCCTTGTGATTCACCCTTAAGGAAATAAGAATTTTGTGGTGACATCTGCAGCCTCTAGATAGGGCTCCTCCGCATGGCAACAATATTTTGACACTATCAAGTAAAGCACTCCATTAACCTGACCTGGGGCACGTCACTACCTAACAGGCTAATCTATCAATGCTTTGTTTTGGAGAATGATGAAATCAAGAGGCAGATTCAAAAGTTGTCGTAGAAAAGGCACATCACACCCAGTTCATCACCCTTTGGGAGCCCAACCGTGTTGGTACAGAAGAAGGACGAGACTTGGAGACTCTGTATTGACTATTAGGTGCTGAATAATATCATTGTTTGGAATAGGTATCAAATTGCACAGATTGATGACCTTATAGACCAGCTGAAGGGGGGGAATATTTCAACAAGATTTATTTGAAGTCTGGTTATCACTAGGTATCAATGGAAACCTTCGATGTGTGGAAGACTACCTTCAAATCCAAGAAGGGAATTTTTGAATGGTTGGTCATGCTTTTCGATTTGATGAATGCCTCACAGCCTCCATGAGGTTGATGTACGACATCTTGTGGCCCTTCACCAACTCATTCGTGGTAGTGTATTTGGATGACATCCTGATCTTCAACTAGAGTTGGGAAGAGCAGCTCCACCATATTCAGCAGATCCTCCAAAACTTGTGACTACACACATTGTGTGCCAATTTAGAGAAATGCACTTTTGGTATGACCCAAGTTCAATATTTGGGGTACATCATTGATGAGCGAGGTGTGCATGTGGACACAACCAAGATAATATTTATTCAAGATTGGCCAATCCCAACCACTCTAACAGAGCTCCGCAACTTTCAAGGTCTTGCCAATATCTACCACAGGTTTTTGTTGGGGTTCTCTCATATCACTTGGCCTTTGAGTCAAGTCACCAATGGTGGAGTGAAAGAAAATTCTTTTGGTCTGGATCTCGAAAGATGGTGTTTGTCGAGTTGAAGCATCATCTTTTCTCTGCGCTAGTGCTCACAGTACCATACTTGCAACAATCGTTTGAGATTGAGACAAATGCCTATGTTTATGTTATTGGTACATTTCTTACTCAATAGGGGCACCCAATGGCATATCATAGTGAGACACTTTCAGACACAATTTGAAAGTATCCCACCTATAACAAAGAAGTGTGTTCCATTGTGCAAGCTTGCCGATAATGGAAGCATTACATTCTAGGGAAGGAAGCGATCATCCACACAGACCACTGGACCCTACAGTTCATACAGACATAAGGAAAGTTGCATAACGATCGCCATCATAAATGGTCCACATACCTGCAAAAATTCCTTTTAAAATGAAGTACAAAATGGGTAGCACCAATAATGTTGTAAACTGCCTCATTCGAATGCGAGTTATAGCACTGACCACTGTGCTCGACTCTTGTGGACACGAGACATCAAGGTGGCCACATCTTTACATGAGCGATCCAGAATTCGACAACACATACCAGATGCTTTTGGAAGGTAAGCAAGTTCCTAATTTTCACCTTCGGGGTGCACTGTTATGACACTTATGACACCTCTGTGTTCCTTCAAGCGAGCGTGCTAAGATGATTTGGAAGGCACATTACAGTCGGGTCGTTGGAAATTTCAGAGTAGAGAAAACAATGGAACTATTACATAAAAAAAATTATTGGCCAAAACTTCCACAAGATGTTGGGAAGTACATCAGATCCTGCACTACATATGTCATTGACAAATCAACCATCAAGAAGCAAGGCCTATATACTCCTCTTCCTACTCCTGGTCGACCTTGGGAATCCATCTCCATGGATTACATGTCAGGCCTTCTTTCTACTTAGTATGGAAATGACTATGTTTTCGTGGTCGTCGACAGATTCTCTAAGATGGCCATTCTGGCGCCCTACAAGAAAAGTATCAAAACAAAAGCCATTCCTAAGCTCTTCTTTAAACAAGTGTGGATACACTTTGGTATCCCACAGTCCATTATCTTAGATTGAGACAACAGGTTTGTGAGTACATTTTGGTCAATCCTCTGGTCGATGCTGGATACAAGCTCACTAAGTCCACGACTTTCCACCCCCAAACTGATGGCCAAACAGAGGTCGTCAAATGGATGATCATGCACATTTTATGCATGTACAACTCGAAACATCCACACACATGGAATGAAATCCTGCCCTTTGTCTAACACAGTTACAATAGAGCTCTCCATAGCTCACTTGACCATAGCCCCTTTCAGGGGTATTGAGATTCCATCCATTATGTACCATTGATCTGGCCATACCATTTGCAGCTACTCAGGTAGATTCGGCTCATGTCTAAGTCGAAGCTGATAGGGCTAACAAATTCATTGAGTGCAGTCCACACATATGCCAACAGGTCCATGACATATTGGATAGAGATAATGCTAAGTACAAGCAATGCCATGATCAACATCGGGTGCCACATAGGTTCCAAGTGGGCGATAAAGTTTGGTTACATTTGCAGAAGGAGCATCTCGCTAGGGCCCACCTCAAGCTTCACCCGCTTTGATATGGGCCTTACATCATCACTAAGGTTGTGGGAGACAATGCTTTTGAGCTCAACATTCCCCCATACTTTGGCCTGCACCTAGTGTTCAATCTGGACCACCTTTGGCCATATTTTCCACCATTACTGGACACATTAGACATTGCAGAACAACTCACTCCAACATAGCTAAATCCACATTGCATGGAACATGCCATAACTAATCAGATCATGCACACGCAGATCAAGAACACTCGCCAACAGAAGATCCAATTATATTGGGTTGTCAAAGTTGGCCAACTCTCGCACCAAGGCAAGTGGCTCACCAAAGACCAAGTTTAGCAGAAGTTTCCCAATCTCATGGAGGCACTCAATGTAATGGGGAACATTACTTCCTAAAGGGGAATGATTAATCCAGTTGTATATCGGTGGTCACCTGCCTATTCCACTTGGATCCCCACCATTGTTTCTTTTCAATTTCCTTAGTTATAGCACAACTTACTATTTTTGGTAGTTTTTCGCGTCCTAAACTTCCAGAGTCATTTTGAGGAACTAAAGGACATTTTTAGGGAAAACAGAGAGATCAGGAAAGTCAAAACCAATCGACTAATTTGTTTTCGACCTTATCATTATTTCTCAATGATAAAAAGGCCACTGAGCCTCATCGTATCATACTTTGGAGGTATGTAGCCGCCACATCTCTTCTCAGAGATAAGCTACCATCTCTTGAGTTAGTTTATTTCCATTATGTATGTAAGCATATTTCCATGGTGGAAGAAAAGAAAGACAACGACGCATGAGATATTTTCAAAATATTGCTCGAGGAAGCCCTCAAGTGATAGAGCAATGCAACAATGGATAAATTTTCCCAGATCCTTTGGTGGCTACCCACAGGAAACACATATTCATCCAAGAGTCACTCTAGAAGTGCCACTCCCTTTAAGGTATAAGTCAAATTTGACATTCCCATATTTTAAGGCCAAATAGATGCAGATGTCATAGATAGATGGTTCAATCTATTGGAAGGATATTTTTCGGTTCATGACTTTTCTAATAGGGAAAATATTACTTTTTCACTCCTCAAAGCCACCCCCCATGTCAAGGACTAGTGGGAAACTTACTATGAACAGAAGGACGAGAGGGAATCCTCACTATTTTCAACCACACCCACTCAGAATTCTTTTCGAGACGCCATCAAGGAACAATAATATATGTCAGGAGCTATGAAGATAAATACATAAGGTGGATTACACTGTGGCAGGGAAGGGACTAAGACGTGTTAGAGTTCACAAATATTTTTCATACCCTTCACACAAAATTGGGTATCAAGAATTCTAAGCGGCATTTGGTACTCAAGTATCTCAGTTGTCTACATAAATAAATCTAGGACGAGATGGAGTTCCTGACATCTCCTTGCTTGGTGTTGCTTATTGATACACTTCAAGATTGAGCAGAAATTTAAACAGAAGAAGCGATAATTTGAATCTATGAATCTGAAGTAAGCAAAAGGCACTCCCAAATCGTAGAATAAAGGACAAATCCAAGGCGGGGTGACCTAATACAACCCATCGAAGCCGCAAGCAAAGAACACCACGTCAAAGACAAAGAAGGACATAGAGAAATGTTGTGAGTTCCATGAGTGTTGATCCAAGCAGTCATTGGTGGCCAAGCTTTAAGCTTTTAAATCAGATGCATGTTCCGTCTCTGAGTCAGAACCCGACAAGGGGAATGACAAAGGGAAGAAAATTGTTATTGTAGAGCCTGGTTCCATTGTTACCACCACCAAGCTCCGGAATATTGAGCCTGAAGATCAAGAGGAGGGGTAGCGACTCTTCCACTCACAGATATGGATGAAGGGTTCTCCGTTGTAGTTCATTGTCGACAACGGAAGCTAAAAGAACCTCATTTTAGCAGAGGTCATGAAGCGGTTGGGCCTACCCACCACACCACGCCCACATTTGTACACCCGCATGTGGTTTCACCAAGGAAAGAATTGTGCCTCAGCCAACAATGTTACCTTCCCTACAACATCAAGCCCTTCATAGATGAGGCACTATGTGATGTTTCTCCTCTTGAATTTTGTGATGTATCAATAGGCCAACCAAATTTGTGGAAGCATCATGTTATGTATGAGTCTAGGCCTTGCACTAGTATTATTTATTTGGGAAATAAGTTATACAAGATACCAGAGGTCGCACTGCCTACCACCATTTCTTTAAGATGATTTCCCAGGCCGAGAAATTTGACTTCCTTATGATTCACCCTCAGGGAAAGAAGAATGTTGTGGCCACATCTGCGGCCTCTAAATAGGGCTCCTCCACATAATAAAATCACATGGGAAAGGTCATGGAAGAGTATAGGGATATATTCACCTCACCCATAGGGGTACCCTTACATTGTTAGTTCAAGTACTCCATCAATCTGACCCCAAGTGCGTTGTTACCCAATGGACCAATCTATCGACGTTTTATTATGGAAACGATGAAATCAAGAGGTGGATTCAAGATTTATTGTAGAAAGGGCACATCAGGTTGAGTTCATCATTCTGTGGGAGACCGATCGCGTTGGTACAGAAGAAGGATGGGACCTAAAGACTTTGTATTGAATATCGAGCACTGAATAAGATCACTTTCTAGAATAGGTATCCAATCCCATGAATTGATGAACTTTTGGACCAGCTCAAGTGGGCCAAATATTTCAGCAAGATTGACTTGAAGTTTGGTTATCACCAGACCAATTGAACCCTTCGATGTGTGGAAGATTGCCTTCAAATACAAGGAGGGCCTTTGTGAATGGTTGTTCATGCCTTTTGGGTTGACGAATTCCCCTGCAACCTTCATTAGGCTGATGGATGACATCTTGCATGCCTTCACCTCTAGGGTTAATTGTTATGCCACCTAGGACACCTCTATGTTCCTTCAAGTGAGTGTTGGCCCTCAGTTTTGGTCTATTTTTGCTTAAGGAAACTTACTTAATCCTTATATTTTCCATCCATTTTCCATCACATCTATCTCATTTTGATGTATTTTATGCATATTTAGGTATTTAATTTTAATTTTTCAATTTCTAGAAGTTTTTATGAAAATTGAGTTTCAAGTGCAATTTTGGACAGAATCAGAAATTCCCGTAATAGCTATTTGGATGACATATTTGCATGACACTTGGGCTCGAGCTAGATACATGAATGGAAAGCTTGGGAACTAGGACTGAACTAATTCCAATTGGTTCGGTCAAAACAAGCTAAATCAAGCCCGGTCAAGGTTGGTCAAACATGATTAGTCACCCAGAAAATCCCTAGGAAATAGAGCAATTTTGTGATTTCATGGGATTGTCCATATTTCTTGGGATGGATTGAATTAATTCGAATTAGATAGATGGATATGAATAGAAATGATTGTTAGAGAGACTTTAGATCAGTTTGTTTCATAAACTTCTATTTAAGCCAAAACTTTGAAGGCTTATGATATGTAATTTTTGTATAACTTTATGCTGAGACATTTGGATTTTGGAGATTAACTAGAAGAACTTGTTCTCCTTTCATTTTGTTGTTCATTAGCGTGGATGAGTGCTTGAAGTTTTAGCATTTGATAGCAGCTTCAAGTGTGCAAGGCAAGGGTGGAGGGCCCCCACTCCAAGCTAAGTACACTTCATTGTTAAACTAGATTAATTTTCATGAACTAGTTGTTTTAGATTTGTTTACTTGTTTTGTTTCAGATTTGCTTATTTGAATTAATGTGTGATGATTGTTGAATGGATATTGGTTTAATTATAATCTACATATGAAGGGACACACAGGAATTTAAGTTAAATTCCTTTTCTATTTTATCTTGAACTAAAACTGAATTTCATTCTTCTTTTCTTATTTGAAGTTATCTATGAATTTCTGGTTTGAAGCAATGGTGATTTAGAGTAGAATTGTGAAGAAGGACAATCTGGTCCTCCTTAGTTAGGAGCCTCTTCTTTTACATCTTCTACCTTATAAACCATTGTTAATTAGTTCTTTTAGATTTCTCTTCATGAAAGTAGTATTGTAGGGAAGGACAACCTGGTTCTCCTAAGTTAGGAGCCTCATCCCTCAGATATTACATAAATGAATTAGAAATTGTTAAAATATGTTTATATTTGTAATATGTACTTCCTTAACTCTTCAAATTTTATCTTCTAAGATTGGCTACATCTAATATCCATACACTGTGGACTTGCCTCCAAGTTTTACAAACCTGGATTGATAATTAAAAACTTGTGTTAATTTGTGTTAATAAATTAGCTCAACATTTTGGCGTCGTTGCTAGGGAGGCAATTATCAGCATAGTCAAATAGAAGATAAACAAAAACACTTGATAAAAAAATTAGTTAAGATACATTTCTCTTAGTTATGTTTCTTTATGCCTAGAAATAGAGATCTTAAAATTAGATTCCCAAAACAAAACCCCCAACAAAAAATAAAATAAAAAAATAACTACAAAATCCATTTGCAAGACAAGATCCAAAAAATGATGTTAAAGAAATCATTTTGAGAAGAAGGGTATGCCACCACAAAAATATTCTCAAGTCCTTGTCCTCAATTTAGAATGCTCACTAGGAATGAATCTTTATGTCAAAGGATAGAAGAGCAAAAAAACATCCATGAATATGATCCAGAGGAAGAGACTCTAGAACTTTCTTCTAGCTATCTTTGTGAGGAGGTGAATGAGTCATGGATCACATGCAATGAAGATCAAACATTAGAGCGAGAAATTGAAGAATTTCTAGCATGTATATCACAAGATCCTTTGTGCATACAAGATTTTGAACAAGTACCACAAGAAGAGTTTTGTGCTATGACAATTATGAGAGCCAAACAAACAAAGATCATCTTAAAACTTGGTTTCAACTAGTCGTTATGTTACAACACTACTCCATTTTTCAACATTCTTTCTCATCAAATCTTTATGATCAGATAATTTTTCATGTCCAAACATTCATTAAAATATATTTTTCAAATTTGGATATGAGTTTACTTATGATCTTGTTACGAAAATGAATGCATTGGAAATTCTCTTATACTTGAGAGAATGAATTATTTTTCTGAAATAGAATAGGATAGAATAGAATAAATAAACAAGTAGAATGAATTCACAATAAGACTTCCATAATAATTTGTTAGGCCCTATACTACTAGTGTAGCCCCTTATTGTTATTAGTACAACCCCCTTATTATATTGATGTACCCATGTAGTGCCCATATTGTTACTATTGTGCCCCATAGAAGCCCACTATTGTTATTATTGTGCCCTTACATTATTATTGTTATGTCGTCTCTGATTATATTATGACCCCTTAGACTCCTATATATAGAAAGGAGGTCTTTTCATTTGTATCATCCAAGAATTTTTCATTTGTGTAATGTAAAGGAGGTTGCCCCCTCGAAGAGGCTGAATTCTAAGGAGTTCAACTATCTTTTCTATATTTTTGTGAGCTGGTTTCATAACATTTGGTATCAGAGCTTTGGATTCTAGGGTTTTGATGCTCCAAATAGGTCATTGTGGCATTTTCGCTATAACTTTTTTCTGCAACGTTTCAAAAGCAAAAACAAAAACCCATTTGAGACGAAATCGCACTTAACCTCGGGTCCAAATTTCAGAGCTTTTTGCGCTATATTTGCAGATATATGATCTGAGGAAATTGGTCTTTTGCAGACTCCTGAATTACATTCCAAACAGGTGACCTGGGGAAAATCGTCATAACTTTCTCTCTGAGCATCGCATTGAAATTTTGTAAGAAGGTACAGAAAGAGGACGGACTCTAGTTTCATGTATATATTTTTTAGAGCCAAAGGTCGAAACAGTGACACGTGGCATGTCGTACAAGTTCGCTCTACTGAACTAGTCTATAATCAGGTCACTGTGGGAGATTTGGCATAACTCTTCCTTGGAAAATCCAGTTTGGATCAGACTGGTGGCATTGGAAAGAGGATGCAGAGGGCTACTACAGGTCACAATTTCAGAACTTAAAGATCTGAAAGTACAGAGTTACAATTGTTTCAAGATCGAGCTCCTAAAATCAAGAAAAAGCAAGATGAGGAAGTTTGATGGCAAGGATCCGGTAAATTGGATACTTCAGATGGAGCAATATTTTGATCTATATGGTGTACCACTATTACAAAAGGTATGTATTTCATCTTCATATTTAGAACCAAATCAATTTTTAGGGTATAAAGGGCTTTGTTCTCGTAAACAACTTGTTACATGGTCAATTTTCACGGAGGAAATGATAGCACATTATGAGGATACAAAGAGCGACACCTTCTTTAGAGCAACACCACAACAATTGGAAAGAGTTAAAGGGATTTGTGACATAGTGGAAAGTAAAATTATGGCAAAAAGGAAGTCTACCCCTCACAACTATAAAGATGGAAGTGTTGTTTCTCCTAGCCTTCCACAACCTACAAAGGTTACACCACAACAATTGGAAGAAAAAAGAGAAAAAGGGCTTTGTTACAATTGTGATAGCAAATGCACTAAAGGTCATAACTATGCTGAGAAGAAATTATTTTACATAGAGTATGAAGAGGAGGAAGAAAAGGATCAAGAAACATCAAAAGAAGAGGATATACGCCAGGACCCAACCCCAGAGAAAGAAGAAATGAATCAGACCATATCTTGTAAAGCATTGGCAAGAATTACCACTCATCAAACTCTCAAGATAGAAGGACATATCAAGAAGAAAAAGGTGCAAGAAGAGAAAGATCACATCGAGAAAGAAGAAATGAATCCAACCATATCTTGTAATTCATTGCTCGGAATTACCACTCCTCAAACTATCAAGATAGAAGGGCATATCAAGAAGAAAAATGTTCAAGTGAAAGATCACATCGAGCATCAAGAAATGAATTTGACCATATCTTGTAAAGGATTGGAAGAAATTACCACTCTTCAAACTCTAAAGATAGAAGGACATATCAAGAAGAAAAAGGTTCAAGCAATGAAAGATCACATCGAGCATCAACAACAAGTTCTCCAAATTTTAAAGGATAACACGACTTTGGTGCAAAATTGAATGAAACAACAGGTGGATCAACATTTTAGTGAAAAATGTTTTGATGTAGGTGATTGGGTATTTTTACTGCTACATTTCAAGCAAGCTATTTATGAGAAGGAAATGTTGGCAATACTATATGCACTTAAGAAATGGCGACCTTACCGAATGGGAAGATAGTTCAAGGTAAAAATGGATCATGATAGTCTTAAATACTTTTTAGAACAACTATTATCTTTAGAAGAACAAAAAAAATTGCTCACAAATATGTTGGGTTATGACTTTGACATCATCTATAGAAGAGGGAAGAAAAATTTTGTTGCAAATGCACTCTCAAGAAAGGATGAGGATGTGGAAGCATTGTTTTCTGCTATTTCTATTATCCAACCAGATTGGATAAATGAAGCAAGGGATGAATGGAAGAAGGACGAAGAAGTATGGCCACTCATTCAAAAGTTGCAGAAGATCCCTATTCAAAAAATATTTCCAAAACTTGAAAAGGAAGGAAAATCATATTGGAATCTGGAGCAGACACAGAAACAAGAACCCGACAGCTATGAAATCGATCAATTTCCGAGTATCTCATCAAGTGGAAGAGCTTACCCACTAAAGATTCCACATGGGAGGACAAGAATTTTATACAGAAGCATCAAGAACTACTCAAGCATTGAGGAAAACAATTTTTGAAGGAGAGGGGCATGTTAGGCCCTATACTGCTAGTGTAACCCCTTATTGTTATCAGTACAACCCCCTTATTATATTGATGTACCCATTTAGTGCCCATATTCTTAATATTGTGCCCCATAGAAGCCCACTATTGTTATTATTGTGCCCTTACATTATTATTGTTATGTCGTCTCTGATTATATTATGACCCCTTAGACTCCTATATATAGAAAGGGGGTCTTTTCATTTGTATCATCCAAGAATTGTTCATTTGTGTAATGTAAAGGAGGTTGCCCCCTCGAAGAGGCTGAATTCTAAGGCGTTCAACTATCTTTTCTATCTTTTTGTGAGCTGGTTTCATAACATAATTTTGTTTCAAATTGTCATGAATATTTCTTCAAATCATTGTTCAATATTCATTTGAAAGAACTACATGGCAAAATGCAATAAGAACAATCATATTTTGGGTAAACATATTGGATCATTTTTAAATCATGTTCTTTTACATATCTCTTGAAATCTAGTTTTGGAATCCATTTTGAGATTTTCAATTTATGTCACAAATAAAAATGTGATCAAAATCAAAGCTAGGTCTCAAGTGAAATGTTGAGGACAAAGTTAGTACAACCTATATTTGAGGTGTCCAATGGAAACATTTTTACCTGAAATTCATAGGGAATATAGCCCTTGGAATCTAGTTTCCAAATCAATTCGGATCACTTCAATTAGGGATCATATGAAAAATTTATTCTTGAAATACTAATTGTTTCTCGAAAAATATGCATGATGACAATTCTAGGTCTTGACTGTTCATTAGCATATTTGACATACCAAATAATATTATTTTCAAAACCTGTTTATATGGGAGATATATATTCAAGTATTGTTTAATACACAATTTTAATCATCCCATTTGGAGGTCAAATAAAAAAGTTATGCCACATTTAGTGACTACATGTCTTCAAAACAGCATAGTAAAACTGCCTCCTAGGTCTGTTCATCACAAATTTTGTGATATCAAACCTAATGATTTTTAAAACTTGTTTATATTGGAAATATTAAAATTAATCTACTTTAATCTCCAAGTGGAATAATATTTATCCGATCTTTATCGAAGAAGTTACACTTCAAATAGTAACTGATGGTCTAGTTAAAAATTAACAAGAAGATCTATCAAACATGACACTCCTTATAATTTTTACCATATCATTTTAAACTATTTTGAAAACATATTTATACTGGAGATATCCATATGAATTCACTTCAACTTGGCTTTGGAAACACTCTAATTGGATATAAAAAGAATATTTTATAAACAAAATACCGCTAGAAGGTCTAGGCTGGCCACCATTCCTCAAGGGGTAAATAAATGCATTTTTTTTGTATATCATCTTTGGACTTGTTTTCTAAGCAATGCTTGTAATGATTTACATATTTATTGGAAGAAGAGAGATTGTAAACCTCTCTTCATCCATCATCTAATATTGTATTGCAAGCAAGTGCTATGTTTTTGCAAGTCATAAGAAGAATGAAGGAGTGAACTCCATGGATGAAGTACACCTCAAAGTCAATTTTAAAGTCATATTTGATGCAGGAGCATCGGGACGGGCCATCAATGTGGGAAATTGCCCACATGTTGTGGCTTGACAAATCGGATTTCATTTGCTGTTGATTGTAGTATTACTATGAAAGTCGAGTTCACAATTAGTTTGTTATTGTAATAAGTGAAATCTCTCCATTTAGTGATAAGATTTGTTAGGCGCATCAAAATATTTCTATTGGAATAAATTTATGTAAGATTACCTTATCTATCTGTTAGAGTAATTAGTGGAAAATATGTAGACAAATTGTAACCAGCGAGGGGATTCTCCGTAGAAGAACTGGCCATGGAATCCGCAACAGCATCGAAACAAATCCTTACCGCCACTCATATTCGGTAATTATTATAACAGAAGCTAAAGAAGGGGCGATTCTGGTGGCAATTATTTGTAAACTGAAGATCACTGACAGTTAATACTTTGGAGCGTATCAACGCCAATTCCTCGTGGGAAATCTTGATTCAGAGCGCCTGAAATCTGGTAAATTGTTATAAACATATGTGTTATATAGCTGTTCTGACCGCTGATTGTGGCAAATATAGCTGTGTTGGACCGGAATATCAGTCAATCATCGAACCTGTATTAATGAGCTAGAAGAAGGCGAATGGGGAGTGAGATAAAAAAAAAATAAAAATCCAACTGAGATATGGCGGGGAGACGCGTATTCCTTGGAAAAATTGCGGTCAAGGGGGAATGGAAAGAGACCGACCACATTTTGTTAAAAAAAACAGTAATCTATAATCGACATTCGGGGATGGAATGTAGAAGGAATTCTACAGATTAAGGCGCATTATGTAATTGTATGTGATAGTCTGGAATTGGCTCAGAGATCGATAGTGTGATATTTTTTTATTATTATTACATACCAAAGTCTTTATATGCCTGGAGCTGTGTTCAACCAACGCTTTTTTCCAAAGTCTTTATATGCCTGAAGCTGTGTTCAACCAGCGTTTTTTTTAGTTATTTTTTATTCAGATAGTCATGTCTGTCAAATAAGGATCTGCGTTTTCAAATACTAAATGGGCCGAAGTGTTTGTTTTCCCTTTGGTTAAAACCAGTAGTTGTTATCTATTATGCGTGGGCAAAAGAATGTGATGTGCTGCGCCGGTAATGAAACAAGGAAGAATCCAGTTTTATGTTTGTTGAGAAACAGAGTTTCTATTTTGGTAGTTCGGCATTTTAGAAGTTAAGCAGATTGATATGTATGTATACTGAGATCTGTTGCTTGCAGATTGAGCTCAGAATTTCAGGTACATTATTTTTTTGGTATCAGAGCCAAAAATATACAGGTGTTTGCAGCTAAGATGCCGCCAAGGCGAGGAATTGGTCGAGGAAGACCAGAACCAAATGCAGTCCTGATAGAAGAAGTGCGAAGACTACGTGAACGCATGGAGACAATGGAAACAGCCCAGAGAAGAGCGCCTGATGAGGGAGTTGAAAGTTCTTCAGAAGAATCTGAGGAAGAAGCGGAAGCAGGAGAAGAAAATGAAACTGCCAAAGTCCTCAAGATGCTGGCAAAAGTTGGAAGCAAACCCAAGATAGAAATTCCTATGTATGAAGGGAGTTTAAATGCCAAGGAGCTCATGGATTGGATCAGATCCATAGATCAGTATTTCGATTATGAAGAGGTTGAGGAGAATAGGAGGGTGAAGTTTGCAGTCACTAGACTGAAGGGCCATGCAGCCATCTGGTGGGACGAGTTACAGACATCAAGAACGCGAAAGGGGAAATCTAAGATCAAGCAGTGGGATAAAATGGTAAGCAAACTGAAAGCCAAGTTTTTGCCTAAAGACTATCATTTGAATCTTTTTAAGCAGATGCAAAATTTGAAGCAGAAAGGAATGTCTGTTAAAGAATATACTGAAGAATTTTACAGGTTAAGCATCAGAACAGGGCATGTAGAAGATGATCTGGAGAAAGTAGCCAGATATGTTAATGGGCTAAGGTATGAGATCCAAGACGAGATTAGCCTGTTAAGTTTGAAAACTGTTGAAGATGCCTATCAAGCAAGTTTGAAAGCAGAGGAGAAAATATTGCGGAAACAGAGTCAAAGAAACAGAGGAAAGAGCTCAGCAAGAGGTAGAGGATCAGTCAAATCCAGAGGAACACAACATCAGTTTGAAGCAGGAAGTTCAAGCAGCAGATCACCACAGATGGGTGACTCTAGTAGAGGGAGATTCGCGCCCAGAGGAAGAGGGCGGGGAAGAGATGTTAGGTGTTATACCTGTGGAGAATGGGGACATATGTCGTGGGACTGTCCTCATAACAAATCAGCAAGCTAGAGGGGTGCAAATGTGGCTGAGGCAAAGCCGGAACCACCTCGACTTGTAGAGAAGGAAGAACCACCGGAGGAAGGTGAATCATTGTTGCTTAGAAGGACTTTGTTGAGATCAGAAAAGGAGATTGGAGAACCTGCGCAAAGAAAGAATTTGTTCAGAACTACATGCAAATCGAAGGGTAAGTGTTGTAAGGTTATAATTGATAGTGGGAGTACTGACAATCTTGTGTCTACAGAAATGGTGGAAAAGCTTGGGTTAACAAAGAGAGCACATCCTGTACTTTACAAAGTATCTTGGCTTCAGAAGGGTCATCAAGTCATCGTGACAGAACAGTGTAATGTGGAAATGCAGATTGGTTCATACAGAGATGTGATTTTATGTGACATAATGCCCATGGACGTATGTCACCTGTTATTGGGGAGACCATGGCAATTTGACCGAAAGGCGATTCATGATGGAAGAAGAAATACATACACCATAGAAAAGGATGGAGTTAAGCATACGTTGCTGCCAGTGAAGAATGATGCTGATAAAGAGCTGCCTGAAAATAATATTATGTTGATCAGTGGCAAAGAATTTCTACAAGAGGTGGATAAAAGCGCAGAGATGCATTTTGCTATCGTGGGAAGGCCAAAGGTAATTTTAACCTCCACAAATTTACATGATTTGCCTGAAGAAATTCAATCTGTGTTAAATAGTTACATGGATATCATTGTGGATGAATTACCAAATGAATTACCACCGATTAGAAGTATAAGTCACCATATCGACTTAATACCAGGAGCAAGTCTACCTAATAAAGCTGCATATAGACTAACTCCTCAGGAAAATGCAGAAGTTGCAAGACAGGTTCAAGAACTGATGGACAAGGGGCTGATTCGAGAAAGTCTGAGTCCGTGTGCTGTGCCAACGGTGCTTAGTCCGAAAAAGGGAGGAGAATGGCGCATGTGCACCGATTCCAGAGCTATCAACAAGATAAAAGTCAAGTATAGATTTCCTTTTCCTAGGATGGATGATTTAATGGATTGTTTAAGTGGATCCAGGTACTTTACTAAGATAGATCTGAAAAGCAGGTATCATCAGATCAGAATTCGGGAAGGCGATGAGTGGAAAACCGCTTTCAAAACCAACAGTGGATTGTATGAGTGGTTAGTGATGCCTTTTGGGCTCACTAATGCGCCCAACACATTCATGAGACTAATGAATGAGGTTATAAAAGAATACACAGGTAAATTTGTTGTTGTTTACCTTGATGATATCCTAGTTTTCAGCAAAAGTAAAGAGGAGCATTTGGAACACTTGAAGTTAGTTTTGAAAACTCTGCAGAAAGAGAAACTACTAATCAATCTGAAGAAATGTAGTTTCATGAAAGAGGAGCTGGTATATTTGGGATTTGTGATTTCCAGAGACGGTTTGAAAATGGATCCGGAAAAGGTACAAGCAATCAAAAACTGGCCTACTCCCAGGAGTGTCTTTGAGGTAAGAAGTTTCCATGGACTTGCTAGTTTCTACCGAAAATTTATAAAGGGATTTAGTCAAGTTTGTGCACCAATCCTTGAGACAATCAAGGAGGTCAATCAGCCATTTCGATGGACAGAAGCAGCTGATAGGAATTTTAATTTGTTGAAAAGAAAGATAACAGAAAAGCCTATTCTAGCCTTACCAAATTTCGAGAAAGTCTTTCAAGTGGAAACCGATGCAAGTGGAGAAGCAGTTGGTGCGGTGCTAAGCCAAGAGCAAAGGCCGATAGCATATTTCAGCGAGAAGTTAAATGATGCAAAGAAAAAATATTCTTCTTATGATAAAGAATTTTACGCTATTGTGCAGGCATTAAAAAAGTGGAGGCATTACTTGCTACCGAAGGAGTTCATCTTATATTCAGACAACCATGCTTTGCAGTTTATTAATAATCAGCCAAAGCTAAATGAGAAGCATGCCAAGTGGGTGGAATTTATGCAAAGTTTCACTTTTGTAATAAAGCATAAAAGTGGTAAGTCTAACAAAGTGGCGGATGCATTGAGCAGAGTAAGTTTTCTTTTGCAAGAATTTAAAGTGGGTGTTGTAGGTTTTGATGAAATGATAGAAATGTACAAGGATGATGAGGATTTTAAAGACGTCTACACAACAGTGCAGAATCCGGTGAGAAATAACAGAAGTCAATGGATGGATTACCTTGTTCAAGGAGGCCTGTTATTTAAAAGCAACAAATTATGCATTCCTAAATGTTCCATGAGAGAGAACATCATTAAAGAGAAGCATAGTGGAGGATTGTCTGGTCATTTTGGACAAGACAAAACTTTCGCTCAGGTGAATGCTTTTTATTATTGGCCTAAAATGCAAACTGATGTTAAAAAGTATGTTGAGAAATGCAGGGTATGCCAGTATGCCAAAGGAAGGAGTCAAAATACCGAACTATATCATCCATTGCCCATACCAGATCGACCATGGGATGCAGTGAGTATGGACATTGTTTTGGGTTTGCCAAAAACTCAGAGAGGAAACGATTCTATTTATGTTGTTGTAGACAGATTTTCTAAAATGGCTCATTTTATTGCTTGTAAGAAGACTAATGATGCCACACACATAGCAAATTTGTTCTTTTCAGAGATTGTAAGATTGCATGGTTTGCCTGTAAGTATTGTATCAGATCGAGACACTAAATTTGTAGGGCATTTCTGGAGGACACTTTGGAAGAAACTGGGAACTAAACTCAGTTTTAGTTCAGCTTACCATCCTCAAACGGATGGTCAAACTGAAGTTGTAAACAAAAGTTTGGGGAATATATTAAGAAGTTTAGTACATCAGAATCCCAAACAGTGGGATTTGGCATTAGCTCAAGCTGAATTTGCTTACAATGACACACCAAACCGAAGCACTGGAATGAGTCCATTTCAGATTGTCTTTGGAATGCATCCGAGAGGAGTATATGAGCTAAGAGACTTGGGGAAACAGGAAGCTAGAAGTGCAAGTGCTGAAGATTTTGCTGAACAAATGCAGAAGCTACAGGAAGAGGTTAAAGGTAAACTACAGGAAAGCAGCAAGAGATACAAGCAGAGAGCAGATTTGAGAAGGAGAGAAAAAGAGTTTCAGGTAGGAGATTTGGTCATGGCATATTTGAGAAAAGAGAGATTTCCTACAAAAACTTACAATAAGCTGAAACTGAAGAAGATAGGGCCATGTAAAATCAAAAGGAAATTTTCAGCCAATGCATATGAGATTGAGTTGCCGGAAGGGATCGGAATATCTCCCATTTTTAATATTGCAGACTTGTATCCATTCAGAGAGGCAGAAACAGAATTGCAGACTGAAGCTACAGGTGATGAAGTTCAAACTGTGGATTGGAAAGAACAGGTACCAAAAACATTCAAGAAAGAAGTTGAAGCTATTTTAGATCAGAGGATATCCAAGAAAACTCGAGGGCAGACATATTTTCAGTATCTTGTCAAGTGGAAAGAGCAGCCAGCGGAAGATTCCAGTTGGTTGACAGCAACTGAATTGCAGAAATATGGCATAAATCTTGAAAGTTTAAAGAACCAATCTTTTCTTCTCCGGGAGTCTGATGCAGGAGCATCGGGACGGGCCAGCAATGTGGGAAATTGCCCACATGTTGTGGCTTGACAAATCGGATTTCATTTGCTGTTGATTGTAGTATTACTATGAGAGTCGAGTTCATAATTAGTTTGTTATTGTAATAAGTGAAATCTCTCCATTTAGTGATAAGATTTGTTAGGCGCATCAAAATATTTCTGTTGGAATAAATTTATGTAAGATTACCTTATCTATCTGTTAGAGTAATTAGTGGAAAATATGTAGACAAATTGTAACCAGCGAGGGGATTCTCCGTAGAAGAACTGGCCATGGAATCCGCAACAGCATCGAAACAAATCCTTATCGCCACTCATATTCGGTAATGATTATAACAGAAGCTAAAGAAGGGGCGATTCTGGTGGCAATTATTTGTAAGCTGAAGATCACTGACAGTTAATACTTTGGAGCGTATCAACGCCAATTCCTCGTGGGCAATCTTGATTCAGAGCGCCTGAAATCTGGTAAATTGTTATAAACATATGTGTTATATAGCTGTTCTGACCGCCGATTGTGGCAAATATAGCTGTGTTGGACCGGAATATCAGTCAATCATCGAACCTGTATTAATGAGCTAGAAGAAGGCGAATGGGGAGTGAGATAAAAAAAAATCCAACTGAGATATGGTGGGGAGACACATATTCCTTGGAAAAATTGCGGTCAAGGGGGAATGGAAAGAGACCGGCCACATTTTGTTAAAAAAAACAGTAATCTATAATCGGCATTCGGTGATGGAATGTAGAAGGAATTCTACAGATTAAGGCGCATTATGTAATTGTATGTGATAGTCTGGAATTGGCTCAGAGATCGATAGTGTGATATTTTTTTTTATTATTACATACCAAAGTCTTTATATGCCTGGAGCTGTGTTCAACCAACGTTTTTTTTCCAAAGTCTTTATATGCCTGAAGCTGTGTTCAACCAACGTTTTTTTTTAGTTATTTTTTATTCAGATAGTCATGTCTGTCAAATAAGGATCTGCATTTTCAAATACTAAATGGGTCGAAGTGTTTGTTTTCCCATTGGTTAAAACTAGTAGTTGTTATCTATTATGCGTGGGCAAAAGAATGTGATGTGCTGCGCCGGTAATGAAACAAGGAAGAATCCAGTTTTATGTTTGTTGAGAAACATAGTTTCTATTTTGGTAGTTCGGCATTTTAGAAGTTAAGCATATTGATATGTATGTATACTGAGATCTGTTTCTTGCAGATTGAGCTCACCTTGACAGATGTGAAGTACATGTCTGGACTGAAGAATAACTTGATATCGGTCGCAATGTTGGAGGACAAAGGCTAAGATGTTGTCTTTAGTAAGGGAAAGGTTTTCCTTAGACACATCACCACGAGACAGGTGAAACAGATCGATTCATGATTCAAGAACCTATATGCTCTTGAGGTTCAATATGCATGCAAAGCCTTGAGGAGCAAGGCAAATGTTAGAGACTTGGTGGTTGAGAGGGAGAGTAAATTACCTCTCAACATGCAGCCCCAAAATAAGTCTCGGACAATTGTGGAGGAGCCACAATTGTAGAAGTAGAGAGGAGACCGAGTGAAGAGATCCACTCATGCAGATACCTCCATTAGGGGGGAATTTCAATCCAAATGGGTAGAGGGATCACATGTAGCCATACCTCCAGGTGTGAGGTGGGGCGATGTGAAGTGATACTCCCATAAACACTGAAATTGGGTTGGGTCCATTGAGAGGTTTTATATAATGGATCGTACCTTGCTACGGAAGCCCAAAGTACATAGTAGCGGGAAGAATCAGTGGGATTTATGTAGTCAGAGATCAAAGTGATAGAGGCTAGAGCAGTCAGATACTGAAGAGCGCAGAGACGGATTGACACCAGTGCAGAAAGGAAGAGTCAGCAAAAGAGCAAAGTTTTCAATTGACAAAGGCAATAACAGTCAGAAACTTTGATGACAGATGCATCATATTGATTTAGGTTGGATGTTTTTTTTTGTTTCTAGAGTTGTTGGAGCAACAACACTAGAGAGAAGTGTTGCATGCATAACATTCCTAAGGTTCATGATCAGATCGAGTTGAATTCCTTTCTTGTTGAGAGGGAGTGTTGAAAATAGCAGCAAGAAATGATAAAAATATAATCTAGATATTCCAATTTTCATTTGTCCTCGAATTAAAATTGTGAATTAAAATCAAATTTAGTCTCACCAACTACTTGGAAATAATTAATTAATCCATTATGGATTAATTAGTTGGAGAAATTCCAGTTATAAGTCTTTCTGAAGTCATGCAACAATTATCCCTTAAATTAAGGAGATAAGATTGAGTTATATTTGAGTTGTAATTAGTTAGCTCAGTTTACTGAGTTAAGTTTAGTTAAATTAGTTCCAAACTGTTTGAGGAACTAATTGTGAGTTATCAGTTAGTTGATGCATGCATGGACTCAACCAGTGTACTCCAAATAACTGAAGATTCCCTCATCAGAAACTCATGCATGTCTATTCTAAGAAAGACACAATAAAGCTAAATGTCAAGGAAAATGTACTATCAGTTGCATGTGTTTTCATATAAAGGAAACTCATGCATGTAGTCAAGGTAAGGTTCCTTGAGGATTGTGCAGTTCTGACAGGGTGTGAGATCAGTGTTCCACTTGGTTGAGAGTTTTCCACTTGGTAACAAGAGGATCACCCAGGAGAAACATCGCAAGAAAATAGGAGCTTGGAGGGCAGAGGAGAAGGCTTGTGAGAAGCTTTGATTTCCTGTGAGCATATATGAGGATTGTACTGAGAGCTGGTTAGCTGCGAGAGCTAAGGTTTTGTATAATCTCTATGTATCTCCACCTTGTATGATAATACAGATAGTGGGGTTTTTAGCTGAGGCTTTCCCCAAAGTATTTTCATGTGTATTGTGCATTGATTCTTCTTCTTCTAGTTATATGTGTTCAACTTTGATTCATCTTGATCTTTAAGCTTCCGCAAATTGATAGTAGAAGTATATTATATTATTTTGCTTTGGTTATATTGCATTATCGGGTTAATCTACAGTCAAATTTTCTACATAGTCTTAGAGCAAGATTTGTAGAGAATTTTCAGAATTTCTACATCTTACTCAACATGGGCACCTAGTGGCATATCACAGTGAGACACTTTCAGACACAATCCGAAAGTATCCCACCTATGACAAAGAGATATATTCCATTGTGCGGGCCTATCGACAATGGAACCATTACATTATGGGGAAGGAAAAAATCATCCACACAAACCAATGGTCCCTGCAGCTCATATAGACACAAGGAAAGTTGTAGAACAATCACCATCATAAATGATCCACATACCTGCAACAATTCCATTTGAAAATTAAGTATAAGATGGGAAACACCAATAATATTGCAGACTACCTTAGTTGACCGTCGGTCATGGCGCTGACCACTGTGCTCGACTCTTGTGAACACAAGACTTCGAGGTGGTCACATCTTTAAAAGAGCAATCCAGTATTCGGCAACACATACCAGATGCTCCCTGAAGGCAAGAAAGTTCCTAATTTTAACCGCAAGGGTTCACTATTTTGCTAACTAGGACACCTATGTGTTCCTTCAAGTGAGCATGCCAAAATTATTTGGGAGGCGCACTACAGTAGGGTCACCAGACATTTCAGAGTAGAGAAAATAGTGGCACTGTTGCAGAAGTATTTTTATTGGTTAAACCTTCGACAAGATGTTGGGAATTACATCAGAGATTGCACTTCCTGTGCCATTCCCAAGCTGACCATCAAGAAGCAAGGCCTAATATACTCCTCTGCCTTCTCCTAGTCAGCCTTGGGAATACATCTCCATGGATTACATGAATGGCCTTCCTTCTACGAAGCATGGAAATGACTATTTTTTTGTGGTCGTCGACAGATTCTCTAAGATGGCCATTTTGGCGGCCTGCAAGAAAAGTATCACATCAGAAGCCATTGTTAAGCTCTTCTTTGAATGAGTGTAGATACAATTTGGGATACCATAGTCCATTATCTCAAATCAAGATAGTAGGTTCCTAAGTACATTTTTTTCAAGACTCTGGTTGATGCTAGATACAAATCTCACTAAGTCCATGACCTTCCACCCCAAACTGATGGCCAAACAAAGGTCGTCAACAGGATGATCGTGCACATTATGCACATGTACAACTCAAAGAATCCATGCACATGGGATGAAATACTCCACTATTTCAAACACAATTACAACATATCCCTCCATAGATCAACTATCCACAACCCCTTTCAAGTGGGATTGGGATTCCAGCCACTATGTCCCATTGCTGTGGCCATACCATTTGCAACTACTTAGGTAGATTTGGTTCATGTCCAGGCCGATGTTGATAGAGTTAACAACTTCATTGGGCACATTCAGTACATCTGCCATAGTTCCATGACATATTGGACAGAGTTAATGCTACAAATAAGCAACGTCGTGATTAGCATCGAGTGTCACACATGTTCTAGGTGGGCGACAAAGTTTGGTTACATTTGCAGAAGGAGCATTTAGTTAGGGACCGCCACAAGCTTTGCTCACTCTGATATGGTCCTTACACCATCACTAAGGTTGCAGGAGACAATTATTTGGAGCTCACCATTCCCTCATTCCTTAGCTTGCACCCAATTTTAATTGTGGACTGCCTTTGGCCATACTTTCCACCATTACTAGACACATCAAACAGTAGAACAACTCACACCAACAGAGCTAAACCCAGACTACATGGAACATGCCACAACTAATCGGATCATGGACATGAAAATCAAGAACACTCACTAGGAGAAGATCTAATTATATCAAGTTGTCAAAGATGGCCAACTCCTGCACCAAGGCAAGAAGCTCACAAAGTACCAAGTTCAGCCGAAGTTTTCCCATCTCATGGAGGCACTCAATGCAATGGGGACTATTGCTTTCTAAGGGGGAGGACTGATCCAAGTGGATATTGGTAGCCACACGCCTATTCCACTTGGACCCCCACCATTGTTTCTTTTCAATTTACTTAATTGTAGCAGAACTTACTATTTTTGGCAGTTTTTCAGGTCCTAAACCTTCAGAGCCATTTTGAGGGACTAAAGACGTTTTTAGGGAAAACAGAGACATAAAAAAAGTGTGAAATTTTTTAGTAAATGTTTATTTTTTTGGCCTCTTCTTCAAGATCTTCGAAATGAGGTATTATGATATCCAAATCGATATCTTATGGCGAAGTTACAACCCTGGGAACTTGGGGTTCCAACTTACCCGAACAGGGCCCACAAGCTTTTGGAACTTCATCTCCTAGGGATAGGTTGTTGGATGTTTAGGGTTTCTCATTGTTTCTCCATGATAAAAGGGCCACTTAGCCTCAATGTACAATTCAGAGGCATGTAGCCGCGACATCTCTTTTAAGAGATAAGCTACGATCGCCCGAACTAGTTTATTTCCATTTTGTATGTAAGCATATTTCAATTCTTTGATAATAATGAAATGAAGTCTTATTTCTGATGCATATCTGTGTTTATGTTTGTATATGTATTCTGTTGCATTCATGTATAATTCTGGATCAGTGGTATCATAACAGCCTGCTCTTTCTCTATTTTTCTTTGCATGTCCTTGTTGACGGTGCTAGACCCGCCAACATTCAGGGGATCACCCCGGTATGAAGTCCCAACTAGACCTCACATCGTTTGGTGTGGGAGTCCCATCCGGTATGATGGCCCGGTTGCCATTGTCTTAAGGATTTTCCTCAACTCTTGCTTGTTAGCACATGAGAGTGGTTTGCTTCGTCTTCGAGAAGTGAGGTTTGTGTGTCTAGTGATTTCTAGTGTCACTTGTGTCAATGGTTCTTTCACTGTAGAGGGAGAGGGTGAGAGTGAGTCCCAAGTCGGCTGGGAGGAAGCCCCAACTCTACTAGGAACACACAACACAACAGGATGTGCACAACTTCCAAAGGAATAGTCCACATGGATGCGACAGTCACAACACACAAGGGAAGATAACACGTAAAAAACTTAGTGGATGAGTCCGCACGATTGCGACAGTTGTTACAACAAGTTTTATGTGAAAGATTTGTCTGATGTCCGAGGAGATAGACACCACACGCGAGACAACGTTAACAACATATACAACGCCTTTTCATTAACAGATTATGTATTACAACAAGTGAAATGAGTTCAAGTGTTCAACACAGGTTAAAGCAACATGCATCACAAGTGTTCAAGATTAGTCTTACAATAGTTACAATACATGTGTGAAAACGTGATGGCCTATTAGCAGGCTTCTGAATTAAGCGAAAGTTCCAAGACACATCGTTACACCATACATCACTAACCCCATGGGCGGGGCGTTGGAGCCACTACTTACTCCTTAAAGAAAAGATTACAGACTCTCAAGGCTATGTGGGAGGAGCTGAGGTGAAAAATCCTTTGCATGTACAACTGAGGGGGTATTTATATCAAAGGGTGAAACTAACCCTTGTGGATGTTCGACTACCCTCATGACTGTTTGACTTCCATGACTTTCTGACTTTACCACGTTACATTACATTAATTTACAATATGGCCCACAGTAGAGATGTGGACGACATGACTCGACATGGCAGTGTTGGTACATTCGTGCTGCAGTGCTGCTGGGTGATGGATGTCTTCATGGTGTGTCACAACTTTTCCTCTGCATGGCAAAGTGCGCGGATTCTTCGATGGTCGTTGGTTCGCTTTATGTTGCTTTTGCACGTTGCTCCTTGCTTGTATGTTGGAAGGATTAACATGTTCGTCTGTTTGCGAAAGGTTCATGTTCGTCCGTCTGTCCGTCCGTGAGCACATCTTTCATGTTTGCTCATCCATCCGTCCACGAACACATCTTTGCATGATCATCTGTTCACGATCATATCTCTTCGCATGCATCGTTTGTTCGTCTGTTGGTGAACCTGTCCTTCTGCATGTGCTCCCTTTGTTTATCCCATTCATCATCGTGCCATGTTTGTTTGTGTACCTATACCTATAGTCACTCATGACAAGACGACATCAAATCCAAAAACCTTTGTTTCTACCATGATACATGATCATTTCGGATGCAGGTGACTGAGAGAGGTAACAAGGTTGCGAGGCGGGATGGAGGCTTCGGGCACTGTTGATGGAAACTGCAAAAGAGTCACTGGGTGATGAAGATGGGAAATATAGATCGACAGTGACTGTCTGCAAGGTCTTGCTAAGTTGGAGGACAAAACTGTGCAACTTTTGAGAGGAACACTCCGGGCTGCGGGGAGGCAGGGTAGGAAAAATCTATGCATTTTTTGGAATGAGTGGGCAGCGAGGCTTGGCAACAAAAACAACACAATTTTTTTGGAGGAGCAGGTCAGGCTGCAAGGAGGGTTGGCAGACAAAATTTGCACAAATTTTTTGAGGAACATGCCGGGAGCTTGGCAGCCAAACTTGCGCAATTCCTGGAGGGAACTAGCAGTTGGCTATTGGGTCACTGGCAGTAGGAACTGAACAATTCCTCAGGGGAACTGACAGTCAACTGTCGGGATCTTGGCAGCAGAAAATGCGCAATTCCTGGAGGGAACTGGTAGTCTATTGCTGGCGAGAAAAACTACGCTAGTGTTGGGAGGTCGACCTGCTGATCACCTCTGCGCAATTTATGAGCTGAGTGGACTGCTAGGCAGCAAAGGGCTTTCTCATGGAAACTGTGCAGTTTTCTGGGTGAGCAGTCGACGATCAGTTGTTGGGAGGATTGGCTGGAAAAACTAAACAATTTTCTGAGGGAGACAAGGAGAGGCACTAGGTGTCTGTCCGGCCTATCTGTGCAATTTTCTTAGCCAACAGAGTGGGCAATATCTGCATTTTTTGTGCAATTTTTGAGAGGAATGAGTCTCAGGGTGGCTACCGGGTCAAATTCTCAGGTTGACAAGCATGAAAGCTGATTGATTTGCTTGCAGGTAGTGCAACTTGAAATGACTTGCTATGTGTTTATGCATTGTTCTGGGTGACAGTCGATCGAGTCGATAGCGGGGTGATGGTCTAGTTGTCGCAGTGGATTCTGGTTGTCAGAACTTCAGCAAAATGACTTAGTGTGTGAAGGAGTGAAAGATGCATATGTGATCTTGCAAACACACACCCGCATGACTCGACGATTAGACGACTCAAACCATCCAGACACACATGTTCAACATAACTGATCGACGATGCAAGCGACGAGCTCGACACTTGTGATTGATCGTTGATCGACCGTGACAATGCTTGCACGACAATGAATGTGACTCCGTGTGTGAATGTGACATATGTTTTCATAGCGAACACAACATGTACACATGGAGCAAAGACCTTGAGCATGGCCCGAACATGGTCGCAAGCATGACTTTGACATCAACATGCAAAACTTGGATGAAATTAACAAGCAAGGTGGACGCAAAGACTCACACAAGCTCACGTAGTGAACTCCAGTGTGTGTAGCCATCAAATGAAACTCTCAAGGGAGGCTCTGAAATGGGTGCAGGCCAAAATTTTGGAGGGTGGTTATAGCTGCTACAACAGTCCCCAAAAGGGTAAGGTTATAAGGAGTTGAGGCTTGAACTAGTTGATCCTTTGCAAGACCAACATTTCAAACCTTGACGACCTCCCATGGTGGAAAAAAATGAAAAGGGTGTGAGTCATTGTTATACTAGAAGAGACTCAATACCTATTGCTGCAACTGAGGAGGAATGTGTTGATACAACTAGAACTGATGGGGTTGAGGATCAATATGACAAAGAAAAGTAGGAGAAGCATTCAAAGGAAGGCCCCTCTACATCTGAAATATCAGTTTTTACACCAGAGCCAAAACAAGAACCAATGAAATAATAGGAGAGAGAAGGACCAGTAACAAAAGAGCAGATAGAAGAACAAGAGGTTTTTACTTCACCAGGTAAGATAAAAATTGACTCTGTCATTCAAATTCAAAACCTGAGAAAGGAAAATGAGGAGTTAAAGAAACAAATTTCCTTGGTTAAACTAATAACTTTATTTTAAGAATGAAATTGGATTGGATATGTTGGCATAGGCTGTAGAAATGGCATCATCTATTGTCTCAAACAAACTTGGTAAGGGTTGACAAAAAATCCTTGAGGAGGTTAAAATCATGAAGATTGTTATTGTTTCAGTTGGAGTAAAAGTGGGGGAACGGGACAAATGATTTCAACCTGGTATTCCATAAGAACCTGTTGATGACATCATTGTTACACAAGAACTAGTAGTCGAAGCAGAGAAGGAAGAATAAAAACAGTCTGTTAATCCACAAGAATGTGTTTATGATGTTGTTGTTACACAAGAACCAATAGTTGAAATAGAGTAGACTAAAAATAAAAAGATTGTTGTACCACAAGAACCTGTCGATGTTGCTATTGTTACGCAAGAACCAATAGTTGATATAAAACAATAGTTGGAGAAAAGGGATCAGAAGGAGGATGTTGAAACATTTCACATTAAATTTGAAGATTTGATGAGGGTACTAGAGCAGTGGGAGAAATTAGTGCTCTTTCCCAAAGATGAAGTCATCTTCCTAAAGCAGCATGAGGAAATGGTCAATAAGCTTAAGAAGGAGTGGGATGAAAAATTAAGAATTGCATAATTTGTGAAAAATCATAAGGAGAGGAATCAAGCAATGAAAAACGTGAAGAAATTGCAAGAAAAGGTTAAGTTACAACAAGAAAAGGATCTCATTTATGATATCCTTAATGGCTTATTGTGTGGTAGACTTCCTTATCCTTCTTATCCTTCATATTTCCAATAATAACATTATCTCTTCCAATTAAAAACCTTGAAGGAAAAGCGACCATATAAGGCAAGAGGGATACACGACTTCCTGGAAACAATGCTAATTTCTCAGAACAACATTTGTTGTGCGAGTTGTACATGCATGATCTCGCTTGCTTTGGGGACAAATCATTCAACCTGACACCCTATGTGGGAGATTTACAATTCAGGGCTTTTGTTTCTTTTATGCAAAATGAGATAGGCTAGAAAGTTGCCCATGATACTGTAACAATTAATGAAGAATGGGTAGAATTGTTTATTAGAGAATAACCTTGTTCAGCTAAAGCTGTTGCACACAATTACAATAAAATATGGCAATTTCTAGCCACTAAGACACTATGGATGGACAATCGAGAATTAGTTCTACAAAGATGTGAGATAAATATACAAGGAATGAGAATTGGTGCCTTAGAAGGAAGCAGTTGAGATGGGATCTTTCCTGGAAAGAATTAAAGAAGCGAGACCCATATTGTTATCAGAATTTTGAGCAAGCACTTTCCAGAGTTCATCAGTATGTTGACTATATTAGGAGGAGTGGTGCAGGCTGGATAGGACTTAGATTCAAGTTCCCTCTTGTTTGGTTACCCACCTATCAGTATCAACATCCATATAGTATTACTAATAAGTTTTGGGAAGCAAAATTGGTTTATTTTCAAGGATACAGGGTCAGAGGTGAAGACATAGTAGGAAAATACAACCTCACACAACTTCATTCTTAGCATGTTAGGCATCAGTGACATGAGTCTGCATGAGGACATGCAGAAGCTTAAGTTAGGGGGAGATGTTGGGTCACAAAATTGTCATATTTTTCCTACTTATTTTCCTATTTCTTTTATCCCTTTTTGACCAACAAGACCATATCTTATTACTATAATAGCCCTTATTCACCTAAGTATGTCCTTTTTCACTTGTCACTTTCTTATTCCAATTCTACTTATAATTTGACATTAAAACTACTTTCTTAGACTGCTTTTATCATAAAACTAATGTATGGGTTGTTTCAGGTTTGGATGGTTTGTCGAAGCTTGTTGTTACAGGATTACATTTCAGTTCCTTTACCAATTTTGATTAATTAAGGTTCCAGGAGTTGTTGTTGTTACACAGACAATTGCTTAAGCACATGTTGCCTTTCCTAATCAGACTAGATCTAGGAGTGCGTCAAAGTCAAAAGAAATAACTCATCACTTGGAGATATTTGTGGAGCATCCAGATCATTTGGTTGAGATATTTTGTAACTCTATTTGTAATTAAAGGAAATTGTTATAGTTTTACCCCTCCATGGAAATAATTATGTAATTTTTAAGATGTCATTTTCTTTTAAGATCACATGAGAGTTGAAAGATCTCATGATGATCTTCCCATTGTAATTAAGATCTCTAAAAACAAGATTGTCTTCCTGCGTGGGCTAGAGCGAAGAATTGGAGTATAGGATTGGAAAGGGAAAACACCAGATATCTATAATCCTAATACTTTTATTAATGTAAATCACAAATTTGTGGTTCATTAATTCCCTTTGAGTTGTTCATGTGTTTTTTAGTACACCATCCCCTGTTGTTTGTTGTTACAGTTAATTCTGTGTTTAATTTAATTAGTTGCAATAAGCTTTGGATGGTGTGACAACTTAAGTCCTAGACTAGTCCCTCAGTTTAGTGTGGCAGTGAATTATTTGCTTTGTTGTTACAATTTGGATTGCACTTCCTTTTATGTGTGCATATTGAATGAGTGATGGTTTTCAGGAGTGTTGTGAGAGTGGTTGAATGATAGATTGCATAAATATTTCTTAATTATGTGATTGTTGTTACTATTGTTGTTATAGTTAATTTTGTGTGTAATTTAATTTATTGCAATAATCTCTGGATGGTGTGACAACTTAATTCCTAGACTATTCACTCAGTTTAGTGTAGCAGATAATTATTTACTTTGATGTTACAATTCAAATTGCACTTCCTTTTATGTGTGTAGATTGAATGAGTGATGGTTTTTAGGAGTGCTATGAGAGTGGTTGAATGAAAAATTGCACAAATATTTCTCATTTATGTGATTATTTTTTTTATTTTTAACAGAAACAGTTAGGGAGATATATTACTTTCTGGCCAAAATGCCATAATTCTGATTACAATGTGCAGAGCAATGTTTAGTGAGCTCTTTGCTCAAGTCCGGGATCTCTTTTCCTATGCTACGCCTGGAATTTTTACAAAATGACTTACGGGCAACCGCCTCAATTTTTCCAGAAATAAAGGTGCAAACAAACTGCTTCAGCAAGAGACAGTAAAACATAATCACCAGGAGATTAAGGTATGGGGTCCCAGCTTTCTTCGCCTTCTCTGAGGATGACTCCAAGGGGAAGAAGGGCTGCTTTATTAGCTTCCATGTCAGCCTCTTTGTTGTTTTCTCTCAGAACATGGTAGAAGTTCAAACTCTGGAAGGAATTTGAAAGGATTCTTGCTCTGGTGATCAATCTGGACAATCTAAGATCAGATGGGGAAGAGTTGTCAATAAAGATTTTTATGATGGTCTGCGAGTCTCCTATCACTATTGCATCCTTGATTCCAAGGGATATGAGCTGCTTCAGACCTTGGAAAAGGGCAGAGCTTCGGCTTGCATACTGGTGTTTAGTCCCACACCCCAGGCAAATCTGAGAATAATTTTGCCATCCGCTCTCTTGACAACACCACTTGCGCCCGATCTGCCCGGGTTGCCTTTGGCAGCCCCATCAAAGAAGAGAAAAGAGTGAACCTGTTTTGAACAGAAATCCAAGAAATCAGAGGCGTTGAGGCGAATTTGCCAGGCTTTAGGGAGGACGAGGGGCCTGACAGTTTTGATGAAGCAGAGATCCAAGGAATCGCACCACGCTGAGTCGCGGTCACACAGACCTGCCCCATCCAACTGATCTCCAACGCATTCCTTTAATTGCGTTTTAATTTTAATCCAGACAGATTTATAATCTCTCTTCTTATCCCTGAAGATCCTCTGGTTTCTCTCCAACCAGGTAAACCAGCAGATTAGCTTGGGGAGGATGCACCAGGCAGTTTTGATGTGAGCATTTTGGAGCGAGCCTCCAGGGTACAACGCCCTCCAGTTCGAAAATAGCTCAGGAATATTGGTGGGAAGAATGACATCCGCCTGCCAGGAGCCTAGCGCCGCGTTCCAGAGATTGCCCACAAAATTACAATGCAACATCAAATGCGCAACGGATTCTGACTGATTGCCACACAAAGAGCAGCGAGAAGGGCCATAATAACCTCTTTTGAGAAGTCTGTCGTCTGTCAATATGCACTGGTGACAAAGAATCCAACAAAAATAGTCTATTTTTGGTAACGAACTTTGATGCCAGACTCCTTTCCAAGGTTTCGGGTCAGAGGGAACATGTGGATGCACTAACAGCTGTCTATATCCCCGAGCCACAGAGTATCGCCCAGTCGATGAGCCCCAGCCATAACTGTCTTGCTTTCTGCTTCTCGTAGGGGCCTTAGCACTAAGGAATTCCAAGAATATAGAGAGATCTTTGGATAGGGACTGGGGAGTCACAAAATCTATCCAGCTGCGCCAGAAACCATTCTCCCATTTAGAAATGTCCCACAGAGTATTGTAACCCGAATTCTGCATCCAATCCTTCAACGCTGTCAGAGATCTATCATCAGACAGAGGATTGCAGCCCATAATACGATCCTCCTAGATTCTGATTTGCTTACCATTTCCAGGAATCCAATGCGCGTGATCCTTGATGAGGGAGAAGGATTTTGCACAAAGCTTTTGAATAGGCGAGCCAATATTTGTTCTGGGGTGATCAAGACATCTTTTCCTCTGCCCGCGGAAGAATTTTTTCCACAAAGCGATCTGAGCCCACCCCGGCTTTGGGGCTATAATCCTCCAGATCAATTTCACACCCAAAGCCAAGTTTTGCATGCTGATGTTCTTGAAGTTTAGTCTGCCTTCCAATCTGGCCATGGAAATTTTATTCCAGCTTAATAGAGGGATTTTCTTTTCGTTGGCTTTCCCGCCTTTCCAAAAGAATTTCCTGATATGATCCTCCATTTTCTTCATAATACCTGCGGGGGCCAGCATGACTGCAAATTGGTAAGTGGGGAGGCTGTTAAGGACAGCTTTGATTAGAACTAACTTTCCAGCCAGATTAAGCCAGTTAAAGCCCCAGGAATGTATCTTAGCCTCGAACTTTTCAAGCAAGGGCAGCCAATCTCTGTTGACAGCACGATGTAGAAAGATAGGAAGACCAAGATACTTGAAGGAGGACCAAGACGAGGAAACCGTGAAACCAAAACAACTGGAAATGGCCTTCAATGAGGAGGCAGGGGTATTCCAACAGTATATATGGCATTTACCTTTGTTTAGCTTACTTCCTGATTCTTCACAGTAAAGATCAACCACTTCTTTGAAGCTTTTAGCAGAGGACATAGTAGCAGCACCCAGAAATAGGGAGTCATCTGTGAATAACGCGTGGTTTATGTTGTTAACGCCTCTCACAATGTTTAGGCCCAAAAGATCTTGATCATGTTGCTTTTTTATCAGAAGAAAGTTGAGGATGGAAGCTTGGAGGACAAAGAGTAGGGGGATAATGGACACCCTTGCCTCAATCACCGAGAGACTTTGAAGAAATCTGAGGCTCTCTCATTCACCAATGGGGCTATCCAGGGCTCACTGATACAGGCCTTAACCCAATTGACGAATTTGGGATCAAACCCAAATTTGTGCAGAACCTCAAATAGAAAACTGTGTCTCACTCTGTCAAAGGCACTTTCTAGATCTAGCTTGACAACCATGCCTTTCTCTTTGCGGGCCATACTGGAGTGGATTGCCTCTTGGACCAGGACAAAGTTGTCCACAATCTGTCTTCCTTTGATAAATCCTCCCTGATTCGTAGGAATGATATTCGGAAGAATGGTTTTTAGTCTGTTGGCAATAACTTTCGTGATCAGCTTATAGCCTATATTGCATAGAGATATAGGACGAAACCGGCTGAAGGAGTTGGCTCCTTTCTCCTTGGGGATGAGGGCTAGGAAGGCCGAATTGGTGCTTCCCCCAATTTTCTGGCACTCTTTGGATTTCCTTATCATTCTGCATAGATCTTTCTCCACTATTTGCCAACAGGTTTGAATAAAACCGGCAGTGAAACCGTCAAGGCCCAGGGCCTTGGCTGGTTCCATAGCGAAGAGAGAGGCCTTTATTTCGTTGTTGGTTATCTCAACATCCAGGAAATGATTACTTCTTTCAGAAACCAAGGCGGGCACTTCATTCAGGATAGAAGGAGGGTGATCGACGGCTTCATCATCATTGTAGAGATTTTTGAAGTGGATGAGAGCCGCATTTTTTATACTTCTGATGTCTCTATGAATGATGGTCTCAAATTTGATTTCTGAGATAGAGTTGAAGCATTTTTGGGCCTGAGCTTGCTTGTGGAAGAACGATGAGTTTCTATCTCTCGCCTTGAG
Source organism: Pinus tabuliformis (assembly GCA_031772625.1). Classification (NCBI taxonomy): domain Eukaryota; kingdom Viridiplantae; phylum Streptophyta; class Pinopsida; order Pinales; family Pinaceae; genus Pinus; species Pinus tabuliformis. Next base: position 464,640,187 of record CM062808.1, on the reverse strand, counting down.
CCAGAGGCTGCGAGATTTTTGTCTCCATAATTCTTCTTCTGCCAAGCTAGCCTTGAGGAACATGCACTGAAGATTTGCCTCCCTGTCAAGTAACTCTTTAGTGATCTCGGCATTATCCGAAGCTAGATGATGAGATTTAAGGCGCTCCTGGATTATTTTCCTTTCCACAGCAGGGTTTGGTAAAGATTTTACCCAGGACTTTAGAGCAGATTTAACTCTCCTGAGTTTCTCTTCCCAGACAAAGAATGCAGAGCCTTTGACAGGGAGCTTCCAGTTTCATTTATCAACGACAAGAAGGACGACTCCTTGGTCCAGTGGGTATTGAACTTGAAAGGTATGGGACCTTGATCTAGATGAGCCAACAGCTTGAGTTTGATGGGTCGGTGATCGGAAACATTGCAAGGGAGGATATTCATTCTAGATTCTAAACCAAGAAGGAGAAAAGAACTTTGGACAAGAAAGCGATCTAACCTTGCAGCGATGTGGCTAGGCCCGATTCTTTTATTGGTCCATGTATACTTCCTAGCCGAAGGCTTGATATCGATCATATCCCAATCGATCAACAAGTCCTCCACCCATTCCCGTGTCGGATCTCTGACGATGTTTCCTCCACGTTTTTCAGCCACTAGTAATGTTAAATTGAGATCTCCTGTGATGATGATGTTATCTAAGTCTTCAGTAGCTGCCAGATTGCTGATGGAATCCCAATAGTTCTTTTTCTCTGCTGAGCTGACAGGAGCATACACATTGATGAGGGAGTATGTCGTATCCGAGTCTATATGATGGATTTTTGTGAATAACCAGTGAGTATTTTTAACTTCTCTGAGCTTTGTGATCTTGTTTACATTCCAGATGGAGCCCAGTCCACCGGAAGCACCACGAGCTGAGGCTGCTAGACCTTCGCTTTGTTTCCACAGCTTCTTGCCGATCTGGAGGAAGGCATAATCCCCCATTTTAGTCTCCTGGATGAGGAGCAGGTCAGGTTGTTCAGTTCTTATCAGACTTCTTATAGCTTCCTCTTTTTTTTTTTTTTTTCTGCCCCCCAAACCCCTACAATTCCAGGAGACGATCTTCATCACTTACATTTTGAAGAGTGAGCTCCTTTAGAGCTCGGGGACTGGATTCTGTTCTTCTTCGGGGTATTTGTCAGGAGATTTTCAAGGGTTGGTTGACTACCCTGAAGCTTGTCTTTGTAGGTCTCTTGTTCTCTCTTTTCCCGCGCTGATTTCCGACCCCTCAGTGATCTTCTGGCAGAGGTTTGCGAGGTTTCTATTTCGCCTTCTTCTTCTGATTCCTCCGAACTTTGCACCTCCTCTGTCTCTACAACGGGGGTCTCTTTTGATCTGTCTTCATTACTTTCCTCCTGGATCGATCCCATGGGGGGCTCTTTGGGGGTCGTTCCTTCTTTCTGGAGATCTGGTTCTAGGGAACCTTCCGTAGCTGTGCTTAATGGAGTATATTTGTTTCCTTGTTCTTCCATGATGGGGGTTTGATTGCTAGGGCCGGCCTGTGAAGCATTGCCTTTCATATTGCCTGGACGGTTGGCTCTGTGGGTATTTTTGGATCTTTTAACCTGGGTCCAGCCTTCATCCTTGCCTTTCTCCATTTCAGTGTTCTTTGGGCAGTTCCGAGCGAAGTGGCCATAGACCTGACACTTCCTGCACTTGAACGGGAGCTGCTCATAGTCCAGCTTCTGAACATGGGACCAGCTTCCAACCCTAATCTTTATTGCCTCGGGTAAGCCGACTTCCAGGTCTACTTCGACGCAGATTCTTGCGCAGTCGAATTGGTCTTTGTTATTTGCACGATCGATGAATTTACCCAAGGTGTTACCGATGTGCTTTAGAGATTCCCAGTTCCAGCAATGCACAGGCAGGTTGGGCAGCCTGACCCACACAGGAACGGCTGTGGGAACGTCCACGGAGGGGTCAAAATCAGGCGTCCACTTGTTAAGATACAACCCTTGAGGACCCATGAAGTAAGGCCCGTTGCGGAATATCAGATCCTTGTCCTCTTTATCAGTGAATTCAAACATGAAGAAACCCTTCCCCAGAAAATACAAGGTGACTCCATTCTTAATCAAAGGAGCCCAGTTTCTAGCTATCCAGTTCTCCGTGGATTTGGGGGAGGGCCAGAGGCCCATAAACTGGCCTACCAGGGCTCTCTCAGCCAGCGAAAGGGCGACCTTGATCGGACCCTCCGGGGGCAGAGAAATCTCTGGAATGTCATCCAAACGTTTAACGAATTTCGCAGCCTCGGAGGCTTTCTTCTTTGGCAGGGATTCCAGGAGCTTAAGAAAGGCTTCTGCATCGGGAGAGGGAGGCGGAGGGGGCGGATCCATTGGAGCAGCTAAGCAACAGATCAAACCCCGCAGGCCATCGTAGACAAGCAGGGGAGCTCCAACAGAGGCACAGCGCGCAGGGCACCGTGAAGGGGAGTGACCGGAGGGAAAACCCGTAGGGGACCAGCGGCAGCAGGCCGAGGGCCGAGCCAGGAAGGGGCGCAGTGCGGCGGCTAGGTCTCAGACGCGAACCAGATTTATCGCTTATGTGATTATTGTTATTGGTACTGTTATAGTTAATTCTGTGTGTAATTTGATTTATTACAGTACGATTTGAATGGTGTGACAACTTAAGCCCTGGATCGGTCCCTCAGTTTAGTGTGGCAGTGAATTATTTTCTTTGTTGTTACAATTTGGATTGCACTTCCTTTTATGTGTGTAGATTGAATGAGTGATGGTTTTCAAGAGTGTTGTGAGAGTGGTTGAATGACAGAGTAGCTTATTATGTAGTATTTCTTCGCATTGAATCTGTGTGGAGTGTGTAAAAACTTTGTTGATTGCTGAGAGTATGTGTGCAACAAATTTGGGTTGAGATTATTTTATACTAGTCATCATCTGCCTTAGCATATAATTTGCGTGATAGTCTTGTAAAAATTAAAGCCTACCTTGATCGATAATTAAATGTAAGAACATGTTGACCAACATTAAAATGAAAACAATATAAAAATAATGAATCTAACAAAGTTTATTATTCAAATCATTCTGAGATACAAGCATAATATTTTATTAACTTTTATGTCTTCACGAACATATGTTGATACAAAATAAATAGAAGAAGCATTCAAGTAATCCTAATTTTTTATCTCAACAATTCTACCATATCTTGAACACTTTAATGATATTTCAATAGGTAATTTGTATTGACACAAATAATATTGAAGCATTTCAAATTTTAGGCTATAAGAATCATCATTTCTTAAACATGGATTACAAATCATTGTTTGCAACAATGTCATTCATTGTATCATTGTCAATGTCCATATGATCTTCCAAGTAGTTATTATTATCATCATCCTTGTCTTGACTTGCATCATCTTCATCGTCATTGAAATATTACTGTAGACCACCTATATTGATACCAGATATATTGGATCATCATTTTATATACCATCCATATTGTTGTCTTCCATAAGATCATGTAACTATGTATTAATGTTGTCTTCTTGTGCTTGAACATAACCATCTTCAGCATCATCATGGATGTCAATTTATTCAATGTTCTCTAATCCCTCTCTCTCAATTTGTCAACCATCATTTTTTTGCTCAGTATCCACTTATGCATTATCAAATGCATGCCTTAATCTTGAATCATAATGTGTGACAAATATCCATTTCGAGTCCAACATATGTTCATAGAAAAATACTTGCACATGAATGAGTACATACATATATTAGAGGTATGTTATAACAATTTTATTGATTAAAAAACACATGTATATATTTGCAATAAACAATGTATTATTGATCACTACCACTTCTAATTCATTGAGTCAAAGAAATACGTACTCACAATGAATTGGTATAACATAAGGCTCCTTATCCTTCGATAGGAACTTTGAGGAATCTATAAAAAACAATCCACTATGGGTATCATGTCTTCATGTCCTCTCAAATGCTTCATACTATTTACACTTTAAATTACATCATTTAAAAGAGGGGTAATCCAACTCAATAATTTACTGTATTTTCCCAACATATTGTAGATTCCCTTCAATAATATTCTTATCTTTTGGGCTTAATCAATTGGATTGCTTGAAGTCAACCATGATACCACAATCAAAGGATTGTCTCTTTACATCTACATGTTTTACATGATAATGTCGACCATATGCCCACATTGTTGGATATTTCCTTGCATGTGAAAAACCATTTATTTCGTTTAAAAAAAATATAATGATGAATATTAATATAGTTAATAGTGTTAAAATTGTAAGGAAACAACATTTTGTAAAATTCCAACTGTGCCTTTCTTTCACATCCTCTAGACATGTTGATTTCATCTTTTGTTATGTTTGAATCTATACCTGTATCTTCTATTTGATTTTGAATTTGTTCAGTAACCCATTCTAGTGTGCAATCTTTGGCCCATTCCCCTTGCAAATCAATAAGAAATGGGGTATTCCTTGGGTTCGATCTCTTAAATTGTTTCCTTGCTTCTAACACTTCTTCTCTCTTTTTATCATACAAATCAATCCATTTGTTCATAAAGTCCATGTGGTACATAATGAACTTGTCGAGTATAGCACTTTCGTTTGCACCTATTACATGTCAACATGCTTATTTCAAACTCCAAAGGCCATGTTGTTAATTTGACAAATAAATTACATAGTAAATTAATGATTGCAATAAAAAAACCACAATGATCACGAATTTACTTATTAATTTCTATTTGAACACCATTAGATTGTGATTTTTCTCCATCAATAATATCTAATGTTGGTTCTTCATCCCAGAAGTGTGGCACATATTTGAAATCCTTACCAAGGAATTTGCATAGGAAGAAAAATGTTTCTTCAATACATACCCTCTAGCCATGCAACCCTCTAGATGTGATTTTTGTTTGACATATCTTTTTAGATTTTTCATATACCTCTCAAAGAAAATCATCCACCTCCTGTTGTATAAGTAAATGTACTTGTAGGTCCATAAAACTTGTAGGGGGATCCTTCTCAAATACACATAAAAATTATGCTTCCTTCTTCCATTTTGGCACTTCACATTTGTGGATCTCCTTGAATGTCACCCACCTAATATAAGAATACTAAATTAGTATGAACCTTTAGGAAAAAATTAAAATCCAATACAATATATCTATGTCTCTCTCACATGAAAATTCCATACCATATACCTTGCAAATGATAACAATCGACTTATGGCATTTCTCAAGTCAGTGGTAAGACATGGATCCCCCCTAATTGCTAATGGCATGACATGTTGTCAAACACATTTATAAAATACCATCATTATTTATTTTTGTCACACAATAGAATATTAGAATATATTTAGTACCTAATCAATTTTACCAATAAATATTAAATGATGATATATAATACCTTCATAAAATTATGAAAATCATGTGTTTTAAATCTTGTGATATGTCCATCAATTATAAAAGCTTTATTTAATGATGACCCATAGCCAGTAGGTGTCCTTATTGAACGTATGACATTTTTTAGTTGGTCTAGCTCTTTCTTTTTCAAAATTCATGGAGCTTCTGCATATTTTTCATTTTCCCTGTTTGGCCACAAATGTTTTCTATCAAATTTGGTACACGAAAGAGCAATATCTCTCCTCGAAGACAAGGTGTCCTTCTCTTTGCCTGTTATATGTCGAAAAATTGAATCTAGGACATTTTTGAAGATGTGTATGGGATGTAATAGGTGATATATTAATAGATCCTTCCAATATGGGATCTCATAAGATATGGATTTCCTTTTTATCCCTTTTGGCATCTTAATTACAACTTGTTATGGTTCTTCAATAGAATCATCCCCATCAAAAAAATCTTGCCAAGCTTTCCATTCAACATCTTCATACTTCATAAGTCAATCAGCTGGATCCATAATCATGGGAGGGCCTCTATTTTCAATTTTTCCATCAAATTGATTCTTATAGTGGTTTCTAAACCTATGATCTAGTGGTAGAAAAACCTTGTTGTTTTCATAGATAAATTTATGAAGATCTTTAGAATATCACCCTTGAAATTGTTTTGCACATATTATACATGAAAATGTCCCCTTTATTTGAATCCCTACAATTTAATAAGGTTAATAACATCAAAATAATAGTACAAAAGTATTATTGAAAGTTAGGATAACATTAAATTATGAGTGTAAATAGGTAAATTTTTTATCTTACTGGAACAACAACCAAGTCCAGGGAAATCATGAATAGTCCAACATAGCACACCATACAACATGAAGGACCTCTTTGATGGAGTACATTATATTTCATACATTATTATGCCTTTCCATAGCAGTTGCATCTCATCAATAAAAGGTGCAAGATAAACATCCATGTTTTTAACTTGATGTTTTCTTGGAACAATGAGAGTCATCATAAGGTGCTCCTTTCTAACACTCATTCACGGGGGAATATTGTATACTATCAATATGATTGGCCAAACACTATAATTTGATCTCATGAAAGAGAATGGGAATACTCCATCAATTTCAAGACCGAACCTAATACTATGGGGTTCATCTTTTAATTTTGTTGGCCTTTTTTCCTCTATGTGTTTCAATGCTTTGGAGTCAGTCAGAATTCGAATGAATCCACCTTTACTCCTATTCTTTTCATGCCAATCCATCAATTGTGCAAGTGACTTGCAATGAAACATTCGTTAAAGTTTCGGTATAATTGGCATGTGACATAAAACATTCTTTGGAAATGTATGACCTTGTACATTTGTACGATATCTCTTCTCTTTGCATACAGGGCATTCTACCGTGTCTTGATATTCATATTTGTATAAAATGCAAACATTTTTACATGAATGAATTTGCTTATATTCAATCCCCAATTCAACCAAAAATTGACATGCCTCTCTGCAAGTTGATGGCAACACATTCTCTTCAGGAAATATTTTAGTTTTAGTGCCCTATAAGATTGCGAAAGATTAGATCAATTGAATTTTTGACTTATGATGAACAAGTTTGATATGTCAACATTCTATATTATGATTATTCGTATATAATATATGGTTTTAAAACCTCCCTAAAGAAATATAAAAGAAGTTGATGAATGTTTACGAATTACATAAAACAATTGACAATGCATTGTAAGAAATAGACTTCAACTCACTTCAACAGGGTGGTGAATCCTTTGTCTAACCAACCAAATAATGACTTGATTTCTAATAATTCTAACACCCTCCTCCCACATCTACCCAAGTAACTGAACAACCAGGGTAAACATGCGACGAGAGGCAACTATGGTTGGATTCGACCTCCTATGTGACCTTAAGAAAATGGAATTGATGAAAACACAACACGCAGACCTTCCACATCAGCTACATGACCCCTAAGAACCATGCCAATACTTCAGGAAGCTTGCCTCTAGGTCCCACTAAGACTTCTGATCACTTTCCCTCCAGATTCTCTCATGTTACTCACATGTCAGTGTCTAGGGACCAATTTTTCCAGTTTTGTGCCAGCATCCTTGGTATTTAAGCAACATTTTATGGCTGAGAGCCCAGGTCACTGTCCATAATGGAATGATATCTTAAGAGTAGTAAAATAATAGGGAAACAATGAAGTATAAGCAATTAGTTAAACAAGCCCATAACCAGACCCTACTAGCCATGACAGGTGATTCAGCAAACATGTCGCAAACATGTAATCTACAGATGTAAACAACATAATTAAGCATAGGGATCTCATACTTATTAGAGAATCACTAAGAACCATTGTTCCCTCATGTCATTTGCTGCATTATCATCTATTAGGTCATAAATACATTGTTCATTCATTTACAAGTAAAAACATATTGAGAAACATACATAGTTGTTGTCATAAAACATACATATAACCAATATAGTAATGATAGAAATACCATAAATATATCAACCGTAAAATCCACATATAAACCAGCACATTTACACATGAAACCTAAGGGAATGAATTTCTCATTAATGAATGCAAAAACTAATGGAGATGGGTCTACCACGTTCCACCTGACCATAGATTGGTTGAGTCAAATTTGTCTTCAGCCAATCACCCTCATGCCATATTCCAAGCATGAATGTGGGACTCATAACCAACAGAAAATAACCAAACAAGCATGGATGCTACCAGAGCTCTCCACCTACACCGTGACAAATTTGAGTGCCTCCTAGTCTCTTAGGCTTTACCATAATCCATAGTTTGATCCAAGGATCGCTAGGCCCTACACCGAGACCCACTCTCCAGGTTTTACTGTACATCCCATCTGGGGACTACTATGCCCAATGGAAAGAAATTCAACACTTGGCTTTACCATATATCTTTCCATTCACATGCAAGGATTCCTAGGTCCACTGAGGCACACAATCTTGGCTTTATCGCAACCCACAGTCTGGCTCAAGAGTTACTAGGTCAGTGGCTTTATCGTGATCCACAGTCTAGTTCAGGGACCACTAGGCCATGTATTTTTCATTTCATAGATCCACCCCACTAAGATTTGAATCCATCTGGTAATCTAGCTCAACCGGAGTACAAGAACCCAACTTAAAAAGGTTATCAGGAAATGACAAGGCTAGGCTTAAAACATTGTCACACCTGGAAAAACCCATGCCATGGCAGAAAACAACCACATGCAACACCATGCATGCCAAATCTAGCAAGGAAAATACAATTGCAAATTGATACATGCAAGGATCCTATTGTATTTGCTTGATCCTGCCTTTCCCTGCTTGATCTTTACTTCCTCTTGCCTTCTTTGCCTTTCTTACTCCAATTCCAAGGTGCTCCAAGAAGACTCTAAGTGTCCAAGAGTGAGATAGAGAGAGAATAATGAGAGAGCTCCGAAACTGAATTTAAAAAAGGTTACCAACTGATCCTCAAAAGCTTTTTTATGAATGAGGCCTATATTTTCTTCATTTTCCATTATTTTCCTTCATTTTCCTCCTCACACACAACCTGTGACCTTTCACCTTACTTTTATCCTAATTTCCATTATTTTCATAAATAAATGTGCCAAAAATGTCATTTTGCCTTTCCAAAGCCTTAGTCATTGCCTTTGCGATTTTCCTTGGCCATAAACAACAAAATGAACACCCCCTAGGATGTCTTGCCCAACATTAAGCTTGGAATAAGTGTTCCATCAACCATGGTTATTATTTTTAACTTTTATTACATGGAATTTTCACAAGAGTTGTTACAAAACCCTCCCCCTTGGGAGACACCATCTTTGGCGTTCAATCACACATATACCTTAGCAAACCGTTGGAAATAAAACATACTGCTCATGGAGCTTTATAGCATAGCTCGATGCAATATTTACAATGATCACCCTGCTGAATTTGAACCCACATGACATCATAACAACATGATAACATAACAACGTGATAGCATAGTAACATGACAACATAACAACATGACCATCATAATGACATAACACCCATACCTCTTATTGGAGCTTTATAACATAGCTCATGGCGATATTTACATGCATATACATATGTACATATGGCAATATCACCAAAACATATACCAAGACACCATATCAAAACCTATACCAAAACACCATTTCAAATTTGCTTTGCCTTAATTAGAAAACAAGGAAGGCTACATGGCCTGCATCTGATCCATCATCTCCCATGTAGCTTCATCGGGCCCAAAGTGCTTCCACTACATTTTAACTTGTTCAATTGCTCGGTTCCGGAGCATGAGCACCTTTTTATGCAATATACACTAAGGCTCTCACTGGAATTCTCCATCTGGTTCCAACTACAATACAGACCAGTCAATCACATGATCAACATATTTAACATATTTCTTAAGCAATGAAACATGGAAAACATTGTGGACTTTCACTGTCGGAGGCAGTGCAATACAATAGGCTACTGGCCCAATCCTCTTAATAATATTGAAGGGTCCACAAAATTGTGGTATCAACTTTGCACACGATCGAATCCGTGAGGAGCTCTTCTTCGGTTTGATGCGCAAGCACACCTGTTTCCCAACCTGGAACTCCTTGACAACTTGCTCTGATCTGCATAGCCTTTCTGCCTAGCCTGTGTTGCCTTTAGATTTTTCTTGATCACCTGCATTTCCTTTTCCATGTCTGCCAACATATCTGGTCCAATAAGTACCTTGTTCACTAGATCACTCCAGCTGATGGGAGTATTACAACTTTGTCCATACAATGCCTCAAAAGGACTCATCCTCAATGACTCCTGATAACCATTTTTGTATGCAAATTCAACCAAGGGAAGATACTCCTCCCACTTCCATTATTGATGCATCACATACATCCTCAACATGTCCTCTAATATCCTGTTGACCTTCTCTGTCTATGCATCTTTCTGTGGATGATAAGCTATACTGAAGGTTGACTATGTACCCAAACCTGCAAACAACGCCTTCCAAAATTTGGAAGTGAAATTTGCATCCATGTTCGACACAATCTTCTTTGGAACACCACGCAATCTGACCACATATTTAATGAATAGTTGTGCCACATCGCTAGATGAGAATGTAGACTTCACTAGAATGAAGTGTGCAACCTTTTTCAACCTGTCCACAACAACCATGATGGAATAATTTTGTCTCACTATCCTCGGCAACCTTGTGATGCATTCCATGGAAATGACCTCCCATTTCCATTTTGGAATCGCAATCAGTTGTAGCAATCCACGTTGATGTTTATACTATGCCTTCAGACACTGACAATCAAAACACCTAGGCACAAAATTTGTTGCATCCCTCTTCAAGTTCAGCCAATAATCAAATCTCTTGACTGTAGTCAGTGTCTTCTGATAATGTGGGTGGCCTAAATATGGTTTCACATGAAATTCTCTCAAGATCACCTTGTTGAGCTTGCTACTATCTGGCACATATGTCATGTCTTCGAATCTAATCAATCCATCCGCTGTAAGACAATAATCCACACCTTGTGCACCTGCACCTGTACCTATACTGACACCTATACCTATACATGTACTATGACCAGTATCTATACCACCACATGTACATGTACATGTACTCTACTGCAACCTATGCACAATCTCCATATACTTGACATCCTCCTGACCTGCCTGCAATATCCTATCATATAATTATGTCCCATAGGAGCTCAAAGTTGCTAAGTGATTTACCTCTACCCACTTGCTGAGAACATCGACCACCTTGTTCTCTTTACCTTTTATGTACCTGATCTTAAAGCCAAACTCACTGATCGTGGCCAACCATCTAGCTTGCCTAGCGTTCAAGTTTGACTGGTAAAAAAAAAATATCTCAACCCAATATGATCACTCATCAATACAAACCTCCTGCCAAGAAGATAGTGCCTCCACATCTTCAATGCATGTATGATCCCTGCTAACTCAAGGTCATGTGTGGGTTAGTTTTGCTCGTGCTCTTTTAGTTTCCGTGACTCATAGCATACCATCTATCCATCCGGCATAAGGACTCCACCAAGTCCTCTCTTGCAAGCATCTGTGCATACTACAAACTCTTTTTTTGGATTTACAATCTGTAGCACTGGTGCATGTGTCAACAATTGCTTAAGCTGCTCAAAACTAGCCTCACACTCCTATGTCTATTCAAACTTCTTACCTTTCCTCTGTAGTGATGTGATAGGATAAGCAATCTATGAGAAGTTCCTGATGAACCTCCTGTAATAACCTACCGACCCCATGAAATATCTCACCTCATCCACACTCTTAGGAGCTACCCACTCCATGATGGCCCTTATCTTCTCTCGATCTACTGTAATGCCCTCCTTGGAGACAACATGCCCCAAGTAATATACCTCGGTCTAAAAGAAACTACACTTGTTGATCTTAGCATACAATTGATGCTTCCTCAACAACCTCAACGTTGTTGCTAAATGCTCGGCATGCTCTTCCTCATTTTTACAATATACCAATATGTCATCAATGAACACAATAACAAAATTATCCAACTACAGACATAGCACACTATTCATTAGGCACATAAATGTAGTTGTAGCATTAGTTAAGCCAAATGGAACTACAACAAACTCATAATTCACATACATGGTATGGAAATTTGTCTTGTAAATGTCACCCTCTTTGATGCGTACCTGATGATATCTAGATCTTAAGTCGATCTTAGAGAAAATTGGTTATCCCTTCAACTAATCGACAAATCATCAATCCTCGGTAAAGGGTACTTGTTCTTTATAGTCACTTTGTTCAACTACCTGTATTCAATGCATAATCTAAGAGTTCCATCTTTCTTCTTCACAAACAATATCAGTGTGCCCCAAGGTGATACACTTGGCCTAATGCATCCCTTTTCTAACATTTCCTTCAGCTGCAACTTTAACTCTACCAACTCAGGTGTGCTCATCCTGTAAGGTGCTTTTGATGTTGGAGTTTCCCCTGGCACTAACTCAATAGAAAAGTCTACCTCCCTTTAAGGTGGAAACTCTGTAATGTCCTAAGGAAATACCTCCTGAAACTACTACATATCTGGGTACCTGCTCAGCACATCTGCATGCTCAACCTCCTTACCCTTGTCACTAAAAATGTGCACTACAAATAACATACACCCTTTCTTGCCACTATGTTTTTCCTGCATAACTGTCACCATCCTAACTAATATGGCCTTCTTCTTACCCTGCAAGACTCTTGGTTCCCCATTGTCATCAACACATTCAATGACTTTGTTATAATAGTCTACCTTGGTTCTATGAAGATATAACCAATCCATTCCCAAAATGCATACTGTATGATCCCAACAGTAATACATTTAGATGTGTTGCGGTATGCATACCATTCAAATCAAATGCACAAGCTCTTACCCAATGATGAACTCGCTTCTTTGTACTTGTATCCAACTACACTAACCAAGACTCTGCATGAAATTCCTTACTCAAACCACACTTATCCACCAAGTAAGGACTAACATAGTTATAATTACATTCAGGATCAATCAAAATAGAAATAACTTGATCACAAAGCTCATCTCAATGACAGATGCGTGATGCTCTACCTGTTTGTTATCCACGGCTGCATAAATACGAGGAATACTCAACCCCACATCCCCAACATTCAATGCCTCATGTGCACTATATATCTTAGGCCTACTACCCTGATTCTGCAAACAATCTCTCATAAGGTGTCCCTCACCACATGTCCAGCACTCCAACCGGGAAACACCCTCACCTCTATGTTGTTGTTGGGACCTATGTCCATGTCTAGTTGCTCTAAACTTCTCTTTGGGGCTGTATTTTCTTTCCCATCTGCATTCTGAGGCCTTGCTCTCTTAAGCTAACATTTACCTTTACCTTTGTCTTTCCCTTTCCATCCATGCTAAGATTCATTCTTCCGCTTTAACTGTTCATAATAATGCTTTAATTTCCTTATAAATTCCTCAAGTGACCGAGGCTCACCATACTCAATCTAATCTCTAAATTCTAATGGAAAACCACTGACAAATCACTTAACTTTAGCCTTCTCATTTGTAAGATACGGTACATACCTCAATAACTCCAAAAACTTTGTCTTCTACTCTTCATCTGTCATTGATCCCATCTTTAGCTCATAGAATTCTTTGGCCTTATTGTCGTAGTACCTTTCTGACAAGTAATTCTTCCTGAAAAGCCTCTTAAACTCTCGCCAACTCAAGTCATCCATCATGATGTATTTGATCTGCTTCACATTTTCCCACCAAATTCCTGTTTTACCTTTCAAGCTGAAGATAGTTATTTTGGCCTTTATGTTATCTATGTGCTCATGAAACTCAAATAATTTGTTCGTCCCAAGTATCCAAGCCTCTGCATCTTCCGACTTTTTCACATCTCCATCAAACGTAGGTGGTTTTTCTTTCTTAAATTCATCTGGAAAGTACCCCTATCACTCCTCCTGTAAGGATGATAACGATGACGATGATGATTCCTTTCAAAACCAGAACTAGAATAGTACTTGTACTCATCACCCCTCCTATCCGAAGTTTCCAAAAACCTTCCATCTCTCACCATGTCAGCTCTATCTAACCCGTGTCTACCAAGAGACCTATTGCCATATGCTCCATTAGTTTTTTCCTCCTTTCCATGGCTGATCTGAATTTTCCCTTGTCACTACAATTCTGACAAACCCTGAAGAAGTATTACATTAGCCTTTGCTTGTTTCTCTTGTCCCTGTATGATCCTGTCATTATCTTCCTTACAACACCTTATTTCTTCCTTCAAGCTTCTCAATGTGTCTGCCAAATTAGAAGAGTGCCCACCACCACACTGCTCTTTTGATCCATATGGAGAGTCTTTGTAGTCAACCATATTGTTATCCATTTGATCTCTTTCTTGCAAGGCATACTATGTCAGATAAACCAAATCATAACAAACCAATGTACCTTAGTATAATTTGGGGACATTAACTCATCTGCAAGATCATCCAAATTAGCATGATACATGTATACCATAATCGTAACATCACATAGACATATACAAATAAGTGGATCAACACATAAACATCATTCTAGTTATTTTCGAGTCATAAATGCATGACTATCGACTACACATACCATGGCCTCATGCATGACAACAAAAATCATTACGCCATTGTACACATGGCCACATGCCAACATTAATCATGCATAATTATTACGTAAGTAGCCACGCACACACATGGACAAATGTAATCGATCATAAGCGAACAATACTTGTAACCAAACCTACAAGAATGATACATGTAACTAAGCATACAAGAATATAACCAAACATACGAGAATGTAACCAAGCATGTAACATCAAGTTCCACATGAAGACATCGCTACAACTATGATCAGCATTATGCAAATGCAACAAGCACATGGAATGCAAGTGTAAGACACACATGAGATTGACATGCATGCATGTCCAACACATAGCCCATCCAGTTCGATGGGTGAACCATGCTTTGACACCACTCTGTAACACCCTCCTCCCGCATCTACCCAAGTAACCAGCTAACCAGGGTAAAAATGTGATGAGAGGTTACTATGGTTGGATTTGACCTCCTATGTGACCTTAAGGAAATGGAATCGACGAAAAAATAACACATAGACCTTCCACATCAGCGACAGGACCCTTGAGAACCATGCCAATACTTCAGGCAGATTTTCATTGGGTCCCACTTAGACTTCTGATCACTTTCCCTTTGGATGATCTCATGTTATGGGCATGCCAACATCCAGGGACCTATGGATGCTCTCACAGGCTTGTATACTAGTGTCCAGGGACCAACTTGTCCATTTTTGTGCCACCATCCCCGAGATTTGAGCCACTTTTGCCAGCCCAGAGCCCAGGTCACTGCCCAGGATGGAATGATATCTTAAGAGTAGTAAAATAATAGGGAAACTATGAAGTAGAAGCAATTAGTTAAACAAGAACATAACCAGACCCCTACTAGCCATGATAGGCATTTCATCAAACATATCGCAAACATGTAATCTATAGGTGTAAACAACATAATTAAGCATAGGGATCTCATACTTATCTGAGAATCGCTAAGAACCATTTTTCCCTCATGTCATTTGTTGCATTATCATCTATTAGGTCATAGATACATTGTCCATTCATTTACAAGTAAAAACATATTGAGAGCCATACATAGTTGTTGTCATAAAACATACATATAACCAGCATAGTAACAACAGAAATACCATAAATATATCAGCCATAAAATCCACATATAAACCAGTACATTTACACATGAAAACCAAGGGAATGAATTTCTCATTAATGAATGCAAAAACCAACCGGAGATGGGACTACCACATTCCACCCGACCATAGATTGGCTGAGCCAAATTTCTTTTCAGCCAATCACCCCCATACCATATTCCAAGCTTGAATGTGGGACTCGTAACCAACCAAACAAGCATGGATGCTACCAGAGTTCTCCACCTACACCATGAGGAATTTGAATGCCTCCTAGTCTCTAAGGCTTTATCGTAATCCACAGTCTGATCTAGGGATCACTCGACACTACACTGAGACCCACTCTCCTGGCTTTATTGTACATCCCATTTCGGGACTACTAGGCCCAATGGAGAGCAATCCACCTCTTTGATTTACTGTATATCCCACCATTCACTGGGAAGGATTCCTAGGCTCACCGAAGAACACGATCCTGGAATTACCACAACACACAGTCTGGCTCAGGGGTTACTAGGCCAATGGCTTTACAATGATCCACAGTCCGGTTCAGGGACCAATAAGCTAATGGACTCAACTTCGAATCCATTCGGGAATCCAGCACAACCAAAGTATGAGAACCCATCTCATCAAGGCTAGCAAGAAACGGCAAGGCTAGGCTGTAAACACTATCACATCTAGAAAAACCCATGTCATGATAGAAAACAACCACGTGCAACACCATGCATGCCAAATCTAGCAAGGAAAATAACATGAAAACCGATACCTGCAAGGAATCCTACTGTAGTTGCTTGATCTTGCCTTTCCCTACTTGATCTTTGCTTCCTCTTGCCTTCTTTTCCTTTCTTACTCTAATGTTAAAGTGCTCCAAGAAAACTATAAATGTCCAAGAGTGGGAGAGAAAGAGAGAGAGAATAATGAGAGAGCTCCAAAACTAAACTGACAAAAGGTTACCAACTGATGCTTAGAAGCCTTTTTATGAATTTGGCCTCTATTTTCTTCATTTTCCATTATTTTCCTTGATTTTCATCCTCACATGCAACCTGTGACCTTTCACCTTACTTTTCTCCTAATTTCCATTATTTTCATAAATAAATGTGCCAAAAATGTCATTTTGCCTTTCCAAAGCCTCAGCTATTTCCTTAGCCATAAACAACCAAATGAACACCCCCTAAGATGCCTTTCCCAACATTCAGCTTGGAATAAGTGTCCCATCAACCGTGGTTATTATTTTTAACTTTTATTACATGGAATTTTCACTAGGGTTGTTATAATAATATTAATGTTCATGTCGGTTTTGAGGGTCTACTTGCACCTAATTTGAACATGGGTGTCTTTGTTGCTTGCTTGATGGAGTTTTTTCAGTAGGTTGTTATCATCAACATTACTTTGGTGGTAATTACCCTTGTTGTCATCGCTACTGTCAACAATATCATCATTATTTTCATCGTTGTTTCCATCCCCAAAGAAACATGTAAGTATCTCTTTCAATCCTTCTTCATGCATTGCATTTTCGTTGTCATGGTCATCACCATTAAGGCCACAAACTGGTAGCGTATTACAATCATCAGTGTATGTGAATCTCATCAGTTGTTCAAATTTATCAAGTGGTAGATTTCTCTTTAAATATGCTCTTTTTTCCTTGACATGGTTTAAAGAATGGTTTGGATCTTCCTGTCCAAATCTTAATTGCCCAATTGGATCAGCTTGGGTATTAGTATTCATTCTTTCATCATCATATTCTACATATCGACAAACACAACCATTATTTAATGTTTGACAAGAATTGGATAGATCATAAATGTATCAATTTCAAAGAAATGGAATCAAATATCGATTAACAAATCCCATCCCATGTACTATAGCCTTGACCAACATCTTCTTCACTGGAATTATTTGTTGTGTCTGAAGTATCTATTGTCATATCCTCTTCCACCCACTGTGTTCTTCGTGATTTAACAGTTTTAGGTCCACGCCCACATACATATGTTTTTTCTTTTTCTTTTGCTAGTTGAACACTTAGGTTGTGCACTTGTTCCAATATCCATCTGAAATATCAACAACATGCATTAATTTATTTCAAGGTTGGATAATACACTATAAATTCTAATAATACTATGAAAAAGGATGGACATATCACAAAATGCTTCCTAAGTTAAGTCAAAATTTGATAATTACCTGATGTCCTACGACATTTGTTGTGTCCTTATTTAATATGACACGATATGTTTTCATGGCCTCATCTTGCCCCTATAATACATAACATAGTCAATGATGTTTAGTACACCAATTATATCATTTCAACCAATATGTTATCCAACACAAAACCTCACTTTACTCATATATTTGACATATCGATATCATGTTTTGGATTTGAAAAAAAACAACATATTTTATATAAATTTATCTCGTCTATGTTATAACATTTGTGAATTCATAAACACCATCCTCCTTTTTTTGAGGTTGTTTTGTCTTCTTACCTTTATTAATGTATATGCAGATTTTGTATTTGATTCTATGGCCACCCAATTTCCTCTCATTGCTTTAGTAGGTTTACATTATCCACGTCCTTTTTCCATGGCCTCCTCTAGATCATTCATGTAATACACAACAATGACATTAGTCACATAACATCTATGTACTCCTTTGTTGCTCCATATAATTTTCTAAATGCATAATCGATTTAAGATCAGCTGGTTTTCACTACACCTTTCTAACTAAAATGCCCTTATTTTCAATATATACCCTTTTTGCTAATTTCTATTTCCAATATGGTGACATGACACAACTCTTATAAATCTTAGACGAAGATTATGTAAACTAATGGACTACTTTTTCCCTTTTTCATTTAACTTAATTCAAACCCTTCATCCATAATTTTAAACCATGAAATATCTGTATTTTTGTATTTAAAAAAAATTGACCCTATATGTTAGAGAATATACTATTTTCAAATTTTAATTTTTAAGTCTTTTAAATGACCTCAATCTATAATATAATAATTAGTATAAGTTAACTTGTGGATGATATATATTTTCAATTCCACCATCCACCCTACAAAGGAGTAAAAAATGAGTAGTGGGATTGAAAATATTTGTGTCACATGTATACATAATCACTAAGCAACACAACCTTTAAAGGTGAAAATGTGTGTATGTGACTATAACTAGTGGATTGTTTTCTCTTGTAAGTCAAATTTCTATTCATAGTTTCAAAAGGAAATACATCAGAGGAAAAACGCAGGTAGTCTCAACTCGACTAGGTTTGTTGACTACCGCCTAAATCATATTACAATGAAACAAAAAAACAAAGAGAGACATAGTCCACAATTTCAAAGGTCATAGGCCCTAGTAAACAGACGGAATAGATAAAACACTTGTATCCATGTTATTCGTCAAAGGTGATAGAGGCTAGGTTGTACGAAGTTGTACCAGGAGGTGGCAGAGGATGAAAGGAGCATTGGACATGCTCCTTAAAATGGGTCGTCCAGGCCCCCAGTTTCGACCTTCTCTGATAACAAATTCTGGCCACGCCAAAGCATCACAACACAGTCTTGGGTATGACATCGGAAATAATGCATTTTGTTTAGAGTTGTTATCAATTCAGTGTGCTACTCCTATCTAAACTCCTATGGATTCTCCAGACAATCTAGAATTGAGTAAACCACATCTCAACAGTGCTCCAAGCAGCAGCCTTGTTGATGACCGCTGCCATCGTGATGCACTGACACACGACGCCCAGAACCACCACGACAAACTAAACCCCCTCACTGCATAATGGGTTGAGTGAGGTGGCCCCAACTCCCGCTTGAGCCCCCGTGTCTACCACATCGAGTTGTCAACCTTACGCATCCAAAATGCCCCGACAGGTCACCACCTCTGCCTCATGAAGTCATGTGGCTCGAACCCTCTACACTTAGACCTTCCAGACTCCCTCCATCACTAATAGACACTAGCTCGAGCTGAAGCGGGGACTTAGCCACGCTTGGCCAGCCCGAACAAGGCGGAACATAGGCAGAGGACCGCCCTAAGCAACGAATCGGTCGCATGGTTGAAACCCTGACACCATCTAAGAAAGGTGAAGACGACCCTTCCAATAGTTCTTGGACAATCCATGCAGGGGTCAAGAACACTAGCTCTAGCTAACCCTCCTATCCCTTTGGAGTCAGGCACCCACAACTTAAAAAGTTATTTCTCACCTTGAACCAACAACATACCACCCCTGAAGCGACCCCTCACAATTCCAGCAAACCAAAACCCACGACTGGCTCGTCAATGGCACCGCCCCACAGCCTAGGACCCTGTGAACTGACTGGGGAGGTGCACTTCAATAGTCCCACTCCACCAAAGGAAATTTTGCAACCAACTCGGACTGAAACTGCACTAAACAAACCAGAGCCACAACTATAACTAGTGCATTGTTACATTACGAGTAATTGGCTATTAACATAAAATTAGAAAGTTGGAAATCACACCAAATTCATTAGTGGGCTAGGAAAATATGACATAAAACACCCTTCATTGCAAGGTCAAAACACCATTTATAGGGATTTAAACCAACCAATATTTCAGCTTATCCCATGTGCGTATGCACATTGCACAACCAATATGGGTATTCAACTAGAAAAACTACATTAAAAAATGTGGTTGATAAACATCATTAGGCGTATATTAAGCACATTTATTAATATTTATATCAACCACATTTAATAATAATAATAATAATAATAATAATTACTATTATTATTATCCCATGTGCCTATGCACATTGCACATCCAATATTGGTATTCAATTAAACCTCATAAAAAATGACAATAACATGGAAGCCTCCCACATCGACATTAAAAAGTGCAAAGATGACAATGAATACAAATTAGACCAAATAAAAAAATTAAACAAAAAAACTCGCCAATATATAATTGGTGCGCACAATGGATAAACATATTGTGTATCCTGACTATTCAACCAAAACAATGTAGTACATTCACCATATTTCCATTCTAATACTCACCAATTGCAAATTGAGGGAGCTTTGAAGTTCTGTGCAGAGTTGGAGCAAACCACGGTTGGAGCAATGCGTTGAGGCTATGAAAGCAAATAACTAATCGATTGTTTCTTTGTTGATGGTGAGCAAAGATATTGACGGACCTCTCCTCCCCCGTTGTGGATTTCAATTTAAAAAAATGATTTGTGGGTGTGATTCAACCTCTAGTAGTCACAAAATTAATTTGTGCATCTCATTCACCCCCTACCAGAGACAAAAATCAAACCCTGTCCATCCATTTTGTACTATTGTTGTTTAAAACAGTTACCAAAATGTAGGGAGCAAAGAGAAGGGATTTTCCATAATGTGGATGGAAAAAAGTCACCTTAGGACGCCAAAAAATGACAAGCAGTAGTAGAGGGAAACAAGCAAAGGGATCTGATTCTTGCGAGAATGAGGTATTTCATACTCAATTTATATATTTGCACATGTTTCTATTACTGGATTGAATTGTATTTTTTAGTTTATAGTTTCTAAATTATAAAATAAGGAATTAGGGTTTATTTTTATTTCTAATTTTAAAATAAAAAAATTATTGTACATATATAGGGACATGACAATGAGAAACTCAAATGGTGAAAAGCACTGGAGTTCTGAAACGGGATTGTGAAGGCAACACCGAGGATCACCTGCGCGTCAATAGGCCTGTTCACAGGTCACAAGGGAAGGGAACCATTGAGTAGAAGCGGATTCAATGGCCGCATGATGCTCAAGCCTCTTGCAGAACAGCCCATGGCCCGAATCCTCTGGCGAACTACGGATCTTTCCATACCCCTGAGCATAAAGAACCCATTGGGGTAGGCAGAAAGTGCAACAACAGCTCAAGAGGGGATGATGGGATGCAGCAACGGCCACTTGAGCGGCCTGACAAGCAATGGGCGTGCAGGAAATGGTGCACACACGAAAGAGATGATGAGGGTTATTGCAGCCATCATTTTTGCACAATATTAGTCCCAAGATCAAGGGATTTTTGACGCTTAGAATATTGGATCTGGCTTCCATAGTGCTATATCTGGCAGTCAGGCCATGCTGTACTTGTATGGCAGTTCGATCTGGGAGGCGGAGAAGTGTTTCTGAGATCATTGAAGAGGGAACAAAGACATTGGCAAACGCAGCTACTGCAGCGCTCTGCCGGAACGACTCCACTCCAAATCTGCTAAAAGAGCCAACAGAGCCCATCTTCTATCCTGCAACCTATCTTGCCATCAAATCTGCAAAGGAATTAGTCTCCCCATCCAGCTAGTTCCGATCCCGAACTACCCCGCCCATGCTGGAGGACATGCCCAGATCTGGATTGGGAATTGTACACAAACAGAATGCATCAAAGGAGGACCATGCAATTGATGGCGTAGATTAGACTGATGCAGCCCTTAAGGGCAGAGCCTGTTATGTGAATGACCTCAGGGCGCCGGAGCTGAACAATTTCTGGGGGATCCGATACCATACCCTAGATCAAGTGCTTCCTGAAACCGCAAGGGATCTGAAATGGTGTATTAACCTCAGATTTGCCACTGATCCAATAGATCTGGCACTCAACAAATAGAACAACCGACACCAAACCCAGATTTGGAGGCCTACTCACAGAAAGTCTCCTCTATGCCCTGGATCACAGCCCTAGATTATAGATCAGATCCGGCAACAGAGAGATGCGACGATTGTGTAGGAACAAGCAAACACCCCAACTTTGGATCCTGAAGCATCTGCTCCTGAAATGATCGAAGGTAAACAAAGTACCCTCTTTATCAGATCTATGGAAGGGAACACAATATGCATCAAGATAGGGAGATGGGAGGAGATAAAAACACTCAAACAGAGGATACAAGACAGGATAGGAATCCCACCCTGCAAACAACTCTTGATCTACACAGGAAAAGTATTGCAGGAGGAGCGCAAACTAAAAGAATATGACATAGGCAACGACTCAACCATCTGCCTTAGCACAAGACTCCATGGAGGTTGTTTCGGCACAAGCTCAAAAGGACCTGTTTCCTTCAAAGATGCAGTAAAAGGGAAGATGGAATCTCAAGCACAAACAGAACAGCAAGCTACAACCCCTAGTGCCTACATCGTCGAGAAGACAACTTAGAACCCTGCATTAACAATTGCTATACCCGAGGTAAATGAAATACATGCTGATTATTTATCTAAAGCAGTGATATGCAGGTTTAATGGTTTTTGGCCCAAACCAGAAGCCCTTCGTCAATGGATTTACTCCATATGGACAGAAAACTACGATATCCACCTTTATTCAAAGGGGTTTTTTATTGTCAAATTCGACACAATAAATGACAAGGAATATGCATTGAACGAGGGACCATGGTTTTGGGGTAATGCTGGCCTTTTTATGACATCTTGGTTTCCGGAATTTGACCCAAACACCATGGTGGTTTCCAAAATGCCAGTGTGGGTAAAGCTATACAACCTACCTCTGCACTTTTGGCACATCAGAGTATTAGAAGGCATTGGCAACGCCTTGGGGAAATTCTTAAAAGTAGACAATGAGTGCCTTTCCAAGGATATATATACATTTGCCAGGATTTGTGTGGAGGTTGATCTTACTCAAGGATTACCAAGCCACATCCTCTTACTCCACAATGAAGAGCAATGGGCACAGCCACTGGACTATGAAAACACTGCCTTTAGATGCCGCATATGTCGTCAAACTGGTTATCTACAAAGTGCATGCCCACAAGACAAAAAGACAGGAAAAGAAAACAGCCACCAAAGCCGAAAGGATGGCAATTTTCAGCCACATGGACAGATGACATAGAAGAGGAAAAAACACAAAAACTGCCAACATATTTCAAGAAGTAGAATATCCAGGAAATAATCCAGAACTCAACGAAAAAAGCATTCCACACAACCCACAGAATGATGAAAATCAGATTGAATCTGCAATAGTTCTAAAGACAACCAATCCATAACAGCAAAATGAGAAACGCATCTCAAGGCAAGAAATTGGTGGCAGCAAGCAAGCACACTCTACAAAAAGCTCAGATTCTGAAAAAGAAATCTCGGCTGCCACAAACAAAGCGCAAATGTCTATTGTAACAGCGACGCCCAACAATGAAGGTTGGCGGAAAGTGGAAAAAAAAAGAAAGGTAGGAAAGCATAGATAGACAGTAAATTATTTTAGATCATGTTTCCAACGGGACAAATTTTGATAAAGCATATGTTGTTTCAACATCTACAACATGTAATTTTACTAAATATGAATAAAATTACCATTTTTCCAGGGGGAAAAAAAGACAATGAGAAACTCAAAGAGACAATGACTTCTATATTGGGGGTAGAAGCACTGAATAAACTATAAGGTATGGACATGTCCATGCTTGCCAAATATGTGGAAGAGCATACTAAAGGCACTGAAATAGACCAACCAAAGCAACCATGTCAAAGGGAATCAATTGATTCCCCATCAACTCCTGGATCGAGCAAAAGATCTAGGAAAAAATCAATCAAAATAACCTCTACGAATGTGGAACAAGGAACAAATATGTCAAATGTTCCACCCACTCCTAGGACACATATTTCTTCCACCACTAGTATAGGTACTTATGCATCTTCCATTGGTAAATATGAAACTAAGATAGAATATGATTTTGTCTTTGGGGAAATCAGAATCAAAGATGTTAGGAAAGTGTTCAATCGTAGGTGGAAGGAATCATGCCTTCAACACTTGAAAGAGAATCTACATCTTTCATTATCGAAGATACCCATGCACCTTCAAAAGGCAGTCATTCGTGACATGCAGACTGAATTTTTATAGGTTGGTTAGTAAAGCAAGTAAAGAAACAAATGACTCAAAACTACGAGAGATTTTGTTGCAACCAAACGAAAAAAGATAAATCAAATTTCTCTCGAGCTAAGGGCCAAAAGAGGACCAATTGATGTAAGTGTGAAAGTATGGAAAGAGCTTGTGAAAGCATATGATAGAGCAGATATCAGAGCAAGTTCAACGAGAGCATGAAGGCATTTAAATTTTGTCATAAGATTACTTCAAACTCATTAAATGGATTTTTTATTTACTAGTGCATAATTAAATTGAATTAGTGTATGTTTTAGGACAAGGCCTCGAAGGCCAGGCTTGCAAATATCGTGCCACACATCACAGTGGCCAAACAAGTTTATAAGCCTTAATATGCAAATTTGTAAGTATATTTAATATATGAAATTATAATTTTTTTTTAATTTTGTACAAAAAAATAAATGATTGGATATTAATTACTTTAACTTGTCCATCTACCATGTTTTGACAAGAGAAACAATATGGCCATTATCCATCACAATTGGAATTCGATATGATACAAGACAAAAAGTGGTCCAATTTTGTTATCTGGATGGAGAATAAGGTATCATTAGTTGACTTTCAATAACTTACTTGGATATTTTTATGTTAATATGTCAATTTGCATTTCTTGTGTTGAGTTGTTTATTTATGTGTATCTTGAGTTATTTTGTGCTCCCATTGGTCATAACACCCTTATAAATCACCAACCTTTCACTATGATCAAGCCTTTATAAATCAATATCCAATAATGGCTTTATCAAGACCTAGAATTCGATATGATACAAGACAAAAAGTGGTCCAGTTTTGTTATTTGGATGGGGAATAAAGTATCATTAGTTGACTTTTAATAACTTACTTGGATATTGTTATGTTAATATGTCAATTTGCATTTCTTGTGTTGAGTTGTTTATTTATGTGTAGCTTGAGTTATTTTGTGCTCCCATTGGTCATAACACCCTTATAAATCACCAACCTTTCACTATGATCAAGTCCTTATAAATCAATATCCAATAATGGATTTATCAAGACCTTTTCCAAAAACCGTAGGCCAGAGAAGGGATGCAAGTCTATGTAATACATACCCTATAGACAACAAAATATATTGCATGGGATTGATTATAGATGCTTGGGTTGAGGACCATGGGATGATTGTCTTGCAAAGCAAGAACCCTTGTGATCAAGAGCACTTGACACTTGCAATCCATGCTTAGAGAGTGCACCACATGAGGATTGGTCTCTTGACGTGTATACCTTGGAGAGAGAGCACTTCACTTGGAGACCTTATCTTGTACATTAAATTAAATTGTTTGTGTAATTAGTCCACTTTCCCAATGTTGGCCTCCCTCACATACTTTGTATAGAGGGAAGAGAATGTATTTGTCTAGAATATGCTCATTATTCCATCTATATATTTTTCATGGAGATTTCTTAGTGCTTGTGTGATGCGATAGAGGAAAACCTAGAGTTTGTGATGTAAACCCTAAAGAAGAAATAAAGATGAAGGCTAGTGTTAGGGATGATCTTGAGTCTTCTCAATTATTTTCCATATGGTAGGATGAAGGTTGTACTGAGGTCTCAAACATTTGTTTTGTAGTGATATATATATTGAATGAATTAAGCAGATATGTAGGGACATGACTATTAGAATAGGAACATTTATGGTGTAGGTCTGTGTTGGAGCTTGTTTGAATTTTTAAGCCCTAGTTGGAAAGAAAAGACCTAAAACTCTATAGGACACTTCCTTTTCTAGTCCTGGGAGTATGGTTAGCACACACATTTATGATTTTTGAAAACATAATTCTTCCTACATTCTATACTACAACACAAGTCTGCTCATTATTCCAACTCTATCAGACCTTATTAATCCTAAAACAATCAGACAACTGTGGCAAGTGACAATACACCTATAGATGCAATGTGAACTAGATTTTGGAGAAATTGATGAATAAATTCAATTGGAATACTTATATGTGATTACAACCTTTAAAATTGATGTTGTAGTGCAGAAAGAAGAACATAAAGAAATTTGAGGTTTAAAGCATAGGGATAAACAAAATCCTATGCATTAGATAACATGAAATTAAATTAAAGAAAATAAGATGTAGAGACTACAAAGTGCTTCATTAAGGTTTCTTAGATAAAATTCACATGTATCTCAACTATTCACACAACATTGATAAATATGTTAATGAAAGAAACCAACAACTTTATTACACAAGTCTCATAAGAAGAATAACACAAATTCAAAGTTACTAAGAAACACCTCTTTGGCTGCCCACTTTCAAGAGTTTACAAGCAAGATGAAATGGTTTGTTGATACAACATCCATTGTCACAACCTCCATTGTTACAACATCTTTTATGGCATCTGGTGTTGTAACATATGTTGTTACAACATTTGCTTCTCAATCCGTTGTTACCTATGTTTGTACTTCTCAATTTGTTTTCTTGATCCCCCAAGTGTTGGTGTAGTGTCAGGTGGCAGAATCACCTCTTTGGCTATCCACTTTCAAGCTTTGACAATCAAGATGAAATAGATTTCTACCCCCTCAATTGTTACAACATCTGTTGTTACAACTTCTGTTGTTACAACATCCACTGTAATAGTCACTGTTTTTGTAGCTTCAATAGTAGCAGTTGTTATAACAACAACTTTTACAACATTTTCAACAATAATGAGTGTTACAACATTAGCTATTACAGTATTTTCAGTTGATTTAACATTGGCATGTTGTTATGACATCTATTGCCACAACATCTGTTGTTACAACATCTGCTATTACAACATCTGCTTCTCAATCCGTTGTTAGCTATGTTCTTACTTAATGTGTTTTCTTGATCCCCCATATTGTATCTTTGTAGACAATCCTCAACTAAAGAACTGAGCCAAAGCATCAATGTGATGAATTGAGAGGAATTGAAAGAGGAATTGAGAGGAATTTAGAAGGCTAAACATTATCCCTGAACATTTAATCATATAATAATAACAGAGACATATAGATGAACCTCTATAGTCAATGCAAATATATCCAAGCACAACATAGAAGCAATAATCTAAATATTTATGAGGAGTAAATTATGCAGATTGTTCAATTTATAACTCAGTTGTGAACATGACTTTGCAGAGGGATGTCAGGGAGGTTGATACTCAGTGAAACCCTTCTCGATGTCCTATATTATTCTCAAATATACGCAAAAATAGATCATGAAATTACAAGAAGAACTCACAAGTACACAAATGTTGTCATCAACGAAAACTAGAAGCCTTTGATTACATCCAAGTTGAAAGTATTATAGCAATATTACAAAAACTTGCTCCATGTATCAACCCTTTCTTATTAAAAAATAAGGTATATATAAAGTGCTTTACAAAATATCATATCTCTTAAAAGATTTACATTCAAAGTATTCTTTATCCAAAGCTTTGGATAATATTTAAAAAACTTTTAACCAATGTTGCTAACATCGACATAGGGATAAGTCAGCAAGGGTCTGAAAAATAAAAATTCATCAAAATCACTAAAAATTGCTAAACATCGGCAAAATCAAGATACCATCAAAATATCGGTAAAAATTGGCAAACATCAGTTAGGTAAAAAAATCTCGATTTCGAGATAAAATCAAGATGTTTGCAACCTTGTTTTAACTAAAAATAGAAAATTGCTCCAAAAATGTCTACAACTGTAGTTGATTTCTGCATTCAAGTTCAATGTATTTGAAATTGCTCTGTTCTTGTTGCTCGAAATGCTTACTAGTTGTGATCTATTGTTAATATGCTACATTGATAAGTTGAATTTATTAAACAAAATTGACCAATTGCTCTCATTCTTCATCTATTGGGTAACTGAGATCCATCATCTATCTGTATGATTCATTTGCATCAGTATACTTCTCAAGGAAGGTTTCATTGTGAACAAGTATTTGATTTCGTAGCAGATGAAAAGGTCATCAACTAACATTTGAAGTAGATTATGATCGTTAATCTCTCCCTTGATTCTAGCAAACTTTGTCTTGTCCCCTGCCTCTCTCTTTAACAATCTTTCATATTGGTCTTTTGTTACCATTTGGACATATAAATTCACAAATGGTGGAAGACTTCTTTCTCGCAAAATAGAAAATTTTCTTTAAATTTTTTTGATTTGCGCTATAAGATTTTCACACTTTTCCTTTGTCTTTAGCATCATATTTTTCTTCACGAGAATTTTTCTAGGTTGAATAATTGATTTTGTTCTATCTTGAATTCCTAGTTCTTCAAGTTCTTCTTTGAACCTTGTCTTTGGAGATTTTATTATCTAACTTTATTGTCCAGGTTAATTTCCCAATTGTATTTTGATGTCATTAATAACTTCTTTGGCTCTTTCAATCAACTCCTCATGTTATGCAATAATCTTTATACACTGTCAAATATCAGACACAAATGACATAATTTATATCCAAAATTGTTCTTTGGCCTGTGATAAACATTGAATACCTTTAGAACAACTGAAATATTGTTCTTATTGCTTTTGCAAAATTGCATTTTTCTTTATTTCCTCAACTAAGGCATTGGGTGGAAGAGGGTATGACAATAGATACTTCAAACACAACAAATAATTCCAGTGAAGAAGATTTTGGTCAAGACTATAGTACATGGGATGGGATTTGTTAAGCGATATTTGATTCCATTTCTTTGAAATTGATACATTTATGATCTATCCAATTCTTGTCAAGCATTAAATAATGGTTTCGTTTGTCTATATGTAGAATATGATGATGAAAGAATGACTACTAATACCCAAGTTGATCCAACTGGGCTATTAAGATTTGGACAGGAAGATACAAACCATTCTTTAAACCGTGCTAAGGAAAAAAGAGCATATTTAAAGAGAACTCTACCACTTGAGAAATTTGAACAGCTGATGAGATTCACATACACTGATGATTGCAATATGCTACCAGTTAGTGGCCTTAATGGCGATGACCATGATAGTGAAAATGCGATGCATGAAGAAGTATTGAATGAGATACTTACATGTTTCTTTGGGGATGGAAACAACGATGACAATAATGATCATATTGTTGACAGTAACGATGACAACAAGGGTAATTACCACCAACGTAATGTTGATGATAACAACCTGCTGAAAAAACTCCATTAAGCAAGCAACAAAGACACCCATGTTCAAATTAGGTGCAAGTAGACCCTCAAAACTGGCATGAACATTAATATTATTGTAACAACCCTAGTGAAAAATCCATGTAATAGAAGTTAAAAATAATAACCACAATTGATGGGACACTTATTCCATGCTGAATGTTGGGCAAGGCATCTTAGGGGGTGTTCATGTTGAAAATGGCAACAAGAAATGCTAAAAATAGAAGTGTTAAAAATGGCACTGCTATAAATAACATCTCCGGTACCAGTGTTGGACATAGCAATAAGGAATGAAAAATGGAAGTGCTAAAAATAGTATTGCTATAAATAGCATTTCAGGATGGATTCCAATTTCAGATAGTCCTTGAACTAAAATTCGAATTTGTTCTTAGCAGCTGTTTGTAAAATAATTAATTAATTTATCTTGAGTTAATTAGTTGTAGAAAATCAAACATGAAGTCTATGTGAAGACATGCAACATTTTCTCCATTGATTGAGGAATTTATCCATTAGTTAAAGAGATAAGGATGAGTTGTAATTAGTTAGCTCAGTTAACTGAGTTAAGTCTAGTTAGATTAGTTCAAACAATTTGTTGAACTGATTATGAGTTCAGTTAGTTAATGCATGCATGCAACTGTTGCACTTCAAATAACTTAATATTCTCTCATAAATAACTCATGCATGTCAATTCAGTCATAACTCATGCATGTCAATTCAGTCATAACTCATGCATGTCAATTCAGTCAGAGACCCAGTTGAGATCAGAGGAAGGAACGGTGTACTATTGGTTGGAGGAATTTTCCTATATAGGAAACTTATCCATGCAGAAGGAATTATCTCCTTCAAGATTGCGTAATTAGATCAGAGGTTAGTGAGTGTGTGAAGAGGCCAATTCACACAGGTGGCAACACTGGACCCCAAGGAAAACTGCGCAAGGAAATAGGAGGCTTGGAGGGCAGAGGAGAAGGTTTGTGAGAAGCCTTTGACTGTCTATGAGCAGCAGTTGGATTGCAGAGAGAGCAAGATAGCTTGTGAGCTGATTCTTTTTGTAATCTGAACATATTTCCACTTGTATGATAATACAGAGATTGGGGTTTTAGGTTGAGGCTTTACCTAGGTTATTCTTCTGTGTTCATGTGTGATTGATTTCTCGTTCTCAGTTATATGTGTTCTATTTGATCTTGCTCATATTCGATTAAGCTTCCGCAAAGTTTGTTGTAGAAGTAGATCTTGTAT
Source organism: Pinus tabuliformis (assembly GCA_031772625.1). Taxonomy (NCBI): domain Eukaryota; kingdom Viridiplantae; phylum Streptophyta; class Pinopsida; order Pinales; family Pinaceae; genus Pinus; species Pinus tabuliformis. The sequence goes on along the minus strand of CM062808.1, from coordinate 464,609,339 downwards.
TTTGCTTTAGTATATTGCATAATCTGTTGATCTACATTGGGAAATTTCTACATGGTATCAGAGCAAAGGTGATCAAAGGAGAGAAAAATATACAATAAGGGAGAAGTTCGAAGTTTGAGGTTTTTGAATATAGAAATCGAGTTCTTATCACATCTCATTTCCACCAATGGCATTCAACGGTTCAAGACTTGAGTATGCCCTTGATGGCAGCTCGAATTATATAGCATGGAAGGATCGCATAGAAGCATTATTAGAGGATAACGGTCTAAAGGACTTCATTGATCAAGAAGTCCCCAAGCCTGCAGCAGCTAATGCTACAAAATTGGCGGAATGGAAGAAATGTGTGGCTAGAGCAAGGAGAATCCTTCTGGAGGGAGTTTGAGACCACATAGTCTTGAGTCTCCATGGAAAGGAGACACCGTTTTCGATGTGGAAAACATTGAAAGATCTGTATAAAAACAACAGCGATCAGAGGAAGCTGGCACTGAAAGACAAGCTTCGGAAAATCAAGTGTGAAAAGGGCGACATGATCTCTACATATTTGAACAAGCTCACCACCTGCAGGGATGAGCTTGGAAGTGTAGGGATCATGACAGCCGATGATGACACGGTGAGTCTTCCCACCATAGGAAGAATTCCATTTGGAATGAGAATCCTTCTCCTTCCCTTTCCACATGACCGGTGACAAGATTTTTTTTAGTACCTTGGAGAAGAAAGATCTCCAGATACTCATAGCGATGGGTAATGATGAAAAGTATAGTGTCTCAGGTGTAGGCACGTTGTTTTTTAGAGGGAGCATGGAGTTGGCATTACCTTGACCGATGTCAAGTATGTACCAAGATTGAGGAAAAATTTGGTGTCGATCGCAATGCTGGAAGACAAAGGCTATGATGTAGTCTTCAGTAAGGGAAAGGTTTTCCTTTGACACATCACCACGAGATAGGTGAAGCAGATCGGTTCATGAGCCAAGAACATGTATGCTCTTGAGGTTCAAGATGCATGCAGAGCCTTGAGGAGAAAGGCAATTGTTGGAGACTTGGTGGTTGAGAGGGAGAGTACATTACCTATCAACATGCATAATCTGTTGATCTACAGTGGGAAATTTCTACAGTTCATTTGGTTGTTTATGGCTAAGGAAATGGCTAAGGCTTTGGAAAGAAAAATGGCATTTTTGGCACATTTATTTATGAAAATAATGGAAAATAGGAGAAAAGTAAGGTGAAAGGTCACCAATTGCATGTGAGGAGGAAAATCAAGGAAAATAATGGAAAATGAAGAAAATAGAGGCCGCATTCAAAAAAAGGCTTCTAAGCATCTGTTGGTGACCTTTTGTCAGTTCAGTTTTGGAGCTCTCTCATTACTCTCTCTCTCTCTCTCTCCCCCACTCTTGGACACTTATAGTTTTCTTGGAGCACTTTAGCATTGAAGTAAGAAAGGAAAAGAAGGCAAGAGGAAGAAAAGATCAAGTAGGGAAAGGCAGGATCAAGCAGCTACAGTAGGATTCCTTGCAGGTATCGGTTTTCATGTGTATTTCCTTGCTAGATTTGGCATGCATGGTGTTGCATGTGGTTGTTTTCTGTCATGACATGGGTTTTTCCAAATGTGACAGTTTTTTCAGCCTAGCCTTTGCCATTTCCTAATAGCCTTGATGAGATGGGTTATCATACTTCGGTTGAGCTGGATTCCCATATGGATTCGAAGTTGAGTCCATTGGTCTATTGGTCCTTGAACCGGACTATGGGTCACGGTAAAGCCACTGGCCTGGTAACCCCTGAGCCAGACTGTGGGTTGTGGTAAATCCAAAGTGCCTAATGCCAATTCATAGATTCCATGGCTACCCAAATTGAAATGGATTTCCACCCCCTCAATTGTTACAACATCCTCTATAATGGTCATTGTTAGTAATTTCAATAGTATAAGTTTTTATAACAGCACCGTTTACAACAGTTTCAACATTTTCAACAATAATGTGTGTTACAACATTAATTGATACAACATTTTTAGCATATTTAACATTGACATGTTGTTATGGAATATGTTCTTACAACATTTCCTGTTACAACATCTACATCTCAATATGTTGTTAGGTCATATGTTTGTGCTTCTCAATTTGTTTTATTGATCCCCTTAGTGCTAGTGTACTGTTGGGTGGAAGAAACACCTATTTGGCTGCCCACTTTCAAGCTTTGACAAGCAAGATGAAATGGCTTGTTGTTACAACATGTGTTATGGCATCTGTTGTTACAACATCTACTGTTACAACATCTACTTCTCAATCCACTATTACTTATGTTTGTGCTTCTTAATTTGTTTTCTTGATCCCCCAATTGTTGGTGTAGTGTTTGGTGGCAGAAACACCTCTTTGGCTGCCCACTTTTAATCTCTAAGAAGCAATATGAATTTTTTTTGTTACAACATTTTAGTTGTAACTTATTTGAAAATTTATTATCATATGTGCACTTTGATATGATGTAATATGATTATTGCTTCGTTTCATATGTTGTAATATTATATATATGTATATAGATATATATATATATATATATATATATATATATATATATATATATATATATAACAGATAAATTAATTATTGCATGAAATAAATAATAAATTTTCATTGTATCTTTTTTTTTTTTTGCAGAAGAAGAATCTTGAAAAAGATCTAAATGATCCTCATCACATAGATCCAGATCACATTGGCTCTGATGCTAAGATGGCGGACGATGCCCATGATTACACAAATACAGATGACAATGAGGCCAATGCTGATACAAAAGATGATGATGATGGTGATCACAATGATGATGATAATCATGAGGTAGTTGTTGGTAGGTGACATTCATGATCATAGACTGCATCATGGATCATTTTTGATATATTGTTATGATGTTTATTTTCATGGTTACTATCGTATGTATCATTTTCATGGACTCTTGTACCATATTATTGAGTTGTATATTTTTGACGTGTATCATTTTGACTTTTATCATTTGGACATGACATATCATATTGACTTGTATCATTTTGTCTTACATAATTCATCATTTTAATTTATATCATCTGTACATGATGTATCATTTTAAATTATGTCAATTGTTGGACATGCATCGTTTTCACATGCTTTTTTTTAAAGGAACAAGATATTTCTATTAATCAAACTGGAATCTGGTCAGTGTGATTACATTCAAAAGCATCAAAATTTTCAGAGTCCTCCAAAATTGCTTTGACCAGTATCTTTGGGTATGCAGTAATGTTTTTTCTAGATTTACTACATCATTCTTCTTGTAATTTCTCAAAAATACCCCATTAATACTTACATACCTACATAACATAATCTACCTAGATATTACTATGAAATTAACTACCCGGTTTCCTCCACATTGTTCTAGTTGAGTCCCTCTGTAGCAACCTTGTCTGCTTCCTCATGCTGGAATGGTTTTGTTGCTCTTTGTTGCCCTTGATTTTGCTCCAACTCATGTTGATCAAGAAACACTAGATGGAGAGCCCCTCCCTCACTAATTTCCATATCTTGTTCACCGCTTTCATCGAGGTCAAATATTTATTTTAACATTGAAACAACTGCATTCTCCACATTGACATAAGAGTTCTCCACCTTGTAATTAATATTTTCTATCTTGGATATAATTGCCTCCACCACCGCTTGCACAATTTAAACATCTTTTTTCCGACCTTCCAACTGACCTGTTATGAGGGTGAAATGAGAGCGAACCTCAAAAATTATTTGACCACCTATCTTGGAGATAATCTCCTTGATTTCCTACTTGAATGCTTGATCAATCTCATATGGGGAGCCACCAGTGCCATTTCCTGATGAGGAGGCCATGATCTCCTCGACTCAGAAAGAATGTATGGAGAGCCACTGTGCCAAAATTCTGCACAATCACCCTCTTATAGCCAAATTTTAACACCAAAATGACAGTGGGGGGAGTTCCTTCAAGCTTAATGATGTTTGTATTAACAATTGTGAATTCATTGCTTCTTGTTCTGGACCATAAACACTCACAGTTGAACTAAGATGATTTTCCTCAGCCAAAAAAATATCAAATCCTTTGTTGATGACATCCCACTTGGCCACATGTTTAACATTAATCCTCGCATTTAGCCATCTGTTGGATGAATGACTCGTCATTTTATTGGAACGATCACCAATGAGATGGAGCAATCACAAATGAGTTTTGTACCATGAAATGACTACCAAAGTTATGCAACCTCAATCGGTCAAACTATCCTCCTTAATTACCCTTAAGCATCTTGAGATCCTTGAGTTATGAGAATTCATAGTATGTGACATATAGTTGTTATGCCACCCTCCTCCATAAACTCGCCTTGAACCAAAATGATGCCTTTGTTGGCTTGATCGTCCGCCAAAGTGTCTTTTCTCTCTCTTGATATGATATAACTACAAAATTTCAAATCTAGCCATGATCAATTGGATTCTTTGTACAGATAGTCTTGTATTTGGGTCATTGCAATGATTCATTTTGATAGATTTTTTAATTGTAATGAGAGAGTCTCCAAAGACATATATGATGATTATCTTGTCAGTATTGACTCGTCAATTGTTATATGTTGAAATTGGTTGATTATTTGGATGCATGTTTATTACGTACGACGGTTTTGATTTACTATTCATGATGAATGTTGTCAAATTCACTTAAATTATAAATATTTGATTCACTTGTTTTAATTATAGATGATGATCATGTTACAATAATTATATTATTATTGTATATATACTAGATGTTGTAGATTATATTTTGATGAAGATTTAATAATTATAATGATGTTGTTAATTTGAATGGATGTTTATTTCCCTAAGAATTCTTTATAATATTATTCTAGCAAATATTTGAAATGCATTCATATGATGTATAATCATATAACTTATTTAAGAGACATGATATATTTAACTAATTAAATTGAAATAAAACATATTAATTTAACTGTATGCAAAACAATAATCATTTTTTGGAAGCAAACAAAGAAGCAACAATGGAAGAAAAATTGGAAGCCACACTAGAATCAAAACTGGAAGCCCAATCAGAAACCAAACTGGATGCATATTGTGGCACTAAACCTAGAGCTACACCTGTTGATAAACCTAGTGCTCAATCTAGCATTATTTCCTACAATTGGAAGCAAAAAAAGAAACAACAATGGAAGCAAATTTGGAAGCCACACTAGAAGCAAAACTTGAACCAAAATAGGAAGCCACAGTAGAAGAAAAATAGGAATAAAAATTGGGAGGCACACTAGAATCAAAACTGGAAGCAAATTTGGACACAAAATTGGAAGCTACACTAGAAGCAAAATTGGACGTAAAATTAGAAGCCACACTAGAAGAAAATTTGGAAGCCACACTAGAAGCAAAATTGGAAGTGCCACTGGAAGCAAAATTGGAAGCCACTAGAAGCAAATGGGAAGCAAATTGGAAGCCACATTGGAAGCAAAAAGCAAAGCAAAATTGGACATTAAACTGGAAGCCAAACCAAGAGACAAATTGGAAGCAAGTCCTGGCATTATTTCCAGTGCTAAAATGGCACTATTTCATGTGTTCTTTATGGCGTCATTCCTAATACTACTTACAACATTATTTTCGAAGCAACTCCTGACAATTTGTGGTGCATTATTTTAGGTGCTATTTCGGGCATTATTTATGGCGTTATTTTCAATGTTGTTTCTGGAGCAATTTACAATGCTAATACAAACATACCTAGTCACGCCATTTTTGTGTTGAGAAAGGTGCCTAATTCGTGAACTAAAAAACACTAAATTTCAACAAAATTTTAGGCGTTATTTCCTCGTTCTGTTGTAGTTCTACTGGTGACACATCCTGATCCAACAATCACTTTGGAGGCGACACCCCCTTCAAAGTACAAGTGAACTTTTATATCCCTATATTCGAAGTTCAAATAGATGCAGATGTTGTAGATAAATAGTTGAACATGTTGGAAGGTTATTTTTCGATCCATAGTTTCTTTGACAAGGAAAATATTACTTTTGCACTACTTAAGGTCACCCCCGATGCCAAGGATTGGTGGGAAAATTACTGTGAGAAAAGGGTCGAGGAACCCTCTCTTTTTGTATCTACCCCCTCTTGAAATTCTTTCCGAGACATTTTCAAGGAACAATATTATCTTGTGGGGATTATGAGGACAACTACATATAATAGACCACACTATAACAACAAAGGGACCAAGATGTGCATGAATTCACAAATATTTTTCATACTCTACACACAAAGTTGGGTATCAAAGTGTTGATGGTGTTGGACCAGCCAACATGTGAGGGGATATCCCTGGTAAGAAGTACCAACTAGACCTCATACCGTTTGGAGTAGGAGTCCCAGCAGTGGGTAGTAAAGCTATGCCTTGACTGTGATAGCGCGCAGAGGTAAGTAATATATCTTTGTCAAAAGCAAGTGTGTGACCTTGCAACGAGTCAAGAGAGATGCATGGGGAAGTTCTAACACACGGAGGGGAAAAGGAAGTGTGCCCCTTAGAACCTATAATAGTACACAACCTGAAAGGAACACACGATTTGGATGACATCACAAGCTAGAAAGCAGAATAGTCGACAATCCAAAGTGATGGTTTAAACCAACAATGCGACTTCAATACGATTCATACAATCGCATACGAAATAGTTAATACACAAATGGGTAAGTTAAACAACATACATTGCTAAAGTAACTAGAATAGTCGAACTACAATAACAACATATGCATGAATATGTGATGGCTCTGTTATATTATATAAAGTAAAAGTTCCATCCATCCATACAACCATGACAGCCACTAGCCTCAATAGTGGAACGTTATAGTAAACATTGCTTGCTCCTCCAAAGAGATGTACTCGCTCTGCACTGTGGAGAAGCCAAGGCTCATCACAATACTCTCCAAGCCCTTCTTTAAGTAATGCCTAGAAAAATCATGGATCCCAAAAGCCTTTTATATGAGTTAATAGGTTCTATTTATAACAAAGGGTCTGGTGACCCTTGACATTCACCTTTGTGACTCTTGGACTACCCACAACTCTTCAACTTCATTACATAACTCTTTACATTACATATGACTGTTTGCATTCAAATAATGACACTTGGAATTTCACTTTACATCATGTTTACAAAAATCATTTTCCACATATACCCATGTGGGACAAAAATAGGCTTGAGTCAGCCAAACAAAACAACACTAAGACTCAGACGGTTGTGTAAAGACTAGCTCATTAACATCCTCTCCATGATCCTCAGTGATGAACAAATGCCATGCTTGGTAGTGTGCAATGGTGTCCACGTACTCTTTGATGATGTCTTTCTGGAAACGAACTCTTGCCTCCATTGCTTTCGGGTATACTGATTTGGAACCTCTGTCCAACTCGTCCTGTAACATGCGCAACTTAGTCTTGAGCAAGGTCAGACCAGCGACATATATCCGCATGTTATATGTGTTAACTTGCAAATCTTTGTTGGTGGTCATGAGCATCAAATGATCAAAGTATGTGTTGAGCTCCAGTCTGACTTGGTCCTTCTCTTTGGCCTCGGTGAGTGTTCTGATTAACGAGGTGCATACTTTCTCAGCATGACATCCAAACTTCTGAACAATCATGCATACAAAGCCTCAACACTAGTGATAAGCGACAGGAGTTCCTCATAGTTCTAGATCAGACTCTGGATGCCTTCTTTGTCCAACTCTACATGTGGCTTCATCATCTCGTGCAAGTGAAGTGGGGCTCCCTTGTACCTCATTGTCCATGTTTGTACATGATCAGCAAGGACATGTATATCTGTGAGTGTTCATGCTATCTTGGTGTAGCATTGTTGATGACCATGTATATGGGAAACTGCCATGTGCACAGTGACAAACCTGTCATACAATCTCTGTATGACTGTCTCAAGGGCCGATACTTCGGCAAATATGGTTTTCTTCATCTCTGTCCTCGTGGATCTTGTTGATTGCTCTTCTCTCTTTCTAGATGCTTGTAACTCCTTAGCCATGCACTCGTTTTCTGCTATCAATAACTTCACACTCAAGCTCGTGGCTTCGGAATAAGCCTTTGATGCATGATCATCTGGGATGTGCGCTCTACGTGCTTGTAAAACTCTGTGTTGTGACTCATCAAAGGCTATGTTGTACACATATGTTCCCGGATTATCCTCAAGGAGAACAATATCCCCTTGCTCACTTGGGAAATGCTCTATTGTTGTAGCTGGTGAAACCTATGGAGTGATCTCAGTTGATTTTGGCATGAGGTCAGTTTCCTGATCCTATTCTGGTTGCTCCATCTCTGTGTCCATCTATTCCACTATCGGTTCATCCTGTAGAGCAAGTTCCTATTCTTGCGATTTCTCACCCTATTCTTCGTCTACTATTGGTTTTGAGTCTTCAACCTATATCAATGCAGTTTGCGTTGTTTATGTGCCTTGCACTTCCTCCTATTCCTGTTCTTGTTCCTATTCTTGTTCCTGTTCATGTTCCTATTCATGTTCATGTTCCTGTTCCTTGTTCCTATTCCTATTCCTGTTCCTGTTGCGCTTTCTTCTTCCTTCTGCGCAACTCTTTTTCTTCTTTGAGCTTCTGTTGTACTTCCCGCAACTTCCTCTCCATCTCTTCCAGCATTTTCTTATCTCTCCTTTTCTGTGCTCCTCTCCTGTTGTGTTTTCGCCTCTTTACTTCTATCTCCAAAGCTACTCTTTCCACAAGTGGGCCTTCCTTAAACTTGTAGCTTTTCTTCGTCTCTCCACTTTCGACAATATTCCTCTTGCCTTTGTCTTGTGAAGTTTTGTTGCTTGTTCCTCCCGGTGGTGTTGCTGTCTTGAGTGCTGCTAGCTACTCTACTACCATGTTGAACGATTCATTGAGCCTACAGGAGTTATAGCAATATCTCCATGGGTCTTCCTCTAACCAACGACACACCCCTTGGATCCAAGAATAGTACAATCTCACACAGTGGTCCCTGCATAAGCCATGTGGATCGTATGGATTCAAACTCTTGGTGTTGAAATTAAACTTCTTGAAGTCCTCGACCTCAACATCTACTTCTTTCAAACTCTGGATTGTGTACAACCCAATTAGCAAAGGAAGCATAGGCCATGGTGATTTCTTCTTCATATGTAATCCATAATAACCCTGTTGAGATGTGGTATGCAACCTCCTACATGACTAGCTTGTCCATGGAAAACCTCGGCAACACACGCAAAGCCTTCTCCCCATTGTACATCCTTATGAAGGTGTCATCGGGTGAGGCATACCAATCTGCAATGTTCAACAATGCCTCCATTACTGCTTGGGACATGCAAGGTGGATCTTGTTTAAAGATCATCATGTATAGAGGGGCGATGAAGTGGTCAGATAGTCTAGCCATGACTCCTCGATAGCTACACTTTGAGAGCAACTTGCAATATACGTTCACATCATTCTTTGAAGGTGTCCATGCTGAATCCATGCCAGGAAACTGTTGACGGGCATAGATCGCATCAAGCAAGTAGGCAGACATGAAGAATATTGCTTGTTGATCCTTGGGAGGACTTCGGGCATTGGATACATGCACTTTCAGCTGGAGAGCTAACATGTGGGACCAATAGAATGGTTTTCCTTCACTTGCCAGCTGATCCAACATTACAACCCAACTTTGCGGGAAGGTCTCCGTACTCCCTTGGCCATACAAGTGGCATGCAAAGATGACTAAGAATTGGTAAGCCTTCCTGAGTGTCTTCATCTTGAATATTTGGTCGGGTGTTGTCATGAACTTTGATGGCTCCCTTACCCAACACTTCAAGATGTCTCTTATGTTTGCGCTATTGTTGGGAGTGTAGAATGGTGCATCCATCCTATTCACCAGTTGTGGCACATGGTACATCTGTTGATAATATTTTATGTTGAAGGAAGTAAACTCTACTCCATTCATATTGCTGAGTATCATCATCTCAGGATCATTGTGTGAGACAATCCAATGGATCACATTTGTGCATGGGAAGGTGGGATACCTGCATGCAACCCTGTATAATCTTGACTTATGAATATTTACATAGACCTATCGGTCCTCCAGATTCTCCTCAAAGATGCCTACAAATATAATGTTGATGCCTTGCCATGTGATCTTGATGTCTTTCTCAATGAACAAGTGTGTGTCTGTGTACAGGGGCAAGCTCATAGTCCCCTGCTCAACCACATCTCTAGTACTGCTTTCAATTGTGTCTTTTGATCCAACTCTCTCGAAGGCCATGATACATGTACTGCTGAGAGGCTGCTCAAAACCTGTGGTACCTAGAGACATATAAGACAATCATGGCAAGGCTATGTCGGCTAAAATACATAAAACAACTCGAGAATCAATCGGGCAACAAACTGGTGACTATTGGGCAAGATTGTGCAGCATTGACTCTAGGAGGCTGGAGACTGTCAGTAGGAACTGCACATTGCATAGTCTCAGCTGCCAGTGAGGCTCACTGCTGACTCAATCTCCGGAATGCGCAGTCTAGAGTGCGTAGTCCAAAGAGGCTGACTGCTGACTGAAACTGCACAATGTGCAGATCAGCCAAGCTAGGTTGCTGGATGGAACTTCGTAATGCATAGTTCCAAAGGGCAGGACTGGGGCACTGTCTCCCAGGATTGCGTAGAGCACAATTGGGAGCCAGTATGAGCAGCCTTTGTGCAATTCCTGGAGGTAAGGAAGAGCCTTAACTGCCAAGAATATGCAGTGCATGCCGACAAAAACAAGATCTGGGCCAAGGCAGCCAAGATCTGCCCAAGGGAAACCTGAAAACACAAAGGACTAAATGTGTGTGAAAATATGGTGCAGACCTGAGTGAATAGACATGCATGTAACTCAGTTAAGTGTATAAATTAGTCAAACGACGAAACGATGAAGCTCATGAAGAGAGTTGTCACAACGACGACTATCAGTGCATAAACAATGTTATGCATGTGACACTAAAGGAAATCAATGAAAAACTCGAAACAACACTTCTACAATTTAAAACACATTAAAACTCTAGTGATCGTTCAATAAAACCAGGAAAATAACACTCATACAAACCGAGAAATAAAAAGTGACAGAAAAAGCAGCAAAAGACATGAAAATAAAAACTTACCCGGAAAATTTGCGTCGACTGTGTCGAACGTTCCTAGATTCCTGGGGAATGCTAGAGCTCCAAGATGAAGGTGAAGAATGAGCTTCGAGGCATCATTTAAATAGATTTGGTGAACTTATGGTTTATGATGTGCATGCCAAAAATCTAGGAAAAGGGACACTTTGCGGGAAGTTCCTAAAATTGACTTTACATGTAACTCCCGCTGCTAAAAATAGATCCCTAAGATCTAGGGATATTTTTTCTCTTTTTAATTTTTTCTTTTTTGGGAAAAGTTGCCTGACGTACAAGGATTGCGCAGTTCTGGAGAGAACCAGGCAACCTACTGGCACATGCAACAGACAGTCACTGAGGGAAAAGCTTTTGCATTGATTCTGGGCTGAGTGGCCTTGGTTGGTTGCCCAGCTCTGTGCAATTTTCCAAAGCAAGGCTATGATCTAATAATCACCCTATGAGTGATCTCAGTTAAAGATTTATTAAATGAAGGTATTACAGACTCATATGTTGGTGTGTGTGTCTATGTTATTTAAGTAATGGATCGACCAGATTGCAAATACACAGACACTTGAAATGGAAAACAACAGAGAAACACAGTAAGAAAATACAAGAACACAAAAATTTAATAAGGAGTTCACCCTATTCTCCAGGGCTACGTCTCTGGTCCAGCTCTCAGTGGTGGCCTTATTTTATTGTGTCTTGAAGTAGAGAATTACAATGAAGGAGCTCAACGTGAGTCTCCTGAAAGGGAATTTTCTTGGAAGGGTGGTTCTTGGATTCCCCAAGCCACTAGAGTACACAGACTCTTTTCCTTACCAACTCTATGACCTTCTGGTCTATAATGGAGAGAGCCCAATGTGGTGCTCAGTCTGGACATATTCCCTCTGGGATGGCTTGAATCCCTCAAGCTCTCTGGTGCTCGATGCTGCCTTCAGTTAGCTCGGCCCTCTGTCTTTTGTTCTGTTGTTGCTTCACTGTCTTTCTTCTCCCTGTTTTTCCTTTCTGTGTTTCGTCCTCCTCTCGGGGTTCTGGTCGTCTTTCTGCTTTTCCTGTGCATGGCTTTAAGGCCATTCGTACCCATGGCTCTTCGATTCCTCTTCCACTTCCCGTCGGATCGCCTGCTACAGCTTCGCTTGGAGTTCCCTGTTCGGCGTCATCATCAAGCTCACAGGGAGTGGCCACATGTCCTCCTGCAGCTGCACCAATTCGCTTTGTCGGTTCGATTTTTCCGTTACGTCATGGAATGAGTCTTCTGCCACCTTGGCAGTCAAATCGGACGTCAAATCTTTACAAACTACGGCTTAATCCCCCATCGATTCTGCTTTCCCATCAGGTACGATCTCAACCGTTAGATCTAGAGCCCCATATCCGATGCCATACGCATGTTTCACGTGGTTGACTTGCTCGACCGTTAACGTGCGATCAGCGGCAGTTTTCTCTCTCCTCTGCTTGCCACACGTCGACCGCTGAGTGGGTTCGCTCCATTTTCACCAATTCCGATTACCGTTTGAGGGTGCCCCAGATCAATACAGCCAGTTTTCGGAGTGGGTCCCGCCTTTAGCGCTTTAGCCTTTATCCCACGGTTTTCCTGGCTCTCATGCGACTGAGCGCTCAGGGCTTCTCCACTTTTGGGTTTTTCACCTAGCGATCGCGCATCAAAAACTACCTCTGTTTCCCGATCCGGCCTCCCAGGGGCTAATTTTGCCTCCTGCGCAGTCTCCATGGGCCTCAGACAACGCGCTTTGATCGAGGTCCTCGTCGTTCCACGCTGGCTGCCATTGCCACTGGTTTAGAGGTGTTTTTGATCACTATTGTAAATTCTTTGAAGTCTATCCCAACCTAGTACAACCATGGCTCTACTTATCTCTCTTTATGGATCCAATTCGAATCACGACCTTCCCACTAAAAAGCTTTTGGACCACCAAAACTTGGTTTTCTTTCAAGCATCGACTAAGTGAGGGTATTGTTGTCTCACTTGCCCAATCTCAATCCACTTTGCACTGTTGTAAGCATGCTACACATAACACAAATGTTCATCCCAAAGTTTAGGCTATTTGCTGCAATATCCTCTAAGTAACTAGATCACTGTCCTGTTAACTACTTCTCTCTGGCCATTGGTTTGTGGATGAAAAGCTATGCTTTTCTTCAGTTGGGTGTCCATCAGCTCCCACAGACTTGACCAAAACTTCCCCACAAATCAGGTGTCTCAATCAGATACAATAGAAGTGGGTAATCCAAAATGAACCCATACATGTTCAAAGAATAATTTTGCAGTTTGTTCAGCTGTAATCTGTTTATTACAAGGTATCAAAATACACATTTTGTTGAACCTATCCACAACCACATACAGATAATCATGACCTCTCCTAGATTTAGGCAGTCCTCCAACAAAATCCACGGAAACACTTCCCCAAGGATGAGAAGGAACTGGTAGGGGAGTGTACAAGCCTAGTTTTCTATTGTTGGCCTTGCTTTTAGCACACATAGTACACCCTCTTACATATCTAGAAATTGTTTCATTCATTTTCGGCCAAGAAAAAAATCTTTGCAGCTGTGAAACTGTTTTACTTACCCCAAAGTACCTGATATCAGAGAAGCGTGTGCCTCTCTAATTATTTTTACTCTCTCTATTTGTGGAATGTAGAGTTTCCCACAATGATATAAGAGTCAGTCCTTCACATGATAGTCCAATTCTTCTACCTTTTTGCCTTGACTCAAAGTCGCATATACATCTTTAAAGTCTATATCTTGAGCATATTGTTCAATGTGGCTTTCATGTAGTACAGAATTATGCTTAAGTATAGTAGATGCATTTATAATGGGTCTAGATAACATGTCTGCAACTTTGTTATGTATGCCCTTTTTATAGCTGATGACTAAATGAAACTGTTGTAGAAAACCCATCCATCTGTAATGTCTTGATTGCTGCAACTTAGTCTAGGAGTGTAGATATTGAAGTGGTTGATGATCAGTATTACTGTCTCTTTGCCCATTAAGTAATGTTTCCACTTTTTCACACTCTAAACTAATGCATACAATCCTTTATCATATGTACGATAGTCAACTACTGCAGGATTAAAAGTCTCAGAATGATAACATATGGGTTTACCATGTTGTGTCAACACTGCTCCCATGGCATAGTCACTGGCATCTGTTTGGATATCAAACAGTCTTTGTAGATCAGGCAATGCTAGTACAGGTGTTGTACTAATCTTTTCTTTCAAGGTGTCGAAGGCTTTCTGATGTTTGCCTCCCCGCTGAAACACCTTGTTCAATCCTGTCAAAGCATGTAAGGGTGCTGCAATTGAGGAAAAATTAGAAATGAACTTCCTCCAATATTGTGTTGATCCTAAGAAGCTTCTCACTTCTGTAGCAGACTTGGGTTTAGGCCAGTTTATAATGACTGCCACTTTAGAGGGATCTATTTTCAATTCACCACCCCCTACTATATGACCCAAATATTTAGAGACGTTCTAACAAATTCACATTTTGAGAGTTTAACATAAAAATTTTCTCTTTTCAAAAAATCTAATGTCTGCTTAACATTCTTTAAGTGTTCTTCCCACGTTTTACTAGAAACCAGAATGTCATCTAGATACACAATAACAAAATCATCAAGAAAAGGCCTGAGTACATCATTCATTAATATAATGAAAGTAGCATGGGCATTGGTCAAGCCAAAAGGCATAACCAGCCACTCATACAATCCCTGCTATGTTTTGAAAGCAGTCTTCCATGCATCTTGATCTGCAACTCTGACCTGCACTTTGCACATGCATATACATCTTTAAAGTCTATATCTTGAGCATATTGTTCAATGTGGCTTTCATGTAGTATAGAATTATGCTTAAGTATAGTAGATGCATTTATAATGGGTCTAGATAACATGTCTGCAACTTTGTTATGTATGCCCTTTTTATATCTGATGACTAAATGAAACTGTTGTAGAAAACCCATCCATCTGTAATGTCTTGATTGCTGCAACTTAGTCTGGGAGTGTAGATATTGAAGTGGTTGATGATCAGTATTACTGTCTCTTTTCCCATTAAGTAATGTTTCCACTTTTTCACACTCTAAACTAATGCATACAATCCTTTATCATATGTACGATAGTCAACTACTGCAGGATTAAAAGTCTCAGAATGATAACATATGGGTTTACCATGTTGTGTCAACACTGCTCCCATGGCATAGTCACTGGCATCTGTTTGGATATCAAACAGTCTTTGTAGATCAGGCAATGCTAGTACAGGTGTTGTACTAATCTTTTCTTTCAAGCTGTCGAAGGCTTTCTGATGTTTGCCTCCCCACTGAAACACCTTGTTCAATCCTGTCAAAGCATGTAAGGGTGCTGCAATTGAGGAAAAATTAGAAATGAACTTCCTCCAATATTGTGTTGCTCCTAAGAAGCTTCTCACTTCTGTAGCAGACTTGGGTTTAGGCCAGTTTACAATGACTGCCACTTTAGACGGATCTATTTTCAATTCACCACCCCCTACTATATGACCCAAATATTTAGAGATGTTCTACCAAATTCACATTTTGAGAGTTTAACATAAAAGTTTTCTCTTTTCAAAACATCTAATGTCTGCTTAACATTCTTTAAGTGTTCTTCCCATGTTTTACTAGAAATCAGAATGTCATCCAGATACACAATAACAAAATCATCAAGAAAAGGCCTGAGTACATCATTCATTAATCTCATGAAAGTAGCACGGGCATTGGTCAAGCCAAAAGGCATAACCAGCCACTCATACAGTCCCTGCTTTGTTTTGAAAGCAGTCTTCCATGCATCTTGCTCTGCAACTTTGACCTGATGGTATCTACTGTGCAAATCCAGCTTGGTGAAATAAACATCTTGCTTTAATTGATCTAAAAGATCATCTATGCGAGGAAGGGGATAACGACTTTTTATTGTTATCTTATTCAGTGCTCGGTAGTCAACGCACATTCTCCACGAGCCATCTTTCTTTCTCACCAAAACGATTGGTGACCCACATGGTGATGTGTTAGGCTTGATGAACCCCTTCTCGAGCAACTACTGCACCTGCTTCTTGATTTCAACATTCTCTAAAGCAAACAACCTGTACATTCCAATGTCAGGCAATGGAACATCTTGCTGCAAAATAATATCACGTACTATTTCCTTTTTGGGTGGCAGACCTTTAGGTTCTTGAAATAGGACATCATACTCTTAAACAATCTTTTATATATCAGCTTGCTGCTGAGCATTACAGCCTTCAAATACATTGGTTTTATAAGGTTTCTTTTCCTTTACAACCACTAGTAAGAATTTTTTGCATGAATTTATCATTCTTTTCATCTGCCCAGAATTTATGAGAGTATAATTATTCTTGAGCTTGTGAGCTCTCACAAAGTATTCGATTCCATATTTAACAAGTAGATACTTGTTCTCAACTCTATAGAAAATAACTTTTCTATCATACAAGTAAGGACTTCCTAAAACAATTCCACATATATCCAAAGGAATTATGTCCAACTCAAGCTCATCTACAAATGTTGACCCAAAAGAAAACTTGAGTTTGCACTGTCTAGTCACTTGTAGTTGTGCTTTATCATTCGACCATCCTAATGGGTATGGTTTCTTGTGAGGTGTAGTTGCTAATCCCAATTTCTTTACAATTGCTTCAGAAATCAAATTTACTTGTAAGCCACTATCAAATAAAGTATCAATCTTTTGATGTTTGGAAATAACTCGAATACGAAAAAGCTCATGTCTTTTTCTCTCATGTTCTTCATCAATAATAGTTTGAGCAAAATTACTAGTAGATGCTTCAGAATTCTTACCTTTTATACATGTGGCTGCAATGATTATTTCATCTCCCGAGTCTAACCCCAAATCTTTCTGAATAGCTGCAATAGTCTTCTTCTTCTTGCCCTCAAACTTCTTAGGTCTTAGCTTTGGATGCAGAATCCAACAGCGCTCATCATCATGCCCCTCCTTTTTATAGTGAGTGCATGAAGCTTTCTTTTTCTGTGCAGTGTTAGCCTTCCTTGCTTTCTGTTATGAAACCAGCTCAAGAAAAGATAGAAAAGATAGATCAACGCCTTAGAATTCAGCCTCTTCGAGGGGGAAACCTCCTTTACATTACATAAATGAACAATTCTTGGATGATACAAATGACAAAACCTCCTTTCTATATATAGGAGTCTAAGGAGTCACAATATAATCCAGCCGACCTAACAATAATAATATAAAGCCACAAAAATAACAATAGAGGGATTCTATGGGGCACAGAAATAACAATATGGGGGTAATAGTGGCACAACAATATAAATAAGGGGTATAACTACAATAGTAATGGGGTAATCACTAGTATTATAGGGACCCAACATGCCCCTCTCCTTCAAAAAAGTGTTGTCCTCAACGCTTGAGTAGTTTTGGATACTTCTGCATAAAATTCTCATCCTCCCATGTGGAATCTTCAGCGGATAAGTTCTTCCACTTTATAAGATACTCTGAAATTGATCGATTTCGTAGCTGTCGAGTTCTTGTTTCTGTGACTGCTTCCGGTTCCAATATAATTTTTCCTTCCTCATCAAGTTCTGGCAATATTGTTTGAATTGGGAGCTTGTCACCTATAACCTTCTTTAAACATGAAACATGGAAGACTGGGTGCAATCGAGAAGTTGCAGGAAGCTCCAATTTGTATGCCATAGTACCAATCTTTTGCAACACCTTGTACGGACCATAATACTTTGGTGATAATTTATTATCCTTCTTAGCTTGCTTTAGGGACATTTGCTTATATGGTTGTAGCCGTAGGAATACCCAATCACCTACATCAAAACTTCTTTCACTTCGATGTTGATCTGCCTGTTGTTTCATTCTATTTTGTGCCAACACGAGGTTATCCTTTAAGAGTTGGAGGACTTGTTGTTGATGTTCGATGTGATGTTCCACTGCCTGAACCTTAGAATTTTCTCTTAAATATGATGTGATGGATGGTGGTTGATACCCATAAAGTGCCATAAATGGGGTCATTTTTGTTGCTGTATGGAAGGAAGTGTTATACCACCATTCAGCCAGAGGCAACCATTTGACCCATTGTGTTTGTTTATCAGATACAAAGCAACGAAGATATCCTTCCAAACATTTGTTTACTATCTCAGTTTGCCCATCAGATTGAGGATGATAAGATGAGCTATGAGCTAACTGAGTACCAAGACAAGAAAATAATTCTGTCCAAAAATTTCCAGTGAAAATGGGATCTCTGTCACTTACAATAATCTTTGGGTTTCCATGTAGCTTTTGAACTGTTTCCATAAATGCAGTAGAAACTGTACTGGATTTAAATGGATGTGATAATGCACAAAAGTGTGCATACTTGGTAAGTCTGTCAACTACCACCATGATGACACTCTTTCCCTCAGACTTGGGTAAACCTGTGATAAAATCCATTGAAACCTCCTCCCAACGTTGGCTTGGAATGGATAAAGGTTGTAATAGACCCGGTGTCTTAATTGTTTCAACTTTATTTTGTTGGCAAACCAAACATTCCGCCACAAACTTTTGAATATCTGATTTAAGGCCATCCCAAAAAAATTCCTTCTTAACCCTGTGGTAAGTTTTTAAAAATCCTGAGTGCCCTCCTAAGGGAGAAGTGTGCAATTCCATAAGAATCTTTTGTTTTAGCTGGGAATTCTTACAGAGGTATAAGCGATCTTTGTACCATAACGAATCATTTTGCCAGCTAAATGTATCAGAAGTACTGGAATCTTGTTGTAGCTTTCGAATAAGTTCCCACACTTCTTCGTCATTCTTCCATTCCTCCCTTGCTTCGTTTATCCAATCTGGTTGGATAATAGAAATGGCACACAATAATGCTTCCACATCCTCATCCTTTCTTGAGAGTGCATCTGCCACCACATTTTGCTTCCCTTTTTTGTAGATGATTTCAAAGTCATAATTGTAGAGCCTCTAACTTGCACTTGATTATCCATCATTACCTACAGTTTTCCCTCACTCATCTCTCTCTTTTGCCTCATTTTCCTTGCAAACCTACCCAGATCATTACATTTTATGTCTTTAAGCATGATTTAGTGAACTTTGCTAATGTGTGACTGTTTTGTTTAGATTTTGACATATTTGCAGAGATTCCGCAGCTGTCTGGCAATTCCGCAGCCATTCAGCGATTCCGCAGCCATCTGATGATTCCGCAGCCTTTTTGTTAATCTCAAGGTTCCACGTGTCATTTTGCAAAACGAGCCACATGGGCACTTAGGAATAAAGGTGCTCAAGGTTCCTGTGCTATTGGTTCGATCAGCCACATCATCTACACCTCCGGTCAACGAGGGTCAAGCCACGGTCAACAAAGGCAGCTTAACGGTGTTGCGTAAGCTGTTGGGTCACGTCAATGCAACTGGTGATTTGTCCGTGTTACGCAGGTTGTGGGAAACATAATCTAACTCTGGATTCAATTCCCATAACGCCCAGAACCTCCAGCTCATCCACGAGGCTTATGACGTGTTGCTGAACCTTTATTACGCATGACAGATTAGTTAATTTTCAGTTTCTAGCTTTACGCATTAGGCAATCGTTTAGATGCCTATAAAAACTTGCGTCTGTGTACGCTTAATGTTACTTTTTAGTTGTTGTGTTTTATGAACCTGTTATAATTTTAGTGCATTTCAAGACTCTGTTTTGATAGTGCTGTTCTAGCACTCTTGACTGTAATTTTCTGCATATGGAGTAATAGAAGCAGTGCTGTTCTGACGTTTTTAAATCCTTGAGTCTTCTTTGGGTTTTATGAATGGAGGGCCCCTGTTCATGATAGCCCTTGTATAGTATTTTATGTTCATATTCTTGCTATTTCCTTATTTTCCATTCAGCATTTCCTTTTCTTTGAAACATGTACAGCTTGATTTACTTTCATTGTCATTTCATTTGCAGCATTCATTTTGACTGATCAGATTTGTTTTTCTGCAGGTTTTTTTTACCCGGGATTGTTTTTGTCTTTATGTATTTGCTTTATATCTGATGGCATTTTCAGTTGACAGATTCAAAGTTGCTGCCTTTACTTTACTTTCATAGCTGATTTCTAGTTTAGTTCCTCAAAGTTGTCTGCTAACATATAAATGGTCTCTTTATCATAAATTGTTTATCTTTTAGAGATCAGAATACTAATAAATTACAGCTGGCTTTGAGTACTTTTTAGACTAATCTTTAACTACTTTCTAATCGTGCTTTACATAGTACCATATGATAGAAGCAGAGAGTTAGAAAGAGCTGAACATTATAACTAGTCTTTAAAGTAGATTTTTCTCATTTTTGATCACTTTTTAAACTCATCTCTAGCTACTTTCTAATCGTGTTTTACACAGTACTATGTGTTAGAAGCAGAGAGTTAGGAAGAGATAAACATTATCATTGGTTTTTAAAGTGATTTTCTTACCTTTTATTTGCAGCAGCATGAATGGTGTCTAGTGCCATTAGAAAGTGGTTCTTTGCTTTCAGTTTATTTCAAGTTATTTATTTCTTTCAAGCTTTTCCTTTTCAAGCAAGTAGTTAGAAATCACCTTACACACACACTCACTCATCTGTTTATAAAAACTCCATTCCATCTTAGGAAGATAAATAAACCACAAACAACACCCCAAACGACAAAAAGCTCTAAGAGGTTGCTTAAGTACATATAGTACACATTCACTTCATCAGCTTACGAGCCCCGGGTTGACAATTAATGACATCAATTTAGGAACACTAAATTGACTAAACATTTTGGCGTCGTTGTCGGGGAAGTGAAATTAAGTAGCCATATTCTTAGAAAAAAAAACATAAAAATTTCAAGGAAAGAAGTTGATAACCTATCAAAGTATGCTCTCCTCTTGCACTTCAAAGTGATCTGGAGGATCAGAAAAGAGAAAGTTATTGATTTGGTAGCTTCTTGAGTATGCTCTCTTCTTGCACCTAGAGTGAACTGGAAGATCAGAAAAAGAACTATTAACTTGACTTGAAGAAAAATAATAAAAAATGACATGCATAGAGCTAGAGATTCTAGAGGAAGGTTTTTAGCTAGAGCTCGAAGTTCAATTTTTACAAGTCCATCTGCTTCAAGGGATAGACAAGAGACACCTCCCTTATCTCCAACCGACACTCCTAGTCCTAGAATTCCTGGAATTCAAGAGCCAAGAGTTGACTCTCCTACACCTTATATTGAATTTGAACCAGGAAGAGACTCTTCTCTTTCTCCTACAGAAAGACCAATTGTAATTGAGGAAGTGGAATCATCTGAAGAAGAAGGAGAAATCTCTTCTCATTCACCTTTTGTAGAGGAACCAGAAGATTTTGAAATCCCTAGGAGAATCATCATGGCAGAAGAAGAAGGAGGTGGTAGGGGTAGAGGTAGAGGTAGAGGAGGAGGAGGAAACAACAATAATAATAATGGAGGTAGAGGTCCCCTTGGAGGAGGAAATAGAGATGGGGATAATTCATTTGGGTTTCCCATTGTTAATGAGGATTCCCGAGCCACTATGAAAAACATATCACCATCTGTCCTCCCAAATTTCCATGGGTTAAGGACTGAGGACCCTAAAACATTCTTATTTGAGTTTGAGGTGGTGTGTCGAACTTATGACTACCTGGATGACTCTCAGAAACTCAAATTGTTCCCTTCAACACTGAAGGATCAAGCCTTGAAATGGTTCATGGGGTTACTCACTCAATCCATTAGGACTTGGGATGAAATGAAACAGACATTTTTGGATAGGTATTTGGACTATTGTATGCCTACTAATCACAAGGACGAGGTTTTTAAAATGATACAAAAAGAAGATGAGAGCTTAGAAGATTTACTTGAAAGATTTCAATATAACTTGAAAAGAGCAAAAATGAGTACCTTGGATGAAGAAACCTTAAAAGCCCTCTTATTAAAAGCCATTAGGGATGAATGGATAGATATCTTAAACATGAAGGGGAAAGGTGATATTTCTTAACTTTCACTCAATGATATAGCAGAACTTTGTATCCATCTCTCAAGGGGCAAATCAAAAACTCAAAAAGGGCCTAGAGATCCTTCTCTCCTTAGGGAAAATAAATCTGCAACAGGATCAGTAAGTAGGGCTGAAATCGGCAATATGCTTGATGAATTTAAAACTGACATCTTAGGGAGTCTTAGTGAACAACTTGATACCCTTAAGATTCACAATAAACAAAAAGCAGAAGCTGAGGCTTTGGCTATCTTTTGCCCGAAATGTAGAAAGAAACATGCTTTAAGGGAATGTCCCTTAGATGCACACGTTGTAGAAACATGTGTAATTTGCTCAGAAACTCATGAGACCAAGGATTGTCCTTCAATTCCTGGCCTCAAAGCAGTCTTTCAAGAGGATCCAGATACACTTGAATCTCTCTGTTTTATTGCAAGGAGACCTTGGCAAGGACAACAGAATCGAGGGTTTAACAACTCTATGAATTCTCAATCCCAACCAAATTGGAATCCTTGGCAACAACCTTGGCCTCAACCTCAAAATGCTTTTCAAGCATGGATGCAAAGCATGCAAAATCCTTATGGGAGATTTGCTCAATTCTATCAATATCCTCCATCATTTCAGAATCAGCAGGCTCCACAACTTCCAAATCAAGGTCAACAACTATCATTGCCATATCCTCAACAACAACAACCTCCTCCACAAAATTATCGCTTCAATCCCAGCAGAAATCAAATCAACTTCCCTCTCAGCCATTACCAAATCCAAATAATAGGAACCCTCAAAATGCTTACATGATGGAAGGTCAACCATTTCCTACCTATATGGTTGTTCCTCTCAATGAAGTACAACTCAGATCAGGTAGAATCTTAGATCAACCTTCCACAAGTGTTCAACAACCAAGCATTTCTGAGGAAGAATCTCTCAAAGTCAATAAAGGTTCTGAAGTATCACTTCAAAACCAAAATATCCAAAAAGAAAAAGAAAAAGAATCAACCTCCACAACTCCCATAGTTGAGCAACCTACACCTTTAGCTACACCTCCTTTTCCTGAAAGATTACAAATTGACAAAGGAGTAAAAAAGCAAATATGGGTGCCTGACTATAGTTTCCTAGATGAATTGAAGAATGTCTGTATCAAGATCCCCTTGTTACAAGCCATTAAAGAAATTCCCATTCTAGCGAAGACAATAAAGGAGTTGAGTTTGAAGAAAACAGGAAAGAGAACCAGAGATACTAAAAAGATACATCTAGTTGGAAAAATTGCAGACATTATGATGGGTAAGATTACCATGCAAAAATATGTGGACCCCGGTAGCCCTATTGTCAAAACTCATATTAATGGGGTTGAAATCCCAAATACTTTGATTGACTTAGGAGCCGCGATCAACATCATGAGTAGACAGACCATGGATTAGTTAAAACTTCCTAACCTTCTCTTTACACCTACTTTGCTGCAGCTTGCAGATAGATCAATCATTAAACCTGATGGTGTATTGGAAGATATTCCAGTCTCTCTAGATTCTTGGGAATATCCAATTGATTTTATGATTTTAACTCCCAAGAACAATCTAGGAGGACATCCTCTTATTTTAGGAAGACCTTGGCTGGCCACAGCTGATGCTTTCATAAGTTGTAGGTCTGGGGACATGTATATATCAGATGGTAATTCCACCAAGAAATTCAACTTGTATCCTCCAGCAAAGGCAATAACAGAAATAGGAGAAGATGAGTGGGTTGATGATGAGGATACTATTCAACCTGTTCTAACCATCTCTGAAATCAGTGAGGATAGTCAAATTCTAAATACATTAGAAAATTTCGAAATACCTTTAGAATATGACTCTACACAGTTTCAGTTAGATGCAGACATTGAATATCTCTCCTCTAGACAGATATCTCTCTTCTCAATGGAAGAGTTTGGTAGTTCTACAGTTGAAATCCTTCCAGGAAAAACATTGAACATTAACAAAAACTTGGGAAGACCACAACAAGAAAAATTAACCAAACTGTTGCAAAAACATTCCACTGCCTTTGCATGGGAATACACTGACATGAAAGGAATCGATCCTAAGACTTGTATTCATCACATCTATATTGAAGAAAACAGCAGACCTATTAGGCAACCACAAAGAAGGATGAATCCAAACCTTAGGGAAATCGTGAAAGAAGAACTCCAGAAATTGCTCAAGGTAAACTTCATTTACCCCATTTCAGATAGCCAATGGGTTTCTCCCTTGGTTATAGTGCCCAAAAAGAATGGTAAATGGAGAGTTTGCATTGATTATCGAGAATTGAACAAGGCAACCTTAAAGGATCATTTCCCTCTACCTTTTATTGATAAGGTACTAGACACTTTAGCAGGTAAAAAGTATTTCTCATTCTTGGATGGTTTTAGTGGGTATAATCAAATTCAGGTAGCACCTGAAGATCAAGACGAAACCACATTCACTTGTCCTTGGGGAACTTTTGCCTACCGAGTACTCCCTTTTGGATTGTGCAATGCACCCGCTACATTTCAAAGGGTTGTACTAGGAATATTTTCAGATCTGATTCATGATTATGTAGAGGTATACATGGACGATTTCACAGTTTATGGTAATACATTTGAAGAAGCTTTGGAAAATTTGGAAAAAGTACTGGTAAGATGTAAGGAAACAAATCTTTCTTTAAGTCATGAAAAGTGTTTTATGATGTTTACTGAAGGGATTGTTTTAGGACATCATATTTCAGGAGATGGGATTAAGGTTGATAGATCCAAAGTTGAAGTCATCTCTAAGTTACCTATTCCAAATTGCCAGAAGGATGTTAGAAGTTTTCTTGGGTTTACTGGGTATTACAGAAGATTTATTGAAAACTTCACTAAGATAGCATCCCCTCTTTTCAAATTGCTTACCAAGGACTGTGAGTTCAAATGGGATCCTGAGTGTCAATCTGCCTTTGAAGCTTTAAAGACTAGAATATCTGAAGCACCCATCTTAAGGGGGCCAAATTGGAAACTCCCTTTCCACATTTCTACTGATGCTTCAGATACAAATCTAGGAGCTGTTTTGGGACAAAAGGATTTGATCCCTTATGCCATTTATTACACAAGTAAGAATTTGACTCCCACTGAGTTAAATTATACTGTTACAGAAAAAGAGTTCTTAGCTGTGGTACATGCGATCAATAAGTTTAGATACTACATAACCGGCTATGAAACCTTTGTCCATACTGATCACTCTGCCATAAGATATTTAATGAACAAACCTGTCACTAATGGTAGAGTTACAAGATGGCTTTTACTTTTACAAGAATTCAACATTACTGTGTTAGATAGACCTGGAAAACAAAACACAGTAGTTGATTTCTTGTCTAGAATCCAAAACACTAATGAAGATTCTCCAGTAGAAGATAAGTTTCCAGATGAATACTTGTTTGCAGTGACTACCAAGACTCCTTGGTATGCAGATATGGCTAATTATCTAGTTACAGGGAAGCTTCCTCTACACTTATTTCCTAATGAGAAAAGGAAAATCATTCAGGAGAGTTCACATTTTTCTTGGATTTCTAATGAATTGTTCAAAACAGGGCCAGATTGTATAATCAGAAGGTGTGTTCGGGAAGATGAAATGCCTGACATCCTTAAGGCATGTCATGATGAACCATGCGGCGGGCACTTTGCTGACAAGAGGACAGCTTATAAAATCCTTTCTCTAGGATATTATTGGCCTTCTCTCTTTAAAGATGCAAAGCAGTATGTTAGAAGGTGTGACAGCTGCCAAAGAGTTGGGAAACCAACTCCTTCAAATGAAATGCCTCTACAGCCTCAGGTATGCATCGAACCCTTTGAGAAATGGGCTCTAGATTTCGTTGGACCAATTAATCCACCATCAAAGCAAAAGAAGTATATACTGGTTTGTACTGATTATGTTACTAAGTGGGTAGAAGCGAAAGCATTGCCTTCTGCCACTGAAAATTCAGTTGTTCAATTTCTTTTTGAGGATATTTTCACTCGTTTTGGTGTCCCAAGGGAAATTGTAACAGATCAGGGCAGCCAGTTTACATCTAAATTGATGGAGAAGCTGATGGAGGAATATAAGATCAAGCACAAAACATCTACTCCCTACCATCCGCAATCCAATGGCCAAGTGGAATCTACCAATAAAGTTCTTGAAGGCATTATCACTAAGACTGTTCATCTTCATAGAAGAGATTGGGCGGAAAGGCTTCCTGAAGCCTTATGGGCCTATAGAACTACATGGAAGAACACAACAGGACATTCTCCCTATGAACTTGTTTATGGGAAGGAAGTCCTGCTCCCCATTGAGTTCCAAATCAAGACCTTCAAGATGGCAGTCCAATTGGGAATGAGCCTCTCAGAAGCCCAAAGACACAGAATGGACCAGCTAAATGAGCTAGATGAAATAAGGCAAGATGCAATTCTAAGGACCGATCTAGTTCAGCACCAAAGATCTAAATGGCATGATCGTCATATCAAAGAAAGAAAGTTTCAGAAAGGAGATTGGGCTCTATTGTTTGATTCAAAGTTCAAAGACTTCAAAGGAAAGTTTCAAACTCATTGGCTTGGGCCATATGAGATTAATGAAGTCTTTAGCAATGGAGCAGTTCGAGTGAAAACTATTGATGAATTTCATACTCCTCTTATTGTGAATGGCCATCGCTTGAAAATCTACCAAAAGCCATTCTCAAAAGAAGAGTTTGTAAAGTTGTTTAAAGAAGATTCTGCAATCAGGTTGGTGGAGAAGGGTTCTTCTCCTCCATCAGCCTAATCTTTGGTTTTTGAAAAAAAAAAAAAAAAAAAAAAAAGAATAAATGTATGAGCCTGAAAACCAATCTCTGATTGGCAGTCTCATGCAGAAAACCTGAGGTGAAAATCAGGGTCACCTGACACCTCATGTTTTCCAAAAAAAAATCTCTCTCTCTTCCATCTCATTTCACCATTTCATCCACTTCACTCATCATCTCATTCATTCAATCACTCTCACTCCACCTCATTTCTTTCCATCCATCCATCCATTCATTACATCTCATTCCATCAATAAAGTTATTTTTTTTTAGATAACTAAAGTTGTTTTGTGCAGCCGAAGGGTACCACTGCAGTTTCCGCAGTTGTCTGGCAATTCTGCAGCCATTCAGCAATTCCGCAGCCCTCTGCACCTGCATAAAAAAACACAGTCTGTTTGAAAAGAAATTTACAGTTCAGAAGTCATCAACAATAAGTGAAAAAGAGTCATGCAACAGCAATAAAACAATGAAGGGTTAGTGGCAAATGATCAAAGGCAATCCAAGCGCGGATATGAGGTATGATCTAAATCCTAAACTTACGGTTATCTCATTTTGCAAAGTTTCCGGGTTATGTTTCTTGCCATTTAATGTAATGATTACCAGTCTTTCCCATCATGCGACCAAAAATCCACGTATCCCCCACACTTATCAGTCCTGTTCATCACGATTTTGAAAATCAATTGCAGCTGCTCCTCCATTAAGGTTTTTGTACCTAAGTGACGTAGACTACTGTACTACGTCTCTCTACGTCATAATCCCGCAGCCAAGTGTAAACCTATGACCGAAGCCTAAGGACCTAACCATTTCTACCCATCATTTCATAACCCTCCTACGCTCGTATCATTCCATTCACGTTGTTTCATTTCCACAGTTCCCTTATTCCGCTGTGCTCACTACGCTTCTACCTTAGCCATACTCTGTTTTACTTCTTCCTCTCTGCTAATTCTGATTATCAGTGAAAGTATGTTATGGTTGTTACATTAGAGCTGTAAATTTACTGTGTTAAGGCCACTGTTGAAGCCGTGTAACCTTTTTTCCAAAAGTTTTAGAACAGAGTCGTAGAGCCAATGGGTAAACTCTTAAGAGCAGAACCAGAGGGTTCAAAATTTCTGGAGGGATATCCTCAAGTTAAAGAGGCTTTGCAGAAAGCAAACTGGCTCCAATGCATCCAGAAATTCAGAGGTTACCACAAAGAGGTTACGAAGGCCTTTGCACGTTCCTTTAGAGACAAAGACAATCAAGTGGAGATAGGGGACCTAAAGTTTACAGTCACTGAGAGCAGTATAGCACAGGCCACTTCACTCCCACAAACTGGAGAAAGATGGTTTAAAAACAGATCAGTACAAGATCAACAGTGGAAGCAAATCTTAAAGAATCCAGGTATGGATACCAGCATTTTTACAAAAGGGATTCTTGTTACTTATGTCAAGGAAGAATGGACAACTTTACTTTTATTAGTGCAAAAATTCTTTACTTGTGAGGGAAGGTTTGGAGTTTTATATGTTTACCATGCCAAAGTCATGATGCATTTCTTAGGAGATGATATTAACCTTCCATATTTTCTACTCTCAAGTCTTAGAAAAATGTGTTCAATTGTCCAAAGGAACCCAAGAAACATTGAACCACATCTGTATCATCATGGTCTTGTTAAGATGTTAGTTGAAGAACAGTTGAAAGCAAAAAGAGATACCTGGGAGAGATTTCTTGTGAGAAACCATTTTGAAGAAGCAGGAGAAACCTCTGTGCCTAGAAAGAGTAGAAGAAAAAGAGAAGAGGCTACCCCTGAAACTGTTGTCCAAGAGGAAACTGTCCAAGAACAGATTGAAGAAGAAACTGATGTACATCATTCTGAACATGAAATTGACCCTGAGCCTGCTGTGGACATTGATCAAACAGCCCAAAGAATCATCACAGAAACCCTTTCAGAACTTGCCCAAGAAGTTGCTCAAAAGAGAAAAGAGAATAGGAAGAAACAAAAGAAAGATAAAGGCAAAGCTGCAGCCCAAGAAACTTACCTTACTCCTGAGAATTCTAGTGAAGAAGATACTCAGCCCTTAGCACAAAGGTTGGCCCAAGTCCATGAAACTGCCCTTTCCAAGAAGGTGGAAAAACAAAAGCAAAAAGCACAAAAAGAAAAGCAGAACATCACCACCGTGAGAAGGAGCAGAAGGATACAAGACAAAGTGGGGGCCACAAAGGGTA
Organism: Pinus tabuliformis; assembly: GCA_031772625.1. Taxonomy (NCBI): domain Eukaryota; kingdom Viridiplantae; phylum Streptophyta; class Pinopsida; order Pinales; family Pinaceae; genus Pinus; species Pinus tabuliformis. The sequence continues at coordinate 464,580,293 of CM062808.1, read as the reverse complement.
AAAAGTCACTCATCATTGACTTGAGCACACCTGAAAAGGTTGCTACAAGACCTGACTTTGAGAAAAGCCCTCCACACGCTGAGTATGTTGAGACTAGTCCTCCACGTGAGGAAAGTCCTTTTGAGCATGAACCTGAATATGAACATGGATCCGAATTTCAGTATGAGCCTAGCCCAAAGAGGTCACCAGAGGTTGACCCAGATCAGCAGAAAGTTTATAATTACCTGGAGACGTTAGAACAAGCAGTTGCTGGTCCAAGCACTGTTCAACCTTTGGAGCAGCAAGTTCAATCACTGAAGCAAGAAGTATTTGAGCTGGAGGTACTAAATCGCCACATCAAACAAGAAAATGAAAGACTGAAGGAACAGAGCAATGTGGACAAGATGGTCCAAGATAACACCATGCTTCATATGGGCCTTTGGCAAAAGGAAAACAAAAAGCTCAAGAAGAGATGCAGGAAGTTAAACAGAGCTTTGATCAATCTAAAATTCAGATGTTTGATGAAAAGACCAAGAGTCAATGTGGCCACACAGAGGAAGAAGAGGAGATTAGATGTCTTAGCAGAGGCATCTCAGCAGGTGGATTGAACAATGTTTTCGTTTCATGAGGACATGCAACACCCTCATAGTGGGGGTATGTAGAGCCTCTAACTTGCACTTGATTATCCATCATTACCTACAGTTTTCCCTCACTCATCTCTCTCTTTTGCCTCATTTTCCTTGAAAACCTACCCAGATCATTACATTTGATGTCTTTAAGCATGATTTAGTGAACTTTGCTAATGTGTGACTGTTTTGTTTAGATTTTGACATATTTGCAGAGATTCCGCAGCTGTCTGGCAATTCCGCAACCATTCAGCGATTCCGCAGCCATCTGATGATTCCGCAGCCTTTTTGTTAATCTCAAGGTTCCACGTGTCATTTTGCAAAACGAGCCACATGGGCACTTAGGAATAAAGGTGCTCAAGGTTCCTGTGCTATTGGTTCGATCAGCCACATCATCTACACCTCTGGTCAACGAGGGTCAAGCCACGGTCAACAAAGGCAGCTTAACGGTGTTGCGTAAGCTGTTGGGTCATGTCAATGCAACTGGTGATTTGTCCGTGTTACGCAGGTTGTGGGAAACATAATCCAACTCTGGATTCAATTCCCATAACGACCAGAACCTCCAGCTCATCCACGAGGCTTATGACGTGTTGCTGAACCTTTATTACGCATGACAGATTAGTTAATTTTCAGTTTCTAGCTTTACGCATTAGGCAATCGTTTAGATGCCTATAAAAACTTGCGTCTGTGTACGCTTAATGTTACTTTTTAGTTGTTGTGTTTTATGAACCTGTTATAATTTTAGTGCATTTCAAGACTCTGTTTTGATAGTGTTGTTCTAGCACTCTTGACTGTAATTTTCTGCATATGGAGTAATAGAAGCAGTGTTGTTCTGACGTTTTCAAATCCTTGAGTCTTCTTTGGGTTTTATGAATGGAGGGCCCCTGTTCATGATAGCCCTTGTATAGTATTTTGTGTTCATATTCTTGCTATTTCCTTATTTTCCATTCAGCATTTCCTTTTCTTTGAAACATGTACAGCTTGATTTACTTTCATTGTCATTTCATTTGCAGCATTCATTTTGACTGATCAGATTTGTTTTTCTGCAGGTTTTTTTTACCCGGGATTGTTTTTGTCTTTATGTATTTGCTTTATATCTGATGGCATTTTCAGTTGACAGATTCAAAGTTGCTGCCTTTACTTTACTTTCATAGCGGATTTCTAGTTTAGTTCCTCAAAGTTGTCTGCTAACATATAAATGGTCTCTTTATCATAAATTGTTTATCTTTTAGAGATCAGAATACTAATAAATTACAGCTGGCTTTGAGTACTTTTTAGACTAATCTTTAACTACTTTCTAATCGTGCTTTACATAGTACCATATGATAGAAGCAGAGAGTTAGAAAGAGCTGAACATTATAACTAGTCTTTAAAGTAGATTTTTCTCATTTTTGATCACTTTTTAAACTCATCTCTAGCTACTTTCTAATCGTGTTTTACACAGTACTATGTGTTAGAAGCAGAGAGTTAGGAAGAGATAAACATTATCATTGGTTTTTAAAGTGATTTTCTTACCTTTTATTTGCAGCAGCATGAATGGTGTCTAGTGCCATTAGAAAGTGGTTCTTTGCTTTCAGTTTATTTCAAGTTATTTATTTCTTTCAAGCTTTTCCTTTTCAAGCAAGTAGTTAGAAATCACCTTACACACACACTCACTCATCTGTTTATAAAAACTCCATTCCATATTAGGAAGATAAATAAACCACAAACAACACCCCAAATGACAAAAATCTCTAAGAGGTTGCTTAAGTACATATAGTACACCTTCACTTCATCAGCTTACGAGCCCCAGGTTGACAATTAATGACATCAATTTAGGAACACTAAATTGACTAAACAATAACCCAACATCTTTGTGACCCACTTTTGTTGCTCTTCAGAGGATAATCTTTGTTCTAAAAAGTATTTAAGGCTATCATGATCCGTTTTTACCTTGAAGTGTCTTCCCATTAGGTAGGGTCGCCATTTCTTAAGTGCATGGAGTATTGCCAACATTTCCTTCTCATAAATAGCTTTGCTTAAAAACTTTCCCTTGATTGGACGACTTTCAAAAGCAATGGGTCTTTCATCTTGCATTAGAACAACACCAATTCCATTTCCTGAAGCATCACATTCCACAATAAAGGTTTTTGTGAAGTCCGGTGTAGCTAAGACCGGTGCTTGGCACATTGCCTCTTTAAGATGTTCAAAGGCCTTTGTTGCTTCCGAAGTCCATGAAAATGAATCTTTCTTCAATAATGTTGTTAGAGGTGCTGCTATTCTCCCATAATTCTTAACAAACTTGCGATAATACCCTGTCAACCCAAGAAATCCTCGCAGATGCTTTATGGATGTGGGGATTTTCCATTCCTTAATGGCTTTAATTTTGCTAGGGTCTACCTTAACTCCTTCATGAGATACAATATGACCCAAATATTCCACCTCCTGGACTCCAAAGAAACATTTGGATCTTTTTGCATATAATTGTTTCTCCTCCAATAGTTGTAGCACCCTGTCAACATGTTCAACATGATCCTTCCAAGACTTGCTGTAGGAATGGTTTGAAAATTGAATTCATCAAACCTTGAAATGTTGAAGGTGCATTGGTAAGGCCAAAAGGCATGACCAAAAATTCATAATGACCCTCATGAGTTCTAAATGCCGTTTTTGGAATGTCTTCAATCTTCATTCTGATTTGATGATATCCTGAACGAAGATCCAACTTGGTGAAGTAAATTGATCCATGCAATTCATCCAGTAATTCATCAATAACAGGAATGGGGAACTTATCTTTAATAGTGAGCTTGTTGAGCTCCCTATAATCTGGACACATGCGCCATGATCCATCCTTCTTGTGCACCAATACTACTGGAGCTGAGAAAGAACTTTGACTCGGTTGAATTATACCAGCCTCTAGCATTTCTGCAACCATACGTTCAATTTCACTTTTTTGGACATAGGGATATCTGTACGGCCTGATGTTTGGAGGAACACTTCCTGGAATCAGATGAATAGCATGATCATGATCACGCATAGGTGGGAGACCCTTGGGAGTCTCAAATACCTTGGAATGATTGTTCAAGACTTTTTGGAGATCTGGAGAAATAGATGATTCCAATGTGGAAACATCTAGCGAGCATAATTGTGCAATTACACCTCTTTGCTCCTTTCTTAGAAGCTTTGTCATACCATGAGAGCTGATTATCTTTCCTGGTTTCCCTGCAATACCCCTTAATTCAACTTCCTTTCCTTCCGAAGAAAATTTGATGAAAAGTTCTTGAAAATTAAAAGCTATTGTACCCAAGGATTGTAGCCATTGGACTCCTAGTACAACATCAGCACCTCCCATTGGAATGGAAAGCATTGGGCTAGTCAATACATATTCTCCCATGGATAGCTTGATATTATGGCACTTTCCAGAGCAATTTATTGTTCCTCCATTTGCAATCATCACTTGACACTCTGGTGCTGGATATAGGAAGCAATTCAATTCTTTTGCTACCCTACAATGAATAAAATTGTGGGTGCTTCCTGAATCAATCAACACTATTACCTTTTTCTTCTTGATTTGTCCTTCTATCTTGATGGTTTGAGGAGTGGTAATTCCCGCCAATGCATTACAAGATATGGTCGGATTTATTTGTTCTTCATCTAGGCTTTTTCCTGGAATATATCCTCTTCTTTTGACCTTTCTTGCTCCTTTTCTTCTTCCTCTTCACAATCTATGTAGAATAATTTCTTCTCAGCACACTTATGACCTTTTGTGTATTTGCTATCACAATTGTAACAAAGCCCTTTTGCTCTTTTTTCTTCCAATTGTTGTGGTGTCAACCTTGTAGGTTGTGGAAGACTATGGGCAACAACACTTCCATCTTTATAGTTGTGAATGGTATGCTTCCTAGTTGCCATAATTTTGCTTTCCATTTTTCTTGCTAACCTGAATGCCTTCTCTAATGAATCAGGTTCCCAAAGGCGCACATCATGTTGGATATTATCCTTTAAAGACCCTATGAACACATCAATCCTATGCTCCTCTGGAATATCTTTTACCCTTATGTTCAATTTTTGGAACTCCTCAATGTGCTCCATTATTGAACCCTTTTGTTTGAGACTTATCAATTGGCTAAAAAAAGTGTTGCTTTTTGTATCCTCATAATGTGCTATCAATTCTTCCGTAAAAATTGCCCAAGTGATAAATTGTTTACGAGAACAAAGCCATTGATACCATACAAACTGATTTGGTTCCAAATATAAAGTTGCCATACGTACCTTTTGTGTGTTTTGCACATTATTGAGATCGAAGAATTGCTCCATCTGTAATATCCATGTGGCGGGATCCTTGCCATCAAACTTCCTCATATCGATTTTTGGAACATGGTGAGTCTTCGATCCAACATTAGAGTCTATGGAATCATGATTAACATTTCTTTTGTTCTCATCATGAGTTTCCTTTACTACCTTTTCACCATTAGTGACCCTTTCTTGTAGCAAGTTCTTCAATTCTTCCATGTCTGTCTTCAAATCTATCTTCAAATTTACCATCGACTCCTCCATCTTAGCTTCCATGCCCTTTATCTTAGATTCCACGCCATTTATCTTAGATTCCACGCCACTTATCTTAGCTTCTGTTAGCTTTTGTGAGCGTGACATTTGTTGCACTTGTTCTTGTAATTTTGATATATCATGTAGCATTTCTTCCTCTTCTTCATGAGTCATGCTAGAGCTTTCAGGTTCCTTACTAGGTGTTTGCATTTTCTTTCCTCGGGGCATCAGTTACCGATAATAATGCTTTACTATGCCCTTTGAATTCCATTAAACCAAGCTTAGATAAAAAATTAAAAAAAAAAAACTACACACCTTTTTTCACTTTATAGAAGCTTGATATTGGATCTGATGTATCTCTGTAATTTCGGATCATCCAGTTCTGAAATTGCTACCTGTAGTAGCCTTCTACATCCTCTTTCCAATGCCACAAGTCTGAGCCAAATTGGATTCTCCAAGTAAGAGTTATGTGAAATCTCCCACAGTGACTTGCTTTTAGACTGGTTCAGTAGAACGAACTTGTACGACGTGCCACGAGTCACTGTTTCAACCTTTGAATCTCAAACACACATACAAGAAACTACAGTCCGTCCTCTTTTTGTACCTTTTTACGAAATTTCAATCCGATCCTCAGAGAGAGAGTTATGATGATTTTCCCCAGGTCACCTGTTTTGAATGTAATTTAGGAGTCTGCAAAAAGGCCAACTTCCTCATATCATATATCCGAAAATATCGTGCGAAAAGCTCTGAAATTCAGACCCAAGGTTCAGCGCCAATTCTTCTCAAATGGGTTTTTTTTGCGACTTCTGAAACGTCACAGAAAAAAAAGTTATAGCGAAAATGCCACGATCACCTGTTTGGAGCAGCGAAACCCTAGAATCCAAAGCTCTGATACCAAATGTTATGAACCCAGCTCAAGAAAAGATAGAAAAGATAGATCAACGCCTTAGAATTCATCCTCTTCAAGGGGGCAACCTCCTTTACATTACATAATGAACAATTCTTGGATGATACAAATGACAAAACCTCCTTTCTATATATAGGAGTCTAAGGAGTCACAATATAATCCAGCCGACCTAACAATAATAATATAAAGCCACAAAAATAACAATAGAGGGATTCTATGGGGCACAGAAATAACAATATGGGGGTAATAGTGGCACAACAATATAAATAAGGGGTATAATTACAATAGTAATGGGGTAATCACTAGTATTATAGGGACCCAACACTTTCCACTTCTTCTTTCTTTTCTCTTTGCTCTTGTTTGCAGTGGGTTGGGATGGTCCCCCAACTTCTGGATTTCCATTCTTTCCTCTAGCTTCTAGATGAGTAGCTTGTACAAATACCTCATCTATATTGGTGGGATTAAACATGAGGATGGTATGCCTCATGTAGCTGTGAAGACCACCAATGTACTTCAAAAGAGTCTCTGGTGAGTCTAATGAGATCCCTAGAATCAGTGCTCTCTTTCTAAATTCTTGAGTGTACCCTTGCACACTTTGCCCTTTCAACTGCCGAAGAGTTTGCTAGCTCATCATGGCTTGTTGCATGCAGGCCAATGGATAGAATTGCTTCTTGATTGCAGAAACAAAGTCACTAGAGACAGAGATAGTCTTCCCATGTCTTTTCATGTCAGCTTGGGTTCTGCCTTCCCACCAAACCAAGGCAATGCCTCCTAGGCGTAGGCTTGCCAGCTGAATTTTTCTCTTGTCTGATTAGATGTTTTGCACTCTGTAATACACATCAATTTGTCTAATCCAATTGTCCAATTTTTCAGCATTTAGCTCTCCATCATATATATGCAAATCAAATTTAACATCTAGCTTGATCAAAGATGCTTTCTTATTATGCACGGGGCTATTAGGAGGTGTGAGAAAGCTTTCATCTTTCCCTTTTCCTTTTGAGTGGTCATGGGAATGAGACTCATCTTCTTCTTTGTCTTGTTTAGAACCTGATGAATCTTCATCCTTAAGCTTTCTAAAGTCCCTATACATTTCTTCTACCATAGACTTTATAGCTAGGAAACTCTCTATGAAATGAGGGTCTGGCCCCATAGAACCTTCCTCTGACATTGTCTTCTGAGGATAGACTCTCCCAATTTTAGGATTAGTTTCGACCAACTCTCCTTCTCCTAATTTGAGCTTTGATCTAGTGAGCATTCAACGGCTAAACCAACACAAGTTTGTCTAACCTTACAACTTAGAGCTCTGATACCACTTGATCTGATAATAACCCTATATGAGATCTCAGTTAAAGATTTACTAAATGAAGGTATTACAGACTCGTATGTTGGTGTGTGTGTCTATGTTATTTAAGCAACGGATCGATCAGATTGCAAATACACAGACACTTGAAATGGAAAACAGCAGAGAAACACAGTAAGCAAATACAAGAACACAAAAATTTATTAAGGAGTTCACCCTATTCTTCAGGGCTACGTCTCCGGTCCAGCTCTTAGTGGTGGCCTTATTTTATTGTGTCTTGAAGAAGAGAATTACAATGAAGGAGCTCAATGTGAGTCTCTTGAAACGAAATTTGCTTGGCAGGGTGGTTCTTGGATTCCCCAAGCCACTAGAGTACACAGACTCTTTTCCTTACCAGCTCTGCGACCTTCTGGTCTATAATGGAGAGAGCCCAATGTGGTGCTTAGTCAAGATCGATTCCCTCTGGGATGGCTTGAATCCCTCAAGCTCTCTGGTGTTCGATGCTGCCTTCGGTCAGCTCGGCCCTCTGTCTTCCATTCTGTTGTTGCTTCACTGTCTTTCTTTTCCCTGTTCTTCCTTTCTGTGTTCCATCCTCCTCTCAGGGTTCTGGTCGTCTTTCTACTTTTCCTATGCATGGCTTTAAGGCCATTCGTACCCATGGCTCTTCGATTCCTCTTCTACTTACCATCAGATTGCCTGCTACAGCTTCTCTTGGAGTTCCCTATTCGACGTCATCATCAGGCTTACAAGGAGTGGCCACATGTCCTCCTGCAGTTGCGCCAATTCGCTTCGTTGGTTCGGTTTTTCCGTTACGTCATGGAATGAGTCTTCTGCCACCTTGGTAGTCAAATCGGACGTCAAATCTTTACAAACTGCGGCTTAATCCCTCGTCGATTCCTCTTTCCCATCGAGCAAGATCTCAACCATTAGATCTGGAGCCCCAGATCTGACGCCATACGCACATTTCGCGCAGTTGACTTGCTCAACTGTTAACGCACAATCAGCGGCGGTTTTCTATATCCTCCACTTGCCACGCATCGACCGCTGAGTGGGTTCGCTCCATTTTCGCCAATTCTGCTTACCGTTTGAGGGTGCCCCCGATAAATACAACCAGTTTTCGAAGCAAGTCCCGCCTTTAGAGCTTTAGCCTTTATCCCACGGTTTTCTCGGCTCTCATGCAACTGAGCACTCGGGGCTTCTCCAATTTGGGGTTTTTCACCTAGCGATGCGCTATCGCGCATCAAAAACTACCTCTGTTTCCCAATCTGGGCCTCCCAGGGGCTAATTTTGCCTCCCGCGCAGTCTCCATGGGCCTCGGTCAGCGCACTTTGACTGAGGTCCTCGTCGTTCCACGCTGGCTACCATTGCCACTGGTTTAGAGGTGTTTTTGATCACTATTGTAAATTCTTTGAAGTCTGTCTCGACCTGGTACAGTCATGACTCTACTTATCTCTCTTTATGGATCCAATTCGGATCAGGCTACTAGCCTGTTCTGCGCATTTCTGGAGAGCAGTGCTGGCTGGCCTACTCTGAGCATTTCTGGATAGCAGTGTTCATTGGCCTGCTCTGCACAATTTTCCAGAGCAAGGTTGGCTGGCCCACTCTCCGCAATTTCTTAGAGCAAGGCTAGTTGGCCTGCTCTGTGCAATTTTTTAGTGCAGGGCAGCTGCTGGGTTACTTTGTGCAATTCCTGAGGGGAAGACAAACTTCCCTTCAGGATTGCGCAGTTTTCCTAGATAGCACAAAGACCAGATGTGAACCAAGTGTTGGGTCAGCTTGTGGTTAGTTGACGAAACAAGTAAATGAACACAAGCATTTAAGTGACAGATAAAATCAAATAAACACAAGTATTTGATCAGTGCATGATAGCTTCTATGATTTCGAGGAGGGAGGCTCCAAAACCAAGCGAAGGCAAATTTTTGAAGGGTGGTTGTAGCCGCTACAACATAAAGACTCTTAGTGACAGATGGTGCTCAAGTACCATGATTGTCTGCACAAATACATTCAGGAAGAAATGGAGTTCTTGGACATCTCCTCACTTGGTGCAACATACCGATATGTTGCCAAGATTGAACAAAAATTTAAACAAAAGAAGCGCAACTTTGGATTTGTGAATCAGAAGCAGGGCAAGAGTGCCCCCAAACCGTAGAACAAAGGATAGATCCAAGGTGGAGCGACCCAGGACAACCCATCAAAGTTGCAAGCAAAGAATGGCACCACAAAGATGAAGAAGGACACAAGAAAGTGGTGTGAGTTCCACAAGAGCCCCACTCACAACACAAATGAGTGTTGTGCCAAGCAGTCATTGTTGGTTGAGCTGAAAGCTTTAGAGTCTGATTAATGTTCTAATTTTGAGCCATATCCCAACAAGGGGAAGCATATTATTAATGCAGAACCTAGTGCCACCGTTTCCATTACAAGGTCTAGAATACTGAGTTTGAATATCCAAAGGAGGGGGATCGTCTCTTCCACTCATAGATGTGGTTGAAGGGTTCTCCACTCTAGTTCATTGTTGACAGTGAGAGCCAAAATAACATCATTAAAGCAGAGGGCGTGGAGCAGTTGGACATACCAACCACACTGCACCTTCAACCATACACCATTGGGTAGCTCCGTCGAAGATGAGATCTTGGTGTCAGCTAGCAGTGTCGCCTTTCCTACAACATCAAGCCCTTCACGAATGAGGTACTATGTGATGTTGCTCCTCTTGAAGTTTATGATGTCTTATTAGGCCAATCGTGCTTGTGGAAGTGTCATGTTGTGTATGAGTCCAGGCCTCACATTGTTATTATTACTTTGGGCAATAAGTTATACAGGATACCAAAGGTAGCCCCAGCTACCGCCATCTCTTTGATATTTGTTAAGCAATTTAGTAAGAACATCTCCCATACTGAGAAAATTGTTTTGTTTTTTATTCACTCATATAGCAAAGGGAAGATAGTGGCCACATCCATGGCCCGATGCAGCGAAAGCAGGTGGATAATGTCATGGAACAGACATATTCTCCTCACCCATAGGGGTACCTTTGCACTGTTAGGTCAAGCATTTGATCGATATGACTCTCGAAGCACCTTTACCCAATGGGTCGATATATCACTGCTCCATTCTAGAAAATGAAGAAATTAAGTGATATATCCAGGAGTTGTTATAAAAATGACACATCCGACCAAGTTCCTCACCTTGTTGGAGCCCAATTGTACTTGTCCAGAAGAAAGATGGAAGCTAGAGGCTCTGCATTGATTATCAGGCACTAAATAAAATCACTATCAGGAACAGGTATCCAAACCCATGGATTGATGACCTTATTGACTAGCTTAAGGGGGCCATGTATTTCAACAAGATCAATTTGAAGTCTGGTTATCACCATGTGCCAATAGAACCTACAGATGTGTGGAAGACCACCTTCAAATCTGAGGGGCTTTTCGAGTGGTTGGTCATGCCTTTCGAGTTAACAGATGCCCCTACAACTTTTATGAGGTTGATAGATGACATTTTGCAACCCTTCACCAACTCATTTGTGGTTGTTTATCTACACTATATCCTCATCTTCAACAAGAGTTGGGAAGAGAACCTACAACACACTCGACAGGTCCTTCAAACCCTACAACATCAAAAACTATGTGCCAAATTGAATAAATGCACCTTTTGCATGAGTTAGGTCCAATATTCGGGCTAAATCATTGATGACCAAGGTGTGCATGTGGATCTGAATAAGTTCCAATTCATTCAGGATTGGCTAGCCCTGACCACTCTAACAGAGCTTTGCAATTTTTTGGGCTTTATCAATTTTTATCGGAGGTTCGTGTTGGGATTCTCTCATATCACTTGGCCTTTAAGTCAGGTTACCAAGGGCAGAGAAAAAGCAAATTTTTTCTGGTTTGAATTCCAACGGAAGTCCTTTGTCGAGCTGAAGCACTACCTCGGCTCTGCACCAATACTCAGATTGCCAAACCCGCAACAACCATTTGAAACTAAAACAAATGCCTCTGACTCTGCTAGTGGTGCAGTTCTCACCCAGCAAGAGCATTCAATGGCCTGTCACAATGAGACACTTACTAATACAATTCATAAATACCCCAAATGTGATAAAGAGATGTATTCTATCATGCATGCATGCCGACAATGGAAACATTACATTATAGGGAAGGAGATGGTCATCCACACATATCATTGACCTCTTTAGTTTATACAGACACAAGGGAAGTTGGAGAACAATTGACATCATAAGCGGTCTACATATATGCAAGAATTCCACTTGAACATTAAATATAAGGGAAACACCAATCATGTTGTAGATTGCCTCAGTTGACCCCCAATTGCAGCACCCACTTTTATTATCAACTCTTGTTGCCACGAGACCTCTGAATGGTCGCAATTGTACAAAAATGATCTAGAGTTCCCCACCACATATCAGCTGCTAGTGGATGCCAAGAAAGTTCCATATTTCCACCTTTATGATGCATTATTATGCTCCCTGGGCAACCTTTTTGTTCCTTCAAGAGAGTGTGCCAAGTTGATTTGGGAGGCGCACTACAGTCAAGTCGCAGGACACTTTGTTGTGGATAAAATTGTGGTCGTACTAAAAAAGTATTTTTATTAACCAAAAATTCAACAAGATGTTGGAAAATATATCAAATCTTGCACTACATGTGCCACCACCAAGCCAACTATCAATAAGCAAGGCCTGTACACTCCTTACCTACTCCCAGCTAGCCCTCAAAATCAATCTCCATGGACTATCTGTCAGGCCTCCCTTCTACCAAGCATGGTAATGACTGTGTATTTGTGGTTGTGGACAAATTTTGTAAGATGGATATATTGGTGGCTTGCAAGAAGAGTATCAAAAGAGAGGACACTACCAAACTCTTGTTTAAATGAGTATGGGTACATTTTTCTATCTCGTAAACCATTATATCAAATTGGGATAGCATGTTTGGGAGAAAATTCTCGTCGATCCTCTTGGCATTATTGGACACCAAGCTCACCAAGTCGATTGCATGCCATCCCTAGACTAATGGCTGGAAAGAGGTTGTCAACAGGATGATAGTGCACATATTACGCATGTATAACTCCAAGCATCCACGAACCTGGGATGAGAGCCTTCCTTATGTGTAATACAACTGTAAAATAGCTCAACTTATCATAATCCTTTTCAAGTGGGTCTAGGATTTCAACCATTGTGTCCAATTGATGTTACCATGCCTCATGAAACTACAAAGAAAAAATACACACATGCATAGCTTGAGGTTGATAAAGCAACCTGATTTATTGAATGCATCCAACACATTCACAAGCAGGTGAACGACATTTAGGATAAGTCCAATGCCAAGTACAAGCAGCAACATGATCAACATCGGGTGCCACACAAATTGCAAGTGGGCGACAAAGTATGGTTGCTTTTGCAAAAAGAACATCTTGCGAGAGCCAATCGGAAGCTCAGACCACTCTGATACAGGCCTTACACCATCACCAAGGTTGTGAGAGATAATTATTTTGAGCTCAACATTCCCCCATTCCTTGGCCTGCACCCAATTTTCAATGTGGACCACCTTCGAAGATACTTCCCACCACTGTTGGACACATCAAACATTGCAGAACAACTAACACAAACAAAGCTAAACCCAGATTGCATGGAACATGCCACAAAAAATCAGATCATGGACATGTAGATCAAGAGTATGAGAGAGAGAGAATAATGGGAGAGCTCCAACATTGAATTGACAAAAGGTTACCAACCGATCCTCATAATTTTTTTTATTAATGAGGCCTCTTTTTTCTTCATTTTCCTCCTCACATGTAACTTGTGACCTTTCGCCTTCCTTTTCTCCTAATTTTCATTATTTTCATAAATAAATGCCTCATGCCTTTCCAAAGCCTTAGCCATTGCTTTCTCCAATTTCCATAAACATAATAAACCAAATGAACACCCACTGGGATGTTTTTCCCACCATTCAACTTGGAATCTGTGTCCCATGACCGTGGTCTTATATACTTTTACATGAGTTTTTAACCAAGGTTGTTCTAGAACCCTACCCCTTGGGGGGACACCGTCCTCAGTGTTCGATGACACTTATAACCAACAACATTGTCGAAAACAAAACATACTACCCATGGAGCTTTATAACATAGTTCGTTGCAATATTTTCAATGACCATCTGCTAAAACATGATAAACATATCGTTTACTGGAGCTTTATAACACAACTCATTATTGTATTTACAATAATAACCACATATACACACATACACATTTGCTTCAACTAGCAAATAAACTTGTTGTCTTACAAATCCAACTTGATATAGTATTTACAATAATACACACATATGCACATTTCCTCAACCAGCAAATAAAAGGATACAATGCATGCATCTGCAAAAAGGGAATTCAGAGGCTCACACCTCCACCCTCAAAGCAATATTAGGATTCACCTCCTTCCCCGGAAGTCTAGAATCCACTACAAAGTCAAATCTGCATCCAATGTACAATGTTATGATCCCGTGCCACTTGTCCTTTCAGCGAACAACTATCGGCTCATGGTTTCAAGGCACACTCCCAATGTGCACATGATTCCATTTGGCAATGCTAATGACCAAAACAAATATATCCCCAACCTTCCCTTCTCTGTTACATGGTCCCTTGGGCAATCCGGTCACCCTCTTCCATGTAGTCACACACCTGCCAAGTTCTACTGGCGCCCCCATCCTAGGCGGTCCATCCCTTGGCAAAGCTTCCTCGCATCAGAAGATACAAAAACCAAGTCATATCCTTTCCTTAAAACCATCATAACGGTCATAACATGTCCATGGAAACCAATTAACACTATTGGGTACCAGTGTCCCACACTGGCCCTACTCTTGAACGCTTTAGCAACATACTACTGCTTGTTCCAATTCCTTTTGTTGTGGTTTCTAATGCTTGTCGTCAGTTTCGACCAACCAATCGAGCATTTCATGCTTTCCTGTACCAAGAACATAACTTTCATTAGTTTTCAAATCAATTGAAATAAATTCACATCATACCTCATTGGTATCTCATCAATAAGGTACACTTGCAATCTTGTTTACTTCTTGTCACACAATTCAAACTATCGTCTTTGACCAAATCATCATGTATAAACATATCACAACAAGTTAGCTCAAAACACAACCAATATAGATCAAAATCATAAATCACATGCAACCATAATAAACCTGAATCATAGATCACATGTAATCATCATAGACCAAAATCATAAGTCACATGCATAATAAAACATAAATAAATTATTGATACTTATCCTTTAATCAATCCTTAGCTTCTACCTTTGTCTTTATTCCATACACACAACGTATCTGTTGCCACTCCCGACAAACACCCAGTTCCTTCTCTTCAACCATGTACACATACACATAATGTGCATCACACACATACAACCACACACGACATACAACACCATGCAATACATGCACCTACACCTGACATACCACACGTACACCTACACCTAGGGTACAACACAACACATACATACAGCTACACCCAAGGTACAACACAACACATACATATGCCTACAACCAGGGTACAACAAAACACATACATACACCTACACCCGATGCACAACACAATACAACCATCTATGCCCAATGTACAACACCACATAATACATGTACTTACACCTGACGTACAACACAACACAATAGATCTATACTCAATGTACAACACAACACAATACATGTACTACATAGAGTACCACACAACGAGTACACATGTCATGATACCACATCTACATAATGTACATAGATAATACCACATGTACGCAACACAACATGTATGATATGCACATAATACCACATGTACACAATACCACCTATACACAGCACCACCTGCACAATGTGTACACAACACCACATGTACACCACACCACTTGTACAACATGTACACAATACCACATGTACACAGTACCACATGCACGGCATGTACGTGACACCACATGTACACAACGACACATGCACGACATGTACACAACACCACCTGCACACAACACCACTTGTACAACATGTACACAACACCACTTGTACAATCATGCACATAACACCATATGTACATAGCGCCACATGTACAACATGCACACAACACTGTCTGTACATAGCACTGAATATCCAATTTGTACATAGCATCATCTATACACAACACTGCATATTCAACATGCACACAACACTACATTTCCATCATGCACACAGTAAAATATGTACACCACACTGCATATCCAACATGTACATAGCACCATCTATACCCAACATTGAATATGCAACATTCATACAACACTATCTGTACTAACACCCTGTACATAACATTGCATAAACAACATGTACACACACTATATATATGCAATATCGCATGCGCACAACATCACATATGCAACATGTACAACATATGCACAACAGTAGTACCACACATCCAAACCCACATTGTATCTACCAAGCAACCTTGCTTTCAGTGTCTCTCTACCATCCATGCTTATCCTAGCATGTCACAAAGCACATTGTTTTCATTTCATTTTGTATCCTTCAGCGTTACCTGTCATAACATAAACATAGGCATAATACAAACATACAATATCAATTCATATCCACATGATATTGACATCATATATTTGTCATGACTACTCTTCCCACTTGATTCCAATAATACCAAGAACCTCGCCATGCCATTCACCTGCATAAGCAATCATTCCTCCACAAGAATGATCCCTAACAACCCTGTCGAATAGTGACATATATACATGGACACATACATACATATATATAAACATTAGCATAAAAAAAATCATGATCCCATCAGACAACGACATACATACACACGTATATACATAAACATTAACATTAAACAACCATGATCAATGATGACCCTGTCAGACATGACATGCATACATATATACATGTATACATATATAAACATCAGCATAATCATGATCATAATTACTAGATATCATAAGGTCAAGGTTAAGATAACTTCCTTTATGCATGCAACATATGTGCAACATCGAGAACAACAATTCCCAACATAGGCAAGGCATATGACACCTCAAATCCATTCACCTTACCTTTCTTGATTACCTTTCCCATGATTGTCCCATCATCGTCTATTTACACTACTGGACCCAACCAGTCCAACTGGTTGTGATACTCTTGCATTCAACTTCCTTTATACATGCACCGACTTTATCTGAGTCTTACATTGCCTACTGGATTTCGTTCAACTCTCTCCGAGCTCCACTAACTTTCCTCCTTCCCAAACCAATTCCCAAGACTCAAAACATAAAAGGAAAGAACAAGAAACAAACAAGAAGAAAACCCATGAAAATCAATAACAACACGACACCACAACAAAGTGGAAAGGCCTTGCACCGGACATAACAAAACCGCAAATCAAGTGCAGCAAACCACAAAAGACCAAAAACATAAGACTAGCAACAGACACCATGACTCAATCCCCATGGTTCCCAATGCTTTCAAAGGAAATCTCAACCTGATCCCTCTCCAAGATTTCATGGCAGTCTCTTTGCCATGCAATCCCTTAAATCATGCTACCATCAACTCATGATTGTCAGTGCATAAATAAACACAACAATACATTAGTTACCTTACTTTGTTGTGCCAAGCACGTTGCCTTGTAGCTGAGCACATCTGTGCCATGTCTCAAGGGACTCTAATTCCCTTGACAGATGCACCTGTAACTAGAGACTAACTAATATACTTGTAAAATACAAGTTCATGAATCTAGCACATATCCACCTAATGTCAAACAAGATTAAGGTTAAGAAGACTTCCTGTATGTAAAGCATTCATTTGTTTGGAATTAGGGTTTCCAAACATAACTAAAGGAAATTTTGCCCAATTCCTTTCTTTTACCTTTTTACATTTTTACAATTGAGGCTTACTATGTACTCTCACATTACCCAACTGTTTACACATGTCAACCACATGCTCTAAATATTAAGACAATCATATATATCAATTTGAAATCAACCTTTACCAAGACTAACAATCATGTCATAATCAACTAACAATCATAAGACATAATACTACAATTGTCACCTGTTACACTGAAGTACATAGCAGTGGTCTCAATTCATATGTGTTAGTACAACCATCTTAAAACAATATCATGTTTTCATGCAATCTTACAAACACATACTCATATCATGCATGCAAGCAATCATTCAAACAAATTATAAACGTACCATGTTAAATAAATCAACTAGACGACATAATAGAAACCAACACTCAACACCAAATAGACAACATAATCGAACATTCAAGCACAAAGTAGACGACATAAGAAATCTCATACCTTAATGTATCTCAGGGGAGGCTATCTTGTCTATACAATCAATCTAGATTAGCATGATATAACTTCACAACATATCAACTCAAACATAAATAAGATCATGATATCCATAAGAATGATCCCTAACCCTAACCATTTGCATAGACCAATACAACTTAGTGTGATACATATAACATCAATATTTTAATGCTATAACCCTAATCATCAAGCTAACTATCATATAACAACAAAAATTTAACATATAACATACTCATTAACAACATATAACCTAATCACCAAGTTATCTAACATAAAACCACAATAGCAATGCACACAACCACAGGTTATTATCATTCATGACTATCTAACACGTGCATATAACTACACTAATAAACTAGCATCTATCATGAATGTAACCATAACATCAAAAGAATGCAAGGCATACACATAACCATAATGCACATAACAATCCTTAACCTATGTATCTACATGCCCAACATACAACCTGTAGGACGGCATGATCTTGCCTCGAGGTTCGATGCTGCAACTTCAATTTAATGATCTGCATCTCCTACTCTATCTCAACCAACACATCAGTAACATAACTGCTATAGGTCTTTGGGCACATCACTCCTGACATTTATATCAATACAATTAGGGCTCATCAAACCCTAATTCAATTCTTGCATGCCCTAGACAAGTCATCAAATTGAATGCTTCCATCCATGAAAGTTTCCTAGCTTGAAACCCTGTTGAAATTCCTCCTTGGGATACCAGCGCAGCCTTGATCAGGGGTAACTGCGTTGCAGAGCAGGTAGGCCCATTCAGGCCTACACTGCAGTGCACTTAGGCCCTCTTTGACCTATGCTGGGCGAGAATGAGTGAAATTCACATTAGATTCTGGGAATATTCTCTGATTCTAGAGCATTCTAGAAGGATGCCCAACTCTTATCTCATCCTATGAGGTCAACTTTGGATATGCTATGGATCAATTATCCCTCTATCCTCTCATCCCTTTCTCCATGGAAACTAAGTCCAGTTTTGGAAATCCATTCAATGCCCAATTTATGACATAACCACCTGCATTTCTCGATAAATAACCACTCATCATAGTGATCAAGAGGCTGGAATTTGAAGATTGTAGAGAAATACTGTTGGTTTGAGATTTGAGTTCATGTCAAGTAATGTTATGCTGCTGGATTGGTGTGCTTTTGGTGTGATGAGGGTTGGACTGAAGCTGGATGAGTGACACAGGATCGAACCTCATTAGGTGTAACTCTTCCTTCTATTATAATAAAGTTTTTTATTCCTTTTCTCATATTATTGTTCATATTTATGATGATTATTTGTTTCCATGTTGTCGATTCCATTGGTTTATAATATATAGATCATGTATGTTTTGATCGTTGTCGTTTTTTGTTTCTGTTGACACACGTACCAATTGAGCGGATTCATTTCAAGTGGGAGTGATGAGAGAAATTCAAAGGAGATCAAGGAAGCAAAAGATCACAGGTAAGTTCCTTCATCTCATCTATCTATTATAGGAAAATGTTAAACCACTTTCTTTCTGTCGTTCTAAGTGTAGCTACCCACTTAGGGAAAATGTGTTTATCCATATATACAAATTCCATATAACAAATTGGCGACCATACTGGGGAACAACTATCATTCCTGGTATTTTATCCTCACCATATTACATCCTAGTATACTTTACTTTACTTCATTGATCTCTTTTCAGTCATTTTGAAGTGTTTTTTTGTCAAAAAGTGTGTTTGGATGTCTCTTGATTCGACTCTCTAGCACCAGCACAGTGTTGGTCTTGACACAGTGCGCTGCAGGGTAGCCCTAGCTTAGAGACAGTGCACTGCAATGCATTGTCTCCCACTCTGGGCTGCGTTGATCCCTGTTAAGCTAAAAAACCCACCTTTGGGTTGGTTTTTTCCAAATTTGCTTCTAATGTTGTTTGTTGAAAGATCAATGTTTTCTATGATTCTGAAATCAGATTGTATTTCTTCTCCTAACCCTACTTTGGCCTTGATTATTTAGTGTTTCTTAAGTGATTTCTTTATCATTATCAATTCATTGTCAAAGTTAGCTTACAATAGATTAGTCTTTTCTAAAAAAGAAGTGTCGTAAAGTCTTCATTTCTTTGAAAAAGGAACTGTCGTAAAGTCTTTGTTTCTTGTGAAAAGTATTAATTGATTGTTTGTGCATTTAGTTTCCTTTTGTTCATCTAAACATTAAAGGAAATGAAAAGAGAAACATGTATTATGAATTTATAGGTTTGTGTGTGCTTGTAGGAATAGTATAGGGAAAATTGCATTAGATGTGCTCTATGCTCTTTGTTTAAAGATTTTGATTGCTCTATCCCTTTTAGTTATGGTTTTCATTGTTCAAATCAAATGAAAATAATGTTTCTCATCATAGTTGCATTCTAGGAGTTTCAGAAACATCACATGGTGAACCTGCAAGATAAACTCTTAAACAAGATCAACTTAAAAGTTATCTCAATTAACCTAATGGAGTATTGTAACTTAACGCATAACATTTAGAGGTTCTAGGCTAGAGATGTGTTCCGGCATCGTTAAACATAGCAACTGTCGTTAATTGTCTGTGATACATTCCGAGTGTGATACCTCATTCCACCTACATAATTATATCGTAGCTCGTCCACATACCTTCGAGTATATAGGGCGGTTTTATAGTACGAAAAGTATAAAGGAATGCTCTCACTGTGCAATTTCACATTAGACAGCACTAACACGGATTGGGCCTCCACGTACTTTCGGGTATATATGGGAGGACTACATTAGGTTGCTATCCATCCTTAGGTAATCGAATCGGCCACCTTGTACATTGTGATACACCGAACACAACATTTGGGAAGATTGCCTACACTTATGTTAAGTCCTTAGTTTACTAAGGCAGTATATTGCAATTCACAGTTGCTTGGTAATCCTTTTGCCTAGATTACCCTCTTTTTGTTTATTTATTTTGTAATAAAATCAATCAACAATCATGGAGGAAGATCAACCTTTACCCCATCATTCGCGAAGGACAGTGAGTAAACCACCTTTAACCCCTGAAGCTACACATAGTGGGCAAAAGAGGTCTCGTTTAACTGAGTCCAGTACATCACAAACTTCTGGTTCTTCATCTAATTTACCAAAGTCACCTATATTGATAAGTATTGTGACCCCAATTACTCCTACAATTACTGGTACATCTGATACTGAAGTGGAACCTTTACAATTACTTGAGGAGACTAAAAGTGAACTTAGTGAAACGTAATTGAAGTTTTCCAACGAGAAGTTGATCCTCAGCGCAAAGTTGTTCAACAGGAAATTACTTCTGAACTTGAATCTGTTCAACCAGAAGTTGCTCTTGAACCTATCATAGTTCAACCACAAGTTACTTCTGAACTAGAAGTTGTTCAAGAAGCCCATCCTGAACCTGTTGTTCTTTTACCAGAACACTTGGATCTTGAAGTTGAACAATCAGAAGTTGTTCCCATACCGGAAGACGATCGATCAGTTTATCCTCAGACATCTGTAACTGTTGAGACTTTCCCTTTACCGTAGAGTTAAACACCAGAAATCTATTATGGACATGTCAGTGAAATCCTTCCACCTGGCTTGATTTCTATTGAAGGGGAATCTGAAGAAGAAACACCTAGAACTCCAACTCGTTTTGGACAAGGGCTTTATCTTTATGCTTATACTCCTCAATTTACTGCTCCTATTTATCTTGTTTACTTTCAAATTCTCATAGATTCATTAGGACATTTATTGGGTCATTTGACTGCGGCTGAAACGAAATCCCAGTCTGTATCATCTGTTATAAATGCGACAATATATATTGTCATTACTTCTTCGATGTTTACCACAACACCTGAGTCACATCTATATGGTGTTTCGTCTATCCCACCTGGTTACCAATCATTATCTGGAACTCACTCCGGTGTTGCTTCTAGTCCATGGTCTTCACCCATGTCGTCCACAGGAATTTTACCTAATTCTTCACTTACGGATACTGAAAAGTTTGATCCATCAAGTCAATATCAAGCTGCTCCATCTTGTTACCGTCCAGTGCATCCACTTTACACTAGATTACCTCCATATGGAGAACAATATGCCCAATCTGCTTATTCTCCATTTTCTGGGAGGCAATCATATGGCAGTATACCGTCGTCTTTAAGTCCAACTTATTATGGAATGATTGTTTGTCAGTGGCATCCTACAATACCCATTCAACCAAGGCTTGTGTATCCATCACAACCAATGCAATTTGTTTGATCCATCCCTGCTACACCTATTGTTACGACTTTACCATAGTCGCAATCTCAGTTAATTGTATCTTAGCCTTTGCAAGTTGGTCCTTCAACCTCTGACCCTCAAGTTTCAGGTCTACAGACTCAGTATTCTCAGGAAATTTTACAACAACCGTTTATGCGTGGAATCCAACAACCTTAGGCCAGTTTACCATTAACTGGGATGACTCAGACTTATACTAGTCTAATTTATTCACAACCTGGTCAAACTTACATTGGTGGGCAACAACTGTTACATCAACAATCAAGGTAGACACAATATCAACAACAACAATTCCAAAAATACCAAACTTATCCTGGACTTGGTCAACAAGCCTATGCTCGGTTTGGTCAATAGCAAGTTTACCCAGGTCCTAGTCAACAAGCCTATGCTCGGTTTGGACAACAACAAATTTATCCTAGTGCCTAAGAACCACCTTATATTGGATTTTCTCAACAAAAATACCCCTATCAAGGTTACCAGCAACAAATTCCTTATGCTAGTATGCAAATTCCAATTGCCCAGGCAATTCCATCTTACCCTGGTTACGCTCAACCCAACCTAAATCGACAGTTGCCTTTTGTTGCAACACTTGAATTACCGGATTTAAATCATCTTACCAATGATCCCATTATTTATGCACCTTGGTGGCCGGTGATTCCTCGTAAATTTCCTTCTAATATTCCTAAGTTCAATGGAAACCCTAGAGAATATCCATCCAACCATGTTATGCCCTTTCATTTATGGTGTTCATCCAACTCCCTAAATGATGTTTCAGTTAGGTTACGTCTTTTCCTGTGAACGCTTACTAGTTCGACTGCAAAGTGGTATATTGAATTACCACGAGCTTCATTTGACAACTTCCAACCTTAGCCGCTACATTTCTAACCCACTTCCAGTTACCCATCAGATATGAAACTGGAACGGAACTGTTGACCAACTTTAAATAGACCACTACTACTCACATTTCTGGTCATATTCATGAGTGGCGTCGTCGTCGTCGAATGGTCAAAACTTTTGTTCCTAATCAGCTTTTAGCTGAGTGGTTTATCAAATCCTTATTGCCATCTATCACTGAGGATGTATCTAAAGGAGTTGTTACTGAAGAGCAAGTAATTGCTCATGCCCAATACTTAGACTTGATTTATAC
Source organism: Pinus tabuliformis (assembly GCA_031772625.1). Classification (NCBI taxonomy): domain Eukaryota; kingdom Viridiplantae; phylum Streptophyta; class Pinopsida; order Pinales; family Pinaceae; genus Pinus; species Pinus tabuliformis. The sequence continues at coordinate 464,557,195 of CM062808.1, read as the reverse complement.
CTAGTCTGCCATGGTCTATGATAAGATTCCAAATGCACCCAGACCAGCTTTTACTATTCCACCACCTCCATCCAGTAAGGACTCTCATGCCGGTGACAGTGTGATAGGTTCTTCTAGCAAACAAACAGCAAGTAGACCATTTGGTCAAACACTTGCTATTTAAAATCAAACTTCCAATGCACCTAATAATACACTTTCTTCTGAAATAAATGTCGTGTCATCTGACAAAGGTAAAAATGAAAAGAAACTTGGAAGCAACAAAAGGGGGAAAGCCAAAAAGAAACAAAATCCTCCCCCTCAAGAGAAATCATCTGATTCCTCTTCTCCGACTAGGAAACCTCGTTACCCATGTTTAATTTGTAACAAGGATCACTTTACACGAGACTGTCCTCATTGCTCTGAAGTCTCAAAACTTCTTAAGACTTCTAGTGCATCCGTTGTGTTGATAGACCCTTTTCCAAATCCAAAGACTCATTTGGTTGCTAGATATTATGCTTCCACTTCACAAGTGCTTACGCTATTCATCACTAAACCTAAAACCGATGTTTTTGTGACTACACAAAGTAAAGATTACAGTAATCTATCATCATTGTCGAATAACCAGGCTACAAATCAACCCAATGCTTCAACTTTGACTTCATCTTACTCCATTCCACCACCGATTGCACCAGAGTTAACAATAAAACTGCCTAAGGGAGTTGTTCATAAATCTACATTCAACCCTCGAGCTCGAGCAACACAAAATTATAACATAGTAGAAGATTTGGCTTAGTCACCTTCTGCTATGTCGACGCTTGAGGTGCTTCAAAATTGTCCCTCCCAAAAGCAGGCTTTATTGTCAGCAATTGGTGGAATTGATCCAACGGATTCCAATCTTGTGATTTTTAACCACGCAGGTTGTACATTACAATTACCATCTCAATTAGAATTCTTGATCCAAGTAAAGGCTTTGAATAAACTCGTTCACCAAACCATTGTTGATGAGGGTGCATCTATTTGTATCGTGTCAATGAATTGTTGGAAAACACTTGGCTCACCGCCTTTGTCATGATCACCTACAACATTAAAAGCTTTTGACGGTCACACTTATACAACTTGTGGAATTTTAAGTAACCTGCAAATAAAACTGGGGGAAAAACTATGATTGTTGAAGTTGAGGTCGTTGACGGACCCCTTGACTACAACATTTTACTAGGAAGACCATGGTTTACACTATGGCTGTTGTAGTTTCAACATACTTTCATATGGTCGATTTCCCTCATAAAGGTGGAATCAGAATAATTGATAAACTCACCTTCTTCGCCTCTAGTTCACAGGCAACTGGAAGCATTCTATTAGTTCACAGAGGCCGCTATCTCTTTAGAATGTTGGAGTATGTCTCTTTAAAGATTCTTCCCTAATGGGTACCTTTTCCCTACCGTCACCATCACAAATGGCAGAAGTTGCAAAAGTTGAGACTTGTAACATGATATCTTCCACTTCATCTGATTCATGGAAGGTTTCCACTAATTCTGAAGTTGATATGCGTAATGAAACCATGCCGCTAAGTCCCATTGAGCTTGCATAGCAATCAATATTTTTGGCTTGCGCGGAAAATCCAAATCCATCATCACCAAATGTATGGGTTGATCGTTCATTAGAATATGGTACTTATCTGATCCTTTTTCATGTACATTTTCTACTGATGAAGGAACCATCCAATCGATGATGACAAAAGAAGAACCATGGGAAAATTATCATCATTGATCCCATCTTCCAGATCACATTGAAGATATTCCAAATGAACTAAATTACCCTTCAATTGTTGATTTCCTTTCGAATTTTGTATTTATAGACACGGTTGATTACGAACGAAACTTATCAAATATCGAAGAAAATATTTCTATGGACATTTCGACCAAACCTGGAATTGTAGAAAACATCCATGTTGGCAAATCTTGTTCTCCATCGGAACTTGAAACTTACCGTCCTATTTTTCGTGAATTCCGCGACATATTTGCTTGGTCATATGAGGAAATGATAGGTATTGATTGTAGTATAGTTGAACATGAGATTAAAATGTATCTTGATGTCAAACCAGTACAACAATGCCTTCGTCATGTTCATCCAAAGAAGATTGTTGCCATAAAAGCGGAAATTGAAAAAAATTTGCATGTTGGTTTCATATACCCCATTCCTCTTACCGATTGGGTTTCCAATATTGTTCATGTCATGAAGAAACAAGGAACAATATGAGTGTGTGTTAATTACAGGTATGTTAATAATGCTTGTCCAAAAGACAACTATCCCACTCCCTTTATCGACCAGATAATTGATGACTATGCCGGATGTGAAATATTTTCATTTATGGATGGATTTTTCGGCTATAATCAAATCAATATCCGCCTAGAAGACCAATATAAAACTGCCTTTATTTGTCCCTAGGGCACATTTGCATATAGGAAACTCCCTTTTGGTTTGAAGAACGTTGGGGCAAATTTTCAGAGGGCAATGAATTATGCCTTCCACGACATCAAACACATTGTTCAACCCTATCTAGATGATTTACCTGCTCATTCACAGAAACGGGTTGATCACCCGCAACATTTGAGAGCCATATTTTTACGGTGCCAACACTACAAAATTTGACTTCTGGTCATTTTCTTGGTTTCGTGGTGTCTTAAAGAGGGAATTAGACTTGACCCTTTGAAGGTTAAGGCAATTCTTGATCTGCCTCCACCTTCCAATTTACTCCAGTTATAGAGACTCCAAGGGAAGGCTAACTTTCTAAGGAGATTCATTCCTAACTATGCTAAAATGGCTAAAGGATTTACTCGTCTTTTGAAAAATGGAATTCCGTTCAATTGGGACCAGGTTAAGCAAGCTTCCTTTGATGCTCTCAAAGATACCCTGATCAGAGCATCATTAATGTATGCCCCTAATTAGCAAAACGACTATTTCCTGTATCTCACTGTTGCAGATACAACCATTATTATGGTTTTAGTCCAAGAAGAAGATGGGACTGAACATCTGATCTATTATTTGAGTCGGGAGCTCAATGATATGGAATTTAAGTACTCTTACATCAAAAAGCTAGCTTTGGCTACTGTTCAAGTTGTACAAAGATTTCGCCATTATATCCTGCTTCGAAACACCACTGTCATTTTGGATTGCAACCCTATGACATACATTTTGTCACGTCAATTGTTGGGGGTAAAATATTCGAAATGGATCATCATTTTGTAGGAATTTGATTTGGAATTCATCAAATCCAAGTCAAAGAAATCTCTAGTTTTTTCCAAGCTTCTTTGCGACCTTCCCTCTACTGACATTGACTCAACAACGGAACCATCAACTGCAGATGTGATCCAGGTGGATATTGGTGGCCACCCACCAATTCGATGAAGTGTGGGTTTGTGGATGACCCATAACTTTGGGATTAGTAGTATCAGAGTGGTCTACTTTTTTTCTCTATTTTTCTTTGCATGTCCCCAACGAGGTCAGGATATAAGGAGTTAGGGCTTCAAACTGGTCGAACCTTTGCAAGACCAGCCTCGCAAATCCCAACGGCCTGCAATGGTGGATGAAAAGAAAGACGAGGGGGTAGGATATCCTATCAAAATCTTGCTTGCAGAAGCCCTCAAGTGACAAAGGAACGCGATGATGGTTAACATTGCCCAGATCCTTCAGCGACTACCCAGGGGCGACGCATCAACTTCCAAGAGCTACTCTGGAAATGCCACATCGTTTAAGGTACAAGTTAATTTTGAAATCCCCATATTCGAGGGTCAGATAGACACAGATGCCATCGATAAATGGTTAAATCTGCTAGAGGGTTATTTTTCTGTTCACGATTTTTCCAGTTGGGAAAAGATTATTTTTTGCAAGTAGAAGGATGAAAGTACAGGCTCACTATTTTCAACCGCACCCACTTGGAATTCATTATGGAATGCCATCAAGGAGCAGTACTACCTTGTCAGAAGCTATGAGGATCAATATATAAAGTGGACCACGCTTCAGCAGGGAAGGGACCAAAAAGTGTCGGAGTTTACCAATATTTTCCATACCCTTCGCACAAAGTTGGGTATCAAGGATTCAGAGCAGCATTTGGTACTCAAATACCGTGGTTGCGTGCACAAGTACATCTAGGAAGAAATAGAATTCCTGAACATCTCCTCGCTCGGCATGACATATCGATATGTTGTCAAGGTCGAGTAGAAGTTTAAACATAAGAAGCGAGACTTTGGATCTACGAATCCAAAGCAAGGGAAAGGTTCCACCAAACTGCAGAACAAAGGACAAAGCCAAGGCGGGGTGGCTAAAGACAACCTACCAAAGCTGCAAGTAAAGAACAGCGCCGCGCAGGTGAAAAAGGACACGGGAAAGTGGTGTGAGTTCCATAAGATCTCCACTCACAACACAAGTGAGTGTCGGGCCAAGCAGTCACTAGTGGTCAAGCTAAAGGTTTCAAAATCAGATGCATGTTCCAACTCTAAGTCAGAACCCGACAAGGGGAATGACAAAGGGAAGCATATTATCGATGCAGAGACCAACGCCATTGTTGCCACCATGAAGATCCAGAAGGAGGAACCCAAAGATCTAGAGGAGGAGAAGCATCTCTTCCACTCCCTGATGTGGGTAAAGGGCTCCCCACTACAGTTCATTGTCGACAACGGGAGCCAAAAGAACCTCATTTTAGCAGTGGTCGTGAAGCGGCTAGGCTTACCGACCACAACACATCCACAACCATACACCATCAGGTGGCTTCACCAAGGACGGGGTCTTCGCGTGAGCCAACAGCATCGCCTTCCATACAAAATTAAGCCCTTCACAGATGAGGTATTGTGTGATATTTCTCCCCTTGAATTTTGTGATATATTATTAGGACAACCATACTTGTGGAAGTGACATGCTATGTATGAATAAAGGCCCCGTGTTGTTTGTTAACACCCAGGTTGTTCCCTATGACTCCCAAGGGAATACGGCCGGGGTAACCACTAACCAACCTTTGGATTGCAGTTTCTAGCCAAACTGTAATCAGAGAGGGCTCTCTCTTTATGATTTGTCTCTGTTTTGATAGTATTTTAGGCTAGTTGTGATGTTCAGGGTTTGGTTTATGTTTTGGTTGAGGGATGTCTTCTGTACCTAAGGTGTAGACCTTCAGATAATTCTAGTTCATTGGGCAATGGAGTCTTTGGTTACTGGTTGTTTGAGAGGTAGATTAGGATTGCTGAAACTGCAGGGCCTTTTGAATATCTCATGAAACAAACTTGATATTATAGTGATGAAATGTGTGCAACCAGTGAAAAGCAATTAAGAATTTTCCACTAAGCTGGGTTGTGAGAAAGAGATGTATTGTAAAGGAGCAGACTTGAATTCCTAAACAATAATTCCTGTGAAAGATACAGTGTAGAGGTGCAGCAATTAAGAATCACACCTTTATAACCATAGCTGAAGAAAACATTTGGAATAGCATAGATTGAATTCAGGGTATTCTATGAATAAGTCCTAGAATTAATCTTTTTCTCTGCCATTAATTGTGAAATCTAGAACATGGATGAGTTATGAGAAAATAACAGAAAGAAACATAACGAAAGTTTAAAGGAAACTTATTGAGCCATGACAACATGCAGGAATCATGTAGCACTCAGCAAATCGCATCACAATCCCTCAGACAACACAGACTTTGGAAATTCCATCGGCCTTTGTATTAAACTCTGAAAATTTACAGCAAAAGAACTCTTGAAGAGTAATCAACAACAACCCCCCCAAGCTTATGCCAAGGGGGAATATATACAAACGGTCATACAAAATATCTAAGGCGTTGAGTCATCTGAGAAATAAATGTTTTCACGAACTTGTACAGAACAGTAGATAAGAAGTTATGACTACTTTGAATACAATATAAATGCTCTTTATGTCTGTCAGAAGATATTTTGGCCTTTAGAGGCCACTAAGTCGGTCTGACCGTTCTGCTTTAACTCTGAAAAATGCGTCTTTATGGCATGTCGTGCTGTAACTTTCGGCCCTGCTACCTGTTAGCTGTCAATTGTGCTTTGTTGGCCAAATAGTCCTGCTGAGTTGGCTCAGCCCTTCCCTTTTCATGCATGCTGATCTTTTCAAGTTTTCCTGTGCATGATCACTTGTAAATTTGAATAATAAATAACAAAACTTATTTACAGGCTCTGGCTTACAATATCAGCTGTATCATTTTGGTCCAGTATTCCTGTGTGGGCAATTGGTGTCTCAGAATTGCATCTAATGTCTCATCTGCCTCTGTATATTTATAGAAATTGGGAGGCACTTCAAACAGATGTTTAATCTCATCCATGATAAAAAATAAGTTCTCTACTCTGTTGTAGAGAATTTTCCCTGTTGCTGGCCCTGTTTCCTTTGAGGTGCTGGCCTTCTCTGTGATCTAATTTGTGGCAAAGGTGTTCACCCTCTTGGCATAGTTTTCATGGGAAAGTAGTCTTCCTGCGCTATTCAGTAAGCTTGGAAGACCTCTGTTCTGCAACGCCACAAAATTTTCCATGAATCTATTGACCTCGGTCTGCATATCCTGGGTCCTTCTCTCTAGTGTCTGCACTAGGCTTCTCAGTGTTAGGACCCTCTTTATTAGCTGGATGGTCCCAGTTCTGTTGGAGATTCCCATAGTAGCTAACTGAACACTTGTTCTGTTGTTGAGCACATTGATCATTCTATTGGCAACTTCAGGCATATTGCCTAGGGATGCCCTCGATCTCTGGATTTCTCTCTGTGCTTTTGCTATGAGCTCAATCTGCTCATGGATTGTCTCAATATACTGCCATTGGTCAGTGATGGATTGGCCAATGTTGGCCCATAGCACTGTCTTGAGTTCAGCAGTCACTTTATCCAATGTGAGCTCATTCTCCAGCTCCTTAATCCTTTCTTTAAGGGCCTTTATCTCCCTGCCCTTTTCCGCTATTGTCTGCTTAGATTTGTCATATCTCTCATTTAACTTGACCAAAGTTTCCCTGGCCTCTTTTAACTCTGACATTTGGGCTTCCAGGGCTTGGATTTCATTCCTTAGTTTCTGCATGTCCAGGCTTGAAGCCTGGTCTGTTGTTGGCACTGGTGCTGAGGTGGATGGTGGTGCCTATTCTGTTTGTTGAGTTGGAGGAGCAGTGGTTTGAGGAGCTTCCTCAAGGTTAATTACTTCAGGAGGCTGAGAGGTTTGACCTCCTTCCTTTTGCTGCAATGCTGCCTGCAATGCTGTCTGGGCAGCCTCTGACTCTCCCAGCTTCTCTTGCGTCTGGATTAGTTGTTTGTATAGGGATACCAGCAAAGCAGTGGCATCTTGATCATGTCTTAGCTGAGCAACTTCTTCAGTTTGTGGGTGAATTGTTGCTGGGACTTTGATCATCTTTCTAAGGGCTGCCATGTCTGCATCCCTCAATTTCAACAATGCTTGCACAGCCTTAATATCCTTGGGATCATGCCCAAGTTCTATAATTATATCTTCAAAGGCCCTGATTCTGTTATCCTTTGCTTGAGAGGATGCCCTTTCCAATTCAAGCTGGGCAGTGGTGTTATTTAGGCTATTTTCTAGCCTGTAGTTATCCAGTGTTTTGTCTGCCAAGGAGGCATACACCATCTCACCCGTTTGTTTGTGCAATTCAATTTTGTCCATTGGGTGGATGTCCTTGGCAAGGACCTCAAGATTGGTCCTTATATAATCTGCAGGGGACTGGGGCTGTGCTACAGCTGGCATAAAATGACTCATGATCATTTTGCCCTCCTGTACATCATAGGCAGACATCAGTCTTTGCTGGTTGGTAGGAGCCATTTTCAGCAGATGATTATAGAGATGTATTTTAAGTGGCTCATTTTTCCTTTTGATGTCAATAAACTGTTGTTTGATTCCTCCTTCGGCTTCTCTTTGGTGGCTTGAGGAGCTGACTTCTCCTCCTATTGTTCTGTCTTGTCCCTGCTGGAAGGAGCTAGCAGATGCTTCTCTACTAGGTGGGCCCATGCCCAGAGACTGCCCTATTGACATTTCCTCCTCAGAGAAGGGATTCATTCTATGCCTTTTTCCTCCCTGATCTATGGATTATGTAAGGGGAGTCTCTCTGTCCCTTTTCCTACTTATGTCCTCCTTTTGTGGGGTTTGGAGGACTGAAGCTTCAGTAGTAGTCTCTTGCCTAGGAGGCACAGTGTTCTGAGCCTGTTGCTCAGTGAAAATTGGGGCCTCAGCTGCCCTTTCTTGCTGTAATGGCTGCTCTTTGTCATGCTGCCCTTCTTCTTGTTGTTGTTCCTGTTGTTGTGGCTGCTCTACCTGCTGTTGTTGCTGCTGCACCTCCTCATGAGGCGGCTGTTCTGTTTCCATCACTTTTTCCTTGCCTTTGCTAGAGGTTTGCTCACTAGCTTTGGTTGCTTGCTGATTTGCAGTTGAGGACGAGGCAACTGCTCCCACTTGTGTGCTTGGAAGAGTGGGTACCTGTGAACAAAGTTCAAGGTCAGCCATCTTCTTCAGATTTCTCACTGCTCTTTGGTTCAACTCTTCTTGTGTAATAGGCTCCTCTAGGGTTCCTCTTCTCCATTTTACTTGATTAGCATATTTTTCTATGTGAGGAATCCTCACATGATCATAACCGGACAGCCTATACTTGACCCTTCTTAGAGTTATGAAGTGATTGGGGTCATATGGTTTCCAGAGGAAACTGGTTTGCAGGCCAAGGGATTCTAACATGTTATCCGCCTCCTTCCAACCTTCTTCCCTTTTGTTGTAGATAAAGTGGCCAAGTTGGTTCCTGACCTTTAGTTGTGCTTTCTTGCCTCTGCCTGAAAAGTGCAGCACATCAGCGTTCCCAAATTGCCTGAAATATTCCAGGGCAAATAATCTCATGGGCACATACTTGGGCAATCTGTAGGGAGGCAGTTCACACCCATAGATCCTGATGACTGTGTGGTTCTGGTAGAAGTACCAGTCCCCAATGTTGTATGATTTGGATAATTGAAGGATCCTTTGCATGTCATCAGTGAGCCTTGGAGGAGGTGAGCTCATCAACATAGACATGGTTGGGTGGATGAAGAGATCTATGAACTCACAGTAAGTGTATGGAGAGTGAGATCTGTAGTGGAAGGCAGAGGACCAATAGACCATTGACCTTGGATTGCCTTGGGCATCCACTCTTTTCATGGCAAAATGAAATCTCTCGTGTTGATAATACAAAATCAAATGGTAGATGTAGGAGGTGTATATGAACACCCTTTCTCTTGCCAGGTTCATCAATTGCTCATGTATTTTGTCTGATATATAGGTGGCATAGTCATAGCAGATTGGAGACTTGCCAGGGGCAAACATAAGCATCATTACCAGCACAGTTTCATCAACAAACTCAATTGAATTGTAGCCCAAAGTGGGACTAATCATGTCTGCAAGATCTCTGCCCAATTGGTTGAGGTATACTTGATTGATAGGAGGATACTTCACAGAGTCAGAGTCAATGTACAGCTGATTTAATTTGCTGATTTGAGCATCTGTCAATCTGGCTCCTTGATTTATCAAGTCTATGAGTGATAGAGGGACCAGTTTCTTCTCAGTGTTGAAGCAGAGCATCTCTTTGATAGCTTCTGGGGTGATATAGAACACAGTTGAGCCTGAAGGGTCAAGTACTGCCCTCTGAGTAGGGTCATAGTTTTCAGCACATAGGTGGATCAAATCAGGGAACTGATTGACGTGAGGGAGCTTGAATAAAGGGAGAAAAGAGTCCCATATGCCCAGGACATCTGTCCCACTCTCATGTTTAGCCTTTAATTCATTTAGCAGGTGGATATGGAACTTGGTCCTCATCAGCATTTCCTCTGAAATTTGATAGTCCAGGTCTGCCAGAGGCTGCCACTCCAATTGTCTCTGAGGGGCATTCAATGGAGCAACGTTTAATGCCACAGGGGCTACTGGTGGATCCATGATTTCCTTTAGGATTGTTGTTTTATGGGCTAGTGTTACTGTGCAGAACAACACCAAAGAGTTTTCTTCGAAGAGGAAGGTGAATTTACTCAGGAACAGAGGACAAAGGTGAGTTGCAGCAGTTGAAATACTGCTTAGAACATGAATGAGGCAAATGTCTGGCCTTGCTCCCTCTTTTACAGAAAGTTGGTACAGTGTGGGTCACCAGTTCGCGAATGCGCGAACAGAATGCAGTTTTAATAAAATTTCAGGTGAACGAGGCTTAGCTGGTGAATTTCGACATTCTAGGTGCAACTGGGAACCAGGCAGAGGGGATTTTCCGGTGAATTATCTATTTTTTCACTGTTTTAAGTTAATTTAGCAATTTATAGACAAAACCGGGCGCAGAAAGGATTTGCACGGATAAATACCTGATATACAGTCAGCAATGGTCAAGGATGCAGGTGAAATGGCGCTCCAGCGGTCTCGAGGTTGAATTCAGCAGGTTGGCGAAGGTTCGGACGTGAAATTCATGCAGAGGATACAACAACGTTTTTTGCAAAAAGTGCAAAAAACGCGACATTTCGGCCAAAATATAGTTTTTTAGGACTTTGGTGCCTTTTTCGGATGACGTCAGCATGACGTCATCAGGTGGGGTCGAGGTCGGATGACGTCAGTATGACGTCATCAGGTGACGTGGCGGCTGTTGAGTCTTGAAAATGTCATTCATTTGCATTACACTTTCGCTATTATGTCCATTATATCATCTCCATTTCACCTCCATTTCACTACTATGTCACCACATTCATCCCACTTTCATTATCATTGGGCTACCTTTATGTTTTTCCAATATTTATTATTTCTAAGCCTTTTAAGTGAATTTGTGGTTAAACATTAGAAAATAATGTGCATATGCTTATACCTAACAAATGTGTTGAGTTTGTTGACATGTGTAGGTTGAAAGGAGGCTTCTAGAAGACCCTTATGTGGCACTCTAAGGCCAAATTCGAATTTGGTTGAAAAGAATCATGGGATCATGAGGATATGTGTCACATCTCCTAATTGTATTGTAACTCTAAAAGACATGTGTCTTATCAGTTCCTATTTTGATTAGGACTCTAGAGGTAGAGGGAGATATTCATGGATTATCATTAATGAGATGGCTCTCATCTTTTTGTATAAATAGGAGATCTCTCTCCTTCATTAGTTAGTCTCTCTTTAGTCTTTCCTTTAGTCTTTTCTTAGTCCTTTTAGCTTGTTAGTCTCATGGCTTTTGAAAGCTTTTGTACTTTGCACTTTTGAAGAAATTGAATAGAGCTTTGATGTTCTCAACATGGAAGGAGATGTGAAGTAGATGTCATGGAGCATATTAGGATGTAAGTAGATTAGATTTCATTTTGTAAATATTGCTTTGTAGAATGTAAGGTAGATTAGATTTTCATTCATGCAATTTTAAGTTTGCTTTGATTTCATAGGTAGAAGGGGGCCCCTGCCTTGTACAGTTTGAATTATTGCATTTTATTTTCTCCCGGGATTGTGTGTGTTGTATTTGCTTTAATATCTAATGGTAGTTGCAGTTGTCTTATTCATAGTGCTGCCCTTTTTACTTTGTTTTTATAGCTGATTTTTAATCTTATTTCTCAAAGAGCTGCTAACACATGAATGATCTTCTATCATAAATTGCTATCTTTTAAGATCAGAATACCACTAACTTGCAGCTGGCTTTGAGTGCTTTTTAGACTATTCTTTCACTACTTTCCAATCATACTTTGCATAGTACATATGGCTGAAGTAGAGAGTTAGAAAGAGCAAAACGTTATCACTAGTCTTTAAAGTAGATTTTCTCATTTTTAATCACTTTTCTAATTCAACTTAAGCTACTTTCTTTCCGTGCTTTACACAGTACATGTGTTTGAAGCAGCGAGTTAGAGAGAGATAATCTTTATCTTTGGTTTTAAAAGTGATTTTCTTATTTTCTTTTATTTGCAGCAATATGAATAGAGACTAATGCCATTAGAATGTGGTCATTTACTTTCAAGTCATTTCAAGTTCTTTGCTTTCAGTTTCATTTCAAGTTATTTCTTTCAAGCTCTTTCTTTGCAAGTTTAAAGTTTGATTACTTTCTAGACTTATTTCTAACTACTTCCTAATCGTGCTTTACACAGCACATGTGTTTGAAGCAGAGTTTTAGGAAGAGTTGAACATTATAACTGGTCTTTAAAGTGGTTTTTCTTACTTGTCACCTTAGAGCTTGACTACTTTTTGGACTTATTTCTGACTACTTCTTAATCGTGCTTTACACAGCACATGTGTTTGAAGCAGAGTTTTAGGAAGAGTTGAACATAAACTATAAAACAACGAAGTAAGAGAAAGGTTAACTAAGCACATATAGTGCACCACACTTCATCAGTTTACGATACCCGGATTGATAATTTATGTAGAGCAATTTAGGACATTAAATTGACTAAACAGCGGCATACAAGAGGTCCACGGGGATGGTGAAGTGGCAGACAGGTGGGGCAACTGGAGGACGGGGCGCTGACACGGCGGTGACGCTGGAGGTGACGCTGGCGGTGACGCTGGCAGGGCGGATCAACCGAAACCGGAAGTGGTTAGCGGTTTCATATCGCACCGCTTTTGATACGGAGGCAGAAATGTCAGATGTACCTCCGATACGCTGTGGGGGTGGCGCGTGGCAGAGGCCTGACGTCACCCTCTAACAGATATCGGAAGGTAACACTCGGACGTCGGGGCCGGTCCGATATGCACGAGGGCCGTCGGATCAAAAGGGCCCGATCCGACGGTCGACGGGACGTTGAGATGGCCGAACGATACGGGCGGAGGGCGGCAATAAAATAATATTTCTTTTGGGATTTGCGCCCGGCGGAAAACTTTGGAATATGGCGGATTTTTATGGTTTTTTCAATGTATTTTGCAAAAATGCGCATAGCGCCAGAACTTTGGATAAAATGAAAAAGTGGGTTTTTGGTGGATATTTCGCAAACGAAGCGGGTTAGGGGTATAGTAATGGGGTTTTTATAAGGTTTTAGCATATGAAGGGGTTAAATGGGTCAAATGACTTCTTGAAAGGGGGAAGAGGGGTAGGGTTTAGGGTTCTTAAACTGGCCTGGTGCCAATTTAATCCCTGACTGTGAACATATGGCTATAATGCCAAGGGGAGGGATATTTATACCATGCTTGGGGTTTATACACCATAGTGTTATAATAGTAGGGAAAGGGTAACATAGGGGATTTAGATAATAGAAGTTAGGGGTTAATATGGATGGAAAAAGGTGAATGAGGAGTGAAATTACTAAGTTTATTGGAAAATCACTTAGCTTAGGGAGTAGATCAAAATGAAAAGAATTTTAGACAAGAAATGTGGCTTTTAAAGGAATAAGAACCACCATAAAACCACCAATTCTTCCATAAATCTCAACTGATGAGGGGATGTTAGGAATGGGATTGAAAGGGGAAACTGGGAAGTTAGACATGCTCCTTTTCTTTGCTGCAACATAATGGAGAAGAGGACCTTCTCAAACCATTGATTTTCCTTTGTGAATAGTTTAGCCCACATTCAATTGTAAGGAATGACACTTCTGCAACCCCATCTGCCTACCCATCTATTTGCCTAGCATTTTTCATTTCTTCATGGAGGGTGCACTTGGACTTGCAGGCCCTTATGTGCCTTTTCTTTCCTCTTGGCTTTTTCTTTTGATTTTCTATCTAGAACTACCCTTATTGCTTCCAAGGTCCCAGATTAAGCAGTTGGGAACCTTAATTCTCTACCTAAGCTACTGGTCTGCCAAGATTAAACAGTTTGGACAGACTTCTTCCTCTATTCTACAACAAAAAATTGAAACATGGCATGATCCAGATTAGGCTTTTGGATCACCCACAAAAATGAGTCAACAAAGAACTATGTACATACATTGTTTTGTCTAGGAAATATGGGATCTTTGCATCACCAAAGCAGAGCATATTTGGACCTTTCTTTGCCAATCATGAGATATGAAACCTATTGCTATAGGTAGCTAACAGTGGCTCCACATGGGGATGGTTTTTCATTTGAAAGACCAAGAACAGCAGGTCAGAATGCCTTAACCCTTGACTGCTTTTACCAAAACTTGAAGTATGCTGCTTTGAAATGCCAAAATTGTGCTCTTCCCATCTTGGTAAATCTCTGCACTTATTTGCCTTTTGCTGATGCCTTATAAAACTTGAGAAACTGTATTTTTACATATTTTTAAAGAACGTAATATATACACCTGGATATGTACAAGGGAAACACAACTGCACTTATGGATGGTAGTCAAAATAGTGCTTCAACATCCTGCCATTCACAGGACCTTCATTCAAATCAGTTTCATCAAGACTTTTGAGGAAATAAGTATTGTTTCCTTGCACTGCTTGAACAGCAAATGGTCCTGTCCAAAGGGAATCAAATTTTCCATGTTTTCCTTTATCTTCCCTTCTTGAATCCCACTTGAGGACTTTGTCTCCAATATTGAAATCTTCTGCCTTAGTCCTTCTGTCAAAAGCTTTCTTTAATTTTTCTTGTAAAACTTGAACTCTACTGTAAACTTGATCTCTAGTTTGCTGCAGACATATTATTTGATTTATCCTTCTCTGCATATCATTTGGTTCAGCTTGACTTTCTTGAAGAAGTTTCATAACAGGAATCCCTAGTGCTGAGGGGAATTTGGCTTCTAATCCATAGACTAACTCATATGGGCTGGTCCCAATTGATCTCTTGGTTGTTAGTCTATCTTCCCATAAGGAATTTACAAGCTTCTTATGCCAATTCTTTTTGTTCTCTTCTAGCACTTTCTTTATAATGTTTACGAGGCTTTTATTTGATGACTCAGCAAGGCCATTTCCTTGGGGATAGTATGCAGTAGAATGGCCCAAGGTAATGTGAAATTTGTGGCAGAAATTCACCATCTTCTTAGATCTGAAAGCAGCAGCATTGTCTGTTATTATTTTGTCAGGACAACCAAATCTAGCCAATATGTTATTCTCCAAAAACTGAATGATTGTTGAATCATTTGCTTGTCTTCATGGAACAGCTTCAATCCACTTAGTGAAGTAGTCTGTAGCTGTTAAAATCCATCTATGTTGGCCTGAGGATGAGGGATGAATTTCCCCAATAAAATCCAAGCCCCATTGTTGAAAGGGTCTCTCTGTGGCAATAGGCCTCAGGGGAAGTGGTAGTAATTTTCTCTTTCCCTCAAACACTTGACATTTATGACATGATGTGGTAAACTTCTTAACATCAGAGAAAATAGTGGGCCAATAGTAACCAGCCCTTAGTATTTTGTCCACGGTGGACTTCCAGTACAAGTGTCCACCACAGTCACCTGCATGAAATTCTTTCATGATATTGTTAGTCTCATTCTCAATTAAGCAGTTTAGCAATATCCCTTCATGGTTTTTCCAAAGCAAATTTCCATCCATAACACAAAATCTTGAGGCTTTCATTTTTAAGAACCTACATTTAGTTCTGGACAATCATGGGGGAGCACACAGGTTTTGTAACACATAACATATATCAGAGTACCAAGGGGATTGTTCAAAGGCTACATTGATTTTTGGAGTCGCCAGCTCCGGTTCATTGTCCAGTTGGTTTATGTCCAAAGCTTGGAAGTTTGATTCTGTCATTAATTTGGCCAAGCCTTGCCCTTTTATCAGCTTTGTAGGTTTTATTTCAATGTCAAATTCCAAGATGTTGGCAATCCATTTTCCTCTTCTACCCTCTAAGCTTTCTTGAGTGAGTATGTCTTTTACAATAGGACTTGGCACATAAGCTATAACATGGGAATAAAGGATATAAATTCTAAATTCCTTAATGGCCTTGACCAAAGCATAGGCTTGTTTTTCCATGATTTGGTATTTCAGAGGTGCATCTCTAAGAGCTCTGCTAAAGAAAGCAATGGGCTTTTCATTTCCTTGGTCATCTTTCTGTAATAAAACAGCAGCAATAGTATGTTGGGAGGCAAAAGAGAAAATGATGAATTCTTTATCAAATTGAGGATTTGTTAGGACTGGAGTTTGGGTAAGGGCCAATTTTATACCTTCAAAGGCTTGATTTGCTTCAACAGTGCATTTCACTTTTGAATCCTTCTTTAGCATGTTATTTAGCAATCTGATCAGTTCTGCTAAGTTTGGGATAAACCTTCTCAAGAAATTGATTTTTCCCAAGAAGGCTTGCAATTCTTTGATATTTCTTGGGTGGGGCATTTGTAAGATAGCTTGTATCCTATCTGGGTCAATTCTAATGCCATCCTTTGAAATGATATGTCCCAATAGCTTACCCTCTTCCAAACCAAATAAGGATTTCTTGGGATTCAAGGAGATTCCATATTTTCTACATGTTAGGAAGATCTGTCTCAAATGTTTCAAGTGTTCTTGGTCTGATTTTGAGAAAGGTGTGAGATCATCCAAATAAATGACAAGGAAGTCATGAATCTCTTTGGCAAAGGCAATATCCATTGCTCTTTGAAATGTTGCCCCTGCATTTTTCAATCCAAAAGGCATTTTTACATATTTGAAAGTTCCCCATGGGGTTGTGAATGCAGTTTTGTCTTGATCATCAGGGTGTACTAGGATCTGATTAAAACCTGAGAATCCATCAAGTAATGAAATCCTTGAGGCCCCTACCACTCTTTGGAGAATGTGATCCATCTTGGGCAAGGGATAATTGTCCTTGAGGGACACTTGATTTAAGTTTCTAAGATCAACACAAAGCCTTATTTCACCAGTTTTCTTTCTTGTGGGCACCAAATTTGAAATCCAATCAGAAAACCTGATTGGTGCTATGATACCAGCTTTAAACATTTTTTGTAGCTCATTTTCAATTGAGGGGAGAAGCATGGGATTAATCCTTCTCAATTTCTGTTTGAATGGCTTTTGATTAGGCTTGAGAGGGATAGTGTGCTGGATAACAGAGGTATCATAGGATTTCAGATCCTCATAGCCCCATGCAAACACGTCCTGAAACTCTTTGAAAAGGTCAATGTATTTGGGTTTTTGACCAGGAGGTAAAGATGCAGACAACTTTATTATTTTGGGCTTGTCAATGGTACCAATGTTGCATTCTTCAATGGCCGCATTTAAGGGCTGCATTTTTGGTTTTCTAAGGATGTCATTCGAGTCAAAGATGTCCTCTAATGGAGTTAGGCCTGTTGGAAGAAAATTGTCTTTCAGCTCTATGATTTCAGCCTCTATAACAGGCACTTCTTCATAACTGTTTTGTTGAATTTGTTGTATGTTTTCTTTGTTGAAAATGGTTGGATGTAGCATTTGTATTGCTGTCCTGGGTGATATTGGGTGGTTATTCTGTTCAAACTGTATTTGTGATTGACTTTCTCTTTCAAGTATTTGTGATTGACTTGCTCTCTCAAGTATTTGTGATTGACTTGCTCTTTCAAGTATTTGTGATTGACTTGCTCTCTCAGTGTCAATATTTAATCCTGCGAATTCTTGTTGCAAGGTCAACAAATTATTTATTTGTGCATCATCTTCAAATACTTGCCAGTCCTTGACATTATTTGGTACAGAAGGTCTGTGTTTTACCTCAGCTGTAAAACAGTGGTGGGGCTCAAAAGGTAGCTTGCAGGTACTTGCAAATGTGGCTAAACTGTGGGCATGCAAGTTATGGATTCTGGGAATCTTGGTGATTTGAAATTCAGTGAAGGACTGTAGTAGTTCAGCAGCAGCAGATCTATACGATCTCAGTCTTTTGTCATTGGTGACAAAATTTCCCTTTACTTGTTGGATAACTAGGTCTGAGTCTCCTAGAATTGACACTTTTATGGCTTGTAGGGACTTTACTAGTTTGAGGCCTAGTAAAAGAGCTTCATATTCTGCCATGTTATTGGTGCATCTGAAATTTAGTCTGTGGGCTCGGCCTTCTGCATGACCGTTTTGTTTATTGTGTATCCAAACTCCAGCTCCTGCCCCTAATTTGTTGACTGACCCATCAAATTCAAGAAACCATAGGTTCTCTCTTTCTAGGGGAGGTTTAATAACCCCTCTATGATCTGCGATCATAAGTTGAAGTTCTGATTTTTCACCTGGTTTGTCTTCTATGACAGTCTGATCACTTGATTGAATTAGCTTGATTTCTTGAACAGCAGCTTTGCTTAGTGATGGTTTAACCATTATTTCTTGGGTAGCAACTTTTTTATCAGTGTCCTCCTCTTGTATGTGTGTATTGGTTTCAACATCATTGTTTGAGGGAGTAATATTATTATTGAAGAGTATGTATGAGTCTATGTCTGAATGGACAGCATATATGGGAAAGTTTTGGGGCTTTTCTTCACTGCTGACCATGTATTTCATTAGTGTTTATCTGTATAGTCTCTTTGGTTGCCCAAAAACAGAGATGGTGGCGTATGACATGTCCAGTTGTAGGGAACCCTGAAGTTTAGCCCCCCATGACCTTGATAACAGCATCCCATACTTGGGTGGGATATCAGCAACTACAACATCCATTAGAATTGTTTTATTTGGGTACTGAACAAGGGACACACACAGATCTTTTATTAGACCTAAGCACTTGACTTGGCTGGAGTCAAAGGAGAATAGGTCCTTATATGGCCTTGTAATATCTAGATTAAGTCTTTCCATGACTGCTTTTGGCATGAGGTTGTGAGAGACACCTGAGTCAAACATTGCATTGTGTAATATCTTATCATGAACATGTAAACTGACATAAAAAGGTAAGATCCCTGTGACTACTGTTTTTCCATCCACTTCTGGACCGAACAGCAATTCTGGGGTATCATCCAGCACATTGACATCATCTTTGTTGTTAGTAAGTTGAAGGGACTTCTTGATTTGTTGTTTATAAATGTCATGCTTGGCTAGTTCTGAAAGAGGAATAGCTACCTTTAATTTTCTAATTTCAGTTTCTAGGTCAAAGGGTTTTTCAGATTGGGTCTTTTGGCTGTGGATGACAGTTCTTTCCTTGTTCATTAACTCTTCTTCTTGATTCTTATCTTGATCTTGAGGCTTGCCTTTCTTGCTCATCTCTTGAGGAATGACACTTGGGTTAGGGTGCAAGGATGATGTAGCCATGGGCTGCTGCTTTGAAGAAAATGGTTCAGTGATTTCTTCAATGGTTACTTCCTTTGCAAGTGATTCCGTTGTGTCATTTGGCTCTGTGACTATAGCTCTTTTGGGCTGCTGGCTATCCTTTATCTTTTCAGGCTGTGTTACATTTACAGTTCTACTCCTTAGCTTGTATTGTTTATGGACTTCATAAACAACTGTGTCATAGCCTTGTTTAAAGTCAAATGACTCACCTGATTTGGTTTGGAATAGCTTGATTTCATCATTCTCATGATCTTCTTGTGTCAAAAAAAACTTGACTTTCACCATCCAAACCCATTAATTTAACGTGGGGATCTTCATTGGGTTCACTTGATGTGGAAGTCTCAGCATAATTCTCTTGGAAAGGGGGTCTTATGTCTGGGTCAGAACTGGCCTTGCCAACGTTTGGATTTTGAGTTCTCCTAAAATTTGGATTCCTAGGAGGGTTGTTTTATGGTGCTTCCCATGATGACTTTCTCTCAACTGATTCCACTCTATCTCCCAATCTCTTCATACCAGTGAGTATTGCATCTAGTTTTTGATCAAAGGCTGAGGGTTCTTCTTTGAAGGTGGTTCTCTTTTCCAATCTTGCTCTGTTTCTTTTGGCAATCAGGTTAGCTTCCACTGTGACAGCGACCTTTTGGGCATCTGCAAGGGTTTCAGGAGCTCTCTCCTTCAACTGATAGGCCATATCAGGGTCAAAACCATCAGGAAATTTGTACAAGGCCAAATCAGGGGGAGGTCTTAAATTTTGTGGGATTGCGTTATATACATTGTTGAATCTTGCACAATACTCCAAAACAGTCTCTTGGGGACCTCTTTTGATAGTGTCATATTCACCAAGTATGTGCAGAGGATCTTTCTTTTTCTCCCATCTGTTAGTAAAGGCTTGATAAAGCTCATCAGGAGTTGTGATGGTATTTGCATTCAGGGATCTAAACCAAGTTCTTACATCCCCAGTCAAACTTTGAACAAACATCCTCATTCTCACACTGTCATCATCTATTTCATAGGTCTCAAAATGGTCTTGCATCCTTTTGGCATGTTGAATAGCTGTAAAAGGGCCAGTGGAGTCAAAATATGAGATTTTAGTTTGGTAGTCTTGGGGTAGAGCTGCAGCATTAGCTGGTAACTGCAAGGGTGCATATCTGTTAGCCATATTCACAAGGTTAGGGGGATTTACAGGAGCAACTGGGATAAAAGGAACGATGTGTACCACAGGGGTAACAGGTGTAGCAGCACCTAGAGTGTTGGTCAAGGGGTTTTGTGCAGTGGGTGAAGATATAACAGGAGGGCTTTGAGATGTAGATGGTGAACTGGGGGAAACAGGAGTAGACTGAAATAGAACCTTGATAGGAGTTTGAACTGGTTCAGGGTGAGCTGTCTCAGGACTCAAATCACTAGGATTTTCCTGCCTTTGCTGTTTCCTAATTATTTTGGGGATTGTATTTGGATTTTCAAAAACTGCTGGTGGATTTGGGTCAGGGTTTGACCTAGTGTGTCTAGTTTCCCTTTTAGGAGCCAGCTTCTGAACTTCTTTTTGAGTATGTTTTTTGGAATATTTTTATATCTGTAAGGACTAGGTAAGATTTTGGAATGGCTGTATATTTCTCAACGCTAACATGAAGATCGACTGAAGCAGCATTGATCTGAACCTGTTAATGTAAAACAGAAACGGTCTTGAAGGCTTCCTGGCTGTTATTCAGACTTCATCTGTAGATTTAGGAGGTATACAGTAATTAGAAAATCTTAAGGAGTCCCCAGTTGAGTCGCCAATTATGTTCACACCCAGGTTGTTCCCTATGACTCCCAAGGGAATACGGTCGGGGTAACCACTAACCAATCTTTGGATTGCAGTTTCTAGCCAAACTGTAATCAGAGAGGGCTCTCTCTTTATGATTTGTCTCTGTTTTGATAGTATTTTAGGCTGGCTGTGATGTTCAGGGTTTGGTTTATGTTTTGGTTGAGGGATGTCTTCTGTACCTAAGGTGTAGACCTTCAGATAATTCTAGTTCATTGGGCAATGGAGTCTTTAGTTACTGGTTGTTTGAGAGGTAGATTAGGATTGCTGAAATTGCAGGGCCTTTTGAATATCTCATGAAACAAACTTGATATTATAGTGATGAAATGTGTGCAACCAGTGAAAAGCAATTAAGAATTTTCCACTAAGCTGGGTTGTGAGAAAGAGATGTATTGTAAAGGAGCAGACTTGAATTCCTAAACAATAATTCCTGTGAAAGATACAGTGTAGAGGTGCAGCAATTAAGAATCACACCTTTATAACCATAGTTGAAGAAAACATTTGGAATAGCATAGATTGAATTCAGGGTATTCTATGAATAAGTCCTAGAATTAATCTTTTTCTGTGCCATTAATTGTGAAATCTAGAACATGGATGAGTTATGAGAAAATAACAGAAAGAAACATAACGAAAGTTTAAAGGAAACTTATTGAGCCATGACAACATGCAGGAATCCCGTAGCACTCAGCAAATCGCATCACAATCCCTCAGACAACACAGACTTTGGAAATTCCATCGGCCTTTGTATTAAACTCTGAAAATTTACAGCAAAAGAACTCCTGAAGAGTAATCAACAACAACCCCCCCAAGCTTATGCCAAGGGGGAATATATACAAACGGTCATACAAAATATCTAAGGCGTTGAGTCATCTGAGAAATAAATGTTTTCACCAACTTGTACAGAACAATAGATAAGAAGTTATGACTGCTTTGAATACAATATAAATGCTCTTTATGTCTGTCAGAAGATATTTTGGCCTTTAGAGGCCACTGAGTCGGTCTGACCGTTCTGCTTTAACTCTGAAAAATGCGTCTTTATGGCATGTCGTGTTGTAACTTTCGGCCCTGCTACCTGTTAGCTGTCAATTGTGCTTTGTTGGCCAAATAGTCCTGCTGAGTTGGCTCAGCCCTTCCCTTTTCATGCATGCTGATCTTTTCAAGTTTTCCTGTGCATGATCACTTGTAAATTTGAATAATAAATAACAAAACTTATTTACAGGCTCTGGCTTACAATATCAGCTGTATCATTTTGGTCCAGTATTCCTGTGTGGGCAATTGGTGTCTCAGAATTGCATCTAATGTCTCATCTGCCTCTGTATATTTATAGAAATTGGGAGGCACTTCAAACAGATGTTTAATCTCATCCATGATAAAAAATAATTTCTCTACTCTGTTGTAGAGAATTTGCCCTGTTGTTGGCCCTGTTTCCTCTGAGGTGCTGGCCTTCTCTGTGATCTGATTTGTGGCAAAGGTGTTCACCCTCTTGGCATAGTTTTCATGGGAAATTAGTCTTCCTGCGCTATTCAGTAAGCTTGGAAGACCTCTGTTCTGCAACACCACAAACTTTTCCATGAATCTATTGACCTCGGTCTGCATATCCTGGGTCCTTCTCTCTAGTGTCTGCACTAGGCTTCTCAGTGTTAGGACCCTCTTTATTAGCTGGATGGTCTCAGTTCTGTTGGAGATTCCCATAGTAGCTAACTGAGCACTTGTTCTGTTGTTGAGCACATTGATCATTCTATTGGAAACTTCAGGCATATTTCCTAGGGATGCCCTCGATCTCTGGATTTCTCTCTGTGCTTTTGCTATGAGCTCAATCTGCTCATGGATTGTCTCAATATACTGCCATTGGTCAGTGATGGATTGGCCAATGTTGGCCCATAGCACTGTCTTGAGTTCAGCAGTCACTTTATCCAATGTGAGCTCCTTCTCCAGCTCCTTAATCCTGTCTTTAAGGGCCTTTATCTCCCTGCCCTTTTCCGCTACAGTCTGCTTAGATTTGTCATATCTCTCATTTAACTTGACCAAATTTTCCCTGGCCTCTTTTAACTCTGACATTTGGGCTTCCAGGGCTTGGATTTCATTCCTTAGTTTCTGCATGTCCAGGCTTGAAGCCTGGTCTGTTGTTGGCACTGGTGCTGAGGTGGATGGTGGTGCCTGTTCTGTTTGTTGAGTTGGAGGAGCAGTGGTTTGAGGAGCTTCCTCAAGGTTAATTATTTCAGGAGGAGGCTGAGAGGTTTGACCTCCTTCCTTTTGCTGCAATGCTGCCTGGGCAGCCTCTGACTCTCCCAGCTTCTCTTGGGTCTGGATTAGTTGTTTGTATAGGGATACCAGCAAAGCAGTGGCATCTTGATCATGTCTTAGCTGAGCAACTTCTTCAGTTTGTGGGTGAATTGTTGCTGGGACTTTGATCATCTTTCTAAGGGCTGCCATGTCTGCATCCCTCAATTTCAACAATGCTAGCGCATTCTTAATATCCTTGGGATCATGCCCAAGTTCTATAATTATATCTTCTAAGGCCCTAATTCTGTTATCCTTTGCTTGAGAGGATTCCCTTTCCAATTCAAGCTGCGCAGTGGTGTTATTTAGGCTATTTTCTAGCCTGTAGTTATACAGTGTTTTGTCTACCAAGGAGGCATACACCATCTCACCCGTTTGTTTGTGAAATTCAATTTTGTCCATTGGGTGGATGTCCTTGGCAAGGACCTCAAGATTGGTCCTTATATAATCTGCAGGGGACTGGGGCTGTGCTACAGCTGGCATAAAATGACTCATGATCATTTTGCCCTCCTGTACATCATAGGCAGACATCAGTCTTTGCTGGTTGGTAGGAGCCATTTTCAGCAGATGATTATAGAGCTGTATTTTAAGTGGCTCATTTTTCCTTTTGATGTCAATAAACTGTTGTTTGATTCCTCCTTCGGCTTCTCTTTGGTGGCTTGAGGAGCTGACTTCTCCTCCTATTGTTTTGTCTTGTCCCTGCTGGAAGGAGCTAGCAGATGCTTCTCTACTAGGTGGGCCCATGCCCAGAGACTGCCCTATTGGCATTTCCTCCTCAGAGAAGGGATTCATTCTATGCCTTTTTCCTCCCTGATCTATGGATGATGTAAGGGGAGTCTCTCTGTCCCTTTTCTTACTTATGTCCTCCTTTTGTGGGGTTTGGAGGACTGAAGCTTCAGTAGTAGTCTCTTGCCTAGGAGGCACAGTGTTCTGAGCCTGTTGCTCAGTGAAAATTGGGGCCTCAGCTGCCCTTTCTTGTTGTAATGGCTGCTCTTTGTCATGCTGCCCCTCTTCTTGCTATTGTTCCTGCTGTTGTGGCTGCTCTACCTGCTGTTGTTGCTGCTGCACCTCCTCATGAGGCGGCTGTTTTGTTTCCATCACTTTTTCCTTGCCTTTGCTAGAGGTTTGCTCACTAGCTTTGGCTACTTGCTGATTTGCAGTTGAGGACGAGGCAACTGCTCCCACTTGTGTGCTTGGAAGAGTGGGTGCCTGTGAACAAAGTTCAAGGTCAGCCATCTTCTTCAGATTTCTCACTGCTTTTTGATTCAACTCTTCTTGTGTAACAGGCTCCTCTAGGGTTCCTCTTCTCCATTTTACTTGATTAGCATATTTTTCTATGTGAGGAATCCTCACATGATCATAACCGGACAGCCTATACTTGACCCTTCTTAGAGTTATGAAGTGATTGGGGTCATATGGTTTCCAGAGGAAACTGGTTTGCAGGCCAAGGGATTCTAACATGTTATCCACCTCCTTCCAACCTTCTTCCCTTTTGTTGTAGATAAAGTGGCCAAGTTGGTTCCTGACCTTTAGTTGTGCTTTCTTGCCTCTGCCTGAAAAGTGCAGCACATCAGCGTTCCCAAATTGCCTGAAATATTCCAGGGCAAATAATCTCATGGGCACATACTTGGGCAATCTGTAGGGAGGCAGTTCACACCCATAGATCCTGATGACTGTGTGGTTCTGGTAGAAGTACCAGTCCCCAATGCTGTATGATTTGGTAAATTGAAGGATCCTTTGCATGTCATCAGTGAGCCTTGGAGGAGGTGAGCTCATCAACATAGACATGGCTGGGTGGATGAAGAGATCTATGAACTCACAGTAAGTGTATGGAGAGTGAGATCTGTAGTGGAAGGCATAGGACCAATAGACCACTGACCTTGGATTGCCTTGGGCATCCACTCTTTTCATGGCAAAATGAAATCTCTCGTGTTGATAATACAAAATCAAATGGTAGATGTAGGAGGTGTATCTGAACACCCTTTCTCTTGCCAGGTTCATCAATTGCTCATGTATTTTGTCTGATATATAGGTGGCATAGTCATAGCAGATTGGAGACTTGCCAGGGGCAAACATAAGCATCATTACCAACACAGTTTCATCAACAAACTCAATTGAATTGTAGCCCAAAGTGGGACTAATCATGTCTGCAAGATCTCTGCCCAATTGGTTGAGGTATACTTGATTGATAGGAGGATACTTCACAGAGTCAGAGTCGATGTACAGCTGATTTAATTTGGTGATTTGAGCATCTGTCAATCTGGCTCCTTGATTTATCAAGTCTATGAGTGATAGAGGGACCAGTTTCTTCTCAGTGTTGAAGCAGAGCATCTCTTTGATAGCTTCTGGGGTGATATAGAACACAGCTGAGCCTGAAGGGTCAAGTACTGCCCTCTGAGTAGGGTCATAGTTTTCAGCACATAGGTGGATCAAATCAGGGAACTGATTGACCTGAGGGAGCTTGAATAAAGGGAGAAAAGAGTCCCATATGCCCAGCACATCTGTCCCACTCTCATGTTTAGCCTTTAATTCATTTAGCAGGTGGATATGGAACTTGGTCCTCATCAGCATTTCTTCTGAAATTTGATAGTCCAAGTCTGCCAGAGGCTGCCACTCCAATTGTCTCTGAGGGGCATTCAATGGAGCAACGTTTAATGCCACCAGGGCTACTGGTGGATCCATGATTTCCTTTAGGATTGTTGTTTTATGGGCTAGTGTTACTGTGCAGAACAACACCAAAGAGTTTTCTTCGAAGAGGAAGGTGAATTTACTCAGGAACAGAGGACAAAGGTGAGTTGCAGCAGTTGAAATACTGCTTAGAACATGAATGAGGCAAATGTCTGGCCTTGCTCCCTCTTTTACAGAAAGTTGGTACAGTGTGGGTCACCAGTTCGCGAATGCGCGAACAGAATGCAGTTTTAATAAAATTTCAGGTGAACGACGCTTAGCTGGTGAATTTCGACATTTTAGGTGCAACTGGGAACCAGGCAGAGGGGATTTGCCGGTGAATTATCTATTTTTTCACTATTTTAAGTTAATTTGGCAATTTACAGACAAAACCGGGCGCAGAAAGGATTTGCACAGATAAATACCTGATATACAGTCAACAATGGTCAAGGATGCAGGTGAAATGGCGCTCCAGCGGTCTCGAGGTTGAATTTAGCAGGTTGGCGAAGGTTCGGACGTGAAATTCATGCAGAGGATACAACAGAGTTCTTTGCAAAAAGTGCAAAAAACGCGACATTTCGGCCAAAATATAGTTTTTTAGGACTTTGGCGCCTTTTTCGTCGGATGACGTCAGCATGACGTCATCGGGTGACGTGGCGGCATACAAGAGGTCCACGGGGATGGTGAAGTGGCAGACAGGTGGGGCAACTGGAGGACGGGGCGTTGACGCTGGAGGTGACGCTGGCGGTGACGCTGGCAGGGCGGATCAACCGAAACCGGAAGTGGTTAGCGGTTTCGTATCGCACCGCTTTTGATACGGAGGCAGAAATGTCAGATGTACCTCCGATACGCTGTGGGGGTGGTGCATGGTAGAGGCCTGACGTCACCCTCTGACAGATATCGGAAGGTAACACTCGGACGTCGGGGCCGGTCCGATATGCACGAGGGCCGTCGGATCAAAAGGGCCCGATCCGACGGTCGACAGGACGTTGAGATGGCCGAACGATATGGGCGGAGGGCGGCAATAAAATAATATTTCTTTTGGGATTTGCGCCCAGCGGAAAACTTTGGAATATGGCGGATTTTTATGGTTTTTTCAATGTATTTTGCAAAAATGCGCATAGCGCCAGAACTTTGGATAAAATGAAAAAGTGGGTTTTTGGTGGATATTTCGCAAACGAAGCGGATTAGGGGTATAGTAATGGGGTTTTTATAAGGTTTTAGCATATGAAGGGGTTAAATGGGTCAAATGACTTCTTGAAAAGGGGGAAGAGGGGTAGGGTTTAGGGTTCTTAAACTGGCCTGGTGCCAATTTAATCCCTGACTGTGAACATATGGCTATAATGCCAAGGGGAGGGATATATATACCATGCTTGGGGTTTATACACCATAGTGTTATAATAGTAGGGAAAGGGTAACATAGGGGATTTAGATAATAGAAGTTAGGGGTTAATATGGATGGAAAAAGGTGAATGAGGAGTGAAATTACTAAGTTTATTGGAAAATCACTTAGCTTAGGGAGTAGATCAAAATGAAAAGAATTTTAGACAAGAAATGCGGCTTTTAAAGGAATAAGAACCACCATAAAACCACCAATTCTTGCATAAATCTCAAATGATGAGGGGATGTTAGGAATGGGATTGAAAGGGGAAACTGGGAAGTTAGACATGCTCCTTTGCTTTGCTGCAACATAATGGAGAAGAGGACCTTCTCAAACCATTGATTTTCCTTTGTGAATAGTTTAGCCCACATTCAATTGTAAGGAATGACACTTTTGCAACCCCATCTGCCTACCCATCTATTTGCCTAGCATTTTTCATTTCTTCATGGAGGGTGCACTTGGACTTGCAGGCCCTTATGTGCCTTTTCTTTCCTCTTGGCTTTTTCTTTTGATTTTCTATCTAGAACTACCCTTATTGCTTCCAAGGTCCCAGATTAAGCAGTTGGGAACCTTAATTCTCTACCTAAGCTACTGGTCTGCCAAGATTAAACAGTTTGGACAGACTTCTTCCTCTATTCTACAACAAAAAATTGAAACATGGCATGATCCAGATTAGGTTTTTGGATCACCCACAAAAATGAGTCAACAAAGAACTATGTACATACATTGTTTTGTCTAGGAAATATGGGATCTTTGCATCACCAAAGCAGAGCATATTTGGACCTTTCTTTGCCAATCATGAGATATGAAACCTATTGCTATAGGTAGCTAACATTGTTATTGTTACTTTGGTAAATAAGTTGTACAGGATACCGGAGGTAACACCGCCCATCGCCATCTCTTTGGTTACTCTAAAACAATGCAGTAAGCTCATTTCCAAAACAGGGAAATTTATTTTCCTGATGATACACCCTCAAGGAAAGAATAAGACGATGGCCATGACGTCTAGACAGGGCCCCTCAGCACGACAACTACAGATGGAAAAGGTCATGGAGGAGTACGAGGACATCTTCACCTCCCCCGCAGGGGTTCCTCTACACTGTCAGGTCAAGCCCTCCATCGATCTGACCCCAGGTGCATTGCTTCCCAATGGACTAATCTATCGGCACTCCCTTTTGGAGAATGAAGAAATCAAGAGGCAAATATAGGAGCTGCTATATAAAGGTCATATTTGTTCGAGTTCATCGCCCTGTGGGAGCCCGATCGTGTTGGTACAGAAGAAGGATGGGACTTGGAGACTTTGTATTGACTATTGGGCGCTGAACAAGATCACTATCCATAATAGGTACCCGATCCCACGGATTGATGACCTTGTGGACAACTGAAGGGGACAAAATATTTCAGCAAGATCGATTTGAAGTCAGGATATCACTAGGTACCAATCGAACCCTCCGATGTGTGGAAGACTGCCTTTAAAGCCAAGGAGGGCATTTTCAAATGGTTGGTTATGCCTTTCGGATTGACGAATGCTCTTGCGACCTTCATGAGGCTAATGGATGACATCTTGCAACCATTTACCAACTCCTTTGTAGTGGTATACTTGGATGACATCCTGATCTTCAGCCAGAGTTGGGAAGAGCACCTCCACCACATTCGACGAGTTCTCCAAACACTGCGGCAACACTAATTATGTGCCAATTTGGAGAAATGCACTTTTGGCATGACCCAGGTTGATCCAGATTTAAATAAGAACGCAATAGATTACAGAGATAACCATAAATACATATATGCAGTGGAAATAACACTTCATTTCATTAATGTAAAATATTGAAATATGCTTACAAACAGAAAAGGAAATAAACTAGCTATGGCGATCGTAGCTTATCTCTAAGAAGAGATGTAGCGGTTGCATGCCTCTGAACTGTGTTACACTGAGGCTCGAAGGCCTATTTATCGTTGAGAAACAATGGAAAACCCTTAACATCCCAAAACCTAACCATAGAATATGAAAAGCCAAATTGTGGGCCCCATTTTGGGTAAGTTGGTACATCAACTTCCCGGGGTCGTAACTTTGGCACCCGATCTTCGTTTGATGCGTACAATAGCTCATTAGAAAAATCTATCCGAGAATTATAACTTTGGGAAAAGAAACATCAGTCCATGGACCCATGTTGCTCTCAAATTTCCTAAAAAACATCGTTTAGGGCCTCAAAGCGGCTCCGGAAGTTCAAGACCCAAAAAACTACTAAAAATAGTAAATTGTCCTACAAAATGAAAAACTGAAAGAGACAAGTGTGGGTGTCCAAGTGGGATAGGTGGGTGGCCACCAACATCCACCTGGATCATTCCTTCCCCCTTAGGAAGCAATGTTCCCCATTGCGTTGAGTTCCTTCGTCTGCTGAACTTGGTCCCTGGTGAGCTATTTTGCAATCTCGAATGTGTCTAGTAATGGTGGGAAGCATGGTCGAGGGCGGTACACATTGAACACTTGGTGCAGGCAAAGGAATGGAGGAATGTTGTGCTCCAAAGCATTATTTCCCACAACCTTGGTAATGGTGTAAGGACCATATCGGCGTGGTCGGAGCTTCTGATGGGCTCTTGTAAGGCGTTCTTTCTGCAGATGCAACCAGACTTTGTTGCCCACTTGAAGCTTGTGTGGTACCCCTGTGGGTGAGGAGAAGTTGTTCATGTGTTATTTCATGACCATATCCCTCTGTTGTTGTTTTTGCATGGAGGAACCCTTCACGAGGTTCATGGATGTGGTGACGATCTTCCCCTTATTTTGGGAGCGAATTAGATAGCAAACGAATTTCCTAGTCTGGGAGATGAGCTTGCTACCTTTCTTAGCAGTAATCAAAGAGGTGGCGGTAGGTGGGGCTACCTTCGGTATCCTGTATAAGGAATTACCCAAAGAAATAATGACAGTGCAAGGCCTTTACTCATACACTGCATGTCACCTCCATAAGTATGGTTGGCCTAATAATACATCACAAACATCCAGAGGTGTAACATCACACAATACCTCGTCTGTGAAGGGTTTGATGTTGTAGGGAAGGTGGCACTACTGACGAACTCAAAGATCTCGTCCTCGGTGAAGCCACCCGATACTATACAGTTGTGGGTGTGGTGTAGTCGGTAGGCCCAACCGCTTCACGACCTCTGTTGAAATGAGATTTTTTTGGTTGCCACTGTCGACAATGAATTACAGTGGCGAACCCTTCACCCACATCTGTGAGTGGAAAAGATGCTCCCCCTCCTCTGGATCATCAGGCTCATTCTTCTGGATCTTGGCGGTGGCAATAGTAGCGTTGGGCTCCGCATCAATGATCTGCTTCCCTTTACCATTCCCCTTGTTGGGTTCTAACTCAGTGTCGGAACATGCATATGATCCTGAAGCCTTCAACTCTGCCTCCAGCAACTGCTTGGTCTGACACTCACTTGTGTTGTGAGTGGGGATTTTATGGAACTCACACCACTTTCCTGTGTCCTTCTTCAACTTAGTGGTGTTGTTCTTTTATTGTGGCTTCGATGTGCTGCCTTGGGTCACCCCACCTTGGCTTTGTTCTTTGGTCTTCGGATTCACAGATCCAAAGTCTCGCTTCTTCTGTTTGAACTTTTTCTCGATTCTGACAGCGTATCGGTATGCCATGCCAAGCAAGGAGATGTTCAGGAACTCCGTCTCTTCCTGGATGTATCTATGTAGGCAGTCGCGATATTTGAGTACGAGATGCAGCTCAGAGTCCTTAATACCCAACTGTGTGCGAAGGGTATGAAAAATGTTTGTGAACTCTGGCACTTCTTGGTCCCTTCCTTGTCGCAGCATGGTCCACTTTATGCATTTGTCCTCATAGCTTTTGATAGGGTAGTATTGCTCCTTGATGGCATCCCGGAATGAATTCCAAGTGGGTGCAGCTGAAAATAGTGAGCCCGTACTTTCATCGCTCTGCTTGCAGTAGGTTTCCCACCAGTCCTTGACGTGGGGGGCTGCTTTGAGAAGAGCGAAAATAATCTTTTCCCGACTGGAAAAAACATGAATAGAAAAATACCCATTTAGCAGATTAAACCATTTATCTACGGCATCTACGTTTATTTGACCCTCGAAGATGGGGATTTCAAAATTAACTTGTACCTTAAAGGGTGTGGCATTTCCAAAGTAGCTGTTGGAAGCCGATGCGTCACCTCTAGTAGCCGCTGAAGGATATGGGCAAAGTTGTCCATCATGGCTTCCTTTGTCGCTTGAGGGCTTCTTCGAGCAAGATTTTGATAGGATCTTCTTTTCATCTGCCATGGGAGACCGTCGGAATTTGCAAGGCTGGTCTTGCAAAGGTTCAACCAGTTCAAGCCCTAACTCCTTATATCTCGACCTTGTTGGGGACATGCAAAGAAAAACAGAGAAAAAGCAGATCGCTCTAATACTACTGATCCGGATTTAAATAGGAACACAACAGATTACAGAGATAACCATAAATACAGATATGCAGTGGAAATAACACTTCATTTCATTAATGTAAAATAATGAAATATGCTTACAAACATAAATGGAAATAAACCAACTAGGGCGATGGTAGCTTATCTCTGAGAAGAGATGTGGTGGCTACATGCCTCTGAACTGTGTTACAATGAGGCTCAAAGGCCTATTATTAATTGAGAAACAATGGAAAAATCTTAACATCCCAAAACCTAACCCTAGAAGATGAAACGCCAAATTGTGGGCCCCATTTTGGGTAAGTTGGTATATCAACTTCCCAGGGTCGTAAATTTGGCACCCGATCTTCGTTTGACCTATACAATAACTCATTAGAAAGATCTATCCAAGAACTATAATTTTGGGAAGAGCAACATCGGTCCCAAATTTCCCAAAAAACGTCGTTTAGGGCTTCAAAATGGCTCCAGAAGTTCAAGGCCTGAAAAAACTACTAAAAATAGTAAATTGTGCTACAATTACGGAAATTGAAAAACTAAACGAGACAACTGTGGGGGTCTAAGTGGGATAGGTGGGTGGCCACCAACATCCACCTGGATCACAGGTTCAGTACCTGGTATACATTATTGATGAACAGGGGATACATGTGGATCCATCCAAGATCCAAGTCATTCGGGATTGGCCATCACCATCCACTCTGACAGAGCTCTGCAACTTTCTTGGTTTTGCCAACTTCTATCGCAGGTTCGTGTTGGGATTTTCTCATATCACTTGGCCCTTAAGTCAAGTAACCAAGGGAGGAGCGAAAGCAAATTTCTTTTGGTCTAAATCTCAATAGAAGGGATTCACAGAGTTGAAAGATCACCTCTGCTTGGCACCAGTGCTCGCATTACCAGACTTGCAACAACCATTTGAGGTCAAGATAGATGCCTCTAACTATGCTATTAGGGCAGTCCTTACTCAACACGAGCATCCAATGGCATATCACAGTGAGACACTTTTAGACATAGTCTAGAAGTATCCCACATATGACAAAGAGATGTATGCCATTGTGCAGGCTTGCCGAAAATGGAAGCATTACATTTTGGGGAAGGAAACGTTCATCCATACAGACCACCGTCCCCTGCAGTTCATACAAACCCAAGGGAAATTGCATAATGATTGCCATCAAAAGTGGTCCACATACTTGCAATAGTTCCATTTGAACATCAAGTATAAGAAGGGTAGCACCAATAATGTTGCAGATTGACTCAGTCAACCACCGATCATGGCATTAACCACCATGCTCAACTCTTATGGGCAAGAGACTTCTGATTGGCCACTTATCTACAAAAGTGACCCAGAATTTGGCCACACATACCAGACACTCTTGGAGGGTCAGCATGTTCCAAATTTTCACCTCCATGATGCCCTGTTATGCCACCTGAGTCACCTTTGTGTTCCTTCAAGCGAGTGTTCCAAGATGATTTGGGAAGCACACTATAGTCGGGCTGCTGGGCATTTCGGGGTCAAGAAAACGGTGGCAGTGCTGCAGAAGTATTTCTATTGGTCGAATCTTCGACAGGATGTCGGGAAGTACATCAGATCATGCACTGCTTGCGCCATTTCCAAATCGACCATCAAGAAGCAAGGCCTTTATACCCCGCTGCCTACCCCTAGTCAACCTTTGGAATCCATCTCCATGGATTACATGTCAAAACTTCCTTCCACTAAGTATGGAAACGACTGTGTTTTTGTGGTCATCGATAAGTTCTCGAAGATGTCCATTATGGCAGCCTGCAAGAAGAATATCATTGCCGAAGCCACTGCTAAACTCTTATTTGAATGAGTGTGGGTACACTTTGGGATCCCACAGTCTATCATCTCAAATCGGGACAGAAGGTTCCTCAGTACATTTTGGTCCAGTCTCTGGTCGATTTTTGACACCAAACTCACTAAGTCCACAGCCTTCCATCCTTAAACTGATGGCCAGACAGAGGTTGTCAACAGGATGATAGTACACATTTTGCACATGTACAACTCAAAGAATCCACAGACATGGGACGAGAGCCTCCCCCATGTTCAACACAGCTACAATCGAGCTCTCCATAGCTCGACTGGCCACAGCCCTTTTCATGTGGCCTTGGGATTCCAGCCACTATGTCCCATTGATGTGGCCATGCCATTTGCAGCTACTCACGCAAATTCGACTCATGTCCAGTTCGAAATAGATAAGGAAAACAAATTCATTGAGCACATCCAACATATTCGCCAGCAGGTCCATGAAATTCTAGAGAAATCAGATGCCAAGTACAAGCAGCGACATGATCAACATTGGGTGCCACACAAGTTTCATGTGGGCGACAAAGTCTGGCTGCATTTGCAAAAGGAATTCCTTACTGGAGCTTATCAGAAACTCAAACCACTCCGATATGGTCCTTACACCATTACTAAGGTTGTGGGAGACAATGCATTTGAGCTCAAAATTCCCCCATTGCTTAGCTTGCACCTAGTGTTCAATGTGGACCGCCTTCGGCCATACTTTCCACCATTACTATACACATTCGACATTGCAAAACAGCTCACACCCACAGAGTTAAATCCAGATTGCATGGAACAAGCTGCAACTGATTGGATCATGGACACACAGATCAAATGCACTCGCCAGAAGAATATCCAACTGTATCGAGTTTTCAAAGTAGGCCAACTCCTTCACCGAGACAAGTGGCTCACCAAGGACCAAGTTCAGCAGAAGTTTCCTCATCTCGTGGAGGAACTAAACGTAATGGGGACCATTTCTTCCTAAGGGGGGAGGAATGATACAGGTGGATATTGGTGGCCACCCGCCAATTCAGAGCAGGTTACGATTTCATGGGAATGAGGGTTTCATGCATATTTCAGTTTCAAATTTGTGTAGCAATACTCAACAAACTTCGGGCACGCGCTGCGACCTCCACAGAGCTCTTTCTTGGGCTAAGCAGGAAGAATTTTTCTTTTTTCATTTTTTGCAAGAATGTTTTTTTGCGTGGCGAGTTTGCAGATCAAATCTGAAACATTTGGTACAATATTTACGAAAATAAATAACAAATCTGGATTCCAAAAAAATGTCGTTCAGGGCCTCAAAACGGCTCCGGAAGTTTAAGACCTGAAAAAATTCTAAAAATAGTAAATTGTGCTACAATTAAGGAAAATGAAAAACTGAAAGAAGCAATGGTGGGGGTCCAAGTGGAATTGGCAGGTGGCCACCAATATCCACCTGCATCAGGATGAGTCTTTGTTTCTGATTTCGTCATCTGACCCTTGGTATGGAGATATATTGATCTATATCCAAACCCAAACTTTCTAGCACAATACCTCTCGCTCGCAACAACGACATGTTTGATATGAAGCCAAAGGTTATCTCATCATTGGTGACACCCTTTACCATCGTGGTATCGATACGATTTTACGGAGGTACCTCACACATGAGGAAGCCGAGAAAGTTTTGAATGATTTCCATTCCGGTGCTTGTGGTGGACATTTATCTGGTTATGCTACCACACAGAAGATTCTCCATGCTCGTTACTACTGACCAACCATATTTAATGATTACATTATCATTGTCAGAAGTTGCCATGCATGCCAAATTTTTTACCGTAAAACTTGATTACCACCTATAGCACTGCATCCTATCATCGTTGTTGGACCATTTGCAAAATGGGGCATTGATTTCATGACATGCAACCCTCACTTGGTTGGGGGGCATGGGTATATTATTGTCATCGTGGACTATTTTATGAAATGGGCTGAGGTGATGCCTACATTTAACAACAGTGGTGAGACAGCTGCTCGTTTTTTCTTCAACCATGTGGTTGCATGATTTGGTGTACCACAAGTTATAGTTACAAATCATGTTTCCCATTTTCATAACCATATGATAACTGAATTAACTGCCAAGTTAGGACTTTCACATGATAGTTCTACTCCTTATTATCCGCAAGCAAATGGACAAGTTGAAGCTATCAACAAAATCCTTAAGCGAATGCTTCAACGAATGATAGGAGTTCACAAATGAAACTGGCATTTAATCTTGTACTCAGCTTTGTGGGCTTATTGAACCTCGGTGAGAAATGCAACTAGATTCACACCTTTTCAATTGGTGTATGGTCTGGAGGCAATCTTGCCCATACAATGTGAAATTTCATCATTAAAACTCGCAATTGACCTGTTACTCAACACTTCTGATGAAGAAGCACGTTTCTTAGAACTCATCCATCTAGATGAAACACGTCGTGAAGCCGCATTGGCCAACGAAGCACATAAGAAATGAATTAAGGTGCAATATGACCGCAATGTCAAGCCTCGCATATTCTTAGAAGGAGACCTGGTCTTGCTTTATGATCAAGAAGTCGATAAATTAGGAGCAGGGAAATTTGAACCATTATGGATGGGCCCCTATATTGTCAAGCGTGTTTTGGAAAAAGGCGCTTACGAGTTAGTTGATTATGATGGAATTCCATTGTCGCAGCCCCGAAACGGGTTGTATCTTAAATGTTACTATGCTTGATTATGCATAGTAAAAAACACTGTATATATGCTTTGATTGCATGTGTGTGTGTGTCACAGTGTGACTTTTAGAGTTTTTATGTGGTTAAGTAATCCGCTTTGCATTTGTTGTAGATGTCAGAATCTTTGGAACCATTTGTTGGTTATGCTGATGGTGCTAGTCGTAGTACGCAGAACCTATCTTTTGCAGCATGGGCCATATTCGCTCCAAGTGGTGAGTTAGTGAGTTTTCAAGGGATTTGTATCGGTCATTCTACGAACAATATCATTGAGTATAGCACATTTATCGAACTCCTCTCTGATGCCATTTCGCTTGGCATTCACTGAATCATCATTACGTTGGACTCACAACTTGTCGTACTGCAACTTACAAATGTTTATACTGTCTGAAATCCAACTATTTATTGCTTGTTCCTTAGAGTTCATCTCTTGGAAAGACATTTTGATTACATTCAATATCAACACATTTCTAGGAAGTTTAACACATCGACTGATTCTTTAGCAAACTATGTGTTAAACAGACATTTACAACACATGTAAAAAGTACATTTTCAATTCACATAAATAGTTGAATAGGATTGCACATAACCATATAAAAACATTGAAAGTAAAATAGATATATGTTTAAAGTTTTTACAAAAATTTGTGTCGAAGACACGTTGGTCATCTGACCTCAAAACTCAAAATGCATACAAAAAATCATCCAAAGTAGATCTAATGATGCTCATGATAACAGGTCCCTGCCTAAGCTATCATGTGCAATAGCCTCATCCAACGGCTAGGTACACCAATAGTATGGCATTGTAGCCTCATTGGTAACTCCTCGATCCGGACATCCGGTATACCGAGGGTTAACCCCTCTATATGATCCTGCAACTCTGCCAGTGTCTCGGTCAAATCCAAATCTTGGAGAACTGCTCTTCCGACATTTCTTCGCGCTAGTTCACCCGCCTCCTGTTGATGACCCATTAGTCGAATAGTGCCAACATCTGTATGCATGAGAACATTTTTAGTTTAGTCTTGGAAACATCAAAAACACAAAAACATGTAAAAACTTAAAAAATCAAAACACATGGTCAAAACAATTTACCTATAGCACCCCATTGAGCACCCACTGGTAATCTCAAATCTAGATCTCCATGAAAGTCCATCCCTACATATGGATGCTCCTCGATGACAATGTGTTTTCGACTAAGCCAACTGAATAATGCAGGAGGAAATGAGATTGATGATTGAATAGCATGTCGAGCCATCAACTCAACTAATCTCTGCATTTGTGGATCTCTAGGACCAGTCAAACTCAGTGACACATGTTGAGGCTGCATCAATGTAATTCTCTCCAAAGTAAAGGCAATCAAGATTGAACCATAGCTAAAATTCTTTGTCTTACCGCTCTTTACTTTGGTCAGTTGCTCTTTCATCGAAGAGAGAACTACCTCACACTCGTTGAATATGGTTGGCTCAAGACACTCGAGCACATACTACATGTACGATCTGTTCGCCAGATGAAGTGTCGCACTACCCGCCAACTTTTAGATAGTGAAGAGGATTGTTTGCAAGGGAAAATCATGAACATCCCTGATGTTTATCTTCCCATGTTTGCTAGGTTGTGTACCTGGCCGACAAAATTGTCAAATATAGTCCCTCACTGATTCACCCCCATGGGAAGAACCTGAAATAGATATGGGAGCGCCACATCTCGACAATCCTGTAAGGAAGTAAATATCATCGACCAATATATGGAGCACTTTTCCCCCTATGTGAAAAGCCTATTCTGTTGGATCCCATGAATGAACTAAGAACTGCAATAGTTCTAATTGTTGCCTCATCCTGAACAACCTGAAGTATTTGAGTAACCCACAGTATTTGAGGGCCTCAACAGTACCAGGATCATTTAGGGCAACCATATCCTGTTCTTCATGTTCTCTTTCACACCAAGTAATAACCATTCTGATCTGGTCAAAGCCTGAAATCAAATCATAGGCTTAGTTAGGATCCATTTCATGCAAAAAAATGAAGAGATTTTGGGTAAAATAGAAGAAACAAATTTCTAAATTGTGCCCAACATAGCCCTGGTCTTGAGACAGTGCACTACAGAGCAGGTACCCTTCTGCTTGACTGCACTACAGTGCAGTTTTCGATGTGTTAGGTTGCGTTGATCCCAGGGCGAGGTATATTTTCCCTAGGGACCCCAAAACCCTAAACAATTTGCCTGAAATTAAAAAAGAGTGACCTTAAATGAAAGAGAAAAGATAGATCTCCTACCTGGTCCTAATGGCATGAAGAATGATCCATAGAATCTCCCACAATCAGCTGCTGAAGTTCAAGGTAAAAACTGGTTCAAAGCACAAAACTGAATGGTAAATATCAAATGGTGAAAATGACATGGTAAATTAATGTTTTATCATTATTTCATGTTCATTAAATGAATAAACAATAGTTTTTACCTATGAAACAGGTGTGTTTAATCCGTTTGGTGGTTCTTTGAGCAAGTTTACAACTGATATAGTGAATTTGACATGCATGATCATGAATTGTACTTTTGACCATAGAGCATACTTTTATCTCTTTTTCGAGCTCTGTTAAACATCGAAAAAGGAACCCCCCTGGAGTCCTCTTTAATTTTTTTTTTCAGACTCTCGAAATATGAAAAGATTGTCGAGCGCTTATCCTTTTCATCTTGTAAATGGATTGGAAACAACATCTACTGAGTATAATTTTAACCCTTTTCCAGACTGAGATAGATTACTTATGAAAAAGGAATACATTGATCGAACATGGTCAGTAGGTTCTCTCTTGTATTATTTTACGCTTTTTTGGACTTGAGAGACAAATTTATGAAAAAGAACTTGTGGAGTTTTCTTTTTGTCCCTTTTCAAACTCTCTAAACATGAAAAGGACCAAGTTCTCATTATCATTAAACTCATTAAAACATCAAATAGCGACAAACTTGTCCATCATGACAAGACCGAGTTTCACCTTCGCTAGATTCATTAAAACATCACATAGCGATGGATTCACTCGAAGGGTGGAATTATACTACAAGAATATGTTATCCTCCTCAAGCTTGTTAAAAAATAAAGAGGTACTGGTCAGCAATGATTGGGGAAAATGGGAAAAGGGATAAATTACTTTATGGTAGCAAGTCTCTCTTGAACATGACACTTTCACTTCATCTCTGTGACTATTTGGGTTGGGTTATCTTCTTGATGGTTATCATACCTATGGTTTATCACACCATCCATCACTTTGGTTTTGGGTCAATGCTGCCAATTAATTCAGTGTTGCCGACATGTTCAAGAGAAGTCGCTCAGTAAACTTCATCCTTTTCAATACTCATAAACCTTCATTTTCATGACCGCCATTCCTGAACATTGTGTCGTTAGTCACATTCTGTCTTCAAAATCATTATACTCGTTTTGTGTCGTTGATGGGGGATACATCAAGGCCGTCCTGCGACAAGTCGCTTCTTGTCGACATCAACACATTATCTAGGAAGTTGACTTAGAAACACCCTTCCAGTACCTTGAGACTTGCATACATCAATGGAAAGTTTCTCGCTTCTGGCGACAAGTTGACATCACGGGCCTTCGATCGAAAGACTTTGTATGGTGTTTTACATCAAAATATCTATTCACACCATGCATAATGTATTGTAGTACCTTGAGAATCATTATCATTATCGGTGATTTCTCTCGCGTTTGTTAACAACTTACATCATTGGATGGAAATCAGGTGGTGTCTTCCCATGTTCAACTTCAGATCACATTTTCACATGGTTAGACTCGTACTTGAGCGAATGATTAGACAAGATAGAAGACCCTAGATCTCGTTTCATCCATTTGGGTTGCGATTTCAGGAGAGTACTAAATCATTTGTATGATGGCTTTACACAAATAGTCATCCTATCATTGGTCTATATCTATAAATGACTATCTGATTTATGTACATGCAATGAAAAGTTTATATGTTGAGTATGGGTATGCCTTCCCTCAGCGATTAATGAAAAATTCAAAGATATCATGATATTATGTTTTGTAATCGATGCAGGGCGTCATCCACTTCAGATCCTCCTCATCACATCACAAAGAATATCACTCGTCATTATCATTTTCAACTTTATGCTTTAGGGGGAACTGTTACAGGTCTATTTGGGCACATCACTCCCAACATTCATATCAATACAACTGGGGCTCATCAAACCCTAATTCAGTTGTTACATGCCCTAGACAAGTCATCAAATTGAATGCTTCCATCCATGAAAGTTTCCTAGCTTGAAACCCTGCTGAAATGCCTCCTTGGGACACCAGCGCAGCCTTGGTCAAGGGTAACTGCACTACAGAGTAGGTAGGCCCATTTAGGCCTGCACTGCAGTGCACTTAGGCCCTCTTTGACCTGCGCTGGGTGAGAATGAGCGAAATTCACATTGGATTATGGGAATATTATCTGATTCTAGAGCATTCTAGAAGGATGTCCAGCTCTTATCTCATCCTATGAGGTCAACTTTGGATAGGCTATGGATAAATTATCCCTTTATCCTCTCATCCATTTCTCCATGGAAACTAACTCCAATTTTGGAAACCCATTCAATGCCCAATTTATGACATAACCACCTGCATTTCCCTATAAATTGACCACTCATCATAGTGATCAAGAGGATGGAATTTGAAATTGTAGAGAAATGTTGTTGGTTTGAGATTTGATTTCATGTCAAGCAATGTTATGCTGCTATATTGGTGTGCTTTTGGTGCTACGAAGGTTGGAATAAATTTGGATGAGTGACATGGGATCGAACCACATTAGGTGTAATTCTTCCTTCTACTATAATAAAGTTGTTTATTCCTTTTCTCATATTCTTGTTCATATCTATGATGATTATGTGTTTCAATGTTGTCGATTCCATTGTTTACAGTAGATAGATCATTTATGTTTTGATCGTTGTCGTTTTTTGTTTCTGTTGACACAGGTACTAATTGAACAGATTCAACTCAAGTGGGAGTGACAGGAGCAACTAAAAGGAGATCAAGGAAGTGAAAGATCACAAGTAAGTTCATTCATCTCATCTATCTATTATAGGAAAAGGTTAAACCACTTTCTTTCTGTTGTTCTAAGTGTAGCTACCCACTTATGGAAAATGTGTTTATCCGTAGATACAAATTCCATATAACATCAATACAACTTAGTGTGATACATATAACATCAATATTTTAATGCTAAAACCCTAATCATCAAGATAACCATCATATAACAACAAAAAGTTAACATATAACATACTCATTAACAACATATAACCTAATCACCAAGTTATCTAACATAAAACAACAATAGCAATGCATACAACCACAGGTTATTATCATTCATGACTATCTGACACATGTGCATATAACTACACTAATAAACTAGCATCTATCATGTATGTAACCATAACATCAAAAGAATGAAAGGCATACACATAACCATAATGCAATAACAATCCTTAATCTATGTACATACCCAACATACAACCTGTAGGACGACATGCTCCTGCCTCGAGGTTCGATGCTGCAACTTCAATTTAATGATCTGCATCTCCTGCTCTATCTCAACCAACACATCAGTAACATAACATACCAAAAAAATCATGATGACCTAAAATGCATACAATGATCTCATGGACAACAACCTTCACCATGAAAATGCATGCATAACAACATATAGGCATTGACATGTATAAAAAATGCATAGACAACCATACAGTCATGATGACACATCGCACAACAACACCATCAACCTTCACACAACGACATCACTATAACCATGATCAACACCATGCAAATGCAACAAGCACATGGACAGAAGCGTAAGCAACACATATGCAACCGACATGAATGCATGACTAATACACATCACCCATCCAGTTTGAGGGTAAACCATGCTCTGATACCACTATGTGGTATCAGATATGACCTAAAGAGAGTGCAACCCACTCTGATACCACTCTGTAACACTCTCCTCCCACATCTACCCAAGAAACTATCCATCCCGGGTAAACATGAGACAAGAGGCCACTATGATATGATTCGACCTCCTAAGTCACGTTAAGGAAGTGAAACCGACAGAAACACACGACACAAAAATCCAACATCAGCATTAGGATCCTCGGGAACCAACCCAACCCTGTTATGAATCAGCCCTTGGGTTCCGCTGAGATTTTGGACCACTTGACCTCTAAATGCTCTCATGTTATGGGCATGCTAGCGACCAAGGACCTCTAGACGCTCTCATAGGCCTGCAAACCAGTGTCCAGAGACTATTTTTCATAGTGTTGTGCCACTGTCCCCGAGATTTAAGCCACTTTTT
The DNA here is from genome assembly GCA_031772625.1 of Pinus tabuliformis. Lineage (NCBI taxonomy): Eukaryota > Viridiplantae > Streptophyta > Pinopsida > Pinales > Pinaceae > Pinus > Pinus tabuliformis. The sequence goes on along the minus strand of CM062808.1, from coordinate 464,514,792 downwards.
CAGGCCCAGAGCCCAGGCTACTACCCAGAATTGAATGACATCTTCAGAACAGTAAGATAACATGAAAATAACAATACTAATGCAATTATTTGAATAAGACCTTGACTGGACCCCTACTAGCCATGACAATCATTTCATCAAAAATATCACGAATATGTAATCTACAGGTGTAAATAATATATATGATCATTAGGGTCTCATACTTATCTGAGATTTGCTATGAGACATTGTTTCCTTATCACTTTAGCTACAGTTTCATCCATTAGCCCATAGATACATATACAAGTAAAAACATTATGGGATCCATACTTAACCACTGCCATAATACATATTCATAACTAGCATAATAACAACAAAAATACCAAGGATACCATAGCCATAGAATCCACATATAAACCAATATAATACCCATGAGATAACAAGGAGAAGTAACCTCTTATTAATGATGCAAAATCCAACTGGGTATGGGACTACCACGTTCCACCCTACCATAGAATGGTTGAGCCAAATCTCTCTTCATCCATTCACCCCAGTGCCATATTCTAAGCATGAATAGGGGATCTCGTAGAACACATCAATCCAAAACCATCCAGGTCTTCCAGAGGCCATCCACCTCAGTCCATCAAATAGTGATTCCACCTCACAGTCAGACATCACAAAAGCCATCATCAGATTGATCTCTACCCAAGCCTTCCAGGGCTCAAGAGAATTTGTTCCAACCCAGCTTCCAGGACTACTAACTAAACCCATGGTTGTTGTTGGGATCGAGAGCATTTGTCCATCCAAGGTTCCAAGACTAGTAACTCAACCCATAGTTGTTACCGGGCTCCAAAGCATTTGTCCAACCAAGGCTCCAAGACTAGTAACTCAACCCACCAAGGGCTCAAGAGTGTTTGTCCAAGACTATGGGACTAGTAACTCAACCCAAGTTGTTACAAGACTACCAGAGCGTTTGTCCAAACAAGGCTCCAAGACTAATAACTCGACCCAAGCCATTACATGGCTTCTCGAGCATTTGTCTAACCAAGGCTCTAGGAACTAATAACTCAACCCAAGTTAAGGAAACATGAGAACCAACCAAAACAAAACAAGGGAATAAACCCACAATATCCATGGCTATCCAGGAAATGGCAAGGCTACGCAAATCCACTATCAATCCAGGCAATCATCCATGCCAGTGTCAGATCATGACCAAAAATCCACATGAATATGCCATGCATGCCAAAACTAGTGAGGGAAACATACATGCAACTCGGTACCTGCAAGAAAATCCTGTTGTAGCTATTGATCTGATGTCCTCTTGTGCTTTCCTGCTCTTTCTTTGCCTTCTTGCTCCAAAAATCCAAGTATGCCACACCCTCCAATACTGCTCCAAGAAAACTCTAAGTATCCAAGAAAACTCTAAGTATCCAAGAGTGAGAGAGAGAGAGAATAATGAGAGAGCTCCAACACTGAATTGACAAAAGGTTACCAACTGATCCTTGGAATCCTTTTTATTAATGAGGCCTCTATTTTCTTAGTTTTCCATTATTTTCCTTCATTTTCCTCTTCACATGCAACCTATGACCTTTCACTTTCCTTTTCTCCTAATTTCCATTATTTTCATAAATAAATGTCTCATGCCTTTCCAAAGCCTTAGCCATTGCCTTTGCCAATTTCCTTATCCATAATAAACCAAATCAACACCATGACTGTGGGCTTATATATTTTTACATGAGTTTTTAACCAGGGTTGTTACAATAATATAAAAAAACTATGATACGTTAACATTACACATTGATTTGCAGTGAACCTTGTATATTTATAGGGCACACCATGAATGGTGCAAGCCGAACCTCTCGAACACACCGTGCAAACAAAAAATAATAAGTTTTTTTTACATAATTTGCAATTCTACTCCGCTAAAAATTTAAGTTAGGGAACATAGACATTACCGAGACATTTCCTTGTTGGGGAGGGCATGGTTGTCACGTAAACAAACAAACAAAAGCAAATTCGACCACCGTTTATGTACTTGAGAATGAAGAAATAAAGAAGCAAGTTTAGGAGTTGCTTGAGAAAGAATTCATTCGACCAAGTACTTCCCCTTGTAGATCACCCATCGCATTGATACCAAAGAAAGACAATACGTGGATAATGTGAGTAGATTTCTAGGCATTGAACAATATTATGATGAAAAATTGTTACCCTCTTCCTCATATTGATGGTTTGTTGGATCAATTGAAAAATGCAACTCATTTCACTAGGTTAGTTTCGAGAAGTGTTTATCATCGAGTAAGGATTTTTGAAGTTGATATTTTAAAAATTGCATTTAAAAAGGATGAGGTTTATTTGAATGGTTTGCTATGCCCTTTGGGATTTGTAATGCTCCCGCTACTTTCATGTTGGTTATGAATGATGCATTTAGGCCATTTATAGATGATTTTATAATAATATGCTAGATAACATGGTGATTTTTAGTAGATATTTGGAAAATTATTTGAAACGTTTTAGGAAAGCCTTAGATTTTTTCAAAAAGGAGAAATTGCACCTAAAAAAGTCAAAATGTGAGTTTAGGAAAACATCCTTAGTTTATTTGGGTTATATAGTAGGGGGTGGTGGAAATTGATCCCTCTAAAGTTGAATCCATTGTGAAGTGTCCTACGCATAATAATGTGACAAAAGTTAGGAGCTTCTTAGGGGTAGTTCATTATTGGAGGAAGTTCATTGCTAACTTTTTCTTTATTGTATCATCGTTACATGCTTTGATGAGTACTAAGTCGACCTTTCAAAGGGGAGGTAAATAACAAAAAGATTTCAAGTCTTTGAAAGTGAAGATCTGTACAACCCCAATTCTAGCATTACTAGATTTAAAACAACCATTTGAGATTGAAACCAATGCAAGTGATTATTCCATGGGAGAAATGTTAATACAAAGGAGTAAATTGGTTTGTTACCACTATGAGACCTTCACTAGAGTGGTAAGAACTTATCCTACTTATGATAAAGAATTATATGCATTATTTTAGAGAGTATATAAGTGGAAACATTATTTGATGGGCAAAGAGACAATCATCCATGGGGGTTATTAGCCTTTGTAAGTATCTCTAATAAAAAAACAAGCTACAACAGTCATAATTATGGTGGATGGAATTCTTACAACAATTTCATTTGGTCGTTAGTTATAGGAAAGGTATACAAAACAAAGTTGTTAATATCTTATTTAGACCTTCTGTTAATGCATCCATTATTTTATAACACAGTTCATTAGCTCATGAAATTTATATCAAGCAACTAGAGATGAATACTTTGTGGATGTTTATGAAACACTAATCCATGGTACTAAATTGGAAGGATTAGATTATCATGTACATGTCAAATTGCTATATCATCTTAACAAATTGGGTATTCCATGAGATGAAAGAGAGAGCGTAATTTGAGAAACACATACTTCTCTCATTTGTGCATTTGGTGTAGGAAAAATAGTAGCTTAGGTACAACACTATTGTTATTGGCCTCAAATGTATAAAAATATGTCAAAATATGTAAAAGGGCAGGTCATGTGGGCCGGTAGGAAACCAAGTAATGAAATATTGGGTTTGTATATGCCACTTCACGTAACTTCTCATCCATGGGAAAGGTTGTTTATGGATTTTGTAGGGGGTTCTCCTATGTCCGAGAAAGTTCATGATTATCTATACATTGTCATGGACATATTTAATAAAATGTGCATTTTGGTGCCTTGTAAAAAAAAAGTGATAAGATAAGCGACTACACAGTTGTTCTTTTAGCATGTTTGGGTTCAATTTGGTTTGAACACATCCATTGTATCTAATCAAGGCTCTTGATTTCTACGAAATTTTTGGTAAACTTTCTGGGTGTTAATGGACACTATGCTTTAGAAAATCATTGATTTTCGTTCATAGACTGATGGACAAATGGAAGTGGTTAACATGATTTTGATACACTTACTTCGAGTATATTATAGCAAGTGTCCTAAGTTTGGGGATGTATAATTGTATTATGTAAAACATGTCTATAATTGTGTCATACATTATTTTACACAAAGGTTTCATTTTGAGACATATTTTGGATATTTTCCTAAGTCTCCCCTAGACTTTTCTCAAGGGAAATATTTATTGCCGCGTCCACATAATGATGTGATAATGAAAAAATACCCTAAAATGGTAACCCATAGTCCCCAACTTGATGAAAATATCTAGCTTAAGGACCTCGTGTGTGCACTGAGAATTGAAACTTGTATGAGTATCACAAGAGAATTCCACATAGTTATGAGTAGCAAGCCAATAAAACAAACTTTTTCCCACGAATATGATATGGGTATACTGAGATAGGCTGGAAAAATCAACCAGTGGCTTCGCGATCCTTCGAAGGAAAAAACACATAATCCATTCAGGTGAAAACTCCCGCAAAATAATCCTTCTCTTAAGGACCAACAAGAACAACGAGACAACAATATATAAAACTAAATCACCCATGCAAAGAGTGAAAACTAAATTTCAAGGCGCAAACCCAAAAAAACCAACACTTTCCTTCCAAGTTTTATGGAATGTAGTCTTTCTAACCCAAAGCATTGTCCCAGAGATCCTTTTTCAACGAATTATCAGAGAGAAATTAAACGATGGGTAAAGGAAGGGAGAATACACCGAGAGAACATACATGTAGATGTTGGCCAAAAGATAGAGGGAAAGACCTTACGCATCAGGTTGGCGGTCTTTGGGAGGAACCTTAAAGAGTGCCCTAGAGTGTTCCATTAGACCTATAACCATACCAATTTAATTACCTCCAACTTGATCTAAGCTCACGACATAAAATCCTAGGAAGAAATTATCACATCAGTATGTTTGTTCACCATTAATGCCTTGCATGTGTATAGCCACCTTGCAAAGGTTGGTGAGTGTGTGAGGGTCGATACAAGACCCCTCATTGTCATTTCACCTCGAAATTCTATTCATGGCACAGATCCCATGAAATCCAATTCTCCACTTCCACTGTAACACCCTCATCCCACATCTACCCAAGTAACCGACCAACCAGGGTAAATATGCAACAAGAGGCCACTAAAATGAGATTCAACCTCCTAGGTGACCTTGAGCAAGTGGAATCAATGGAAACACATCATACAGACCTTCCACATCAGCAACAAAACTCTCGGGAGCCATCCCAACCACTCAAGTAACCAACCCTTGAGAACAACTGAAGTTTTAGACCATTAAAGCCCCGGACACTCCCTTGATATGGGCATGCATGCGTCCAAGAGGCTCCAGATGCTCCCACAACATGGGTATGTATGCATATAGGGAATTTTCTTCCCAATTTTATGCTTGTGTCTCCGAGATTTGAGCCACATTTTCAGGCCCAGAGCCCAGGTCACTGCCCAAAACTCAATGACACTTTTGGAAATGAATTTACCAACATAACAATGATGCATTTGCAAAAACAAGGACAAGGTCTAGACTCGACTCCAACTAGCCATGACAAGCATTTCATTAAACATGTCATAAATATGTAATCTACAGGTGTAAACAACAGATCTGAGCATAGGGGTTTCATAACTATCTGAGAATCGCTAAGAAGCATTGTTCCCTTATATCATTAGTTGTATTATCATCTATTAGGTCATAGTTAAAATTTTCATTCATTTACAAATCAAAACATGAGGAGAGCCATATGTCATCACTGTCATGATACATGCTTATAACCAACATAATAACAACATAAATAAAAAGGATACATTAGCCATAGAATCTACATATAAATCAGTACATTTACACATAAGATACCAAGGAGAGAACCTATTATTAATGAATGCAAAAGCAAACCTCGTATGGGACTACCACATTTCGCCTGACCATAGATTGGCTGACCCAAATATCTCTTTAACCAATCACCCTTGTGTCATATCCCAAGCATGAATGTGGGACTCAAACCAAAAGAACCAACGAGGGCATCCCGAGGCTACACCACCTCACCCTCATCAATAGAAATTAGAGTTTATCGCAATCCACATCACATCACTAGGCCAACATGATAAACATGTAATAATAGGCTTTACCATGATCTCCACCAGATCACTAAGCGAAAACAAGCATGGATGCTATCGGATTTCTCCACCTTGTGGTGCAGGTAAATTCTCAGTGCGGACACAAACAATTCCTCTAGCCCGAGAAAGCGGGTCTAGCCACAAACAAACAATCTATAGAATATATCCTTAAGCTAGAATCAATTAAGAGGTCCTACCTCTTAGAATTCTATTATGCTTGGTGATGATCCTACTTCCTCACTTCAGCTATCTTTCATTTCCTTCCCTCGAATACCTGAAACAAGTAAACGACAACAACAACAAACGTGATAGCATACAATATTGTATTCAGCCTACTTAATAGGTCAAAGAACATTAAGCCATAAAGATGTAAAATGACACTTCATGTAGGAAATCAATCGATAGTTACATTTATATAAATCAGAAAGAGATTACAATTGGTGCCTTGACATTGCTGATCTCCTCCGACGTATCCGGTTCCCACACTTCTACTAGCACTTCATGGATAGCCTCAACAATGAAATTTTTAAGACCTCTTTCCATCTAGTCTCAAACCAAACCAAAATCACACTATTCTCCCTCAAACATACACTAGAAAGCTACAAGCTATGGATGACTTGTTGATTATTCAAACTTACTCCAAAACTCCAACTAGCTTTTTCTCGGGAAAAGAGAGGTTTATATAGCTTGGATGGATGGGAGATGGTTCCTCTCATCATGGGAGAAGGTCTTATCTCTTGAGATTTTTCCATCCTAATAGGGGAAAAGAGCCCAAATTGTCTTCCCCAGCTCTATCCAGCCCAACCATCTACTAGACTTTCGTTATGAAGCTTCTAGACATTAAAGCTTCAGCTCCTTATTTAAAAAACCTTCCAAAAGAGGATCGACACGACTGGAAAAGGACTCAATCGATTTTAATCTCTACAAATTGACACGAGTAGGAAACTGGTCAGTAGCTGAAACACTAGATGGTATACAACCTTCCTTGACTCCCACACAAATGACTTCACACCCTACACAGAAAGAAGAGCATATATTATTTAGTTAAACATAATGGTGAATCTCATGTAATAATTAAGGTTTCATGCCCCATTATTAAAGGCAAAGGGAGTCAAAATAAATACCTGGATCGCATCGAGTTTGAGCAACAGAGACATGATCTATTGGTCAAGTTTAAGGCACTCGTACTCATTTCCACATATCAATTGATTTTGTGTTGTAAGACGCCTCCGCATTTCATTAGCCTCTCACTTCACTTGCCCTATAATCCTCAAATTCTCCAATGACTTTGAATTCCGAACACAAAACCCTCTGAACGTGGATTGTGTTTTCACAGCGGCAACACCATGGTCCATCATGGGAGTCGCCGCCTTTGCAGCTTTTGTAGACACAGATCGTGATTCAGTTCCTGCATCATAAACGAGAATTGAAACCACTCTCCCCTTTCTACTTGTACTTGGCTTGGAAGGAGGAGGAGTAGATTCGCATCGATAATTTGCGTTAGGTTTGGGATCATTGCATGATCCGTGGTCAAGAATCTCGAATGACCAGACCCAGGATCTGTTCTCATGCTTTGGTTGTGGAGTTTAGTTATTCAGAAATGAGTGTTGGTTATGGGTTCTGCTTTGTGGAAATGGAAATGGATGCCTATCACCTCCAAACATATCAAAGTGGTTGAATTCCATCCTGTCACCCAAAAACACCAAAGGTGGATTGTATTGTCATAAGTATAAAAGACTGAGTAGCGTGAGGGAGAAGTGAACAAATTGGACAGTATCACAATCGATGTGGATGTTTGGAGATGCAAATGTTTGTCTTGATACCTTAGCTTATTTGATAATGCAAAATTGAAAAGAATGGGTGGGGCAGTCAAACGTCTAGTTATTCATACATACGAGAATACAATAATGAACGTCACTGTTTCAGGCTGACAGCATGGTAATAATATGGATGGAATCGAAATTTAGTGTTTTTTAACTCAAAACCTCGCCTCTCTTCCTCATGGGACCATAAATATTTCCCATGCCCTTTCACAACATGGTCGAACTGTCAAACAATCCCTTAGTTTTGTTATACCACTATATTTGATTTGTGTAATCATCCTAAAAGAAGAAAAATAAAATAATAGAAAATATGTTTATTTGACTGATAAGCGAACAATTCATCAAGTTCTCATCCTCTCTCATGATTTTTCATTATTCCTTAATAACTTCACCACTATTATTTTGATCTTCTCCCATGATTTCTCATTGTTTCTGAATTAAAAAATCACGTTTTAACCATGAATCTTCTTTCTAACTCTTCCATGTAATATTCTTTGTTTCTTTGTGCTATTGTTATGGGCACTCAATTTATGGCAATAGCATCTTTATCGATTTTATCGTCCATCTGTATATGTTGTTTATGTTGACTGAATTTTCCTTTTCTATATTTCCTCACCAATAAGCCATAAATACAATTTTATTGTTTGGTGCATTAGTTTTGAGTACACCACTATAATTAATGAAATTACGTAAAATTGGCATTTGTTGGCATTATGATACAGGTGTTGTCCTTGATGGAAACTCACTCAGATGAAACTTCACAGTGCAGTAGGCCAACAACAAAGGATTACAGATCAGACTCCAGAGAATGAAGAAAGAAAGGTATACGCTGGTTCACTTTGTCCAACGCGCGTATACACATGGTTTAACAGAACAAAAGTAGCGTCTAACGTATACACGCACTTTCATACGAGGGAAAGCGCGTACATGTTGGAAAACCAAGTTTGTGGTCCAATGTATTTTGGTCCAAGGTAATTGGTCTTAGGCATTTGGTCCAAGGTATTGACCCTAGGTATTGTTTCCAAGGTATTAGTCCTAAGTGGTTTTGGTCCAAGGTATTGAGAGAGGCCTAAGAGTATATCAGGGGGAGAAGATCATTAGGCCAAGGTGTGCAAGCAATGAGATTCTAAGGAATACTTCTATCTGAAGTATATATTATGTTGCAGGGTTATGTTTTGGATGGGATTTGAAATATTCATGTGCACCTTGAGTTCAACATTGGATTAGGAATCACGAGAGTTGAAATGACTTATTCTTTAATGATCTAATATTGGTTGTGACCAGATCTTATCACAACAAAGTCCTGAGTCAAAATTTACAGATCTGTACGCAGGTTCGCCTCGGCTAAAGTGCGTTCACACGCAGGTTCAAATCCTCCAAGTAGTGTACACAAAAAGAAAAGCTTATGTTCAGATCTGACTGATCTATCTGATTGAATTCTATTGTTTTACTGTTGTCTGTCAATGAAGTCCTCTTAGATCTGAACGTAGAACTGTTGTATAAGGAAATTGAGTCTGATTGATTGATTGATTAAGAAGGAAGGGTGATCCATAGTGCTATCTGCTTTGAACTCTGTAATATGACGGTAGATCTTCAAAATGTCACTGATTGGTACAGTTTGTGGTTCAAAAGTGTATGATTCAATATCTTTAGAGATATACACAAGTTGGGTTAAAGAAAGTAGCGTATACACGTAGGTTGGGTTCAACCAAGTAGCATATACACTCTAATGCATGATCTTCGAGGTTACAGCTGGTTTTGGATGATGATGCAGGGTTCTATGTTCAACACAGTGTTCTGGTGTCAGTAATATGATTGTTCAGATTAACTGAATATTAGTTGATGCAGTTTAAATTTAAAAGGCTTTGATGGGTCCAGTGTGAAAATTTGATGAAACTTGGCCTTCAGCTTGTGGTGTTGTGATCCAGGAGTATCCAGTCTGAAAATTTATGAAACGTGGTCCCTGGAGGAAGAAAGAAGCTCGTAGCCTTCTGTAGGTCGGCTCCTACGTACCGGTAAACATATCGGCTAGTACAAGAGCTAGGGGGTTGTAGCTCCCTTCCAGTAGAAGCTAGAGAATGATAGAAGGTTGTAACCTTCTACATGTAGAAGCCTACGTACTGGTATGGGTCTGCACCAGAACAAGATTGTAAATAGATTTTCTTATTATTAAAAGAAGACAGAGACAACAGCAACAAGTGGTTTTTACCCACATTGGGTTTCCACCTTAAATGTTGGTGTTCATTGTGCTGTTTATGTGTGATGCCTTATTCTATTTTTACTGCACTGTCTAATAAATCTTTGATATATTGGTTTAAGCTCAACACATGATAAATGGTCTAAATCACAAGTTCTCTGCATATACGTTGGTTTCTTTAAGCACAGTCGCGTGTACACGCTAGTTCACTTCATTGAAGTAGTGTATATAAATATTTTTGGAAAATAAATTTATTGATCTGATAATACTGATTCACCCCCCTATCAGTATTATTTCCAACAATTGGTATCAGAGCAGGTCCTTTAGAAGAAGCTTGATCGCTTGAAGGGAGATCCATCAACATGAATAATCAAGAAAGCATGGGATCCATCAGACCACCAATCTTCGATGGGAGCAACTTTTTTTATTGGAAAATAAGAACCACAACCCATCTACAATCGCTTGGAACGGATGTCTGGGAAATTGTGGAAGGAGGGTATACATTTCCAACAACAATTCCTATAAATATGGCTGGTGAAAAGCAATATCAGACCAACGCCAAAGCTGTCAATACTTTATTGTGAAGTATATCACAATCAAAGTTTGTCAAAGTCATGCAGCCCAAATCAGCCAAAGAAATATGGGACAAAATTGTTCTGAGCTACGAAGGAGACTCTCAGGTAAAATGTGCTAAGCTTCAAACTCTCAAAATTCAGTATGAAACTCTTAAGATGCATAGTGATGAAAGTATAGCTAGTTACTTCCTACGTATAGATGAGGTTGTCAATTGTATGAAGAATCTAGGTGAAGAAATTAAGGAAGTTACCTTAGTAGAAATTTTTTTGAGATCCTTGTCTGCTAAATTTGAATCCAAAGTGTCTGTCATAGAAGAAAAACAGGATCTACAAAATATCACTATGACACAGCTTCACGGAATCTTAACTGCCTTTGAGATGAGAAAAGGAGGACCATAAGATATGAGAGAAGCCACATTCAAATCTTCATCAAAAGGAAAGGAATAACACAATGAATCGAGACATATTTCAGAAGAAGAAGATGAGGTAAACTTTGTCAAAAAACTTCAACTGGGTTCTGGAAGGTTTAGAGGTAAGTTACCCTTCAAATGCTTTTCTTGTGGTAGAGTCAGTCATTATGCTGCCAGATGTCCTCATAAAGATAAATTTGAAAAAGGAAAGGAATATGTAAAAGGGAATAGAAAACAAGTTGTGAACAAAAGGAGTTACTATACTCATGAAGATAGCAATGGTTTTTCTAATAGTGATGAAGATGAAACTGGACAATATTACAGACTTCTCATGGCTTATGAAGATGATAATTTTTGGGATGCTTTAGTAGAGGAAGACATTCATGAAGAAATATCTAAACTCAAAATCCGTTTAGAAGAAAAGAATATGATTATAGATACTTTGACATACCAACTTGCTGAAAAAGAAAAACACAATGAAAAACTAGAATGTGAAATTGTGGGTCTAAGAAAGGATCTTGAGAAAACAAAATCTCTCAATCTTAGATTTGCTAAAGGATCATAAACTTTAAATGAAATTTTCAAAGCTCAGTGTTCTCCTCTGATAAAGACAGGTCTTGGATATACTGAAGAAGCATCTCAATCACAAAAGCCGTCAACTTCCACCAAAAGCTATCTTGGTACAGCAAAGACCAGTGAACAGTATGACAATCGTCAGCAAAGGCATAAAGTAGATCACCAGGTAAATCAGACTCAATTTACTCCAAGGAGGAATAGAAGCCATAACCAACCTCAATTAAATCATACTCAATTTGCTCCAAAGATGAATATCAATAGAAAGTACAATCACCAAGTCAATAGATTCGATAGTCGTAGGAACTTCTTTAATGGGCAATGTTTTTCATGTCATAATTTTGGACACAAAGCTGCTCAATGTGTTGCTTACAAAACCATCATGACTAGAGAAGCATGAAATCAAAGGAATGTAACAGGGATCAAGAAAATTTCCTATAATAACTTTTTTCTTCTTGAAAATAAAATAGAATGCTCAATCTGTAACAACTTTGGTCGTGAAGAATCTGAATGCAGGAGCAAATTTTGGAAAACATCTCAAAAGGAGAAAACTCCATTAAATCCCAAGATATGGAGAAGGAAAGAATCTCAAACAAAAAGAAGTGGTATAGCCTTGTATGCAGAAGGACAAGAAAATCAGTGGTACATCGACAGTGGATGCTCAAACACATGACAGGTGACAAAGAAAAACTTCAATCATATAATGCCTTAGAAAAAGGAAAGAATGTCTCATTTGGAAATGACACTCCTGCTATCATAAAAGGTAAAGACTCTATTTTCTTGAAAGAAAAGGTTAAAGCTGGAAATGTTATGTATGTAGATGGTTTAGAGCATAACTTGTTGAGTGTCAGTCAAATGTGTGATCAAGGAAATGAAGTGGTGTTTCGATCAAATGAATGTGTTGTTTGTGAGCTTGATATAAGAGAGACTGTGAGCAAAGGTACAAGAACTCCAAACAACTTATACATACTCAAGGGAGGACAACAATAATGATATCTAAGCAAAAATGATGAAAACTGGTTATGGCATAGAAGATTGGGACATCTAAGCTTTTCTCAAATAAGAAAAGCATGCAGATTCAAGATGTTCATGATCTTCCAGATATCAGCATCCTAGAAAATACAATATGCAAATCATGTCAAATTGGCAAGCAAACCAGAGTTCACTTCATAGAAAAGGAAGGGTTAGCTAGTAAGCCTCTTGAACTTGTCCATACTGATTTATGGGGACCATCAAGGAAAAAGTCACCTCGTGGAGAAGAATACTTTATTTTGTTCATTGATGATTTTTCCAGAATGTGTTGGATAAGTCTTCTAAAACATAAACATGAAGCTTTTGAAAAGTTCCAAGCCTTCAAAGCTTTGGTTGAAAATGAATCAGATCAAAAAATCAAATGTCTCAGATCTGATCGAGGAGGGGAATTTACCTTGGATGAATTCTTTGACTTTTGTGAACAACATGGAATAAAAAGGCAATTCTCCACCACAAGGACTCCTTAGCAAAATGGTGTGGTTGAAAGAATGAACAAAATAGTTCAACAAATGGCTCGAGTTATGCTACAAGAATCTAGAACTCCTACAACCTTCTAGGGTGAAGCTGCATTCGTTGTTGTAACTATTCTCAACCAAGCAAATGTTTGGGTAAACAGCACTCAAACTCCACATGAACTTTGGTATGGTAAGACTCCTACTGTAAAATACTTTAAAGTTTTTGGAAGCAAATGTTATATCAAAATGACTGATGAAAAACTTGGTAAGTTTGAACCCAGAGCAGATGAAGGTATTATTCTTGGTTATTCTTCCAGAAGTAAAGGATATAAATGTTATAATAAAAGACTTGGAATTTTTTTTGAAAGCATTGATGTTGCAGTTGATGAAGCATGCAAAAATCCAAAACATATAGAATCAACAGAAGATTATGACAATGAAGAAGATGGGGATTATTTTCCCACGTCAAATCAAAATCATATTGAATAAGAAACCAATGAAGCACCGGAAGAAGAGATAATGGTAGAAGAAAAGACTCCGTTCAGGTATGTTCAGAAAAATCATCCAGAAACTCAAATTTTAGGGGAAAAAAGGCAGGTGTACAAATAAGAAGAACTATTACAGGGACCTCAAGCTATCTAGCATTATTATCCTCCACCGAACCTCAAAATGTAAAAGAAGCATGCAAAGATGAATGTTGGGTCAAGGCCATGGATAAAGAACTTGAGCAAATTGAAAAAAATGATACTTGGGAATTAGTTCCTAGACCTATAATAATATTATAGGAACTAAATGGATATTCAAAAACAAGCTGAATGAAAATGGAGAAGTCATTAGAAACAGGCCAGACTTGTTTGTAAAGGGTATGCTCATCAAGAAGGTATAGAGTTTGAAGAAAATTTTGCACCAGTTTCCAGACTTGAAGCCATAAGGATGTTTCTTACTCTTTCTAGCTTTCGGAAATTCAAATTATATCAAATGGATGTAAAATCAGCCTTCCTGAATGGAGATTTAGAAGAAGAAGTTTATATTGAACAACCATAAGGATTCATTCTTGGAAATGATGCAAAACTTGTATGCAGACTCAAAAAGGCCCTTTATGGTCTGAAACAGGCTCCAAGGGCCTAGTATTACCGCCTTGACAAATATCTACACCAACAAGGTTTTACAAAAGGTTCAGCAGATAGAAATCTATATACAAAGATTGAAACTGATAAATTGCTAATTATTATTGTTTATGTTGATGATATCATTTTTGGTAGTAATGAAGAATCCACGAGTCAGAATTTTGCTTCAGTAATGTAGCAAGAATTTGAAATGTCCTTGCTTGGTGAACTTACCTATTTTCTTGGTCTACAAGTTCAACAAAATAAAGATGGTATTTTTATTTCACAAACCAAATATCTCAAACAAATCTTTAAAAGGTATAGAATGGAAGATTCTAAACCTGTATGTACCCCAATGGTAACAGGATGTAGTCTCAGCTCAAATGATGAATCAACAACAGTACATCAACCAACTTACAGATCCATGATTGGCAGTTTTCTTTATCTAGCAGGTACCCGACTTGGCATCATGCATGTAGTAGGAATAGTTGGAAGATTCCAAGCAAATCCAGAGGAATCACAGCTTCAGGCAGTCAAAAGAATTTTCAAATATCTTCAAGGAACTCAGGACTTTGGTTTATGGTATCCTAGAGATGCAGATCTTACTCATCGTGCATATACAGATGCAGATTGGGCAGGAAGTGTTGATGACAGAAAAAGCACTAGTGGTGGTGCATTCTATATAGGTTCCAAGTTAGTGTCTTGGTTCAGCAAGAAACAAAGTTCAATTGCTTTATCTACAACTCAAGCAGAATATGTGGCTACTACATCTTGTTGCACACAACTACCTTGGATGATGCAAACCATGCAAGCCATTCAGATCACATATACTCCACCCATCTCCATTCTATGTGATAATACAAGTGCCATCGGTATTTCAAAAAATCCAGTCATGCACTCCAAGATCAAGCACATACCCATCAAATACCATTTTCTACGTGAACAAGTGCTTGAACAAAAAGTCAAATTGGAGTATGTTCCCTCCAAAGAACAGGTTGTTGATATATTCACTAAACCACTGCCCAGAGAAACATTTGAATATCTCAGACAAAAGCTGGGAGTAATTGTTGCATCATCCTACTGTTAAATCTATTTTTTCAGAGAAAAGTTATTATACGTGTGTTTCATGAAGTTTAGTCACGTACACACGCGGGTTTCTGTGGGTCAAGGAGTGTATATGTTTTTCAGACAAGAAAAACAGTGGGGCAGGCTCTGATATGGGTGCTCTGTCTGATGTTGATGATTACAGTCTATTGATATGCTTTGTTCATTAATTTTTATCTAACTGACAAAGATGCCTTGATCATTGACTTATTAACAATGCACAGGTAGCACAGGTTCAGGGGGAGCATTAACCTTCACTCGCATTCTACATTGTTGGCATTATGGTTGCTGAGTCTAGCTATGGCTTCAGATATTTATACCTTTTGTTGCTTAAGTCATGTAAAAGTCTAGGGTGTGATATGTCTTCTCATACATTTGAATGAGTCCTATTGGACAAATGATGTAATTTGTATCCCCACTTTGCATGAGATGGATGATGTAATTATATTTCTGTCATGTATAAACAATTGGTATATCCCCACTTGGTTGGGTGGATGAGTCAAATTTGGTATATCCCCACTTGGTTGGGAGATGAATGTATGTATGAGTCATTGGTGATAGGAAGGTCATACTCACATAGTTGAGTTATAAAGTCTTTTTTTTTGGAGAATATTTTTGTAGACTCTGCTTGTGCTCAAGGGGCGCATGGACGTTTCAATGCATCTCAGCATATACAAAGGGGAGCTCAATCAAAGAATTCAGCATGTACTCAGGGGGAGCATGAACAACATAGGGGAAATAATATCTTGGTCCGCCCTTTGCCCTTGATGTCAAAGGGGGAGAGTGCCTTGGTGTTGTTTGTTGCCATCAAGTCCAAAGGGGGAGCTTGTTGGAATTATGATACAGGTGTTGTCCTTGATGACAACTCACTCAGATGAAAGTTCATAGTGCAGCAGGTCAACAACAAAGGATTACAGATCAGACTCCAAAGAATGAAGAAAGAAAGGGATATGTTGGTTCACTTTGTCCAAGGCATGTATACACGCGGTTTAACAGAACAAAAGTAGTGTATAACGTATACACGCACTTTCACAGGAGGAAAAGCGCGTACATGTTGGGAAACCAAGTTTGAGGTCCAAGGTAATTGGTCCGAAGCATTTGGTCCAAGGTATTGACCCTAGGTATTTTGGTCCAAGGTAATTGGTCCGAGGCATTTGGTCCAAGGTACTGACCCTAGGTATTGTTTCCAAGGTATTGGTCCTAAGTGGTTTTGGTCCAAGGTATTGAGAAAGGCTTAAGAGTATATAAGGAGGAGAAGATCATTAGGCCAAGGTGTGCAAGCAATGAGATTCTAAGGAATACTTCTGTCTGAAGTATATATTATGTTGCAGGGTTCTGTTTGGGACAGGATATGAAATATTCACGTGCACCTTGAGTTCAACATTGGATCATGAATCATGAGACTTGAAATGACTTATTCTTGAATTATCTAATATTGGTTGTGACTAGATCTAATGTTTTGCACCTGTTCTATTTGGTATCTATCATGATCTGGGTTTGTCTGAAGTCTGGAATTGCAGCAAAGTTCTGAGTCACAATTTGCAAATTTGTATGCAGGTTCATCTCGGCTAAAGTGCGTGTACACGCAGATTCGACTCTTCCAAGTAGCGTACACAAAAAGAAAAGATTCTGTTCAGATCTGAGTGATCTATCTGATTAAATTCAGTTGTTTTACTGTTGTTTGTCAATGAAGTCCTCTTAGATCTGAATGTAGAACTGTTGTATAAGGAAATTGAGTCTAATTGATTGATTGATTAAGAAGGAAGGGTGATCCATGTTGTTATCTGTTTTGAAATCTGTAATATGACAGTAGATCTTCAGAATGTCACTGATTGGTATAGTCTATGGTTCAAAAGTGTATGATTCAGTATCTTTAGAGATATACAAAGGTTGGGTTAAAGGAAGTAGCGTATGCACGCAGGTTGGGTTCAACCAAGTAGCGCATACACTCTAATGCATGATCTTTGAGGTTACAGCTGGTTCTGGATGATGATGCAGGGTTCTGGGTTCAGCACAGTGTTCTGGTGTTAGTAATCTGATTGTTCAGATTAATTGAATATTGATTGATGCAGTTTAATTTTAAAAGGCTTTGATGGGTCCAGTGTGAAAATTTGATGAAACGTGGCCTTCAACTTGTGGTGTTGTGATCCAGGGGTATCCAGTCTGAAATTTATGAAACGTGGTCCCTGGAGGAAGAAAGAAGCTCGTAGCCTTTTGTAGGTCAATGCCTATGTACTAGTAAACATATCGGATAGTACAAGAGCTAGGGGGTTGTAGCTCCCTTCCAGTAGAAGCTGGAGAACTAGAGAAGGTTGTAACCTTCTGCAAGTAGAAGCTTGCGTACTGGTATGAGTCTGCACTAGTACAAGATTGTAAACAGATTTTCTTATTATTAAAAGAAGACAGAGATGACAATAGCAAGTGGTTTTTACCCACATTGGGTTTCCACCTTAAATCTTGGTGCTCATGTGTGTTTCTTATGTGTGATGCTTTATTCTACTTTTAATGCATTGTCTAATAAATCTTTGATATACTGCATTAAGCTCAACACATGATAAACTGTCTAAATCACAAGTTCTCTGCATATACGCTGGTTTCTTTAAGCACATTCGCGTGTACATGCTAGTTCACTTTACTGAAGTAGCATATATAAATCTGTTTGGGAAATAAAATTATTGATCTGACAATACTGATTCACCCCCCTCTCAATATTATTTCCAATAGCATTGATGTACATGATATTGATAACTTGCAATTTCATTTAAACTTATATAAAAATAACTATGTTCCACTAAGGTTTCAAGATGGAGGAACTAGTTTTGACTAGGATATCTATTTGAGCTTTCAAATCTGAATCATATGTAGAAGTTTGATGGCATGATTTTTTATTTTATTACATTATTCGAAGAAACATACACATTGCATATTCAACATTCCAAGGATCAATCTAAATAAGCATATCATTATGTGTTATCACTATGAATGATCAAATCACCTCGTCCCTTCTTCAACCAAAATGTGAACCTATCCACTTTCCCAAAAATTGTTGCTAATAATATGTTACCTCTATATTTTGGCAACATATGAAATTCAAACAAAAAAACTAATGAGTAAAACTACTGCATGAGTCCATTGTCGTTGGAGTGTTCCTCAAATCTCATGGCTTAATAGCCAAATAAAAAATATCACGACAAACAAATGGAGAGAAGCCCTTCTACTTAAACCAAACTTGGACAACACAAGCTTCTTTCATTTTGTGTCTTCTCAATAGTGTGGTATGACCCCTTTAGGAAGGGAGCCCCTCTCGTTTTGGTTCGATAACGCCATAATTCCTTCATCCATTTCCACAATTGAGATAAGAAGTGAATTTGATAATTTGGTAATTCCCTTTTCTCTATTTATTATTGGGGTTAAGCCTCCCAAGATCTTTATATTTCTTATACCTACTGCTATTTTTAAAACACCCATGGATAAAATATCTCTCCTGTATTGTTTGAGAATTGAATAAAGGTTATTTTACGAGGGTTGAAGTGATTCCTTCAAATACCTGAAACAAGAAAACAACAACAACAACAAACGTGATAGCATACAATATTGTATTCAGCCTACTTAATATGTCAAGGAACATTAAGCCATAAAGATGTAAAATGACACTTCATGTAGGAAATTAATTGATAGTTGCATCTATATAAATCATAAAGAGATTACAATTGTTAGATCCCTATAATACTAGTGATTCCCCTATTACTATTGTCATTGTATCCCTTATTGTTATTATTGTGCCCCATAGAATCCCGCTATTGTTCTTTTTGTGCCTTTATATTATTACTTTTAGGTCGGCTAGGTTATATTGTGACCCCTTAGACTCCTATATATAGAAAGGAGGTTTTGTCATTTGTATCATCGAAGAATTGTTTATTTGTGTAATGTAAAGGAGGTTTCCCCCTCGAAGAAGCTAAATTCTAAGGCATTGATCTATCTTCTCTATCATTTGTGAGCTGCTTTCATAACATTTGGTATCAGAACTTTGGATTCTAGGGTTTCGCTGCTCCAAACAAGTCATCGTGGAATTTTCACTACAACTTTTTTTCTGCAACGTTTTAGAAGCGAAAAAAAAAAAAAAACCCATTTGAGATGAAATCTTGTTGAACCTCACGTCCGAATTTCATATTTTGTCTTGCTATATTTTCAGAGATATGATCTGAGGAATTTAGGGTTTTTGCAAGCTCCAGAATTTCATCTAAAACAGGTCATTGTGGAATGTTCGCTATAATGATTTCTCTACGAAGTTTCATAAGTTAACAAAAAAACCCATTTGAGAAGAAATTAGTCTGAACCTTCGCTCCGAATTTTAGATCCTATCTCACTATATTTTTGGAGATATAATCTAAGGAAGTTAGGGTTTTTGTAGACCCCCGAATTACATTCCAAACAGGTCACCTTGGGAAAATTGTCATAACTTTCTCTCTGAGCATCAAATTGAATTTCGTAAGAAGTTGCAGAAAGTGGACAGACTATAGTTTTTTGGTACCATTTTCAAAACCTAAAGTTGAAACAGTAACCCGCGGCACATCGTACAAGTTTGCTCTACTGAACAAGTCTATACTCGGGTCATCGTGGGAGATTTGACATAACTCTTCATTGGAGAATCCAATCTTGATCAGACTTGTGGGGTTAGAAAGAGGACTCAGAGGGTTATCGCGGGAAGCAATTTCAGACCTGAGAGATCCAAAATTACAGAGATACATCAGATTCAATATCAAGCTCTTACAAAGTGAAAAGTGTAGTCTTTTTTAAATTTTTGCATAAGCTTGGTTTGAAAAATTACATTGAAGGAATTCAAAGGGCATAGTGAAGCATTCTTATCGGTAATTGATGCCCCGAAGAAAGAAAATGCAAACACCTAGTAAGCAACCTAAAAGCTCTAGCATGACTCATGAAGAAGAGGAATAAATGGAACATGATATATTAAAATTACGAGACCAAGTGCAACAAATTTCACTCGCACAAAAAGTAACAGAAAATAAGATGGATGGTTTAAAGAAAGACGTAGAAGCTAAGATGGATGGTTTAAAGAAAGGCATGGAAGCTAAGATGGATGGTTTAAAGAAAGGCGTAGAAGCTAAGATGAATGACGTGGAAGCTAAGATGGACGGCGTGGAAGCTAAGATGGACAATTTGAAGATAGATTTGAAGATAGATTTGACAAAGTTTCTACATGAAATGCTTACTAATGGAGAAAGGGTAGTAAAGGAAACTCATGATGAGAACAAAATAAATGTTAATCATGATTTCATAGACTCTAATGTTGGATCGAAGAACCACCATGTTCCAAAGATCGATATGAGGAAGTTTGATGGCAAGGATCCTGAAACATGGATACTACAGATGGAGCAATTTTTCGATCTCCATAATGTGCAAAACACACAAAAGGTATGCATTGCAACTTTATATTTGGAACCAAATCAGTTTGTATGGTATCGATGGCTTTGCTCTTGTAAACAAATTGTCACTTGGGCTATTTTTACGGATGAAATGATAGCACATTATGAGGATACAAAAAGCAACACTTTTTTTAGCCAATTGATAAATCTCAAACAAAAGGGTTCAATGATGGAGCACATTGAGGACTCCCAAAAATTGAATATAAGGGTAAAATATATTCGAGAGGAGCATAGGATTGATGTGTTCATACGGACTTTAAAAGATAACATCCAATATGAGGTTCGCCTTTAGGAACCAGATTCATTGGAGAAGGCATTTAGGTTGGCAAGAAAAATGGAAAGCAAAATTATGGCAACAAGGAAACCTACAACTCACAACCATAAAAATGGAAGTGTTGTTGCCCCTAGCCATCCACAACCTACAAGGTTGACACCACAACAATTGGAAGAAAAAAGAGCAAAAGGGTTTTGTTACAGTTGTGATAGCAAATACACTAAAGGTCATAAGTGTGCCGAGAAGAAATTATTTTACATAGATTGTGAAGAGGAGGAAGAAAAGGAACAAGAAACGTCAAAAGAAGAGGATATACACCAGGAACGAACCCTAGAAAAAAGAAGAAATGAATCCGACCATATCTTGTAATGCATTGGCTGAAATTACCACTCCTCAAACTATCAAGATAGAAGGGCATATCAAGAAGAAAAAGATAATAGTGTTGATTGATTCGGGAAGTACCCATAACTTTATTCATTGTAAGATAGCCAAGGAATTGAATTGCTCCCTGTATCCATCACCAGATTGTCAAGTGATGGTTGCAAGTGGAGGAACCATAAATTGCTCAGGAAAGTTCCATAATAACAAACTATCCATGGGAGAATATGTATTAAATAGCCCAATGCTTTCCATTCCAATGGGTGGTGTTGATGTTGTACTAGGAGTCCAATGGATACAATCCTTGGGTACAATAGCTTTTAATTTTCAAGAACTTTTAATGAAATTCTCTGCAAAATGAAAGGAAGTTGAATTAAGGGGTATCGTAGGGAAACCAGGAAAGATAATCAGCTCTAACGGAATGACAAAGCTTCCAAAGAAAGAACAACGAGGCATAATTGCACAATTATGTTCACTAGAGGTTCCCACATCGAAATCATCCATTTCTCCATATCTCCAAAAATTCTTGGACAATCATTCCAAGGTATTTGAGACTCCCAAAGGCCTCCCACCTATTCGTGATCATGATCATGCTATCAATTTGATTCCAGGAAGTGTTCCTCTTAACATCAGACCTTATAGATATCCCTATTTCCAAAAGAGTGAAATTGAACGTATGGTTGCAGAAATGCTAGAGGCTGGTATAATTCAACCTAGTCAAAGTTCTTTCTCTGCTCCAGTAGTATTGGTTCACAAGAAGGATGGATCATGGCACATTATCTAGATTATAGGGATCTCAACAAACTCACTATTAAAGATAAATTTCCCATTCATGTCATTAATGAATTATTGGATGAATTGCATGGATCCATTTACTTCACCAAGTTGGATCTTCGTTCAGGATATCATCAAATCAGAATGAAGACTGAAGACATTCCAAAAACAAAATTTAGAACTCATGAGGGTCATTATGAATTTTTGGTCGTGCCTTTTGGCCTTACTAATGCACCTTCTACATTTCAAGGTTTGATGAATTCCATTTTCAAACCCTTCCTTAGAAAATTTGTGTTAGTATTTTTTGATGATATACTAATCTACAACAAGTCTTGGAAGGATCATGTCCAGCATGTTGACATGGTGCTCAAACTATTGGAGGAGAAACAATTATATGCAAAAATCTCCAAATGTTTCTTTGGAGTACAAGAGGTGGAATATCTGGGTCATATTATATCTCATGAAGGTGTTAAGGTAGACCTTAGAAAAATTAAAACCATTAAGGAATGGAAAATCCCCACATCCATAAAGCATCTGCAAGGATTTCTCAGGTTGACAGGGTATTATCGCAAGTTTGTTAAGAATTATGGGAGAATAGCGGCACCTCTAACAACATTATTGAAGAAAGATGCATTCTCATGGACTCCAGAAGCAACAAAGACCTTTGAACATCTTAAAGAGGCAATATGCCAAGCACCAATCTTAGCTACACCAGACTTCACAAAAACCTTTATTATGGAATGTGATACCTCAGGAAATGGAATTGGTGTTGTTTTAATGCAAGAAGAAAGACCCATTGCTTTCGAAAATCGTCTAATCAAAGGAAAGTATTTACACAAAGCTATTTATGAGAAGGAAATACTGGCAATACTACATGCACTTAAGAAAAGGCAACCCTACCTAATGGGAAGACACTTCAAGGTAAAAACAGATCATGATAGTCTTAAATACTTTTTAGAACAAATATTATCTTCAGAAGAGCAACAAAAATGGGTCACAAAGATGTTGGGCTATGACTTTGAAATCATCTACAAAAAAGGGAAGCAAAATGTTGTGGCAAATGCACTCTCAAGAAAGGATGAGGATGTGGAAGCATTTCTTTGTGCCATTTCTATTATCCAACCAGATTGGATAAACAAAGCAAGGGATGAATGGAAGAATGACGAGGAAGTGTGGGCACTCATTCAAAATATACAACAAGATCCCAGTACATCTGATACATTTAGCTGGAAAAATGATTTGTTATGGTACAAGGATCGGTTATACCTATGTAAGAATTCCCAACTCAAACAAAAGATTCTTAGGGAATTGCACACCTCTCCCTTATGAGGGCACTCAGGATTTCTAAAAACCTAACACAGGGTTAAGAAGGGTTTTTTTTGGGATGGAATTAAATTGGATATTCAAAATTTTGTGGCGGAATGTTTGGTTTGCCAACAAAATAAGTTGAAACAATTAAGACCCTAGGACTATTACAACCTTTATTGATTCCAAGACAACGTTGGGAGGAGGTTTCGATGGATTTTATCATAGGTTTACCCAAGTCCGAAGGAAAGAGTGTTATCATGGTGGTAGTTGACAGACTTACCAAGTATGCACACTTTTGTGCATTATCTCATCCATTTAAAGCGAGTACAGTTTCTACTGCATTTATGGAAACAATTCAAAAGCTACATGGAAACCCAAAGATTATTGTAAGTGATAGAGATTCCATTTTCACTATAAATTTTTGGATAGAATTATTTTCTTGTCTTGGAACTCAATTAGCTCATAGCTCATCTTATCATCCTCAATCTGATGGGCAAACTGAGATAGTAAATAAATTTTTGGAAAGATATCTTCGTTGCTTTGTATATCATAAACAGAGATAATGGGTCAAATGGTTGCCTCTAGCTAAATGGTGGTATAACACTTCCTTCCATACTGCAACAAAAATGACCCCATTTATGGAACTTTATGGATATCATCCACCATTCATCACATCATATTTAAGATAAAATCCTAAGGTTCAACCAGTGGAAGATCACATCGAGCATCAACAACAAGTTCTCCAACTCTTAAAGGATAACCTCACCTTAGCGCATAGTAGAATGAAACAGCAAGCAGATCAACATCGCAGTGAAAGAAGTTTTGATGTAGGTGATTGGGTATTCCTACGGCTACAACCATATAAACAAATGTCCCTCAAGCAAGCTAAGAAGGATAATAAATTATCACCAAAGTATTATGGTTCGTACAAGGTGTTACAAAAGATAGGTACTATGGCATACAAATTGGAGCTTCCTTCAACTTCCCGAGTGCACCCAGTTTTCCATGTTTCATGCTTAAAGAAGGTTATAGGTGACAAGATTCCAATTCAAACAATATTGCCAGAACTTGATGAGGAAGGAAAAATCATATTGGAACCTGAATTAGTCAAAGAAACAAGAACTCTACAGCTACAAAATCGATCAAGTTCAAAGTATCTTATCAAGTGGAAGAACTTACCCGTTGAAGATTCCACGTGGGAGGATGAGAATTTTATACAGAAGCATCTAGAACTATTCAAGGATCGAGGACAACACTTTTTTGAAGGAGAGGGGCATGTTAGGTCCCTATAATACTAGTGATTTCCCCATTACTATTGTCATTGTATCCATTATTGTTATTATTGTGCCCCATAGAATCTCACTATTGTTATTTTTGTGCATTTATATTATTATTGTTAGGTGAGTTAGGTTATATTGTGACCCCTTAGACTCCTATATATAGAAAGGAGGTTTTGTCATTTGTATCATCCAAGAATTGTTCATTTGTGTAATGTAAAGGAGGTTTCCCCCTCGAAGAGGTTGAATTCTAAGGAATTGATCTATCTTTTCAATATTTTGTGAGTTGGTTTCATAACAACAACCGGTGCCTTGATGTTGTTGATCTCCTCCGATGTATCCAGGTGCCCATACTTCTACTAGCACTTCATGGATAGCCTAAACAATGAAAGTTTTAAGACCTCTTTCCCTTTAGTCCCAAACCAAACCAAAATCACACTATTCTCCCTCAAACATACACTAGAAAGCTACAAGCTATGGATGACTTGCTGATTATTCAAACTTACTCCAAAACTCCAACTAGCTTTTGCTTGGGAAAAAGAGAGGTTTATATAGCTTGGATGGATGGGAGATTGTTCCTCTCATCATGGGAAGAAAGTCTTATCTCTTGAGGTTGTTCCATTCTAATAGGGGAAAGAGCCCAAACTGACTTCCTCAGCTCTATATGGCCCGACCATCTACCAGATTTCCGTTATGAAGATTCTAGACATGGAAGCTTCGGCTCCTTATTTAAAAAACCTTTCAAAAGAGGATCGACATGAATGGAAAAGGGCTCAGTCACTCCGTACAACGTGAGGGCTAGTTTTAATCTTTGCAAATTGACGTGAGGAGGAAACTGGTTAGTAGCATCGGTCTTGTAAACTGGGATAGAAGGAAGATTCTTGGGAATTTATGCAAAGGGGAATTATTCCACTCATGAAGAGGGACATATTGGGAGTTTCTTCATGATGGGAAAGCATGTCGGTTTCACTATAGAGGTCCTCCAGGATCGTGGACAGGGTGTACAAGGAAAGTGACAAAATGTTGTGTAATAGATGCCCCCTAAAGCGTGAAGGCCGAACTAAATTGAGGGGTGAAATGATTTACAAGTGGAAGCGAGGAACCGGAGTTTGTCATCGGAAAACCTGTAAGAAATCATAGATACATATACATCACTGAAAACTCTGAATAATGATATGTGAATCATGGTATGGACGCAATCATCTAGAGAATGATCATGTAAATGGATCCAAGGCATGGACGCAGCCAACCAGTAAAAAGGATCATAACGAAACCAAGGTATGGTTGCAACCATCCAATAATGAGAACGATCACATATAACAACTCATGGTATGGTCGCAGCCATCCATCTGAAAGAGACGTGTACATCAACAGGATCATGTCACATCACCTCGCAACCTGGACTTGTGTAATCTTAGCCCATGGTCTTGCACTCCAAACGACTTGATCAAAGTACAAATCCTAACATGTGAATGAATGTATTGAAGTCAAACATGCTAGAAAATCACTTGATTACCAGTCAATGATGTGAACTGTGAATAAAGAAACTGACGTCGAACACCCGTGAAATCACCCAATCGAAAGCCAATGATGTGAGCTTGTCATCGGGTGCAAAGAACTTGCCATTAGGGCATGCAAGCTCCAAGGTACTAGAAGGGAGTCTCTCAGCCAACTTCTTGGATGATGAGTTGAAGTCGACAGGAAGCGACCATGTCGAAGGAGGGCCATGATGTATCCCACATCATCGACACGAAACAAAGTGATGCAAATGATTTCAGATGATACAGAGAATCAGGAGTAAGTGTAACTGCAGAAAGACTAACTCTTTAACATATTGGTGACACGATTCCAGAGTTTGGCAACTTTTGGATCCATAGGATCGGTGGTCATGATGACATGGTAGAGATCAAATGGGAAGGCAAAAATGAACGGCCCAACCCAGGAAGGTCAATGAGGAAAAAAAGGATATCCCAACCCGACACGAAGCAGAAAGTGTCATGTTCAAGAGTGAGCTGCCGACATGGCTGATAGAATTTCCAATTTCTCCCCACCATTTATGGCAGATACCCCAGTTATTTTTACATAAGCTTGATGGGGATAGAATATGCTTGTAATATAAGTCCATCCTACTAAGTTTTACGAGCCCTAGGAAGGAGTAGCTCGGTCTCGTCATAATGACAAGTCCTATGTCATTTAATTTTTTAATGAGTCCGACAAAGGTGAAACTCGACATCTTTTTCATGTTTAGAGAGTTTGAAAATGACATGGAAAAGAAAACTCCAAAAGGTCCCTTTTCGTACATTTGTGTCTCTCGAGCCCAAAAAGGTAGAAAAAAATACTTGAGAGAATCGCTTGACCATGTCATCCAAGGAGTACCTTTTTCGTAAATAGTTTATCCCAACCCAAAAAAGGGGTAAACTTATACTGCGTAAATGACGTTTCGCAACCTTTAACAAGTTCAAAACGACAAGAGATCAGTAATATTTTCGTGTTTTAAGAGTCGGAAAAGCGCTGAAAGCAGGCCTCCTATTTTATTTTCTTTTAATGAGTCAAAAAGGGAAAAATACTTGACGATCTTTTCATTTTTTACGAGTCAGAAAAGAGCTTAAAGGTGACTCATCCTAGAGAAACGAGTGGTATAAGGGGTAGCAACTGGTTCCGGCAATGGTGGAATTGCTCAAAACATGTAATGGTCAAGAGGTTGGCTAATAAGACCACTCATTGTTGTGGTTCCTCAGGAAAGGAAAAAACAACCAAGTGAAAAAATATGATCGACCAAAGAGATGGTAGCGATGGAATAAAACAACCAAGGGTCATCTAGCAAAAATCAATTGATTAAAACGGCAATCACAAGATGTAAATCAAGCATGTGTTAATTTTTACACAAGCTTGAACCAGGGAGAACTCTGCTTGGATTTAGTTTCATGTTTACACAAGCTTGAAACGAAAAACTATGCTTGAGATAAGTTTGCATGCCCTCGACATAATGACTCAATTCGAGGTACATGCCCCCCAAGCTTCATTTCATTCAACTAGGTGAATGGAATGAAGGTTCACTTTCAAGATCCAGGAAAGACTCAACTGGGATTTTATGAGATCTTAATCAAAGACTCGATTTGGAAAATGGAGGTGCTTCATTTTTTAATGAGGTTGACACAGTAAAAGAACTATCCTCGGACATCTGTTTCATTTTTTAATGAGCTTGAAACAAGAAAAGGAACTATGCTCACACCCATTGTTTCATTTTTTAACGAGCTTGACACAAGACAAGGAACTTTGATCTGGCCTCTTGTTTCATTTTTTAATGAGGTTGACACAAGACCAGGAATTATCCTCATGACTCCTTATTTCATTTTTTAATGAGGTTGACACAAGACCAAGAATTATCCTCACAACATCTGTTCATGACCCATAAGAGAACATGGCTCCCAAGAGGTCTTTACTAAACGGAAGAAATACACTCTGGGTGGAATACATGTCATTTGGTACCAAAGACAGATCGAGTTCCAATGCCCCCAGTACGTAATGTACAATACCATCTGTGTGACCATCAACAGTTGCAGAGATGGAACGGGTAGCCACATAATTGACCTGTGGCGGGGAAGGTACAGCTTGCAAACAAGAGATGATAGGGGACGATGGCTGCAAAGGAGGCACCTGATGACCAATGAAAGACAGTTGATCAATAATCACAATTCTCTCTTCGTGCGGAAAACAAACCACCTAGAAAAGTGAAGAAATAAGAGCTCCCATGACATAAACATAGTCGCGCCCAAGGAGAAGATTGAATCTAGGGGACCTTGTACTACCATCACGTCTATATAGATGGTCTTCCCTCCCAGAGTAATAGGGAACTTTGGAAGGGCCCCTAAGGGTTGACTAGTTCCTCTGTTGAAAGCCAACAGATTCTGGGTGACAGGAGCAAGTTGTAGGGAACCCAAATCTTGCCAATTAGTAGAAGACATGATGCTAACAGACGCGCCTTCATCTAATAAAGTGCCATGTACTACCATATTACAGGATTTTACTGTGATCTGGAAAGGCACATAAGATGGGAGGCAGAAAGCAGTCAATTGACTCCAATAAAAAGAGATGACATAACTACTTGGTGGGGGTATCATATGATTTCCCCCATGCTCTACAGGAATAGAAGAAAGACTCTCCTGAACAACCAAGATAGGAGGGTTACTCTTTGATTCACGAGAATTTGAGGAGACGAGAAGAGCATGAGAAGTATGATCAACACTCTCTTCGGGAACAGAGAAATCAACTGAAGGCAGAGACAAGTCGACACTCTTTTCAACCAACGGTTGGTCGGGAACAGACATAAGAGAGTCTTGCTCGGGAAGAGCGGGATGGGCAAGGGATGAATCCAATTCAATCTCTTTACCAACTGGGAGAAGGTCAGAAGAAAGCCTCTGATAACCAACATGGAGTTGGGCTTGAGGAGCTGTAAGGTTTCCGAAAGCTTTGGACGCTTTATCCATAAAAGGACAAAGGTGAAGAAGATGCTCTCCTTCACATAACATACTGGGGAATCTAATCTTCCCTTTCTTCTTACCATCGCTAATCGAGGGAGTGCATCGACATGACCTTAAAAGGTCGATGGGGAAGGTCGATCCAAATTTTGAGACCATACCTCTAAGACTCTAGGAATGCTAGGACAATCTCGAAGGAGATGGTCACCCTTACATAGCTTGTGTTATCACCTAGATTGACCTCAGGCTGAAGGGAGGCAATTCTAGGGTAACCACAAAGCAAGCTTAGCCATGTAGCTAGCCCTACAAGGCCGAGAGAGGGCTCTCTCCTTTTGAATCTCAGTCGAGATGACTGGATCAGGTAAAGATTTTAGGCTAGGTATAGTAGCTCGAAAGGTTTTGATTGATTTTGTTGGTGTTTTTGCCAGATCAAGAGGAGTTGGGCGATTTGGGTCTGGGAAACTAAGTCAAAATTGCAGGGGATTCTATGGGGCAAGGTAGGTATGAGATTTAGCACCTTAGGCTTGATGGGGTGAAATGCTAGACCGGTGAGGAGCTAAGAAGGGCATGGCAAGTCATGAATACTTCCTAAACAATAGAAAAAACATGAAATACTGGTGTTTTCCCAAGGCAAAGCATTAAAACCTAATGTATTCCACCTATCTGACTTGAAAATAACCAATTAGAAGTAATTATATGAAAGATGCATACATAAATAACATGAGAACATATTAATAGAAGAAGAAACACATGCTAAAGGCCATACCACAGGTATCCCATCAAAATAGTTGCAACTTTATTAGTTGCCTGCCACAATTGCGACAAAATGATAAGTGTTCAGTACGTGAGCATCTAGTTGAATCTGTTAGGGTCCCACCCTAACCCCCTTATTTATGTCATGGGATCACGTCATAGTCAAGAGTCAATAAAGCCCATATTAATAATTGTAAGTGGTTAACCCGCAATTAATGACGGGACCACAGTTAGTTGCAAATGGGCGGAAGTATTAGTTAGATGGTAAATGGGCGGTAGTATTAGATAGATGGTATTAATAAAATCCACGATATTGGCTCGTGGTATTGCATGTATGAGTCATATAATAAGGATAGAGACTCCCTGTGAGGAGTATTGTGTCTTGTTTTGTAATCGAGCTCTGCTCTATTGGAGGTTGCCCCCTCGAAGAGGCCTGTGAACATTTCTCTCTGGATAATAAAATCATTGCTATTCTGTGCTCTGGGTATATTTTCTTCGCATATTTTATGTTCTCGGTATCTTTTCTTCGCAAATTCTATGTTTGGGTATCGGTTTGCAGGTTAAGAGCATAACAAGTGGTATCAGAGCGCTTTCCAGGGCTCGGTGGGATCTCCAAATTTTAGCAAAATTTTTTTAGGCTAGAGACGTGTTCCGACGTCTTTAAACCACGGGATCTGTCGTTAAGCGCATAAACCTGCGGATTTGGGGAGGCATGCACGCAGGAAATACAAGAGGTGGTCACGTCTGTTGGACTCCCTTGTAACCCCTGTGGGTACCCCTTTGAGTAGTAGCGCATTAGACATAACCGCGCACGGACTGTCTTCCACGTACCCTCTGGGTATATAGGAAGCCCCCTAGCTCCCTTGAAACCTCGCCATAGATAAACCTTCGGCTGTCTTGTTGCTACAGTACACCGAGAACAACACTCAGAGAGATTACTCGCCCGTACGATAGGGTAGTCGGGTTGTACGGCTAAGGGTACGGTCGATCCTCCTTAGTTAGAGCCCTGAAACATTGGGCCAAGTACTACTGTCAGACCCTTATGTATATTGCGATCTGTAGCACCTGACACTCCCCAAGACCTTAGTTCCCTTTCGCTCGAGGGATCACACATCATCTATTCCAGATCAGCAGCAGCAGTTGTTCCACCATTCAGATCTCCCATATCCACCAGATCTGATATTCCAGATCAGCAGCAGCAGTTGTTCCACCATTTAGATCTCTCAGATCCACCAGATCTGATATTCCAGACCAGCAGCAGCAGTTGTTCCACCAGTCAGATCTCCCAGATTAACCAGATCGGAGTAGTTGAAAAGGGTTCCTGTACCTGGATATAATTTTCGCAGGACTTTTGGTGGCATTGACATTTTGAGGATTTGGCGACTGCAGTATTGATCAGAAAGGAGTAAAACTCCATTAGGAGTTTTCAAAAAAAAAAAAAAAAAAAAGTCTGAGATCTTCCCGGGCGCTTATTGGTGACCTAGCCCATCAGAATCAGGACGACGAGCTGAGCAAGGTGGTACCATTCAATTCTTGGCAAAAAAAAAAAAAAAATCGGCGGTCCCAAATTTTAGTCAGACGGGTGTATGGTAGAAACTCGCGCTCAAGCAATGGCCAATGAAAGGACTCAAGCAATGGCCAATGAAAGGACTCAAGCAATGGCCAATGAAAGGATAGAAAAAATAGAAGAAGAGGTGCACTCCCTCCACTCTGTGGTGGAAAGGGTCGAAAAGCATCTTAAAGGATTAGAGTGCCTACTACATGACAAGGGCAAGGAGCCAGCCCACGAGGAGGAGTATAAGGATCATGAATACCATGAGGGGGAGTCTAGCCACTCTCCTCACGTCTGGCACATCCATCCACCACCCAATCAGAGACCTCCCAAGTTGGATATGCATAAATTTGACGGTTCTCACACGTCTGCATGGCTAGCACAAATGGAGCAGTATTTTCAATTGAATCATATCACAGATGAGGGGACTAAGCTTATGGTGGGCACCATGTACTTGGACAGTGAACGATGGCAATGGAAGGAATGGTATCAGCGTTGCAATGGACAATTTAAGAGTTGGGGCCAATTTACCCAAGATCTTCGAAATCGTTTTGAACAGGAAGACTCTTTTTTGGGGCGTCTCACTAAGCTCCGACAGACGGGTACAGTGGATGAATATATTACCGCTTTTGAAGCCTTAGCCTTCCGCACTAAGGGTCTCACAGATGAATTCTACATGGAATGCTTTATCAGCGGTCTTAAAGAAGCCATCAAAGCTCAGGTTCTACTCCACCACCCCCCCACATGGAACGAGGCTTGCCAGGTAGCCCGTAAGGTGGAAAGGGCATTAGCAGCTCAATCCAGCCGCCCCAACTTTCCCGCTAAAGGTCGTCCCTCACAGGCTCCCAATATGACCCAAACACTTAAGGTTCAAAAGGTGTCACCTGCAGAAATGGTCGAAAGAAGGAAGCAAGGACTATGTTACTACTGTGATGAAAAATATTCCCCGGGTCATAAATGCAAAGAGCACAAGTTTTTTCAAATAGATGCCACTGACTACAGCTCCACCGAGGAAGATCCACCACTTGAGGAACCAGAGGCGACCAAAGAAGATAACCAGCAGGAGATGGTATCTGACGAACCCATGATTTCGCTACATGCATTGGCAGGAATTTCTTCACCTCAAACTCACAAAATCAGGGGTTTTCTTAAACATCGGCCAGTAATAGTTTTGATTGATAGTGGAAGTACCCATAATTTCATCCACCAAAAGATCGCTGAAGCAGCACATTGTTATGTCCGAGCAGTTTCTAACTTCCAAGTCCAGATTGCAGATGGAGGCACAATGAAATGTGAAGGTCGCTGTGAAAATGTCAAAATTCAAATGGGGGATTATAAATTGAAAACCCACATGTTTGCAATACACATGGGGGGTTGCGACATTGTCCTAGGTGCGGAATGGCTCCGCACTCTTGGGCCAATCACAATGGATTTCCAGGAGTTATATATGAGTTTTAAGCAGAACGACTACACACATACCCTCCGTGGGCTACAAGCGGGAGCCCCTTCTATCATAAGCTCGCATCGTATGGAAAAATTGTTAAAAAAGGGCCATCATGGAGTAGTAGCTCAATTTAATGCCATCCAGGTAGTAGATACCATGTCTTCGCCAATTCATCCTGAGATGCAACAGATTTTGAATAAACATCGGACGGTCTTTGACAAACCTCATGAACTTCCACCCTCGCGAGGAGAACATGATCATAGCATCACATTGGTACCAGGGGCCCAACCCCCAAATGTGCGGCCATACAGACATCCGTTCACCCAAAAGAATGAAATAGAAAAAATCATCAAGGAATTGTTGGAAGCAGGTGTCATTCGTCCTAGTATTAGTCCTTACTCATCTCCAGTCGTCATGGTCCTCAAGAAAGATGGGGAGTGGCGGATGTGTCTAGACTTCAGGGCCCTCAATAAGTTAACAGTCAAAGATAAATTTCCCATCCCAGTGGTTGACGATTTGCTGGACGAACTCAATGGGGCTCAATTCTTCACTAAATTGGATCTTCGCTCAAGCTACCACCAAATTCGCATGAAGGAAGTTGACATTCCCAAGACAGCTTTCAGAACTCATGAAGGCCATTATGAATTCTTGGTCATGCCATTTGGCCTCTGTAATGCCCCCTCTACTTTTCAGAGCCTTATGAATCACCTCCTCAGACCATATCTCAGAAAATTTGTCCTGGTCTTCTTCGATGACATCCTCATCTATAGTGGCACTTGGGCGGCACATCTTAAGCATGTAGATATCCTCTTGCAACTGCTCAACAAGCATAAACTATTTGTCAAAATGTCTAAGTGTGCGTTTGGCATGGAAGAAGTTGAGTATTTAGGCCACATTGTGGGCCGTGAAGGTGTCAAGGTTGATCCCAAAAAGATCCAGGCAATGCAAGAATGGCCTCAACCTAAGACCTTGAAAAGCTTGAGAGGATTTTTGGGTCTCACAGGCTATTATCGTAAATTTGTCCGCAACTATGGCCGCATAGCGAAGCCCCTGACGCAATTTCTCAAGAAAAATTCCTTCTTCTGGAACGAAGAAGCACAATAGGCATTTACCGCTCTCAAAACAGCCATGTGTTCCACTCCGGTCTTAGCCCTACTGGACTTCACCAAAACATTTGTCATTGAATCTGATGCTTCGGGAACAGGTATTGGAGCAGTCTTAATGCAGGAAGGGCGACCATTGGCCTTCACCAGCCAACAACTAAGTGGGAAGAACTTGGGCCAATCTACCTATGAGAAGGAAATGATGGCCATCTTACATGCAGTTGAGATCTGGCGACCCTACTTGTTGGGGCGACGTTTCCAAATCCGCACAGATCATCACAGTCTTAAATATTTTTTGGAGCAACGCCTATCTTCCCCCCAACAAAATAAATGGTTAGCCAAAATGCTGGGTTATGATTATGAGATCATTTACAAGAAAGGGAAAGACAACAAGGTAGCAGATGCATTGTCACGCCACTTTGAGGAGGAAAGTACTCTGCTCGCAATATCCCTCCCCATTCCAGAGTGGATTGAAGAGGCTTGCGGGGAATGGTTTTCACATCCTGAGCTCTCCCAACTCATTTCTCAATTACAGGCAGATCCTAATTCCAGCAAGGGCTACTCGTGGCAGAATGATATTCTTCGCTACAAGGACAGAGTCGTCATATCACCAACATCCACCCTCAAAAGTCGCATTTTGGCAGAATTGCACTCCTCTCCCATTGCAGGACATTCGGGCTTTCAGAAGACATACGCTCGCACCAGAAGATCATTTTTTGGACCGGCATGAAACAGGACATCCTTACTTTTGTAGCAGAATGTGACGTCTGTCAACGCCACAAGGGGGAAACCGTCAACACACCAGGCACATTACAACCATTGCCCATTCTGGCGTCAATTTGGATGGAGGTCTCCATGGATTTCATTACAGGTCTTCCAAAGTCTGGGAACAAATCAGTCATCATGGTGGTTGTGGACCGACTATCGAAGTATGCTCGTTTCTGCGCTCTACCCCAACCATTCACACCTACTTTGGTTGCTCAAACTTTCATGGATCAAATCTTCAAATTGCATGGCATGCCCACTTCGATTGTGTCCGACCGCGACCCAATCTTCACCAGTAATTTTTGGCAGGAGCTCTTCAGAATCCAAGGCACTCAACTCAAACTCAGTACCTCATATCATCCGCAAACAGATGGTCAAACCGAAGCCGTCAACAAATGCCTAGAAACCTACCTTAGGTGTTTCACTTCAGAAAAACAACACCTTTGGGCACAGTGGTTACCTCTGGCGGAATGGTGGTATAACACAAACTATCATGCCACCACCAAAATGACTCCCTATGAAGCAGTCTATGGACAACTTCCGTCGTCCCCTACTTCTTATCTCACGGGGTGCTCCAAAGTACAAGCAGTGGATCAACTCTTACAACACCGTGCAACCATGCTGGCCCACTTGCGCGAGAATCTTCATCAAGCTCAGAACCGTATGAAGCAACAGGCTGACCAACATCGCTCAGAGCGCCAATTTCAAGAAGGGGATCAGGTCTTTTTGAAGCTGCAACCATATAAGCAAACATCACTCAAAGACAAGGGCTGTCAAAAGCTCTCTCCAAAATTCTACGGACCATATCAAGTACTTCAGTGCATTGGAGAAGTGGCTTACAAGCTGGCTTTGCCACCTACAGCAAAAATCCACCCAGTTTTCCATGTATCGTGCCTCAAGAAAGTGATTGGGAACAATTGCCGAGTTCAAACCAGTCTACCTGAATTGGATGAAGAAGGATCAATCTGGCTTCAACCTGAACAGGTTCTAGACACACGAGACAAGCACCTGCGTGGCCGCGTGATTACGGAGGTCCTAGTCAAATGGAAAGACACCTCGCCGGAAGATGCAACTTGGGAACCAGCCGCTATTCTTCAGCAGTTTCCGCAACTTCAACCTTGAGGACAAGGCTAGTCTTAAGGCGGAGGGCATGTTAGGGTCCCACCCTAACCCCCTTATTTATGTCATGGGATCACGTCATAGTCAAGATTCAATAAAGCCCATATTAATAATTGTAAGTGGTTAACCCGCAATTAATGACAGGACCACAGTTAGTTGCAAATGGGCGGAAGTATTAGTTAGATGGTAAATGGGCGGTAGTATTAGATAGATGGTATTAATAAAATCCACGATATTGGCTCGTGGTATTGCATGTATGAGTCATATATAAAGGATAGAGACTCCCTGTGAGGAGTATTGTGTCTTGTTTTGTAATCGAGCTCTGCTCTATTGGAGGTTGCCCCCTCGAAGAGGCCTGTGAACATTTCTCTCTGGATAATAAAATCATTGCTATTCTGTGCTCTGAGTATATTTTCTTCGCATATTTTATGTTCTCGGTATCTTTTCTTCGCAAATTCTATGTTTGGGTATCGGTTTGCAGGTTAAGAGCATAACAGAATCCAACCTCACCAAATGATCAAGAAAACACATAATATAGACATATAAACTACTCATCCTGACCTTCAGGGGTCAAATCCATGAGAAGAGGGGTTGTTTCAACCATTTCCCAACAAAGAACTGGAATATAGACAGTTAAACAACTTGCCTCTAAAAGAGGGGAAACTGATTCATTTGCCTCAAAACCACCTCTAACTAATGAATCTACCCTCTAACATTGTTTTACCATTACATTTACAATCCATGTCATCAATTACATTAGTAAAATCATCAATGAGGCGAGAGAAATCAAATTCACAATCAAAACAGGCGAATTTTAGTTTCCTGAGCAAAATGGCCCTAAGCGCACCGCCACTGGTCCTAAGCGCAGCACTGCTTTCCACCTAATTTTGGAGGCCTTCCACTTAGCCAAATTGATCCCATGATAGCTCATCGGAAAGGTCTTCAAGTATAGTTTCTGTAACACCTAGAATTTTTGAATTTGGAGCTCATTTGCCCCCTCAAAACTTGAATCTCCCAAGGCTACTTCTGTGTGTCCAAAAAGAGGCAAAAAGGTCATTTTTTGCTAGTTTTTGGACATTTTGGTGAACCAGATCTGCTCCAAAACTTTTGAAAGGTTCCAGGGTGCATGTCCTCATCATTTTGAATCCAAAAATGTCAACCTTTTCTCCAATGGATGCCCCAAGAAAAAGCGCAGTGCCAGTGGCGCTATGCTTCTGGACAATTTTTCTGTGTTATGAATTTCAAAATTTCAAAAATACAAAAACTTCTCAAAATTTGCCCAAATTTGGCATGGAACACCACCATCAAGTGCTTTGATTGGCCAAAGAGGCTTTAGCCAAATTTTTTAGTTTATATTGCTCTTTCTTGCCCTCTAAGGCTCTCCTCAACCTAGCTTTCGTCCTCTTCATTCTCATGTTGCAAATTTTGTTCCGTATCCTGTAGTGATATGCCATGTGTCGGAGCATTTTCTTATCCCTGTTGGCCTTCTCAATGAGTCCTTCTAGATGTATGTTGACTCTCTCAAGCCAAGTTTCCCTATCATTTTCAATCTCCTGCTCAATAGGAGTCAATGTGACATGAGCCTCTTTGGCAATTTGCCTATTTGCTTTGATCATTTCCAGCTCCATGAGGACTTGTTTGTCACTCAACTGTTTGTTTTCCTGTTCCAAGTATTTGATGATGAACTTGGCTCTCTCTAAGTTGTCTGCCAAAGCTTGTATTTGAGCCTCCCTTTCTTGTATGATGATGTCTTTGATGGTTTTTTCGTCCTGAGCCTCCAAGTCAATGATATCAACTCCATGATGAGTATAATGTTGTTGCAGCTCCTCATGCTCAATCAAGTCAAAATCTCTTTCCTCCTCATCACCAAGGTTCTCCTCCTGCACTTTTTCCTTGCCTTTGCTCAGCTGTTCAACCTGTACCTGTTTTGTCGATGTAGAAGGCAAAGCCCCTTCCACACCTCGTGGAGATAACATTTTCCTATGGACTGATGAAGAAGGCAAGGTCCCTTCCACATCCCGTGGAGCAAACACTTGCCTAGCAGCTGCAAAAAGTCTCCTTGTGCCTCTCTAATATGTCAAGTACACTGGCACCTCAGCAGTTTTGGTTTCCTTGACCTCTTCCCTTGTTTCCCCATGGCTAGAAGGCCCACCTTTTTCTTGATGCACTGGTGAAGGGATCTGTGGACCTTTGAACATCTCATGAGCAATGAAAGTCTCCCAAGGAATGTTAAGAAGACTGAGATGGTGAAGAACAATGATTTTGATCAAAGAGTAATGATAGATGTTGTTCAACTATTGAGAGTATGACTTCTTCTACACAAGGTAAGCTATTTTATCAATGTTTCTAAACAAGAAATATGGGAGATTCATCATCTTTACCCTGGTGAAGTGCATGAGGAGTCTGATATGGTAAGCATACAATCAGGAGAATTTGCCTTCACAAGTGAAATATTTGATGATAATCCTCATCAAAGGAACATACATGTTCTCCAAAAATTTAAAGGGGAAAAGCCTCTTCACCTGGTTTTTGTACTGAGGCTTGATGTAAGGCTCATAGTAATGCTCGTTAAGATCCTGAGCCTTGTATCGTTTCTTACCAACATTAGGAATTCTAGTGGCCTCTGAAATGACAGTTGGTGATATTGTGAAGGTTACTCCGGCAAGTGTCACCTCATAATTATGCAAATGAGCCACAAAAAGTCTGGCCAACTCATGATGAAACTGAGCTCTTTCCACTAGTTCACAGAATTCAAAACATCCATGGTGTCTGAAACAAGAGACTGCAAGTGGGCAAGCTTGCAATTCTCTTAAACTGGTGGGCTCTTCTTATATGATTTTTCCTCCCTTGTGAGGCTTTCTCTACCTATGTCTCTCTACAGAACTATCACTGGCTGTCTCTTCATCATACTCAAAATCACTTCTTCTATCCATGTTTTAGTTAACTCTCCTAGTTTGCATAGTTTTGACAATGTATGGGATGAATGGTATGTGCAATGGCTTGGAGGAATGGGTGTGAATGAAGCTATGGGAAAAACATAAGAAGGGGGGGTTTAGGGAGTGATAAATGAATGATAGAATGTGATAACAATGGTGGGGATAATGGTTTAGTTATGAGGTAAGTGGTGGGGAAAATCAAAGAACTAGGGTTTTATAGTGAAAGTTAGGGTTTTATATAAAGAGTGGAAACTTATGAAAATCTTCACATATGCAAACTAAATTGGAAGGAGAGGAATAACACTTACTTTCCAAGTGTGGAATTGGAGAAGATTTGACATAAATTTGAAGTTTGGGAGCGTTTTTTGATTGGTTGGCCTAAGCACAGCGCCACTACCTAGAATCGCAGCACCACTCTCTAAGCACAGCGCCTGTTAAAAAATACACTGGCAAAAAAATCCCTAAGCGCAGCGCCTCCTTCCCTAAGCGCAGCGCCGCTTCAGGACAACTTTGATTACCTTCCCGATGTCCAAGTTGGTCGTGGGATAGCTCGTTGGAAATCCTGTCGAGTATAATTTGCCTAAAATCTTGAATTTTTCAATTTAGAGTTCATTTACCCTGTCAAAAGTCCAATCTCCCAAGATTGGTAAAAATGTGCAGAATGAGGCTGCCAAAATGCATAGTTATGTTGCAGTCAACTTTTGAAGGTCTTCCTCAACTCCAAATTGAGCTCATGATAGCTCATTGGAAAGATATTTTTGTCTAGTTATCATTTGACTCATCAAGCAAGTCATTTGGTCACCTTAGCTAGGAGAAATTTTGATTTCCCTAAGGTCACTCCAGAAGTGCATCAACTCTCTTGTAGCAACTGTATTTTTGACATTTCTCTAAAATCATGAGACCTGTGTACAAAATGATGGAGGTTTTTCTTCCTGGGTCTATGATGAAAAAAAACCTCTCTCACTTTTGTCAAATTCATCTTTTCTTGCTCAGAAACACAGTTTGAAGAAAAATCGTCCCTTATGTGTGGTGAATGGCTTGTTCCTTGGAATGACTTCTCGAAAAATGATGGAGACCTGATGTTTGATGATATGAAATGGCCTCATACCTTCTGATATCCCTTATGCCTCCTTTGCTCAAATATCTCTGATCCCATAGCCAACCCTAGCTCAGTGGGAGAGGAAATTAGGGTTTAGTGATTGTTCTCTTTTGCTTTCGCAAGTGGATTTGTGCTCAAGACGACTTGATTTTTGCAGTGGAAGGTGCTTGGAAACATCACAAGATGCTTAGGGGCAGCTGCGAACCAATATTACATATGAAAACATAAAATTACATCATTAATGGAGATAAAAACAAAATATCATGTTTTCACCGCAAAATAAGTTTTGAGGTGAGAACTAAATTAAACTTTCAAATTGATAAATTATGGCTTTGCTAATCATTATTGGCCTCCTCATGTCCTTGCTGATCATTATTAGCATGTAATTATTGGATTTGACCATGGTGGGACCCTAAAACCTAATGAGACCAAACCCTAAGACCTAATGAAATGAATTGCAAAGGGAACATGAGCCATGACTGAAATATATGGAAGAGGATCAACAAGTACAGATCATGAGGGAAAATTGAAGTAAACCCTACCATCAGTGAATCCATGACCTAATGGAATGCAAAATCATCAGTATGGGACTCCTACTATGAAATGCAAAAGAGCAGATTTTAATCACTGATGGCAGTGTGAAACACCAACACTAACAGCCTGCAAGGGAATTTTACCTTTCGTGGAGGATCAGAAGGTTTGTCGATAGGAAGCGCATTTAGAGCAATAGCTGCACGGTTGGCCTCTCGCTTATCTGACTTCTTCTTCTTCGTCTTCTTATTCTTCTTAGCCTCCTGGTTACTAGATTTGAAACCTTCACGAGGAGAAGTAGAAGAAGAGAGTGAAGAAATGGGGGAAGAAGACAAGGGGTCAACCTTAGAATCATCATGACATGATTCGAATGAAGGAGATGTTTGGACAGGAGTTGGGACGCTCAGGACCACCGAGGTCAAAAACAGCCAGACAAGTAGACCAATGGTTAACCCAAGAAGGGACAACATCGCCATATAAGGAGCACCAACGTTTCCAAAAGAAGGAAAAGGACCAGGATTCCCATCCGAGGGGAATCCTTAACTAGTAGATTCTAGAAATGTTGCCATTAGAAATGACCCTAAAGAATCAAGATAACTTTAACCAGGAATATTTCATTGGTAGTTAATTTTAAGACACTGAAACAAAACTTTGCCTTTTCATATTTTAAGAGTTGAGAAAAGGGTGAAATGTGACTCTATTCGCTTTCGGAGTTAATGAGTCCGAAAGGACAAGTGCTCAATGATCTTTTAAGTTTAAAGAGTCAAAAAAACCAAAATGACTGATCAGGATAATCTAGGCAAAAATGATTACCAGGTAATCGTGAACTACAGAATACCTCTCGACAAACCGAGAAGTACGAGCAAGTAATCTCCCCAAATGTTATGTTGGGTGCATCACGTTTACAAGGTGGCAGACTCGACTTCCTATGGATAAAGGATTGCAACCTAGTAGGGTCTCCCTTTATATACATGACAGTACGGGGATCACAAGTTCGTACTAGTGTTTTCTAGTGCCGAAGCGAACAACAACTTCTAGGTTTAAAGACGCCAGAACAAGTCTCTAGCCTAGACCCCTAAATATAAGCGTAAATTTTCAATGCTTCCTTAGGTTAATTCAATAGATTTAATGGTTGATTAGGTTTCAGTTACAAGGCCCTACCGCTGTCAACTAAAAAAACTCCTACATGCAGCTATATGAGAAAGGAAATCTTTGTCTTCGATGAAAGTTAACACTAAATCAATGCAACAATCAAAGAATAAAATCTTTCACTGATAAATCTCCAAAATGCACTAAATCTTCCTATCGAATGCACTTCAATTAGTCCTTTTAACAGTAAAGAAAATTCATTCTAAACTGATGATGCAAAGACTCCACTGAAAACAAGACAAGCAATGTGATCTATGCCTGAAAAGGAACGCTTAATCAACAAACGGAGCTTTTCAAACTTGTCAAATGGAAATCAAAGCAACAAAAGGACTAAAAAATGAAATGCAAGGATAAACTTAACCAACAACTTGACTTGTTGAGCACACAAACAGGTGAATGGATGACAACCTACATGCCCTAGGGTTACAAACCATCCAAGAACTCAAGAAACCAATTTAAGAAAATTCAAACCAAACAAGCATACAAACCAAGCTAAAAGAGCTTTTCAGCCAAGGAGAACACAATCAAAACAAGCTAAGAGACAGAAATTGGAAGGGCAAGACACACTGGCTATGATCTAGGGTAAACCCTGATCTTCACCTACAGGAATCGGCGTGACTGCCTAACTGACAACACTCGCTAAAAGGGGGTCAGCGCAACTATTTTTGAGAAACTCGTGCTGATCGGTGCGACTGTCAGAAAAATAAACGTGCTAACCAAGGATTTAAGTAAAAAATAAACATTTTCAAAGGCTAAGACCAAACTTGCCCTTGTAAATTTTAGGCTCAAAGCAGTAAACTAGGAAAATCAAAGAACACTAAAGGGAACTGGTGATACTAGAAAAGTTCACACAAAACCATAAAGTGACAGTCAATCAAACAGAAGGATTGGCTCCCTAGTGGAGTCGCCAATTTGTGGTGCAGGTAAATTCCCAGTGCAGACACAAACAATTCCTCTAGCTCGAGAGAGCGGGTCTAGCCACAAATAAGCAATCTATAGAAAATCTCCTTAAGCTATAATCAATTAAGAGGGTCTACCTCTTAGAACATTATTCCGCTTGGTGATGATCCTGCTTCCTCACTCCAACTATGTTCTGTTTCCTTCCTTTGAATACCTAAAACAAGCAAACAACAACAACAACAAACGCGATTGCATACAATATTTTATTTAGCCTACTTAATAGGTCAAGGAACATTAAGCCATAAAGATGTAAAATGACACTTCATGTAGGAAATCAATCGATAGTTGCATTTATATAAATCAGAAAGAGATTACAACTGGTGCCTTGAGGTTGTTGAACTCCTCTGACATATCTGGGTTCCCACAATTCTTCTAGCACTTCATGGATAGCCTCAACA
The DNA here is from genome assembly GCA_031772625.1 of Pinus tabuliformis. Classification (NCBI taxonomy): domain Eukaryota; kingdom Viridiplantae; phylum Streptophyta; class Pinopsida; order Pinales; family Pinaceae; genus Pinus; species Pinus tabuliformis. The sequence continues at coordinate 464,471,732 of CM062808.1, read as the reverse complement.
ATGAAAGTTTTAAGGCCTCTTTCCCTCTAGTCTCAAACCAAACCAAAATCACACTATTCTCCCTCAAACATACACTAGAAAGCTACAAGCTATAGATGACTTGTTGATTATTCAAACTTACTCCAAAACTCCAACTAGATTTTTCTTGGGAAAAAGAGAGTTTTATATAGCTTGGATGGATGGGAGATGGTTCCTCTCATCATGGCAGAAGGTCTTATCTCTTGAGGTTGTTCCATCCTAATAGGGGAAAAGAGCCCAAACTGACTTCCTTGGCTCTATCCAGCCCAACCATCTACCAGGTTTCCGTTACGAAGCTTCTAGACACGGAAGCTTCAACTCCTTATTTAAAAAACCTAACAAAAGAGGATCAGCACGTCTGGAGAAGGGCTCAAGCACTCCGTACTGTGCAAGGGCTAGTTTTAATCTCTGCAAATCGGCACGAGGAGGAAACTAGTCAGTAGCGTCGATCTTGTAAACTGGGATAGAAGGAATATTCTTGGGAAATGATGCAAAGGGGAATTATTCTGCTCATGAAGAGGGACATATTGAGAGTTTCTTCATGATGGGAAAGCATGTCAGGTTCACTATAGAGGTCCTCCAGGATCATGGACGGGGAGTATAGGGACAATGACAAAATGTTGTGTAACACACATACATCGTGAGGAATTTTTCCTATCTCCTAGTCTCTCAGGCTTTATCGCAATCCACACCGGATCACTAGGTCCTAAACCTAGACTCCACCCTCTAGGCTTTACCATATATCCCTCCATTCACCGGCAAGGATTCTTATGCCTAATAAAGGGAAACCATCTATAGGATTTATCATAAATCTTGCCATTAACCAGTCAAGGATTCCTAGGCCCATCGAGGCACACAGTACCTGGCTTTACCGTAACCCACAGTCTAATTCAGGGATCACTAGGCTAGTCGCTTTACCGCAATCCACAATTTGGTTTAGGGATCACTAGGCCGTGTGTTCTTTCTTTCAGAGATCCACCTCACTCAACTTTGAATCCATTTGGTAATCTAGCTCAACCAAAACATGAGAACCCCATCACACCATGGCTATTTGGAAATGGCAAGGCTAGGTTGAAAAACATTGTCACACTTGGCAAAACCCATGCCATAACAACAAAGAACCACATGCAATACCATGCATGCCAAATCTAGCAAGGAAAACACACATGCAAATCGATACCTGCAAAGAATCCTATTGTAGTTGCTTGATCCTGCTCTTCCTTGCTTGCTCCTTCCTTCCTCTTGCCTTCTTTGCCTTTCTTGATCCAACGCTGAGAAAAATCTTTTCAACTAATCCTCAGAAGCATCTTTATTAATGAGGCCTCTATTTTCTTCATTTTCCATTATTTTCCTTCATTCTCCTCCTCACATGCAACCTATGACCTTTCACCTTCCTTTTCTCCTAATTTCCATTATTTTCATAAATAAATGTGCCAATTAATGCCTCTTTTCCTTTCTAAAGCCTTTGTCATTGCCTTTGCCAATTTCCTTAGCCATAATAAACCGAATGAACACCCACTAGGATTTTTTCCCACCATTTAGCTTGGAATATGTGTCCCATGACCATCGTCTTATATATTTTTACATGGATTTTTAACCAAGGCTGTTACAGAACCCTCCCCCTTAGGGAACACCGTCCTCGGTGTTCAATGACACCTATAACTAGGAGAACTGCAGAAAACAAAACATATTGCCCATGGAGCTTTATAACATAGCTTGTTACAGTATTTACAATGACCACTGCTGAAAACATGACAAACATATCATTTACTAGAGCTTTATAACACAACTCATTACAGTATTTACAATAATAACGACATATACATAACACATTTGCTTCACCCAACAAATAATCATATTGTTTATAGAGCCTTATACATCTAGCTCGATACAATATTTACAATAATATACACATATGCACATTTACTCAACCAACAAATAGAAGGATATGATGTTGACATCCACAACAAGGGAATCCAAAGGCTCACACCTCCACCCCCAAAGTAATACTAGGATCACCTCCTTCCAGGAAGTCCAAAATCCACTATAAGGTCAAATATGCATCCAATGTCCAACGTTATAATCCTGCGCCACTTGTCCTCTCAGTGAATAATTATCGACTCATTGTCTCAGGGTACACTCCCAATATGCATTTGATTCCATTTGATAATGCTAATGACCAAGACAAATATATCCCCGACCTTCCATTCTCTACTACACAGTCCCTCGGGAAATCCGGTCACCCCCTTTCATGCAGTCACACACCTTCCAAGTTCCGCTGGCACCCCCATCCCGAGCAGTCCATCCCTTGGAAAGGTTTCCTTGCATTGGAAGGTCCAAAAACCAAGGCATATCCCCACCTTAAAACCATCATACTGGTCATGGCATGCTTATGGCAATCAATGGACACTATTGAGTACCAGTGTCCCACAATGTTCCTGCTCCTGAATACTTTGCCAACATACTGTTGCTTGTTCCAATTCCTTTTTATTGTTGTTGCTAATGCTTGTCGTCAGTTTCGACCACCCAACTAGACATTTCATGCTTTCCTGTGCCAAGCACATAATTTCCATTAGATTCAAAATAAATTGAAATAACTTAAAATCATACCTCATTAGTGGCCTATCAACAAGGTACACTTGTAATTCTGTTTGCTTCCTGTCACAACAAGTCAAACCAACATCTTTGACCAAATCATCATGTAGAAATATATCACATCAGATTAGCTTAAAACACAACCATTATATATCAAAATCATAAATCACATGTAGCCATCATAAACCAGAATCATAGATCACATGTAATCATCATAGACTAGAATCATAAATCACGTGCATAATAAAACTGAAATAAAATATTGATACTTATCCTTCATCAGTCCTTACTTCTACCTTTGTCCTTATTTTGTACACACATTGAGTAGGTTTCCACACCCGACAAACACCCAGTGCCTTCTCCTCAACCATGTACACATATGCATAGTATCCATCATACGCACACAACCACACATGACATACAACACCATGCAATACATGTACCTACACCTAACGTACAACGCAACACAATACATGTACTACATAAAGTACAACACAACGAGTACACATGTCACGATACCACAACTACACAATGCACATACATAGTATTGCATGCCTGCAACACAACATGTATGACATATGCACAATACCACATGTACACTAGTACCATATGTACAACATGTACACAGTACCATCTGTACACAACACCACTTGCACTACATGTGCACAACATCACATGTCCACGACACCACCTACACAACGTGTACACAACACCACATGTACATCGTACTGCCTGTGCAATGTGTACACAACGTCATACATACACAATACCATATGCACGACATGTACACAACACCACATGTACAACATGTACACGACACCACATGCTCACAACACCACTTGTGCAATCATGCACACCACAACATATGAACATAGTGCTGCATATACGACATATACATAACATCCTATGTACACAACATTGCATATCCAACATGCCCACAACACCACATTTCCATCGTGTGCTCCGTACAATATGTACACAACATTGCATATCCAGTACATAGCACCATCTATATCCAACACTGCATATGTAATGTACACACAACACCATACATATAATAGACACACAACATCATATGTACACAATAATACATATATTACATGTACACATCACCGTAGGTACAATCACTGAATATACAACATGCGCAACATATACACAACAGTAGTATTACACATCCAAAACCATGTTGTCTCCACCAGACAACCTTGCTTCTAGTGTCTCTCCACCATCCATGCTTGTCCTAGCATGTCGTGGATCTCATCGCTTTCATTTAGTTGATGTATCCCTCAGAGTTACCTGTCATAACATAAACATAAGCATAATACAAGCATACAATATCAATTCATATACACATGATACTAACCTCGTATATTTGTCATGACTACTCTCGTAGGTGATAGTTGTACATAGTCAAACATTCAAACACCAAATAGACGACATAAGAAAATTGATACCTTAATGTATCTCAAGGGAGGGTATATTGTCTGCACAATCAATCTAGATTAGCATGATATAACTTCACAACATATCAACTCAAACATAAATAAGGCCATGATATCCATAACAGTAACTAGCTAACATGTTCACATCATAAGCTCATAAACAATTGTCATTCATGCATAACAATCTACATATGCACAATTTGTCTAGATCAGTACAGTACACTATAACAAATAAGTTAACTCATACTCGAATACCATAACCATAATCATCTGCAGACCAATCCAGGTTAGAATGATACATGTAACATCAATATCTTCAATGCAATGAACATAACCATCATGCATATGACCATAATGCATACAACAATATGTTACTATCATTCATGACTATATGACACATGTGCATATGACTACACTAATCAACTAGCAGTTATCATACACGTAACCATAACAACAATAAAATGACAAGTAACCCTAATTCTTATAACAACCATTAACCGCATACCTACATGCCCACCGTACAAACCTATATGACGATCTGCTCTTACCTTGAAGTTTAGTGTTGTAATCTCGCTCGGTGATCTACATCTCCTACTCTATCTCAGCCAACAAATCAACATCATAACAACCAAAAACATGACGATGACCTAAAATACATACAATGACCTCACAATGCATGTTTGACCTACAATACATGCATAACTATAACCACGACAATGCATGCATAATAGCATATGGACATTAACATGCATTCATGTCTAAAGCATCCCAACAACAACATCATCAACTTTCACATGGTGACATCTATAACAACCCTGGTGAAAATTCCATGTAATAAAAATTAAAAATAGTAATCACGGTTGATGGGACACTTATTCCAAGATGAATGTTGGGCAAGACATCCTAGGGGGTGTTCATTTGGTTGTTTATGGCTAAGGAAATTGACAAAGGCAATGGCTAAGGCTTTGGAAAGACAATATGACATTTTTGGCACAATTATTTATGAAAATAATCGAAATTAGGAGAAAATGGAGATGAAAGGTCACAGGTTGCATGTGAGGAGGAAAATGAAGGAAAATAATGGAAAATGAAGAAAATAGAGGCCTCATTCATAAAAAGGCTTATGAGGATCAATTGGTAACCTTCTTTTAGTTGAGTCTTGGAGCTCTCTCATTATTCTCTCTCTCTCTCATAATCTTGGACATAGAGTTTCTTGTAGCAGTTTTGGCATTAGAGCAAGAAAGGCAAGAGGAAGCGAAGATCAAGCAAGGAAAGGCATGATCAAGCAACTACAACAAGCTTCATTTCAGGTATCGGCTTGCATGTGTATTTTCCTTGCTAGATTTGGCATGCATGGGATTCCGTGTTTTTCTTTTCTACCATGGCATGGGTTTTGCCAGGTATGACAATATTTTCACCCTAGCCTTTCCATTTCCTGATAGCTTTGATGAGATGGGTTCTCTCATTTGGTTTATGTGAGATGGCCGGATTGGATTCGAAGTTGAGTGGGGTGGATCTCTGAATTAACAAACACATGGTTTGAGTGGTCCCTAAACCGAATTGAGGATCACAAATCCATTGGCCTAGTAACCCCTGAACTGAATTGTGGGTTTCAGTAAAGCCATATTGTGTGCCTTAGTGAGCCTAAGAATTCTCGCTGTTGAATGGCGAGATATACGGTAAAGCCAAGTGTTATGAAACTAGCTCACAAAAAGATAGAAAAGATAGATCAATGACTTAGAAATCTGCCTCTTTAAGGGGACAACCTCCTTTACACTACACAAATGAATAATTCTTGCATGATACAAATGACAAAACCTCCTTTCTATATATAGGAGTCTAAGGGGTCACAATATAACCAAAGCTGACATAATAATAATAATATAAGGGCACAAAAACAAAAATAATGGGCTTGTATGGGGCACAATAATAACACTATGGGGACAATAAGGACATAACAATAGCAATAAGGGTTACAACGACAATAGTAATGGGGGAATCACTAGTATTATAGGGACCTAACATGCCCCTCTCCTTAAAAAAAGTGTTGTCCTCAATGCTTGAGTAGTTATGGATGCTTCTATATAAAATTCTCATTCTCCCATGTTGAATCTTTAGCGAGTAAGTTCTTCCACTTGATGAGATACTCTAAAATTGATCAATTTCATAGCTGTCGAGTTCTTGTTTCTATGACTGCTTCAGGTTCTAATATGATTTTTCCTTCCTCATCAAGTTCTAGCAATATTGTTTGAACTGGGAGCTTGTTACCTATAACCTTCTTTAAGCATGAAACATGGAAAACTAGGTGCACTTGGGAAGTTGCAGGAAGCTCCAATTTGTATGCCATAGTACCTATCTTTTGCAACACCTTGTACGAACCATAATACTTTGGTGATAATTTATTATACTTCTTAGCTTGCTCGAGGGACATTTGTTTATATGGTTGTAGCCATAGGAATACTCAATCACCTACATCAAAACTTCTTTCATTGCGATGTTGATCTTCCTGTTGTTTCATTCTATTCTGCGCCAAAGTGAGGTTATCCTTTAAGAGTTGGAGAACTTGTTGTTGATGCTCGATGTGATCTTCCACTGCTTGAACCTTCGAATTTTCTCTTAAATATGATGTGATGGATGGTGGATGATATCCATAAAGTGCCATAAATGGGGTCATTTTTGCTGCAGCATGGAAGGAGGTGTTATACCACCATTCAGCTAGAGGCAACCATTTGACCCATTGTGTTTGTTTATCAGATACAAAGCAACGAAGATATGATTCCAAACATTTGTTTACTATCTCAGTTTGCCCATCAAATTGAGGATGATATGATGAGTTATGAGCTAACTAAGTACCAAGACAATAAAATAATTCTATCCAAAAATTTCCATTGAAAATGGGATCTTTGTCGCTTACAATAATCTTTGGGTTTCCATGTAGCTTTTGAATTGTTTCCATAAATGCAGTAGAAACTGTACTCGCTTTAAATGGATGAGATAATGTACAAAAGTGTGCATACTTGGTAAGTCTGTCAACTACCACCATGATAACACTCTTTCCTTTGGACTTGGGTAAACCTATGATAAAATCCATTGAAACCTCCTCCTCACATTGGATTGAAATGGATAAAGGTTGTAATAGTCATGGGGTCTTAATTGTTTCAACTTTATTTTGTTGGTAAACCAAACATTCTGCCACAAACTTTTGAATATCCGATTTAAGGCCATCCAAAAAAAATTCCTTCTTAACCCTGTGGTAAGTTTTTAGAAATCTTGAGTTCCCTCCTAAGCGATAGGTGTGCAATTCCCTAAGAATATTTTGTTTGAGTTGGGAATTATTACATAGGTATAACCGATCTTTGTACCATAACGAATCATTTTTCTAGCTAAATGTATCAGATGTATTGGGATCTTGTTGTAAACTTTTGAATGAGTACCCACATTTCTTTGTCATTCTTCCATTCATCCCTTGCTTCGTTTATCTAATCTGGTTGGATAATAGAGATGACGCAAAGAAATGCTTCCACATCCTCATCCCTCCTTGAGAGTGCATCTGCCACAACATTTTGCTTCCCTTTTTTGTAGATGATTTCAAAGTCATAACCCAACATCTTTGTGACCCATTTTTGCTGCTCTTATGAAGATAATATTTGTTCTCAAAAGTATTTAAGACTATCATGACATGTTTTTACCTTGAAGTGTCTTCCCATTAGTTAGGATCGCCATTTCTCAAGTGCATGTAGTATTGCCAACATTTCCTTCTCATAAATAGCTTTGTGTAAATAGCTTCCTTTGATTGGATGACTTTCGAAATAAATGGGTCTTTTTTCTTGCATTAAAACAACACCAATTCCATTTCCTGAGGCATCACATTCCACAATAAAGGTTTTTGTGAAGTCCGGTGTAGCTAAGACCAGTGCTTGGCGCATTGCCTTTTTAAGATGTTCAAAGGCCTTCGTTGCTTTGGGAGTCCATGACAATGCATCTTTCTTCAATAATGTTGTTAGAGGTGCTACTATTCTCCCATAATTCTTAACAAACTTGCGATAACACCCTGTCAACCTAAGAAATCCTCGCAGATGCTTTATGGATGTGGGGATTTTCCATTCCTTAATGGTTTTAATTTTGCTAGGGTCTACCTTAATGATCCAAGTGGATATTGGTGGCCACCTACCAAGTCCTCCTGGACCCCTATCATTGTTTCTCTCAGCATTTTCAGTTTCCTTAATTGTAGCACAACTTACTATTTTTAGCAGTTTTTTAGGTCCTGAACTTCCGGAAACGTTTTGAGGCCCTAAACAACGTTTTTTTGGGAAAAATGGGAGCAACATGGGTCCATGGTTTGATGTTTCTCTTCCCAAAGTTGTAGTTCTCGAATAGATCTTTCTAACGAGATATTGTGCATGTCAAACGGAGATCATATGCCAAAGTTACGACCCCGAGAAGTTGATGTACCAATTTACCCAAACGAGGGCCAAAATTTGGCGTTTCCTCTTCTAAGGTTAGGTTTTTGGATGTTTAGGGTTTTCCATTGTTTCTCAACAATAAATAGGCCTTCGAGCCTCATTATAAGACAATTCAGAGGCATGTAGCTGCCACATTTCTTCTCAGAGATAAGTTACCATTGTCCTAGTTGGTTTATTTCCATTACTGTTTGTAAGCATATTTCAGTATTTTACATTAATGAAATGAAGTATTATTTCCATTGTATATCTGTGTTTATGGTTATCTCTGTAATTTGTTGCTTTCTTATTTAAATTCAGATCAGTGGTATTAGAGCAGTCTGCTTTTTCTCTGTTTTTCTTTGCAAGTCCCCAACGAGGTCGGGATACAAGGACTTAGGGCTTGAACTGATCGAACCTTTACAAGACCAACCTCACAAATCCTGATGGCCTTCCATGACAGATGATAAGAAAGTCGAGGGGGCAGGAGATCCTATCAAAATCTTGCTCGAAGAAGCCCTCGAGCGACAAAGGAACGCGATGATGGACAACTTTTCCCAGATCCTTCAGCGGCTACCTAGAAGTGACGCATCGGCTTCCAGCAGCTACTCTGGAAATGCCACGCCCTTTAAGGTAAAAGTTAATTTTGAAATCCCCATGTTCGAGGGTCAGATAGACGAAGATGCCATAGATAAATGGTTAAATCTGCTAGAGGGTTATTTTTTTGTTCATGAATTTTCGAGTCGGGAAAAGATTGTTTTCGCTCTTCTCAAAGCAGCCCCCCACGTCAAGGAGTGGTGAGAAACCTACTGCGAGCAGAAGGATGAAAATACCGACTCACTATTTTCAGCCGCACCCACCTGGAATTCATTCCGGGATGCCATCAAGGAGCAGTACTACCCTATCGGAAGCTATGAGGATCAATACATAAAGTAGACGACGCTGCGGTAGGGAAGGGACCAAGATGTGCCGGAGTTCATCAATATTTTCCATACCATTTGCACAAAGTTAGGTATCAAGATTTGGAGTAACATTTGATACTCAAATACCGCGACTACCTACACAAGTACATCCAGGAAGAAATAGAATTCTTGAACATCTCCTCGCTTGGCACAACATACCGATATGCCGTCAAGGTTGAGCAGAAGTTTAAATAGAAGAAGCGAGACTTTGGATCTGCGATCCGAAGTAAGGGAAAGGTGTCCCTAAACCACAGAACAAAGGACAAAGCCAAGGCGGGGCAGCCCAAGACAACTCGCTAAAGCTGCAAGCAAAGAACAGCGCCGCGAAGCCAAAAAAGGACATGGGAAAATGGTGTGAGTTCCATAAGAGCTCCACCCACAACACAAGTGAGTGTCGGGCCAAGCAGTCACTAGTGGTTGAGCTAAAGGTTTCAGAATCAGATGCATGTTCCGACTCTGAGTCAGAACCTGACAAGGGGAATGACAAAGGGAAGCAGATTATCGATGCGGAGCCCAACGCCACCGTTGCCACCACGAAGATACAGAAGGAGGAACTCGAAGATCCAGAGGAGGAGGAGCGTCTCTTCCACTCCCAGATGTGGGTAAAGGGCTCCCCGATACAGTTCATTGTCGATAGCGGGAGCCAAAAGAACCTTAGTTAGGCAAAGGTTGTGAAGCAGTTGAGCTTACCGACCACAGCACATCCATAACCGTACACCATCGGGTGGCTTCACCAAGGACGGGATCTTCGCGTGAGCCAGCAGTGTCACCTTCCATACAACATCAAGCCCTTCACGGATGAGGTATTGTGTGACATTACTCCCCTTGAATTTTGTGATGTATTATTAGGACAACCATACTTGTGGAAGCGACATGCTGTGTATGAATCAAGGCCTCGTGTTATTATTGTTACATTGGGAAATAAGTTGTACAGGATACCAGAGGTAGCACCGCCTACCGCCATCTCTTTGGTTACTGCAAAACAATGCAGTAAGCTCATTTCCAAAACCGGGAAATTTGTTTTCCTGATGATACGCCCTCAAGGAAAGAAGAAGACGGTGGCCATGACCTCCAGACAGGGCTCCTCTGCACGACAACTACAGATGGACAAGTTCGTGGAGGAGTACGAGGACATCTTCACCTCCCCCGCAAGGGTTCCTCTGCACTGTCAGGTCAAGCACTCCATCGATCTAACCCCAGGTGCGCCGCTACCCTATGGACCAATTTATCGGTGCTCCGTTCTGGAGAACGATGAAATTAAGAGGCAGATTCAGGAACTGTTGCAAAAAGGTTACATCCATCCGAGTTCATCGCCTTGTGGGAGCCCGATCGTGTTGGTACAGAAGAAGGATGGGACTTGGAGACTCTGTATTGACTATCAGGCGCTCAACAAGATCATTGTCTGTAATAGGTACCCGATCCCGTGGATTGATGACCTCCTGGACCAACTAAAGGGGGAAAAATATTTCAGCAAGATCGATCTGAAGTCAGGATATCACCAGGTACCAATCGAACCCTCTGATGTGTGGAAGACTGCCTTCAAAGCCAAGGAGGGCCTTTTCGAATGGTTGGTTATGCCTTTCAGATTGACGAATGCTCCTGCAACCTTCATGAGGCTAATGGATGACATCTTATGGCCATTCACCAACTCATTTGTAGTGGTATACTTGGATGACATTTTGATCTTCAGCTAGAGTTGGGAAGAGCACCTCCACCACATCCGACAGGTTCTCCAAACACTGCGGAAACACAAGCTATGTGCCAATTTGGAGAAATACACTTTTGGCATGACCCAGGTTTAGTATCTGGAATACATTATTGATGAATAGGGGGTGCATGTGGATCTAGCCAAGATCCAAGTCATTCGGGTTTGACCATCTCGAGCCACTCTGACAGAGCTCCGTAGCTTTCTAGGTCTTTCCAACTTCTACCGCAGGTTTGTGTTGGGGTTTTCTCATATCACTTGGCCCTTGAGGCAAGTCACCAAGGGAGGAGCGAAAGCAAATTTCTTTTGGTCTGAATATCAACAGAAGGCATTCACAGAGTTGAAAGATCGCCTCTGCACAACACCAGTGCTCGCATTATCAGATTTTCAACAGCCATTTGAGGTCGAGACAGATGCCTCTAACTATGCCATTGGGGCAGTCCTTACTCAACATGGGCATCTAGTGGCATATCATAGTGAAACACCTTCAGACACAGTCTAGAAGTATCCCACTTATGACAAAGAGATGTATTCCATTGTGCAAGCCTGCCAACAATGGAAGCATTACATTTTGGGGAAGGAAATGGTCATCCACACAGACCACCGACCCCTACAGTTCATACAAACCCAAGGGAAAGTACAAAATGATTGTCATCAGAAGTGGTCTACATACCTGCAACAATTCCATTTGAATATCAAGTATAAGAAGGGCAACACCAATAATGTTGCATATTGCCTCAGTCGACCACCGATCATGGCGTTAACCACCGTGCTCAACTCTTGTGGGAACAAGACTTCTGATTGGCCACTTCTCTACAAAAGCGACCCAGAATTCAGCCACACATACCAGACACTCTTGGAGGGTCGGTATGTTCCAGATTTTCACCTCCAGGATGCCCTGTTATGCCACCTGGGTCACCTTTGTGTTCCTTCAAGCGAGCGTGCCAAGATGATTTGGGAAGCACACTACAGTCAGGCTGCTAGGCATTTCAGGGTCGAGAAAATGGTGGCAGTACTACAAAAGTATTTCTATTAGCCGAATCTTCGACAGGATGTCAAGAAGTACATCAGATCATGTATTGCCTGCGCAATTGCCAAACCGACCATCAAGGAGCAAGGCCTCTATACCCGCTGCCTACCCCTAGTCGACCTTGGGAATCCATCTCCATGGATTACATGTTAGGCCTTCCTTCCACTAAGCATGGAAATGACTGTGTTTTTGTGGTCGTCGACAGGTTCTCGAAGATGGCCATTATGGCGGCCTACAAGAAGAATATCACAGCAGAAGCCACTGCTAAACTCTTCTTTGAACGAGTGTGGGTGCACTTTGGGATCCCACAGTCTATCATCTCCGATCGGGATAGTCAATTCCTCAGTACATTTTGGTCCAATCTCTGGTCAATGCTAGACACCAAACTCACTAAGTCCACAACCTTCCATCCTCAAACTGATGGCCAGACAGAGGTTGTCAATAGGATGATTGTACACATTCTGCGCATGTACAACTCAAAGCATCCACGCACATGGGACGAGAGCCTCCCCTATGTTCAGCACAGCTACAACCAAACTCTTCACAGCTCGACTAGCCACAGCCCTTTTCAGGTGGGCTTGGGATTCTAGCCACTATGCCCCATTGATGTGGCCATGCCACTTGCAGCTACTCACAAAGATTCGACTCATATCCAGTTCGAAACAGATAAGGCAACCAACTTCTTTGAGCACATCCAACATATTCGCCAGTAGGTCCATGACATTATGGAGAAATCAAATGCCAAGTACAAGCAGCGACATGATCAACATCAGGTGCCACACAAGTTTCAGGTGGGCGACAAAGTCTGGTTGCATTTGCAAAAGGAACGCCTTACTAGAACCTATCAAAAACTGAGACCACTCTGATATGGTCCTTACACCATTACTAAGGTTATGGGAGACAATTCATTTGAGCTCAACATTCCCCCATTCCTTGGCCTGCACCCAGTGTTCAATGTGGACCGCCTTTGGCCACACTTTCCACCATTACTAGACACATCTGACATTGAAGAACAACTCACACCCACAGAATTAAATCCAAATTGCATGGAACAAGCTGCAACTGATCGGATCATGGACACATAGATCAAGAACACTCGCCAATAGAATATCCAACTATATCGAGTTGTCAAAGCAAGTCAACTCCTTCACCAGGGCAAGTGGCTCACCAGGGACCAAGTTCAGCAGAAGTTTCCTCATCTCATGGAGGAACTCAACGCAATGGGGACCATTGCTTCCTAAGGGGGGAGGAATGATCCAGGTGGATATTGGTGGCCACCTGCCAAGTCCACCTAGACCACCACCATTGTTTCTCTCAGCGTTTTCAGTTTCCTTAATTGTAGCACAACTTACTATTTTTAACAGTTCTTTGTGCCCTAAACTTCCGAGCTGTTTTGAGGCCCTAAACAACATTTTTTGGGAAAAATGGGAGCAACATGGTTCCATGGACCAATGTTTCTCTTCCCAAAGTTGTAGTTCTCGGATAGATCTTTCTAACGAGATATTGTGCACGTCAAACGGAGATCATATGCCAAAGTTACGACCCCGGGAATTTGATGTACCAATTTACCCTAACGAGGCCCATAGTTTGGCGTTTCATCTTCTAGGGTTAGGTTTTTGGATGTTTAGGGTTTTCCATTATTTCTCAACCTTAAATAGGCCTTCGAGCCTCATTGCAAGACAGTTCAGAGGCATGTAGCTGCCACATCTCTTCTCAGAGATAAGCTACCATCGCCCTAGCTGGTTTATTTCCATTACTGTTTGTAAGCATATTTCAGTATTTTACATTAATGAAATGAAGTATTATTTCCACTGCATATCCGTGTTTATGGTTATCTTTGTAATTTGTTGCGTTCCTGTTTAAATCCGGATCACTTAACAACTTCATGAGATACAATATGACCCAGATATTCCACCTCTTGTACTCCAAAGAAACATTTGGAGCTTTTTGCATATAATTGTTTCTCCTTCAATAGTTTGAGCACCTTGTCAAGGTGTTGAACATGATCCTTCCAAGACTTGTTGCATTAGTATATCATTAAAAAATATTAACAATTTTTTTTCTAAGGAAGGGTTTGAAAATGGAATTCATTAAACCTTTTAATTTAGAAGGTGCATTGGTAAGGCCAAAAGGCATGACCAAAAATTCATAATGACCTTCATTAATTTTAAATGTTGTTTTCAGAAAGTCTTTTGTCTTCATTCTGATTTGATGATATCCTGAACGAGGATCCAACTTGGTGAAGTAAATTGATCCATGCAATTCATCCAATAATTCATCATTGACATGAATGAGAAATTTATCTTTAATAGTGAGCTTGTTGAGTTCCCTATAATCTGGACACATGCGCCATGATCCATCCTTCTTGTGAACCAATACTACTGGAGTAGAGAAAGAACTTTGACTAGGTTGAATTATACCAACCTCTAGAATTTCTGCAACCATACATCCAATTTCACTCTTTTGGGCATAGGGATATCTGTAAGGCCTAATGTTTGGATGAACACTTCCTGGAATTAAATGAATAGCATGATCATGATCACGAATAGGTGGGAGGCCTTTGGGAGTCTCAAATACCTTGGCATGATTGTCAAAGACTTTTTGGAGATCTGGAAAACATATGATTTCGATGTGCGAACTTCTAGTGAACATAATTGTGCAATTATGCCTCGTTGTTCTTTCTTTAGAAGCTTTGTCATTCCGTTAGATCTGATTATCTTTCCTGGTTTCCCTACAATACCCCTTAATTCAACTTCCTTTCCTTTTGAAGAAAATGTCATGAAAAGTTCTTGAAAATTAAAAGTTATTATGCCCAAGGATTGTAGCCATTTGACTCCTAGTACAACATCAGCACCACCCATTGGAATGGAAAGCATTGGGCTATTCAAGACATATTCTCCCATTGATAACTTGATATTATGGCACTTTCCAAATAAATTTATGGTTCCTCCACTTGCAACCATGTTCCTTTTTCTTCCTCCTCTTCACAATCTATGTAAAATAATTTCTTCTTAACACAATTATGACCTTTAGTGTATTTGCCGTCACAACTGTAACAAAGCCCTTTTTCTCTTTTTTCTTCCAATTGTTGTGGTGTCAACCTTATAGGTTGTAGAAGGCTAGGGGCAACAATACTTCCATATTTATAATTGTGAGTGGTAGGTTTCCTTGTTGCCATAATTTTGCTTTCCATTTTTCTTGCCAACCTGAATGCCTTCTCCAATGAATCAGGTTCCCAAAGGCCAACCTCATGTTGGATGTTATCCTTTAAAGTCCCTATGAACACATAAATCCTATGCTCCTCTAGAATATCTTTTACCCTTATATTCAATTTTTGGAAGTCCTTGATGTGCTCCATCATTGAACCCTTTTGTTTGAGATTTATCAATTGGCTAAAAAAAGTGTTGTTTTTTGTATCCTCGTAATGTGCTATCATTTCATCCATAAAAATTGCCCTAGTGACAATTTATTTACGAGAGCAAGGCCATCGATACCATACAAACTTATTTGGTTCCAGA
Source organism: Pinus tabuliformis (assembly GCA_031772625.1). Taxonomy (NCBI): domain Eukaryota; kingdom Viridiplantae; phylum Streptophyta; class Pinopsida; order Pinales; family Pinaceae; genus Pinus; species Pinus tabuliformis. The sequence goes on along the minus strand of CM062808.1, from coordinate 464,456,023 downwards.
TATAAAGTTGCAATGCGTACCTTTTGTGTGTTTTGCACATTATGGAGATCGAAATATTGCTCCATCTGTAGTATCTATGTTACGGGATCCTTGCCATCAAACTTCCTCATATCGATCTTTGGAACATGATGGGTCTTCGATCCAACGTTAGAGTCTGTGAAATCACGATTGACATTTATTTTGTTCTCATCATGAGTTTCCTTTACTACCCTTTCACCATTAGTAAGCATTTCTTGTAGAAACTTTGTCAGATCTGTCTTCAAATCTTCCATCTTAGCTTCCACACCTTTCTTTAAACCAACAATCTTAGCTTCCACGCCGTCCGTCTTAGCTTCGATGTCATTCATATTAGATTCTACGCATTTCTTTAAATCGTCCACCTTAGTTTCCACGTCATACGTCTTAGCTTCTACGTCATTCTTTAAACCATCCATCTTAGCTTCTGTTGCTTTTTGTGAGAGTGAATTTTGTTGCACTTGGTCTCGTAATTTTGATATATCATGTTGAATTTCTTCCTCTTCTTCATGAGTCATCTTAGAACTTTTAGGTTGCTTACTAGGTGTTTCCATTTTCTTTCTTCGGGGCATCAATTAATTATAATAATGTTTTACGATGCCACTTGAATTCCTTCAAACTAAATTTTCAAACCAAACTTATGCAAAAAAAAAAAAAAAAAACTACACACCTTTTTTCACTTTGTAGGAGCTCGATATTGAATCTGCTGTATCTCTGTAATTTCAGATCTCAAAGGTCTGAAATTTCTTCCCGCGGTAGCCCTCTGAGTCCTCTTTCTAACCTCGCAAGTCTGATCAAGATTGGATTCTCCAAGGAAGAGTTATGCCAAATCTCCCACGATGACCTGATTATAGACTGGTTTAGTAGAGCGAACTTGTGCGAAGTGCCACGTGTCACTATTTCGACCTTAGGACCTGAAACTGATACACATAAAACTACAAACCATCCTCTTTTTGTAACTTCTTACGAAATTTCAATCTGATGCTCCAAAAAAAAAAATTATGACGATTTTCCACAGGTCACTTGTTTGAGATATAATTCGGGATCCTGCAAAAACCCTAACTTCCTTGGATCATATCTCAGAAAATATAGCGAGAAAAGATCTTAAATTCGGACCTGAGGTTCAGAGAGATTGCGAAACCCTATAATCCAAAGCTCTGATACTAAATGTTATGAAACAGACTCACAAAAAGATAGATCAATGACTTAGAAATCATCCTCTTCGAGGGGGCAACCTCCTTTACATTACACAAATGAACAATTCTTGCATGATACAAATGACAACATCCTTTCTATATATAAGAGTCTAAGGGGTCACAATATAACCAAAGCCGAATAACAATAATAATATAAGGGCACAAAAATAACAATAGTGGGCTTCTATGGGGCACAATAATAACAATATGGGGACAATAGGGGCACACAATAACAATAAGGGCTACAATGACAATATTAATGGGGAAATCATTAGTATTATAGGGACCTAACACAAAGAGGTGGAAATTCTCTCCATTGGGCCTACTGATCCCGAGATGGGATGCAAAATAAATCCTGGAGAGTATGTCTCGTGTAGGGCCCAATGATCCCTGGATTAGGTTGTGGATGCACGGTAAACCCTGAGAGACTACGAGTCACTCAAATTCCTCATGGTGTAGGTGGATAACTCCAGTGGCCTCCACGTTGATTGGTGTTTTTGATGTGTTTTATGAGTCCCACATTCATGCTTGGAATATGACATGGGGGTGATTGGCTGAAGAGAAACTTGGTTCAACCAATCTATGGTCAAATGGAACGTGGTAATCCCATCTCCGATTGGATTATTGCATTCATTGATGAGAAATCCATTCCCTTGATTTTCATGTTGAAATGTATTGATGTATATGTGGATTTTGATGGATGATATGTTTATGGTAATTCTGTTCCTATTATGTTGGTTATATGTATATTTTATGACAACAACTATATATGGATCTCAGCATGTTTTTACTTGTATATGAATGGATAATGTGTCTATGACCTAATAGATGATAATGCAACAATTTACATGAGGGAACAATGGTTCATAGCGATTCTTAGATAAGTATGAGATCCCTACATTTAATTATGTTGTTTACACCTGTAGGTTACATGTTGATGATGTGTTTGACAAAATGTCTGTCATGGCTAGTAGAGGTCTAGTTATGGTCTTGTTCAGTTTATTGCTTTTTCATCATTGTTCCCTTGTATTTTCATTGATTCTAAGCTATCACTCCATTTTGGGCAGTGGCCTGGGCTCTGGGCCTGAAAAAGTGGCTTAAATCCTGGGGTCGCTGGCACAGAATTGGCAATTTTGGTCTCTAGTTGCTGGCAGGAAAGCCTGTGAGAGCGACTTTAGGTTGTTGGTCGCTCCCTTGCCCATAGCATGAGAGAAACTATGGCCTAAGAGATCCAGAACAATAGTGGGACCTAGGGACATGCTGTCTGAGTGGTTGACTTGTCTCCTGAGGGTTCTGTTGATGATGTTGGATGACTGTGTGTGATGTTTTGTCAATTCCACTTCCTTAAGGTCACATAGGAGGTTGAATCTGATCATAGTAGCCTCTCGTCTCATGTTTACCCCAGTTGGCATGGTTACTTGGGTGGATGTGGGAGGAGGGTGTTACAAAGTGGTATTAGAGCATGGTTCAACTCTTAGACTGGATGGTCATGTGTGTTGGTCATGCATGCATGTCAGTTACATGTGTGTCTCTTACACTTGCATTTCATGTGCTTGTAGCACTAGCTTGATGATTTATTATGGTTGTTATGGAGAATTTGATATTGAATTCATGAAATGTATTTGTCACGAGTATGTGACTAGTTGCATATGGATTATATGTTGCTTACATGTTGATTTTATGTCGCCTACTTGCATCATTGTATATTAGGTTACACTCTTGAATATTTTGCTTACATGTATCAGTCTTGTAGGTTGATTACAAGAATTGATCTCTTATGTTCGACTGGATGCATTTATGCTTATGTGTAGTTGATTAGGCATTGCTTATGCATGTTGTTGGTTGCATGTGACAATGTGTAGATTGGAGTAATGGTTGTGGTCATGCATGAAGTCATAACATGCATTATTGATATGACCTTGCATTGATGGCTGGACCCTAACTAGAGTGATGTTTATGTGTTGATACATTTATTTGTGTATGTCTATATGATGTTATGATTACATTATACGTGTATCACGCTGATTTGGTGATATTGCAGACAAGGTATCCTCTCCTAGCTATACTAAGGTACACCGATTTATTATGATTTAGTTTATCTGACATGTTATGAATTACAAGAAGAAATATCAAATGGCTAGCAAGATGGTTGACTACAAAGACTCTCCCTATGGATCCAAAGAGCAGTATGGTGTTGAGAATCTTTATGATTTGGCAGTTACACTGAAGAGCTTAAAGGAAGAGATAAGGAGTTGTAAGGCAGATAATGACCGGATCATACAGGCACAAGAGAAGCAAGTAGAGGTTAATGCTATACTTCTTCAATTTTTTTCAGACTTGTAGCGATAAGGGCCACTCCGGATCAACCATGGACATGAGGATAAACCTAATGTGGCATATGGTAGTAGGTCTCCTAGTAGACATAGGTCAGATAGATCTAATACAATGAGAGATTGCAGGTTGTTGTACAAGTACTATGCTAGTTCTGGTTCTGATAGACATCATGATCATCATCATTATTATCCTTACAGGAGGAATGATAAGGGATACTTGCTAGATGAATTCAAGAAAGCAAAACCACCTATTCTTGATGGAGATATGAAGGAGTCAGAAGATGTAGAGGCTTGGATAGTTGGGATGAACAAATTCTTTGAGTTGCATGAGTACACAGATAACATGAAGGCCATAATAACTATCTTCAGTTTGAAATGTAAAGCAGACATCTAGTGGGAAGATGTTAAGTGGGTTAGAGAAATCAGGAGAGATCACTTGAGTTGGCGGGAGTTCAAGGGACTTTTAAGGAAGAAGTACTTGTCAGATAGGTACTACGACAGCAAGGCTAAAGAATTCTATGAGCTAAAGATGGGATCAATGATAGATCAAGAGTACACGACCAAGTTTCTAGAGCTATTGAGTTATGTACCATATCTTACTTATGAGAAGGCTAAAGTTCAACGATTTGTCAATGGTTTTCCATTAGCATTTAGAGATCAAATTGAGTATGATGAGCCTCGGCCACTTGAGGAAGTTATTGGGAAATTGAAGCATTGTTATGAACAATAAAAGCATAAGAATGAATCTTAGAAAGGATGGAAAGGGAAAGACAAAGGTAAAGGTAAATGGTAGCCTAAGAGAACAATGCTTCATGATGCATATGAGAAAGAAAATGTGGCACTACAAAAGAGGTTTAATGCAGCTAAACAGGGATATGGGTCACAACATCAGTAGCAGCAACATAGAGGTAAGGGCATTGGTTGGTTGGAATGTTGGACATGTGGTGAGGAGCACCTTAGGAGAGATTGTCTGCAACATTAGGGTGCTAGGCCTAAGATATACAATACATAGGAGGCGTAGACTGTTAGTGATGTTGGCCAAAGTATTCCACGTATCTATGCAGCAGTGGACAACATGCACGAAAAACACCATGCATCTATCATTGAGATGGACAATAAGCTTTGTGATCAAGTTATTTCTATTTTGATTGACCTTGGATCTAATTATAGCTATGTTAGTACTGACTTGGTGGATAAGTGTGATTTGAGTAAGGAATTGCATGTAGAGTCTTGGTTAGTGCAGTTGGCTACAAGCACAAAGAAGCAAGTTCATCATTGGGTAAGAGCTTGCACATTTGATTTGAATGGTATGCCTACCGCAACACATCTAAATGTGTTACCGTTGGGATCATACAATGTGTTGTTGGCCATGGATTGGTTGTATCTTCATAGAACCAAGGTAGACTACTATGATAAAGCTATTGAGTGTGTTGATGACAATGGGGAACTAAGAGTCTTACAGGGAAAGAAGAAATCCACATCAGTTAGGATGGTGACAACTATGCAGACAAAGTGTAGTCGTAGGAAAGGGTGTAAGTTATTTGCAGTGCACATTTCTAGTGATAAAGGTAAGGAAGTTGAGGATGCAGATGTGTTGAGTAGGTACCCAGTTTTACAACAGTTTAAGGATGTATTTCCTGAGGACATTACAGAGTTGCCACCTCACAGGGAGGTATACTTTTCTATTGAGTTAGTACCAGGGGAAGCTCCAGCATCAAAAGCACTTTACAGGATGAGCACACCTGAGTTGGTTGAGCTGAAGTTGTAGTTAAAGGAAATGTTGGACAAGGGATACATTAGGCCAAGTGTATCACCTTGGGGCACACAGGTCTTGTTTGTGAAGAATAAAGATGGTACTCTCAAATTGCGCATTCACTACAAGCAATTGAATAGAGTGACTATAAAAAAAGGGTACCCTTTGCCAAGGATTACTGACTTGTTCGATCAACTGAAGAGAGAGGCAATGTTCTCAAAGATCGACTTGAGATCTGGATACCATCAGGTATGCATCAAAGAGGAGGACATTTACAAGACTGTGTTCAGGACCAGGTATGGGCATTATGAGTTCGTTGTTGTTCCATTTGGCTTAACTAATGCTCCAACTACATTCATGTGCTTGATGAATAGTGTGTTGCGTCCATATTTGGATAAGTTTGTTATTGTGTTCATTGATGATATACTGGTATATTCTAAAAATGAGGAAGAGAATGCCGAGCACTTAGCAGCAGTGTTGAGGTAGTTGAGAGAACATCAGTTGTATGCTAATCTCAATAGGTGTAGTTTCTTTCAGAATGAGGTACATTACTTGGGGCATGTTGTCTCCAAGGAAGGCATTGCAGTAGATCCGGGGAAGATAAGAGCCATCATGGAGTGGATAGCTCCTAAGAGTGTGGATGACCTGAGATCTTTCATGGGTTTGGCAGGCGACTATAGGAGGTTCATCAGGAACTTCTCAAAGATTGGTTATCCTATAACATAATTGCAAAGGAAATGTAAGAAGTTTGAATGGACAGAGGAGTGTGAGGCTAGCTTTGAACATCTCAAGCAGTTGTTGACACATGAACCAGTGCTATAGATTGCAGATCCAGACAAAGAGTTTGTGGTATGCACAGATGATTGCAAGAGAGGACTTAGTGGAGTCCTTATGCGAGATTGACGGGTGATATGCTATGAGTCTCGGAAACTGCATGAGCACGAGAAGAACTACTCAACGCATGATAATGAGTTAGCAACGATCATACATGCATTGAAGATGTAGAGACACTATCTTCTTGGTAGAAGGTTTGTACTTATGAGTGATCATATTGGGTTGAGGTATTTGTTTGACGAGCCGAATCTGAATGCCAAGTAGGCTAGATGGTTGGCCGTGATCAATGAGTTTCATTTTGAGATCAGGTACATCAAAGGTAAAGAGAATAGGGTAGCGGATGCTCTCAGCAGATGCGTACAGGTACATCACTTGGAAGCTATGAGCTCCTATGGGACAGACTTACAGGATAGGATCTTGCAGGCAGGTCAACAGGATGTCAAGTATATAGAGATTGTGCACAGGTTGCATGTAATGTACCTGAATTCTCAATTTTTTTCTTGGTTTTGATGTTCTCACTAGCTATAATTATAATAATGCATTCATAACGTTTTAATTATTTTCGCTCCTAGGTTTTTGGTTATGTAACTCCCACTCAAAAACATTGGGTGTAACCCCAATCTCAAAGTCAAATCATAAGGCCATGATCAAGTCCACCATTTGATAGCCAAAATACACCCAAGTTAAGCACCCACACAAGGCACCAAGGGAGGCTCCCACAAAGGCCCAAGATAAATGCTCAACCGCACCAAACACCAAGCCAAGGGAGAAGCATGGTATAAGTGCACTTAACCCCTAGTTTTAACTTACTACCTTGGTTACTTCTGGCACTTAATGGATGGGGTGCTCATTAATCTCACCTAGAACTTTAGTTTTCCACTATTATATACCTTACCTTAGACCCTCACATTATTTTTTTGTTCCTTTTCCTGCGAGCGCGTACTTCCATGGACTACTGTCAAGCCCAAACCCTACCTCTCTCATTTCATTGTTTAGTTTGGAAACCCTCTCCTCCAATGACGCACATGTTACCCTTATTGTTTAGTTTGGAATTCAATGGCTCAGATCTTGTGTATATGGTCTTTCACAACCAGGCCCAACTCTAGCATCACATGGCGACTTGATTAAAACACCTCATGAGCTACTCATGCACTATATGTTGAAGGCTTAACTCCTCTCCGACTAAACAGAGAGGTTGTCTTCCTCATGGCTTATGGGGTCTGCTAGGAAAGGATTTCATGGTTAAGCAAAGAATAGGGTACTGATTTTCTTGTACAATCTTCATGAAGTTTTCGCTATAATATTTCATGTGGGATACTTCTGTTGCTATACTATTTAGGCCTATGACCCACGACTACCATAGGGATGCTAATTTTTTGTATTAGTGTTAACATTACTTAATGGGAGGCTACGGTGACTCACCAGTACTATCTTTGTCTCACACATGTTTATTCAATAATGGTATATCAGAGCTGCTTCTTATTCATTTTTGTATGTGTAATGGTTTTGATATCCACTTCAACCTGTTCATTTGCTTACTTAATTGTAATTAGTTGTTCGTGAAATATGAATACACAATATGATTTTAAATAGGTAACTCGAGTTACCTTTGTGCCACTTTGCAGATATATTTGTAGTGATCTTTGTATCTTTTTAATTATGTTTCGATGTGGGTATTTGTCTTTGCTACTTGGCCTGCCATTGTTATGCGAAATGTGACTTGATGCTAATAAGAGGTTTTTTACCCACACATTCCATGGTTGGGTTTTTGTGTATAGATGTAGGTATGCTGCTGCCTATAACCGAGATTTCTGACTTCTGTGGTCATAATTGCACATCCTCTCACACCCTAACTTAATATTTAAATTAAACATAGTTTGGGTCTGGCTGCTAACACAAAGAGTGCACACACACTAGTTGATATATAACTATGCATAATTTCACTGCTAATTTTAAAACACAACACTTCAGTGAATTCATTTGAAATGGTATTCTGTGTGTTTCCAGAAGTTTACCATCTACATTTATCTTTTACATACTGTGGTGTCATTACATACCAGCTAGCTTGAATTCTTTTCTATTTTCCTCGCAAACATGTTTTTAGCATATAATACAAGTCTTCAAGGAGAGTATCTGGGTTTGTCTAATTATGCTTACTACGATCTCTTAGGAATTGGTGATCATACCTTAATATAGGTACTAAGGCTACAACTCATTCAAATCTAGTAATTTGACTCTGGATACATAAAAGAATTTCTAGCATCGTTGTGATTGTTTCATATTTAACATAATTTATTCATAATCACTTAACTAGAATTTGCAACTTTGTCTTCCTTTACTTCCAACAGTATTCCACCATTTTCAGTGAAACATAAAGGTGTTAATTCTAATAATTTAACCCATAAATCCTTCTTATTCTCATCTCAACATTTTATATATAAATGTATTCTAGTAACATGATAGGATATTTACATCAGGAACATCAAGTTACTTTCCTACCTGACTTATATGTCCGTCACTGTCATACTTAGGGCCCGACTTATATGTTTGTCATTGTCATACTTAGGGCCCCACTTATATGTCTGTCATTGTCCTTGTATTCGTAAAGTTTGTTTTGTTTTGTTTTGTTTGTTTGTTTTGTTTTGTTTTTGTTTGTTTGTTTGTTTGTTTTTTTCTTTTTCTTTTTTCTTCAGAGTTTACTATTTATAATGTATCACATGCTCATTTACAACACTTAATACATGATCATACTCAACATTTAAATCTACCCTCATGGTCAACATATCATTCTACGACAACTATTGCGTATTCATACTCCATGTAATAGGCTACAGAAATTACTACCTACTTATAATCGAAATATTGGTCTACATTAATGCTTGGAATATGGCGCGAGGGTGATTGGCTGAAGAGAGACTTGACTCACCCAATCTATGGTCAGGTGGAACATGGTAGTCCCATCTCCGTTGGTTTATTGCATTCATTAATGATAAATTCATTCCTTTGATTTTCATGTGCAAATGTATTGATGTATATGTGGATTTTGATGGCTAATATGTTTATGGTAATTTTATTCCTATTATGTTGGTTATATGTATATTTTATGACATCAACTATGTATGGCTCTCAACATGTTTTTACTTGTATATGCATGGATAATGTGTCTATGACCTAATTCTAGTAATATGATAGATATTTACATTAGGAACAAGTTACTTTCCTACCTGACTTATATGTCTATCACTGTCATACTTAGGGTTGTCCTTTTATTCGTAAAGACATTTATTATTATTATTATTATTATTGTTTTTTTTAGAGTTTACTATTTATAATGTATCACATACTCATTTACAACAGTTAATACATGATCATATTCAACATTTAAATCTACAACACTTCATGGTCAACATATCATTCTATGACAACTATTGCGTATTCATACTCTGCGTAATAGGCTACATAAATTACTACCTACTTATAATCGAAATGTTGATCTACATTCATGCATGGAATATGGCACGAGGGTGATTGGCTGAAGAGAGACTTGGCTTAGCCAATCTATGGTCAAGTGGAACGTGGTAGTTACATCTCCGGTTGGTTTATTGCATTCATTAATGATAAATTCATTCCCTTGATTTTCATGTGCAAATGTATTGATGCATATGTGGATTTTGATGGTTGATATGTTTATGGCAATTTTATTTCTATTATACTGGTTATATGTATATTTTATGACAACAACTATGTATGGATCTCAACATGTTTTTACTTGTATATGAATGGATAATGTGTCTATGACCGAATAGGTGATAATGCAACAATTGACACGAGGGAACAATGGTTCATAGCGATTCTCAAATAAGTAAGATATCCCTACACTTAATTCTGTTGTTTACACTTGTAGGTTACATGTTGATGATGTGTTTGACTAGGCCCTAAATCGAGACTCCACCCTCTAGGATTTACCGTATATCCCGCCATTCACTAGCAATGATTCCTAGGCCTAACAAAGGGTACCCACCTCTAGGATTTACCATATATCCTGCCATTAACCATTTGAGGATTCCTAGGCCCACCAAGGCACCCAATACCTGGCTTTATCGCAACCCACAGTCCGATTCAGGGGTCACTAGGCCAGTAGATTTACTGTAATCCACAGTGTGGTTTAGGGATCACTGGGCCATGTGTTCTTTCTTTCAAAGATCCACCTCACTCAACTTTGAATCAATTCGACAATCCAACTCAGCCAAAACATGAGAACCCCATCACACCATGGATATCCAGAAATGGCAAAGCTAGGTTAAAAAACATTGTCACACTTGGCAAAACCCATGCCATAACAACAAATAACCACATTCAATACCATGCATGCCAAATCTAGCAAGGAAAACACACCTGTAAATTGATACCTACAAAGAATCCTGTTATAGCTGCTTGATCCCGCCCTTCTTTGCTTGCTCCTTCCTTCCTCTTGCCTTCTTTGCCTTTCATGATCCAATGCTGTGCAAAAGCTTACCAACTGGTCCTCACAAGCCTTTTTATTAATAAGGTCTCTATTTTCTTCATTTTCCATTATTTTCCTTCATTTTCCTCCTCACATTCAACTTGTGACTTTTCACCTTCTTTTTCTCCTAATTTCCGTTATTTTCATAAATAAATGTGCCAATTAATGCCTCTTTTCCTTTTCAAAGCCTTTGCCATTGCCAACTTCCTTAGCCATAATAAACCGAATGAACACCCACCACGATGTTTTTCCCACCATCCAATTTGGAATACATGTCCCATGACCGTGGTCTTATATATTTTTACATGGATTTTTAACCAGGGCTGTTACATTCACCTCGATCGGGGATAAGTTATGTTTATGTTATATTAGTGTTGGTTTTAAAATTTCATGTCATGGTTTTGAATTTATTAAGCCAATTTTCTTTATGCAATTGCTAGAAAACTAAGGAGTTTGCTAAATTAATCTAAATTAGTAGAATGAAGCATTTAATGATAATTTCATATCATTTGGAAATTAACATTTGAATTATCAAAATTGAGTTAAAGAAGATCATGGTAAAGAATTTAGGCTTCTGTGATCCATATTAATTTTTGAGAAGAATCTTCGGCGAAAGTCACATAGAGATATTTTTGTCGACGCGTTTCGAACCAACCAGTGTGGTTCATCGTCAGGACAAGTTGAATGAGCAGATCTTGCTATGCATTATAAATAGATCGGGCAGAATATCCAATGACCAAATTTCCAGATCAGGTAACAACTAAAACGATAACAGCTAGATTTGACAAGGAAACGACTAGTTTGACTATGAAGGGCATAATTTATTTAAATAAGTAAATTCACTTATTAATTTCCTTATTAAAATAAACATAAATGGACAATTTTATAATTATAAATATATGTTAGAATAAGCCAGTTAATATATTATAATCATAAAATAATTCAAGTAATAAAGAATAGTTAATTATACTTTAAATTAAATAGAAGTTAATTATATTTTAAATAAAATATAAGTTAAAGGGACATTTAATTAAATAAATAAATAAATTTAATCAGTTATCAAATATGTTTATAAATATTAGTTAGTTGTATAGAATAATCTATAAATAGTTAATTCTATTTTAAAATATAAGCTAAAAGGACATATATTTATGAATATATATTAAAATAAATAGATTAGTTTCATATTCATAGTCAAAGAGTATCTCTATATAAAAATACTAGAGAAATTACAATATTAATTAATAGTTTATTAAGGGTAAAAATAGTTAAAAAAAAAAAAAAAATATATATATATATATATATATATATATATAGTAAAAATAAAAATAGTCAAAGAGTTTAAATATATAGATATTAGAGAATTCAAGTATTGGAAAAATTACACTATTTATAAAAAAAAAATAGAAAAAAAATAAATTTTAATTTAATAGTCAAAGAGTTTAAATATATAAATTAGAGAATTCAAGTATTAGAAAAATTACCATACTTAGAAAAAGAATTAAATAATTACTTAAGGGAGAAAACGACTAGGAGGAGAGGGGTGGGACCCAACAACTATTGATCCTCCAGCCATCCTCTCTATTGAAATTGTTCGGCCTTTTTTCAATCTCAAGGGCTTCCCTAAATTTCCGGTGATGGAATTGCGACACTCTAGCAATCACACTAGCTTCTTCGATGCAGATATGATGATTGGTTTTCTCCACATGCTCTACTAAAGCAGAAGACTTGGTTCTCATATGCTTGAGGTCAGCTGCGTGCTCACTAATCCTTTGGTTAATGGAGCGACCAGTCTCACCGATATAGGGGGTCCCACAAGAACAAGGAATAATATAAACACCTTTCATGTCCTTGGGGTCAATAGGATCCTTCACAGATCTAAGAGACTTACGAATGGTGTTAAGAGGTCTAAAGGTTGCGGGGACATTATGGTTCTTAAGAATGCTCGCAATCCTATTTGTGGTCCCTTGAACATATGGAAGATGGACACCAAGAATCTGTTCCTTAGGTTCTCTTCTGGATAACGAATTCTTAGTTGCTTCGAGGAAAGCCTTTTTTCCCAAATGTGTACTATAACCGTTCTCAACAAAGACATTAAGGAGATGGGACTTCTCCTCCTCGAAGCTCCTTTCATCGGAGATCCTTAAGGTACGAGTTGCCAGGGTGTTGAGAACTCCCAACTTCTGGGCTGGGAAATGGTGGGAACTAGCATGCAGATACTGCTCTGTATGAGTTTTCTTGCGAAACACTCAGTGGGAGAGGGAACCATCCTCATTCATAGAGATAAGAATACCAAGGAATAGGAGGCAAACATCGACTTCTTGTTCCTTAGTGAACTTGATGGCCGAGGATTGATTATTGAGATGGTCGAAGAAGAGATCTAACTCCTCTTCGCCGTGAGACCAGATGACATTAGTGTCATCCACATATTGCTTCCAAAGCTTGGGCAGGAGATGAGCTGAGTTCAGAGCCTTGGATTCAAAATCCTCCATAAAAAGATTAGCAACAACAGGGGATAGGGGTGAGCCCATGGCAACTCCACAGGTTTGCTCAAAGAACTCACCTTCAAAACTGAAAAAGGTCGAAGTCAGGCACATCTCAACTAAACGAGCGGTATCAAGGATCAGTTAGAAGGTTGATCACTTCCATGGCCTCATTTAGGGATGCACATGTAGAAGGAAACAACATCAAAATTGACAAGAATGTCTCAAGAGTCCAACTTGATGTCCTTGAGCTCCTCAATAAAGGAAGCTGAGTCTTTAACGAAGGACCCTGTGCGACCAACTAAGGATTTAAGCTTCACAAAATTAGTTCGATTAAGTCCCAAATTTGTGCATAAGGAAGTTTTTAATTAAAAAATTTGAGACGTTATGATTGAGTTTTTATGCTCACCTCTCTATTACAAAAGCTTTTAATGCATTAGTTAATACCCACATGATCCAAAAACATGTGCTTAGATTTAAGTTATAAAAATAATTTATTAATTTCTTAATCACCTAATACCCAACACTTGCAAAATTGTAATCTACGCCTAATAAACTCAATCACAAGTAAAGCATTAATGTAAAATATCCTTTATACCCATAAATCATTTTGTATAAAATTAAATCAAAACCATAAAATACAACCACCTAACATAAAGTACAATATCATAGGTACAAACTAAATGAAACTCAACGACAAATAAACAATTAATGTATAATATCCTTAATAACCCTAATTTCTTTTGTGTCACTTTCATTAAATCAAGACCATTAAAAAAACATAGAATGTCAATACTCCATTGGGGAAGGGAAAAAACTCATCAGCTCTTTAATCCTACTGTGGCTATCTATATAAAATCATTAGCAAAATTAAAAAAAAAAAATCAAACGAATGAAAGGGAGAATCTCAATTACAAGGCTCTAATTTTTTCAAGAACACTCAAAATCAATAAATTAAAACCTCGTTTAGGCCTCAATAAAACCACAAAACAATAATACATATTATTTCGTATTAACTAACACATAACAAACACTAATACCAATACTCTTACAAACTTTCTCCCTAAGGCACCCACCCACAAAATGGGTGGTCGTAGCGTTTCGTCAAAAGGTGAATGGGCTAACCCATCCAGACCTATAAAATGAAGACGACCGATAGTGACCACTTTCACATTTTCGATGCTCATTTTCCATTTGCTCCGAGCTTCCTAGGGTTTCATCGAGCATCTAAGATCTTATTTATTCTAGCGACTTGAAAGCTTTAAATATTCAATTCCTCAGATCTCCTCATAAGGGTTCGTTCTGCAAACAGTTTTCCGGCTCCGGCTGAAACGAACAAGGTTTTTTACGAAGCAAAAAGGGTTTTGCTAAAACTGATAGGGTTTAAGTTGAGGAAAAACTCCGAAGATCGGTGATCGGAGAGATATCAATAGGTTTGCATCATGCCAAGGTACGCAATAGGACGTGACGGTTATAACTCTTCATTTCTCTACGGTTTATTCTGTTTTTGCAGGATTTTTCCTTCTGTTTATGCGCTCAAGCTTTAATTTGTTCGTGATGGGACTAAACATTGATTTTTCTGTGAAGGTATTATTGCGATTATTGCGATACTTATTTGACGCACGACTCGGTAAGTTTCCTTTTGAAGTCAAGTTGTAGAGTAAAGTATTTAGATTCTAGAGAGCAAAAGATAACTCTACCACAAAAGGGCCGATGGAATTAAAATAGTGCAATCTGTGTAATACAAATTTCGGGTGTAAAAGTATCTCCCAGAACTAAGTTCGCATCGATAGGGAAATATCTAAGATCTGCCCTCTTTGAGTTGAGGTCTGTTTTTAGCTGCACTTCCAAGAAAGTACGAATATTTTGTAGTGAAAAAGCATCTCCCAGAACTAAGTTCACATCAATAGGAAAATCTCTAGGATCAGCTCCCTGTGAGACGAGTTCTGTTTTTATTTGGACTTCCAAGAAAGTATGGATGTTAGGGCTTGTTTTGTTTATCTATAAATCCAAATTAGGGTTTCTATATGAAAAGTGTTGTTCATGGATTCTTACTCTGCTAAGTCTGATGTAGTTGGGCTCATTAAATAGATTGGTGAGAGTATTTTACTGTAAATACCATGGAGTATGATATCTCTCACCGCAGTTTATTGTGGTTAACCTGGAGACTGCTAATACCAGCACTTTTGCACCACACATGACCTTACGCCTTAGTGAGATTTAGTCAAGTGATATTATCAGGTGGAACAGGACAGCTTAGTTTTGGTTTTTTTCTTTAATATTTTTTTAAAACACTAGTCTGTGTTTAGGCTTGGGTCACAAAGTCAAGGATGAGAGGTATCTATTATATCAATGTTTTATAGGACTTGCTCCCATCCACAAAGGTCGCATTAACCTGGGGACTGCTAATAACACCACTTTTGCACTACACATGACATTGCACCTTGGTAATAACTACACTTTACACTTTTGCACCTGCATCCAATAACGTCACTCAAACAAAACCTTGACTTGACATGCTATGCTTTTTCTATCTTATGTTAATGCTTAGAGGGTGATATCAATGACAAAGATCCCTAAACAGATACAGAGGTAATGACAAAGATACCTCTGTATATTAATGCTTAGAGGGTGATATTAATGACAAAGATCCCTATACAGATACAGAGGTAATGACAATGATACCTCTGGATATCAATGCTTAGAGGGTGATATTAATGACAAAGATCTTGATTTTCCAACAAGACAAAAAACTAGACATTTCTTGTGGTGGCAAGAGGCCCAAGCATAAGCAATAGATAATAGATTTACTTGTCTTTTCTAGTTTCTAGTAGTTTTTATAACTATTGACTCTTTCATATTTACTATTATTTTTTTTAAACAATATATGAGAATTTAAGTTTGAAGTTGGCAATGATAACTCATTAGTAATGAATTATGAATATGATGCTTCATGAAAGTTATCATAAGGATATTGTAAACATGGTTCTGGTAATCCAAGAAATAAATTTATTTTAAATGTGATTTTAAGTTGTACATATTGCAATTTCACATGTTTTAATGTGAATGATGGAGTACACTGTTTTGATATAGCAGGTCTGTTACTATTTTTAAAATTCTTTTTCACTTCATTTGTTTGTGCAGCCCTCAGTCAGAAAGCAACACAATGCAGGTTACAAGCACAAGGTATGATCATTTCTAACAGAGTCATTGCAGCAAAATTCGTAGGAGAAGATGTTTTCAATTTTTAGGAACAACAGTATATTCTGATGTTCTATTTTTCCAGGCAAATGTCCGTGCATATTATCAACAATTTGAGGAGCAGCAAACTCAAAGCTTGATAGATCAGAGGGTCAAGGAACACCTTGGTCAGACAACAGCTTTTCAGCAACAAGTTGGTGCTGCTTTTCAGCAGCATATTGCTGCTACTATGCAGAGGCCACGTATTCCAGTGTTGCCACCCCCAACTTTGCCTGTACCAGGTTCTACACAGCTACCAAATGGCCAGCCATTGGTACCTACTGTTCGTCCACCAGTTTTACCACGACCTACAACCCTTCCTCCAGGTATTGCATGATGGTGGCCACTTGGCAGTTTTTTTATTAAGAGGCGAGGTGCATCTTTTTTCCTAGCAGTATTTTTTTCAAGTATAATATATTCTCATGCCTTAGTGGGTATGTGCATAGTAACACTATATATGGTGTATCTATACAGGTTATGGTGTATCTATGGGTTTGTCTCCGGCGCTGAGACCTCCTGTTGCAACAGTTACGTCACCGCCTGGTGTAACACAGTCAAATGGTTTGCCAAGGCCACCTACCCTGGCGCCAGTTTCTGTGGGGCTAAGGCCATCGACACCTACATCATCACCTATGTCTAATGGCCTTATGTCTAATCTGCCTATTTCTGGTCCTCCTGGTACGTACCAAAACCAACAGCCAAATTCTGTTCCTACAAGTGGAGCTTTTGGGACTTATAACTATGCATCTGTCCCAGTTAGTTTTTCTCAACAGAGTACGTCAGCAGGGCTCCCAAATCCTACCTACACAACTCAAAACTCCTAATTCCAGCATCATTTACAGCTCTAGATAGTTATGTCTAGTGTACCGGCAACTACTACAACTGCATTCTGTGGTAATTAATCTGCCTAACGATTGAGGTGGAAGTGGGACTTCGCTTGGAATAGGTACAGGCTATCGACCTGAAGTGATCACACCTTTTGCCCAAGCAATATTTTATTTTTTTACATATAATTTTGTGTTGCTATGGTTAGGCTTTGAATCTTATTTTCCTATTACCAGCTTAATTGCAACCAAGCAGAGAGCTTCTTTTATGCACATAGTTTCTCAATTCTCTTTTTGTTGACATTTTTTTAAGAGTTTATATACAATAATAGACTGTTGTTTTATCCTTAGTACTTCAGAGTCCAAAATACTAGGATTCTGAAGAGGAATGGACAAATTTCAAGTTAATACAAGGTGATGGTTTCATGGTTAGTATCTCTTTTCTTTGTGCCTTGCTTGCTTTTATAATAGGAAGTGAAATATTTTAGGTTTAAATAAAGAGGCTAATTTTTTTCCTAGCAGTAAACCGATAAATATTTTATTCCTTTGTTAATGAACAATCAAGAAAATGCAGGTAAGTTGTGGGTATTTCTTACTTTTAACTTTTCGCCCACCTAGTTTATATATATGATTCTGCCTAAGGTGTAGTTGTTTTCACAAAATCAAAATTCAGAAAACCTTTTATTTGTTTAGGGTTCTAGGGTTTCATTTTATACTATTTTTTATGATATTTTCTATTTGAAATTTAATTATAGAGAAATGATAAAAATAATAGAAGAAATTTAAGTTTATTTCATTTTTTGTTGTTGTTGTTTCGGTCTTGTATGTTAAGAGCCACTAACGTAATAATGCATAGAATGCTGTTGCTCATGACAGCCGAATGTTAGGCTGACAATGGAATAATTATCAATCTATGGTATTTATAACATTGTCCCTTTTCAAAATTACGTTATCATATGACAGAAGATTTTTATTTTATCTTGGGCATTGCTTATATTGGCCTTTTTTAAAATTGCATTTTGTCATCTCTCTGAATATTTAAAACCTTTATATTTACTGCATGGCAGAGGATGTGTTTACACTTGATCGCTGAATTCAGGTAAGTTTTCTGTTGAAAACATAATTTGCTGATGCCATGCTAGTGAAATAAAACAGTTCTACCAAATGATTATTTTGTTGGGTTAGTGGGTCCTATCAGATTTTTGTTTGGTTGAGCTTGCCTATGCCGAAGATTTACTCTTTTTTCTGTTTTAACTTGTTTTAGTGCAGGATCTTCATTTTTTTTTCAAATATTTTCCTGGCTCCGTAAAATCAGACAGTGCAACGTAATTTAGATTTGCAATTCTCTGGGCAGTGTCATGTCTAAATGTGTACTCCTCTCCACTCTTCTAATTTATATGGAATTTTACTTGTGTTCTACTAGTATGTCTAGAAGTTTGCAGAGTCAACTTCATCCATTCTTGTTGCCCCTTTTATCATGGTTGCCGCATTTCTTTTTTGTTCATGCTTAACCCATTTCCAATGTCGCAGGTCATGGAGATGAGCCTATATAAGTTCCATGGTCAAACAGGAAACTTCTAAACTCCCATTTACTATTTGCTGTTAGTACTGCCTAACTGGTAAATAAGTCAGATTACTCTTTTTCTGCTGGTTTTAACATATCCCAGGGAAAAGCTGTAAGCACTTCCCCTCTTTCCGAGGCTGAGGATAGTACCCAAGGTAAACCCTAGATTTTTTCAGGTCACAGGGCCATATAAAAAACAAGGCCTCATCATGAGCTCAACATGTCATTTACGGAAATAAAAACTGATTGGGGAGCATAACGCTCCATCCCATATCCACTTGGACGTGCTACTTTCTGAAAATTTTCGAATGCCAATGTCAGCTGAAATTATATTGTAATTATAAAAAAGCATGCCCTTTTGAGAAATTCAAGTTTTGAGACCTAAAGATTTTCGAGTGCCGAAATGTCGGCTGAAATTATATTTGAACTATAGAAAAGCATGCCCACTTGAGAAATTCAAGTTTACCTCAGGACATGGGGAGCATAACGCTCCATCCCACATCCACTTGGACATGTGCTACATCTGAAAATTTTCGAATGCCAATGTCAGCTGAAATTATATTGTAATTATAAAAAAGCATGCCCTTTTGAGAAATTCAAGTTTTGAGTTCTAAAGATTTTCGAGTGCCTAAATGTCGGCTGAAATTATTTGAAGTATAGAAAAGCATGCCCACTTGAGAAATTCAAGTTTACCTCATGTCAAACGGGCTTGTAAAAATTTAACACATGGGGGAATGATTGGCCGGCAATTGTTTAGCCTGGTCTCGTTGAGTGAAGATTTGCAGAAGCCTGGTGCTGTACTCTTGAAAACGAAGCCTAATCTCAGTTAATATCAAGTCAGTTTTTAACACTAATTCGTACCGTAAGCTCCCCATTGAGTCGCTTAACGAGAAGGATACAACTAAAAAAAGGTCGAGTGCAATCCACTAGATATAGATGTTGAAGCGATCGATAACTTGTATGGAATGTACGAGGAAGTTGCTCATACCCTAGTGATTATAGAGTCCCTGAAAGATGTTATTAAGGATATGATGATCTAGGGTTCAAATCATAATAAGCAGAGGCACAAAAACTATTATGTTATGGCAAAGTTTGTTGAGGTTTAGAATGGCTTACAACACGTACTTGACAAACAAGATTTTGTATGACATTATCCAACACTAGTTGGATCAAATCTAACTATTGTTTTTTTCTTTCTTTATTATTCTAGTATTTCATTTTTAGTTTAGAGGTAAATTTAAGACATTCTTTAAGTTATAAAATAACATAGTTTAAAGCTAATATTAATAATAATATGAGTTTAATATCTCATCGATAAGACGCCCCAAATATGAACAACGACGATAAGAAAACTAAGTCTTCATAGCCAGGCGCCCCAAATATGAACACCGAGGATAAGAAAACTAAGTCTTCATAGCCTGATGCCCCAAATATGAACACCGACGATAAGAAAACTTGAGATAAATAGAAAGAAGGTGATCGTAAACCCAAAAAAGCCTTCCTAAATAGGCAGTATTCCTCTTCATTTCTCTCTCGAGTGTATTCACCGGTTGCCATTAAGAGCGGATCTCCACTGATCCACAAATCTGTTACAGACCTTACCTTCATGACTCATTGGACCAACGTTCCTCCATGTGAGTTTAAGAATGACAGTGGGATGACCATCCAATTGTCCAATCTCCTGGTCTGTCCGAGCTTGATCTAATTTTATTGATGTATCCAAGGGTATATGCCTTGTTTATCATGTCAAGTTCTTTGTGCATACCAGATTTAAATGAATCGAACCAACAATTTGAATGGCCGTGAACTTTGTTGGCCCTTCTATCTTGTGCATATTGCTGGAAGGCTAAGGCACGAGAGCAAATTCCTTGCCTTCTTCATTGTTTTCAATAATACACCTTCATATTCCACTCCTAGATTACCCTATCTGATGACATTTCTATTTAAATGCCTTAAAATATGTAGGAGAGAGATTTCTTCAATATTTTTCAGCCTATGCCCCATGTTTATTTTCATTTGTCGCTGTGCCTATCTTAGGTGTATCTTATCTCTTCATGTTCTTAAGGGTAGTGTATTTTTTAAATTTATATTTTATTTAAAATGAAAATTCAATTTGAATTGATTTATATTTAACTTTCATTCTAATCTCAAATTTATTATTCATTAAACTACTGAAAAGTGAAAAGTGTAAACCTTTCGAAAGTTAAAAAAAAAATTATTGGAAGTGTAAACTTTTGTCAAATACATGAAAGAAGGGATGCATGTAATTATAAACTTGTCTTTTTTCAAATACAGGAAGGGATGTAGGTAATTATAACGAAAGGAATGATTTTGTCAAATACATGAAAGAGAGGGATGTATTTCCTTGAAGGAAAGGAATGATATAATTATGTATGTATTTATGCATTAAGAGGTCTAATTACTATTTAATTTATTATTCATGAACTATATATATTTGAAATAACAGATGTATACAATTAGAGGAAATGAATGACATATTTATTTATATGTTCAACATGCCTAATTACTTTTTAATTTATTATCTATAGGTAATGAAGTGTAAACTTTTTTGAAATAATAAAGGGAAAAAATGTATTTATACATTTAAGAGATTTAAGAGGTTTAATTAGAGGTCTAATATAAAGATATAGAAAATTATTTTGTTATTCAGAGATGTATATTCATTTTAATTATAAATAAAATTTACTGTGCTGTAAACTATGTAAATTTATTGTAATAAAATGACTTTTTACTTAAAAAAAAGGACCTTGCTTGAAACTCATGACTTGTTCAAGAAGACCCCTCCAAAGGTACCCTCTACTTGATGTTCATTTTTGAACCTTGGTTGACATTATTTCTTGGACCATTGCTATAAGTTTGAGCACTCTTGAAGCCCCTTTGACTCTTGACTCCCCTTATGGAAATGAGCTTACACAGATAATGTTTTTCCTCAACAGAAAATTGTAGAGTTTGTTTTACAAGTTAAGGGTCACCCTTTTTTTTTTGAAGGTCCAGGGTATGCAGGGGAAGTTTCTTCAAGGTTTTTGAAAGAAGTCTTTCTTCAAAACCTAAATCAATGCCACTCTCTTGGAGGTGGACAGGTGGGGCTAGATGAGATACACTTTGCATTGGTAGTTCCATAAATACCCTCTTGGTGTGAGAGGAAAGTGAAACAAAGGTGGTGGGTGAGGGTTTGAGTAGATTCATCTTCTCAAGGAGGATTGATGTTCGGTGTAAAACACAAGAACACATTTTTAAAGAATATGAACGAACATGTAAAGCTGAAGCTAAATCTTGGGTAAGACGTTCACATGAGTTAGGGTGACACAAAATTGCAAACCCATCTTGATGCATTAACCCTTGTTCTCATATAAAAATAAATGTCAACCAATTTTATTTGTTTTCTGCTTTTCATTTTAGACATTTGTTGTTTTAACTGAGCAACACTAAAGCCTAAGTCATTGGAATTTTTATTCCTTGATTTAGCTTTCCTAAAGATATTTGTAAAAATCTTCTTGAGTAGCTTATTCACCATTTTGACTATCACTTGTCCCTCACATGTTGCCTTGCATGTTGCATCACATTCCATATTTTCACTTGCTATGTTATTTTTTCATGCATTCAAATTCTCTCGATGCAGAGATCTATGTCTTTGACTTCTTCACAAATATCCCCTTTACAATAGGCATCATATATCATGGATTTATCTGTCCTTTGATTTACCAATGACCTCTTATTTCTTAAGATTGTTTTTTGAGAATTCAAGAGCACCGCCCACGTTTTCATGCTCCCTGTGTTGTTTTTCATGCACTTGAGAAGTATTTGTTGCAAACATAATCCTCTTTCTTATGTGAATTTGGCTTATTCACTTGAGAGGAAGGAGGAAGGCCTCAAGTGAACACTAATATTCATGAATTGTTTTGTCCATACATTGCCCATTAAACAATCATCAAGAGTGTCTCCTTCTTGCTTTCCACCAACATATGTAAATATGTAATTCTTAAAACCATGCATTTATCTTTGTCCTTTGATTTTCTCATACCCTCTCCTTTCTCGGGAATGGCTTTTGAGATGTTTTGACCCTCTATGTTATTTTCCATATGACTGAATTGTCACTATGGAGGAGAGATCCAAGTCCTCTAGTTTTTCACAAATATCCCCTTTACAATGGGCATCATCAATCGTGGATTTATCTTTGTCCTTTGATTTACCAATGACCTCTTATTTCTTAAGATTTTTTTTTTTGAGAATTTAAGAGCACCACCCATATTTCCATGCTCTCTATGTTGGTTTTCATGTGCTCGAGAAGTATTTATTGGAAACATAATCTTCTTGGCTTATGTGAATTTGGCTTATTCACTTGGGAGGAAGGTGAAAAGCCTCAAGTGAACCCCAATAGTCACGAATTGTTTTGTCTATAATTCTTAGAACCTCCTTCCATAATTCTTTTGCAAAGTAGCAATGCATAAATATATGATTTATTGATTTTTCCCTATAGTGCAGAGGGTTTATTAACACTTACATATGTCCTTGTTTCTTTTCAATACATGTCTATATTTTCCTTGTTTTAGCAACTTGTCTTACTATTCATTTTCTAAATAAAGTGACATTGTATTTGAATAATAAATGAGTTAGATTTTATTGAGCTTCCTCGGTTCAGAGGTTAAATTAAAGATTTCATTATGCTTAACACTTTAGCTACCAATGGGAAAATGAATGGAGATATTAGGCATTCACATTCTAGCCTTAGGAAACTTGTAGCAAAGAAGAACCTTGAAGTTGACCTATCTATCAACACTACCAAAGTGGTTGAGGATACACAACCCATAAATTAATTATGTAATTGGACACTCATTGCTAGCTCCAATTTCATCACCACTATTGGTATACTAATAACCTTTATAATTTTTAGTCCTTTTTGGGGAATTCCCATTACATCATTGGTTTTTTTGTGCAATAAGCAAAATTGCTCTTACGAAATGAACATTTAAAGATACCTTTTATTATGTTGGTTGACATATTTGTAATGATTTTGTATTTAAGTTACATAAGCCTAAAATAGGCCTAACATCACTAAGTATTTAGGATTAGTTTTATTTCAGATTAGATCAATGAAATTGGTATCAAGATCCCCCAATAAATTTTAACCCCGTCGCTGATTCTTCAATAGCTCTTATTAGATATTCTTCAAGGAAGTTATAGACCTTTGAGTAGAACTCATTGGTCGATCCATTTAGTTTCCTCATTATGTTCATGATTAGTCAATCATGTAAAGAGATAGATTAGTCAATCATGTAAAGAGATAGACTGCCTTTAGAGTCTCTGCTATGCTTGTTCTCAAAGGGTTCTTGAAATTGAGACTTAAAACGATTCATGATTGTTTGAATGTACTAACCCTTGCGCCTTATTATATTTAATATTGTTTTTACATTCTTCCTGTGCTTGACATAGTGTTGGACGCTTCAATCTCCAACCTATTTCTTCTTATTCCAAAAAGCATAATTTTCACATCCTTGGTCTTTTCAAATTGAACTTTATCTCTTATGTGAGAACTTATGTTTTATTCTTGTCCTTTTTTAGCAAGAAGAAAATCATTCGTCTTTTAAAAAGAAAAGGTAGATGCAATAATCATGTTTCTATGTCCACTATCCATCCACTCGAAAACAAATTCTAGGAGTGGGCAACGCAACCACACTCCTCAATGCTACATTCGTTTACTCACAAAATATATGGAGACGACATGAAATAAAGACAATTATGACATGTATGTAGAGTTGTGTTCACAAAAATTCCAGACATGCTTGAGTTGAAAATACAATAATATTATCAAAATAGATATCAGAAAAGGGAGAATATCTCATTAGCCAATATGTAATTTCACCATAATATCCATTGTGCTAGAACAATGTGTCAATTCTTAAGACACAAAAGCATCCATTACCATGGAGGGAACCGTCATCAAAGGCTTTGTAACATATAACACTTGGGAAGGTAGATCATCTACTTTTGGATAAATGATCAACCACTGAATTCAGTTGGATTGTCATATCATTTTAGTTGGTCAGGAGGTAATGGTACCAATAATAGAGTAGAGTTGCCAGGCATTTTGGGGCGTCTTGAAATGTGCCCCCTGGCTGACCATTAACGAGTTGGAGCTGCAGGGATCTTCAAATTTTGGACCTCCCTCACTATTCCATTGGATGCAACAAATCCACTCTCTGAGGGCCACTTTTAAGCACATTTCATTCACCCAAATATACAGAGAACATTATGTTTTATTCTTATTAGACACATATTTTACTATGTTCCTTTGACATTGCCAATTCCTTTTTTGTGCTTTGATATTTTTCCTATGCTCATGATGTCAACATCTTTTGATTTGTTTTGAATTTTTTTTGCATGCTTGAACAATAACACACTGTACATATGTTCCAAAATTTCTCTCTTCCATTTCCTCCATTTTTCTACTTCGTTTAGTTTGAAAGACAAATTTAATAGGCCCTCCTTCACTTGATTTCTACCAACTTATAAGATCCCCGAGTTGATAGTAAGGAATAATTTCGAATTGGTCCACCAACCTTCTGACCATGTCAATTCTTTTGCTCAAAATATGTTATAACTCTGATACCATTTGTTATAGATCTGACCTAGCTCTGATACCACTTGTTATATATTTAACTCGGAAATATTATAGATCTGATAAAAATATAAGATAATGCAAATAAACCCAGAAATAATATGAAATGATTCTTTATTGATGAAACCCTTATGGTAGGGCAACACCATACATTCACTCCTTAAGGAAGGAGAACACTCCACAAGCCAAATGCCTGTACATACAATAATTCTTGACAATATTTCTTGACTTGGAGTCTTTAGACTCTATATAGGCCTCATACATACAATACCATGGGTCATTACCATGGTTCCCTCATACCATCAACTAATACCATGGGCCCATTACATTATTATTAACTACTTGTGGTCCGTTATATGATGTGGGTTAACCACCTTATTTATACTATGGACCATCCCATTATTACATTATTACTTTGTGTCTTTCCATTGGTACCCCATATTATCCCCCCTAGGTATATAACGTTCCAGCTCCCTTAGCATGTTTCATCCCCGAAACATGAGAAGAACACAAATAATAAGATCTACTCAAAAGAGTAGTCCATTGGTACCATGCACGTGCATCTAGCCATCCAAGAGAAAGGTGAACCCTCGATTTTGCTGGTGCCTCGCTCGCTTGAGATGGAAGTTGACCGTGGTAGCTCTTCTGTGTTGATGTGTAGTAGGTGGATCTTCGCTCCCCTTTATTTGTCCTGCGGGGGTTGTTGTCTGTGTGGCTAATTGGTTGCCATCTTGATGGTTGTCTTGCGGGGTGATGTGGGTGATGATATGTTGAAGTTTTAACCCACGATGGCTTTTTCTTTAATTCACCTTGCTGTGGTGCTTGTTGTGGTGTTTTCTTTTCCAATATGACTTCAACCACTAAGCCCTCATCTGAGGTACTTGTAACCTTTTCTGCTTCAGCCTCTGTTTGTGTTTGATTGTCGATCATCAAAGGCTCATCTGATATGTCAGTCCCTGGAACATCTTCTGCTTCAACCTCCATGTACTCTACCTGTTTATTGATGGAGATATCCTGTAATGTAATTTTCTTCTTTTTATATCAGAGCTTCAGGAATTTCTTATGCACATAAATATTGATAGTACCCGCAGATTCCATCCAAGGATATCCCAAAATAACATCCATATTATCCATCTCTAAAGTAGAAAATCACCATGCAACACATACTTATCCATAGAAATCTTCAAATCTTTATACACGTGAACATCCTCATCATCCACCTGTGTTTTCAATGTGTTTTGCAAGAACTTGCAATTTTTTTCCCAAATTAACATTGATGAAATTATGCTTGCAAATAGGATTTATATAAACAATGATCTTCTCCTTTTGAATCCATCCATGAACCTGCAATAAGGATATACCAGTAGGAAATAGACCCACATGTTTATCTTTATCTTTTTTTTGGCGTGAGACCATCTGTCTAAAAGTAATTTTTCAAATTCTTCATCGGGCAAGTTGAAACATTTATTTTGGTTAAGTAATCCCCACCATGTGGCTGTCTCATCTTCAAATTTAGCCAGTGCCACCCATTTCCAATTGTGTCTAAATAACCTCTTATATTCATTTGTGTTTTTCAGTAGTAGGACCTTTATCATTCACTATAAAAAATTCCTTGCTAGAAGCCATGAAAGTTTGGAAAAAATTCACTTACTTGGCGAAAATTTGAAATTGTCACAGTTGAGTCAATATTACTCAGAATTGGTATTATGACATGTTTTCGGAAATGGAATAATCATTTTGCATTTGCCTATGTAATAAAAATCTTGATCCAAACACATGGAATTTTAGATCTTGCTACAACTCTTCCGCCGTCACCAAAATTTATGAAAAAAACGCTGATTTTAAATTAGCGATATCTCCCTCATCCGGACTCTGATTCGACTGATTTTTTTTTGAAATTGAGTGTTTTTTCACACAGAATCTTGATCTACAATTAGATTTTGCAGATCTTGCACCAAGACGACGTCCAGATCTATGCCGCAAATTCGCTGCTCTGAAAATTTGTCTACAACCCCATTGATTGTTAGATCAACGATATCTCTTTCATTCGGACTCCGATTCAATCGATTTTTTTTTTGAAATCCGTTATTTTTCACAAAGAATCCAGATCTGCAATTAGATTTTGCAGATTTTGCACCAAAATGTACAGATCTGATCTGCAACTCCCCGCCCCAGAAATCCTGCAAAAAATGAAAAAAAAATTCTCCACTTTTGCCCAAGAAAGTGCTTCATTACCACTTGTTATAGATCTGACCTAGCTCTGATACCACTTGTTATAGCTCTGATACCACTTTTTATAGATCTAACCCGGAAATATTATAGATCTGATATGAAAATATAAGATAATGCAAATAAACCCAGAAATAATATGAAATGATTCTTTATTGATCAAACCCTTATGGTAGGGCAACACCATATATTCACTCCTTAAGGAAGGAGAATACTCCACAGGCCATATGCCTGTACATACAATAATCCTTGACAATATTCTTTGACTTGGAGTCTCTAGCCTCTATATAGGCCTCATACATACAATACCATGGTTCCCTCATGGGTCATTACTTTGGATACCTCCCTAGGTACCCCATATTATCCCTCTTAGGTATATAACAAAATACTATCAGATATGTTGGAAACACTGAGAGGGGGGGGGAGGGGTGAATGAGTATTTCTTTTCAATTGTTACTTTTACCAGTTAGATCACTTATATTTAGAACACAAAATGAACAATAAGAATAAATGCTTTTATTAATATAATTTTTACAATGAATCAATTACAAATTATATAGGGCTCCAACCTTATATGAAGACACCGATCTTCAATCTTCCAGGCTCCAGTTTGTTGCTAAGCACCAACTTGGACATTTTAAGGCATCGACTTTGTCAATTCTGAGACATTGACCCCAAGGACTCCAATCCTATATCTGTTTCAGGCATCGACTTTGTCAATTCTGAGGCACCGACCCCAAGGACTCCAATCCTATATCTGCTTCAGGCACCAACTTGGTTTCTTGAGGACTATGATCCTTTAGGGCTCCAACCCTATTCTCGAAGGCACTGACCTTGTTGTTCGAGGCTTCAACCTCTGGGCACCAACCCTTTGGGCTCCAACCCACTCTCGTACTTCGTCTAGATGTGTTTGATTGTATCTCACGGCTCCCAAAATCTTCTTCACTGAGCCCTGTCAATCTTTAGCTTCATTGTATTCTTCACATCACATCATCTTCTCTTAGAAGGTGTCACCATTGCTCTTTATCATACCCAAACAATTTCTCCAAGGTCACCTCATGATGGCTAGTGCATCATGGTCTCCAAGGGTGTCTCCAAGTATTTAAGAATGCTCAAAAGTCCAAGAGATTGACTCCAAGGATATCTTCGATAGTTCTTCCAAAACACCCTTTACTGATGCTCCAAGCTGCTTCCAAATTAACTCCAATAATTCTTTCAATATTGTCTCCAATATTGTTCCAAATGCGGACAAAGATGCTTGCTCTATATCAGCTCAATAAGTTTTCAACAAATCTTCAACAAATGTCTTTAGATTGCTACAAAAAATGTCTTTAGTCTGCTTTGAAGATGTCAGTGGGCTGCTCTAAAATTATTGTAGGACTATTTCAAAATATGCCACTATAATGCTCCAAAATGTCTTCTTCCATAGTGCTACAAACGGATCAACAACTCCTCTAGATATGCTTCGATACTTTTATTTTTGCTCCAACACCGTCCTCAAATGATGCCAAAAACATCCAAAAGGCTCCTTTAGATCTATCACTAGGTTGCTTCAAACAATGCTTAAAAACTGCTAGAAGTCTTTTTACAAGCACAAGCTGATACTTCACACAAGTTTGAATCTGTCAATGTTTCAAGGTTTACATGTCACAGATCCTCTGCGACAGGTCCAAGCATTTAGATGGCACAAGTCTGAAATTTTAGGAACAGTTTCGAAATTTTAGGCACAGGTTCGAAATTCTAGGAACATGTCTAAACCACAGGTCTGAGCTAGATAAGTGCTTTCTGTATCCTAGTTTGATTCCTTCCACAAATTTTCAAGTTTTTCCTTCTTTACTTGATTCAAAACACAAACAAAACTCTCTTCAAACTGCGCATCTATCTTCTTCCTCGGTAAAAAAATGTTCTCTGAAATTTGCACCGAATTGATGACAAAATAATGAGCTCTAAAACCTTATAAATAGTGGTTTTTCGTACAACAAAATGAAAGGACGTGTCCTTGTTTGGAGGCCGACTTGTGTAAGCTTCTCAGGTCGCCTCCATGTCTAGATTTAATAATTTAACTTCAAAGATTCATAACTTTCAAACTGCGTGGAGTTTTGGACTATGTAATAGCTCATTCGAAAGGAAAAATTATGCTCTTCAAGGTGGTGAAGGTCTCATGATGAGATTCCGTCTCTAAGGAGGCGAAAAATAACTTTTAATGTGACTGGTT
The DNA here is from genome assembly GCA_031772625.1 of Pinus tabuliformis. Lineage (NCBI taxonomy): Eukaryota > Viridiplantae > Streptophyta > Pinopsida > Pinales > Pinaceae > Pinus > Pinus tabuliformis. Next base: position 464,426,196 of record CM062808.1, on the reverse strand, counting down.
GTTATTAAGTGAAGAAACATAGGACAACAACATTTTTTCATGTATGGGATTTTCATGGATGAACATACTTTTGTTTGGTTTCTCCATCAAGGCTCTTATTTCATCAAGTACATGAATGGCACTTGGCACTTTTTCATTAGTGACTTGACATCTTCATCAATGACATTGTAGCATCTCAAGAATATTTGCCATACAGTGATTGCGATATCATTGATCAACTATTGACATCAGTGACAACCTAGATTAACAAGATATTCTTTGTCTTAAGCCTTCATTATAAGTTGCACCGTTTGGACACCCATACTAAAAATGACGCCTACTCTTTGTCGAATCTTGACTAGAGAATTGCATTTGTGGTACAAAAAATATACTGCTATGATGCGAGTGTGGAGAAGGGCCATGACGGTTCCCAATTGAGCTAGAAGGAAGCACGCATAGGATAAATTCTTATGAAATTGTATTATGATGCATAATAAATATAAGAAAGGGTCAACCTAATAGGATAATTGTCAGATTGAGAACTATTTCTAAAATTCAATAACTATTTCACACTAAATAAAACATAATAATTTCCATGGAGAAATTAGTGGGTGAGTTGAATATTTCATTGAAGTACCACTTGTCCATCATCAATGTGTGCTTGCATTTGCTTATTAAACACTTGCATCTTGGTGAAGTATTTGATTACATTAATATCTTAGAAGATATATACATTTATTAGGAAAGTGTTTTATGATGGCAAAATTAAATAATTGATTTACAACCCTTGCGCTGGGTTTTGTTCAAAGACCCATACTTCCTTCTTAGATTCAAAAACATGTAGTAATGGAGGGCTTTTGGGGTTTTTCACATTGATTGCAATCCTTCTTATCAACTACATGTGAAGTCGAACCATGACTTGAAATAGATTTTACAAGTTAAGGGTCACCTTTTTTTTTGGAGATCCAAGTTATGCAGGTGAAGTTTCTTCAGGGTTTTTGAAAGAAGAATTTCTTCAAAACTTCTCATTATATCATTGACTCTTTAATAACCCTCCAATAACTTTTCATTGTATGATCGACTCTTTAATAACCCTTAGTATATATTTTTCTAGAAGGCTATAGAACCTTGAGTAGAATTCACTGGTCCCTCCATCAAGACATTTACTCTTTTCTTTCTCAAACCATGCAAGACAACTTTTAACTCTTCCTTAGTTACCTCATATTTAGGGCCCTCATTATGTTCCTCATTATGCACTCATGGAAAGAGATAGACTACCTTTAGAATCTCTATTATGCTCGCTGTCATAGGTTCTTGAAATCGAGACTTAAAACGATTTATTCATGCCTCTAAGATTATTTGAATGTACTAATCCTTGAGCCTTGAGTTGTCCTTATATTTAATATCATTTTTACATTCTTCCTATGCTCAGAATAGTTTTGGAATATTTTTTCAAAATTTCAACGATCTCCATGAGCAACACAATAGCCCAAATCTTCAATCTCAACCCTGGGTCTTCTTATTCCAAAAAGCATACTTTTCACATCCTTGGTCTTTTCAAATTTAACTTTACCTCTTATGTGAGAACATATGTTTTATTCTTATAATATACATATTTTAGTTTCTTCCTCCAACTTTTCCAATGCTTCTTGCACTTTGGGTTATGTATAATTTAAAATTTCAGTTTCTCTGTCATGCAGGTGAGGGTTAATCTAGTCTATCTTTGTCGAATTAAGAGGAGATATTCCGCTTGAAGAAATTGGGAATTTTGCTATAGAATTACCAGTGCCAACAATATCCTCAGGATACCTTGCCTTGTTGCTTACGTTTCCATTAATCCTTATTTTAGTAAAACTGATCTACTCAATTCATGCATTCGATTTCTTGATTTCATTTATGGAGTACTTAGTTCAACTCTTAAACATATTTTTTGGCCAACAATGTCTATCATAAATGTTTTAGCAATTCTACATAACTTTATCATTCTTTGAATTTGTTTGAGATCTACTACATTGTGGCAAAATTATGAATGTGTAAGATAAATATTTTTTGTGGGTTTGGGTTTTTTAATCACCTAATTTTTAATCTTGTCTCATTTTAGCGAGGACTTCTACGTTCCATTTCTAATCATCCATGGTTTTCATGTCCTGATTTATAATAATTAACAGGTAATGATATTCGAATGTGCAAGCTTTTTCTTACGCCTAAACGTGAACCACTATATTTTCAAGGGTTTAGCAACAATGGAATATTTGAATTCGTGGTTTGAAACAATACAAGGGTTGCAAGTATAAATTCCCCCCTTACATGGATTCCACTCCCCTCTAGGAATTGAGTATCCCCACATGGAATTTACTGGATCAGACCTCATGGAAACCTCCCATATTGAGGGTCTAGCCTAAAATTGCCTATGCATAAGCCCAAAAAGACTAGATTGACTGAAAAAACAAGTAACGGGGGATAATATCATGGCCAAATATTGAAGTGCTCATGGCACATGTATGGACGTGTCGCAACAAGGCTTTGGAGATGGCACCCAACCAGGAAACAAAGCTTTTCTTTGTAGTGGATGGGTGGAATAGATTCGAGTCATCACTACTTTGGAAACAAGAATGTGTTTTCATATTTCTTGTGCAGCGCAAGATTTCTTGTGACAAGCCTCTATCGTTGGTAGGAGCTAACGAGCCTGCCATAGGGCATTAAATGCCCGGTTATATGCAGGCTGGATAACCCAATAACACGCACGCGTGGAGACTAGATAAATAAGAAATGGGGGCGCGTGTGTTATTGGGTTATCCAGCCTGCATATAATTGGGCATTTAATGCCCTATGGCAGGCTGGTTAGCCACGCTCTCTATCGTTTGTGGTAGGGCTAGTCGAAAAGGCCATAGAAATGATGATCGAAAAACATACGAGATTCGCCATCGATTACTTCAAAATGAATCATGTAAGGCCTTCTCTTGTTGCAACACTTGTGATAACTACAATGAATCGCCAGTGATTTGATACTATGGATTTTGGGTTCAGGGAGACATAATGCAGGCAATGTCAACAACTATTCTTGAAAGGGAATTTGTGTTGCGGTGTCTTGGCAAGGCACAAAATTCTATACTTTTATATATCCTCATATCAAGAACATATATTTAAATGTTTTTAGTTTCAAAATTGTTTGGTTGTGACTATGTTTCATGCAACACTAGTAATGAACAAATCAAAATATATGATCATTGATTGCTTTATGGGTCCTATGTTATATGTTTATTTATTTCATCACATAAGGATGGAAAAATCTACAAAAAGAGAGACAATATGTGCTTTGCATTAACATCTCAATAAAAAAAGTGCATGTCAATATAGTGTGACCTTTTTTATGATTAATTTTAATACATATATAAAAGGCTTACGTTATTATCTCATTTTTAATAACTAAAATAATTTTAAAACCATTTTTTAAGAAATATTAGAGAAAAATTGAAATAACCTAAATATGTTTGTAAACATAATTTACCTACATTTAAATTACTATAAAGAGAATTGTTATATAAAATATACCTTATATAAAATAAAGCACCCCTCTCTCACACACATACAAATACACATTTATATATAATTCCAACAAAGAGTCCACAATTATAAAGCACCCCTCTCTCACACACATACAAATACACATTTATATATAATTCCAACAAAGAGTCCACAATTATAAATGTGAGTTTTAAATATGCATGTGAAAACCATCTAACCCTTTAGGAGGCCTCAATATTTAAAATAAAATTGAAAAAGATAATATACATTTTATTACAAGTTCATTAAGTATTACATAATGTAAATAAATCAATTATAAAATTTATAATAAAATATATGAAATACATAGCTACACATTTTGTTTTAGCAATGAATTGCATTTCAAATTTATTCATATTACATTATTTTTATGTATGATTAGCCACTATATAATGCACATTATATTCACTTATTAGTAAATTATATAGAATTCCTTCGTTAAATGGATTTTTTTTTATTACATTGTTAAATTTTAGTTTTAATGAGTAACACCTCATATTCTAGAAAAATACTTATTCCAATGACGACTAAACTTTTAGTATAAGGAAACATGTGAATTCCTTGATGAAAATATCTAAAAAATTGATATGCCAAAAATACATATCATTTGTTGATTCATTCCTTAATTCGGCATAAATTATTTATTAAATTATTGTTTGATTTAACTTTCCTCCACAAATGCGCCACAATCTTTTTGAGTGTCTCATCTACCATTTTTGCTACTACTCATCACCGTCGTATTTCGTAACAAGTTGCAAGCCCTTTAGATTTTCATTTGTACCACCCTTGCAATATCTAAAAACTTGCATAATCTAGATAATAATTCTTAAGGAATTTTACTTTTCTTTATCCATGTCCATGTCCTCGGATATCTGTCACTATAGTTGAGCAACTCTAATGCTTAAATGGTTGATTAATTTATCACTTGGTTCAACTTTCCTACAGAGATCTCGCAACACCTTCTCGAGTGTCTCATTCTCTATTTGATTACTGCTTCTCCCTTATTTGAATCATTCTATATCTCTAAAGATTATTGATGACTATTCATGTCATTCTGTAATGGTTTTTTAGAGCACAAGCCTCAACCCTAAGAAAATGTGAAGAATGGGTCCAGAACGCATCTTGTGCCCCATATTCCATTGCATGTGACAAAACGCCCATCCTTTGAGTTTGGGAACGCTGGTCTAAAATTTGCGGGTACATAACATTACTAACCAAAAAGAGTTCATTAGTAATTTAGAGATTCCTCCAGAACAAATGGAAGTATTTAACCATTGACTATTTTATGGGTTTCTTTGTTAGATGTTGAATTCTCACATTTCATAAAGATGGAAAAAACAACAAAATCGAAAGCCTTTAGTTATTTTCACAATTATCTTAGCAAAGCGTAAATGTATGATGCAGGATCAGTAACCTAAGGTAGTTATTCTTAACTAGATTCCAACGGGGTCACGAAATCTCCAAAAGGAAATGCATTTCCCCAAATATACTTTTGTACAAATTATGTAATTTGATGTGAATGAAAGTGTCCAAATTCTAGAAGAGTATGGGATGTTAGGTTGGTTTTACTGATTTGTTGTTTTAGCTAAGTCTGCCTTTGTAAAGACCATAAGTGTTAGTTGAGTTGTTAGGTAGCTTATGAACATATGTCCAGAGGAATATCTTCATTAATTTAGATATCCTCCATCCATATGTTTATCTATATATAGCTAGAAAGAGTAGAGAAGAGGAGGTAAGAGGGGGGAGCTCGAGAGAAACAACAAAGGAGTGTTGAAGCCAAAGGGCCTCGATAATTCCCATGTAATCCTTATGTAAATACTTATGGTTGGAGTGACTATAGGTTTTCTTCTTATTTGAATCTCGATGTGCATATTTATCTTTCAATTGTAGTTGCGAAGATGTGGTTTTTGTGAGAATGCGTTGTGTAAATTCACCGTGTGCATGTGGGTTCACTCTGTACTTTGTACATGTTTTATATATTTGACCCATGTAGTTGTAAGCTTTATTGCTTAAATCAAGTGATGTGGAAAAAAAACACCCTCTCGACTGCGTACTCACTTATGGGTTTAATGTCCTTGGGATTGATTTTATTTAAGATCACTTAGAGTTCAGTCACACCCAGATCCTTGAGAGTAGATCTTGAAATGTGTGCATGAACACTTGTGATTTCCAGTAAAAGTGATCATAGGGATACATGTTTCGATAATGTTGAAATATCTTATTGGGAATCAATTGGAGGTTGGGGTTATAGGTAAAATCTTAGGTCACAACGATTAAGTGCAAACTAGATGAGCAGTGTATGGAGGAGGTATCCAACGATTGCGCAAGACCAAACTCGAGTCAAAGACATAGTTTGGTAGGGGTAATAATTTTCCTTAGATTGGAGTACTAGAGATCCCCTTTGACAAGAGAAATTCTGGCCATTGATAGAATTAGGAGTGTGGAACAAATTCAGAGGCATAGACATCTTTTTAAGTCCTTGTGGTGGGTATATCCCCAAAATTAGAGTGCGTGTGTACTTGGTCGGATATTCAGGCTTATTTGGCCTCAGAGAATAACCTCTTGTTGAATCTCCAAAAATCTCGAATACAAGAGATCGGGGCTTCAAATAAATGTAAAGGGGCCAAACACCCAAATGGACCAAACTGCCTTGGGCTCCATGGGAGTTTGTGAGCAACATAATGAACACCCGAATATTGTCGGATTGGACATATGTGTTGACACAGGCGAAAAGAAATCCGACCTTCCACAAGTATAGACTAGATTATGCACTTCACGACATCCACTGTTTCTGGGAGAAATCGTGGCTGCAGGTCAAAGCCTTGTTGGAAGGGAATTACTTCGCACTTTGGGTGTTGACCTAAACAACGGAGACACACATCTATCCCCGACACAATATTGGCATGGGCGAGAAAGACCATAGTGCTTGGTGCTGAATAATCAATGAGATTTGGGGGTCAACACTATTCGTGCACCTTAAACGTGAGCAAATAGAAGCCACAAGGATGAAAGAAAAGGTGAAGAGAACTAGGAGTTCCAGTGCCCAAATGTGGAAGCACTGCACAAGGTTATAGGGGTAACTGGTACTGCGAATATTGATCTGGGCCTTTGGGTACCAAATAAGGAAAGTGCATGGAAGTGTTCGGCCACCGAGCAACCTTGAATTAAGTCGAACCGATATTATGGGCCAAGATCCATCATTTAATGAGGCCTGAATATTTCCATCATATGTTCTCCCATTCCTCAGGATATTGGAGCCAAGTTGTATTGCTAAAGTCCGAAACACCTCGGCAAGGTCGATCCAAGATTTGTGGTGATACGTTATTTGATGGCCTTGAAAAGAATCCGTTTACATTTAGTGTAGTGTCCCGATATTAGATTTCGGGATATAACGGTGATTGAGGCTATAGGGAGTATGAGATAACACAGAGATGCGCTGGCTTGAGAAGTATCAACACTGACACAAAATGACGTTTAAGTGATTGGTCCCGAGACGAGGGTTCTACGCATTGTTCAAGAAGTGCCAGCATGGTGATGCTCTTTCTTCATCAACTTCTTCTTTAGGCTCACTAATATCTCTAGCCTCATGCTCCCGTTGTCTTCCTACCTCCATGGCCTCTAACAGAGCTTGCAGTGTCCTTATCTCTTCTGTGAGATCTGTATTACCCACTGGTCTATCCTCTTGACCTCATGCTCTTCTTGCTCGCATAGGCATCTTCCCTTACATTATAGAAAGTATCAACTATGTGAAGGTTTGCTTTGATACCACAAATTGGTGCAACGAAAAGCGAAAAGGAGATTTATACACTAGTACATAGTTTTCCAATTTCTTTGGCAAGTCGTTACATAATGGTTTGGCAACGCACTGTACAAAACTCAGTTTAGCGATTTATGGGAAAAATGACTAAAGGCTCGCACTTTTAAATGATTTGGTAGTGTCCCTTCAAAAAGCCAAATACCTTGTGCTATCAAATGATTTGGTAGCATCCTTTTCAATATCTCAATGCCCTGTGCTGTCAAATGGTTTGGCAGCGCCCTATTCAAAACAAGGTACTTTGGTCCAATTTAATAACGTCCAAATCTTTGGAAAAAACCACACATTCACTACTCCAGGGCATAGTGATAATTCCTCAACAGGTCTTTGAAACTGGTGCAATAAGAATACATAAGATAAATGGACAAATCACGCAACAATTGAAGCCACAAGTTTCAAATTCTTAATATAAATTGGTTCAACAAGCTACATGTTTTCAATATGGTAAAACATACATGTTAGGATATTTCGACACATAGGAAATAGTTAAGTATAACTTGGTTTAGCGTAAAGTTAGGTAAAGTGCGTTTCTTTATTATGTACTTTTGTAACTTACAATTTGACGGTCACGATATGTAGTGATCCGATGGTTCATTCTCTTCTCGGTATTACCAACACTTGATCTATGGCTTAACACCCGATTGGTCCATTATTTCCTTTTAAAGAGCATGGAGGGTCATTTGTAGGGTAACCATTCATGAGAGAAGATCTTGTAAATTTTCATTCTTTTATTAGTAAATTGCCTAAAGTGGCCGCGTTGACTTAGACCGTGGACTGTTTCTCTCTTTGAGGGTTTTAACCATGTCAACAACACTGGTGTATTGATCTGTGATCTGTTTGTGAGTGGAGTCCTTTGGTGTTCTGTATGAGGAACTTACCCTATAAATTTCTACATGGTATCAGAGCTATTTGAGGGCCGCATCCGTTGGTGATTCAAATATGAAGCCGGTAGAACTGCATTCGACTGTCGTTTCCTAAATCTACTGGAGCTGACTGCTTTCGGGGCCGAGATGACTGCTCTATTGTGTTAGGAGCTTCTGTTCTAGTGAGGAACCCCTTTCCTTTGACGTGAAAAGGTTTCCAGTAGCCCTATGTACATCATTTTTAAGATTTGGAGGTATACAATGTTTATTTGCAGTTTTTAGTTATTTTCTCTTTGTTTATTTTAGTTTATTTAGCTTTTTGTTTTTTTTTTAATTACTGGATCTATACTTTTCATTTCTGCATATGCTCTTTGCCCCGCGACTCTATGCAATCTGGGCAAACTAGAAATAGAAAGGAAAGATTTTTCTCATGCGCATGCTTTTTTCGGCTACGCCTTAATGTGATCTTGGAAAATCAGAAACATTGAGGAAAATATTTAGTTTTCGGCTAAAGCTAATTTCAAGCTGTAAGGTTTGTTTTTTTTTGTATGTCCGTGTTGGGTTTTGTGTTTTTTGTTTTGTAGGCAAAAAAGAATTTTCTCAAGTAAACACGCACCCCAAAGCTTCAGTGACTACTTCCAATGGTGGTCCTACATTGTGGATTTACTTAAAAGTAAAGGTCTTTACAAAATAGCCTCAGGCCAAGAAACCAAACCAAAAGATGAAGATAAGACAACCAAATGGGAAAATATGCAACATCAAGCATGTGGGATGATAGGGATGTCTATTTCTCCAGACCTTAGATTCCATATTGCAGAACTTGATACTCCTAATGAAGCAATGAAACAGATATTAAAATTTTTGGAATTAAAAATGAACTTAGAGCCCATCAACTTGAAAATGAATTGCTTACATTGGACCCCAATAATTTTTTTTTTCCATTGAAGATTTTTTGTCCAAGTTAAAGACCCTTAGATTTCTGTTGGAAGGTGTTAAGGTTAAGAAGGAAGATGGTAACCTTATCTATTCCATTATTACGAAGTTGGGACCAGCCTGCTCTATGTTTGTTTACACCTTCTTCTACAAGAGAAGCCTTCATTTATAAAGGACAAGGCTACAAGTCCCCTTCCTTTGATGCCTTTTGTGATTATTTAATAAGAGAACAAGAAAAACTCTTACATCTTGGTCTTCTTAATCTTGGAAACCCTTTTAAGAAAGCCTTAGCCGCTCAGCAACAACCAAATTCAAAGAATCCTAAGAAGTCGTATCCTAAAAAGAATGGTTTTAAACTAAACAAGGCTCCTAAGCAATTTCAGTCTCAAAATGAAAAATCATTTCAACAAAATGATAAGGCAAATAAGAAGACTGATAGACATTGCCACTTTTGTAATCAAGATGGCCACTTAGAATCCAAATGCTTTAAGAAGATGGAGGCTTTGGAAGTAGAAATGAAGAAGCATAACATCCATTTGGAGCACTCTTCAACTTCAACTTCATCTTCAGGAATAACACTTTCTGCATGTGGTTGTCAAGCATCCCGGTCTGGAGATGCACTAAATGTATCTTCTTCTTCTCATTCTCATGAGTGGCTCATTGATTTTGGAGCTTCTTATCACATGGTCAAAAACAAAGCCATGTTTTATTCTTTAAATGATTGTAACACCAAAAATATATGTGGGTAATGATAGATCTCTTAGTGTTGTAGGGACTGGAACTGTTCATATAGACAATGGTTAATTTAATGATGTATTATGTGTTCCAACCTTATTCTGCAACCTTTTATCTGTATATTAGATAACTCATTCAGGTGAATGTAAAATCGTTGAATTTTCACCTCACGATGTTGTAGTTAAGGACCTAAGAGATCCTAGACAAATTTTAGCTACTGGCATTGCTGATGATTCTACAAGGTTGTATAACTTTAACAAATTTGGGTCATCAAATCTTCCCTCAGTATTTGTTGCTCATAACGATGAAGTGAGCGAACTTTAGCATGAACGATTTGGTCACTTAAACTATCACTCCCTTCAGAATCTATGTAAAGAAAATTTGGTGACGAGTCTTACAATGGCATCTTGCAGAGATGGTGTTTGTTTCGGATGTGTACTCGAAAAACATCATCGGGATAATTTTGAAAAACGTGCCTCTTGGCACGCCTCAGCCCCTTTACAACTTTTGCATAGTGATTTATGTGGTCCACTTCCAGTTGTTTCATTCTCTGGCTACAAATATTTCTTAATTTTCATTGATGATTTCTCCAGACGCACTAGGGTATACTTCTTAAAACTCAAGAGTGAAGTATTTAACATGTTCTTGGCCTTTAATGCCTTTGTTGAAAAACAATCTAGACATCAAATTCTTAAGCTAAGATCTGATAATGGCGGAGAATATGTTAACAACAAATTCATCAACTTTTGCTCTGAGAATGGAATTCAAATGCAACATACCATTCCATATACTCCACAACAATTTGAAAGGAATAATCACACCTTAAAGGAAATGGCTAATTGTATGTTTCAATCTAAAGGGTCTTAATTTTTGGGCAGAAGCAATTAACTATGCAAATTACATAATAAATCGCACTCATACTAAGGTTTTAAAGAATATCACTCTAGAAGAAGCATGGATCAATTAAACCAAATATAAGTCACTTTCGTGTTTTGGAAGTGAAGCATGGGCCCATATTCTAGATGAAAAACATAAAGCTTTAGAACCTAAGAGTGAAAAATGTATTTTTGTTGGATATTCTGAAGATGTCAAATGATACATACTTATTCCACTTAAGTCCAAAAATGTTAACCTAAGAGTGAAAAATGTATTTTTGTTGGATACTCTGAAGATGTCAAAGGATACATACTTATTCCACTTAAGTCCAAAAATGTTATCATTAAAAGAGATGTAAAGTTTGCTGAAAATATATCGACCTATGAGCCTAGTTCGGTGGATGTGCCACCTCTCTCTATCCCTTACGTTGGACACCTAATCCTCAATGGGTTAGTGTGGAAGCCGAATGGACAAAAGGAGTCCAAGAGACCTTGGGATGTGAAACCCAACGGTCACAACATGTATTATAAATGTAAATCATTTGTTAATAAAAATCGTACTATCATGTTTTATCTTTCATATTGTTCTTGCTGCCTATGTGTGTTTAACATGGTATCAAAGCGGGCGATTGCTGGTCCTGCTCCAATTTGAGCCACTTGTTTTGTGGTCTCTATATATATGTCAGTTTTTCCCATTACTTGAAACGCTCCATTAATTCATTGTCTGCCAGGAATCTGCTGCCTCTTCTACCTGACCTCTGGCACTGTATACGCTGCACCTGACTCTGGCTAATTTAAAACTCTCTTCTGCGTTACCTGACCTCTATCCATTTAAAAGCGCTGCTCCAGACAAAACCTGGGTACATAAAATTATCATTTTCACTCTTCTTGTCATCTCTGCAAGAACTGAATAAGCATTACAGGTTTTACGTTACAAGCTTATCGACTTATGTGTCATTGTTTCTCCTCAAAGATTCTTTTGTTCATCGCTGAAAGACATACCACAATCGAATATCCAGAAATTCATCAATTTCAGTGATTGTTGTACTGTCCATTTCCCATGTTGGTCGACACTTGCCTTTAATTCTTTGTTTCAAATAAATAAGTCATGAAGAAGGGCTCAATCCTATATTGTGAAGAGCACAAACCTGGTCGCTGTTAGTGGTGAATGCACTGAGATTGGCTACATTGGTGGGGGTCGTGAGGATGTTTATCCTTGAGCTTGACAGACAAGGCTATGTCTCTCCATAAAGGAGCCGTGGCATATATATTATATTTGAATGTTGCGCTGACACGATTGGTTTGTTGAATGCCATAAATATGGAATACAAAAGTTCGAAGACAGTGCATTGAAGAGATCAGAGTATGGTGGAATGTTGTTGCTCGTTCAAATTGGTGCATGGTATCCTGCGTTAATGGTATCCTTGAAAGGTTTGTGCGAAGCGACGAAACCACACATAGGATAAATTTTCTCAAAGTGCTTTTCTTGTGACGTGAACCTTGGAATTTATGCAGTTGTATCTATGTGTTGGAATGCCACTATCTCCGCTAGCACATCTCTGTGTGTATTATTAAATGTTGTGAACGATTAGTTGAGACCTTAAGTTCATTGGACATTGTTGCATGATACTCCTCGAAAACGTCTCTGTATGTAGTAGCCAAAATATCTCCCATTATCTATGCGTTATTATCATCGAATTCGTCTGAGTTGCATTTCTTGCAGTTGCCTGTATATTGCATGTTGGTGGAATTACAGTGATGCGTTCAACCATTGACTGCACCCGTTCATTATTTTCCTCCCACGTATTATTTGCATTATACCGCTTACCACCATATATTCATTGCTCGGTGACTGTTCCAAACCAAGTTTCGTTTGTCCCTTTGTCGTCTCTTCAATCTCTGACACTGCCACTGACTAAATCTGTTGATTAAATCGTCCACTAAATATGGAGCAAAGAGTTTGGGACTCTCCGCAGCTTTATTGGCCGTATTTGTGAGCCCGGTCTTGGTATTAGAGGGAACCCTAATGTGCGAACAAATGAGAGAATTGCTGGATATGCAACCCCATCCTGAAGGAGGGTTTTTCAAAGAGACATCGAGAGAGACCTCTGTGGCCCTTTCTAAATATATTCTTCCGCCTCAGTACAAAGTTGATAGACCCATAAGCACTGCGATTTTATTTTTGCTACCATCTGGAAGCGTGTCCCATTTGCATCGTATTCCTTGCGCCGAAACGTGGCATTTCTACCTGGGAGAGCCTCTCACGGTCTTGGTATCAGTTGAAAGCCATTCCAGTATGCGCATTGAATGGTGAACTGCAGGCTTTGAACAATGGTCGAAAATGTGCGTGTTTTCTGTTTGTTGTTTTAGTTTTCCAAACTGATCGTTCTCGCAGCTGGCAGAACATAAAATCCAAATTGCATCGAATCAGATTCTGCAATAAAGGCAAGGACTATTGTGTTATCTTTAAGCGGAGTTCATGTTTGTTTTCCTCATTTTGTAGATTCTTTAATTTTATTCGGCATCAAGCACGGGATTACTGAATACACAATACAAATTAACACCTCTATGGACATTATGTACTCGTGCCAATTCCAAATAATTTGAAGAGAATCCATTCATGTTGTTTCTGCACTTCGCAAGTTGTTTTCAGAAAATTGAGCCGTTTGTAGCATGAGTTTGGCCAAAATAACTAAAGTGCAGAAGACTTCAACTTCTTGCCAGTTTTGGAAGAGTTTCGGGAACTGCACTAAGCGATCTAGTGTTGGTGGTCATCCTTAAACCACCGCCCTTTATACCAACATTTCAGAGAGCACATTCGGCGTAATGCTGCCATGCATATTTGCACATTTTGTATTACAACGCTCTTCTTGGACTCATACATAACCCTTCGAATTAGGGGGGGGGGAATGTTGGACACCTAATCTTCAATGGGTTAGTGTGGAAGCCGAATGGACAAAAGGAGTCCAAGAGACCTTGGGATGTGAAACCCAACGGTCACATGTACTATAAATGTAAATCATTTGTTAATAAAAATCGTACTATCATGTTTTATCTTTCATATTGTTCTTGCTGCCCATGTGTGTTTAACACCTTATACTTCTGAAAATATTTCTTCTTTAGATGATGATAGCGAGGATGACAATCCTCCCCCACCTTCTCAGGATCCTCCTTCAGCTCCTCAGCTTCCAAAATGGGTCTGTGCTACTCGAGATGCATCAGGTGCTCTTGCCAGTGATCCTACAGATCAACGTCACACACGTTCTCAGTTCGATAGAGCCTCTTCTTTACTGGATCAAGCTTTAACAAATTATGATCCTGACACCTTTGCAGAAGCTTTAGGCCATCCAGATTGGGACGCAACTATGAATGGAGAATATCATTCATTATTGGCAAATGATACATGGGATCTTGTTCCTCTTCCAAAGGGACGAAAACTTGTTAGATGCAAATGGGTTTACAGAACAAAGTATGGCCCAGATGGAAAAGTTGATAAACATAAAGCTCGTCTTGTTGCTAAGGGACTTTATCAAGTTGAAGCCATTTACTATACTCAAACCTTCTCCCCTGCCTCTTACAAAGGGGAAGTCCATCAGATGGATGTTAAATCTGCCTTCTTGCATGGAGACTTGCATGAAGAAATCTATATGGAAAAACCTACTAGCTTTATACAAACATACGCCAACCTTCTATGTCGGCTTAAGAAATCCCTTAATGGTCTCAAGCAAGCCCCTCGAGCTTGGTATGCCAAACTGGATAGCTTTCTTTTAGAAATTGGCTTTTCTAGGTGTCATTCTGACAATACTATCTACACCAAGAAAGTGGGCAAGTCTCTTATCATTCTTGTTCTTTGTGTTGATGATCTTATCCTTAATTGTAGTGACCCCAACCTTATAAACCGTGTGAAGTCCAACCTTAAAAATAAGTTTGAAATGACAAACTTAGGACACTTGCATTATTTTCTTGGTCTTCAAGTCTTGCAATCCAAGGAAGGTATTTCCCTTTCCTAGTCAAGTATGCCTGTGATCTTCTACGCCATTTTCACATGGAACGCTGTAGGGAAACTTTTGTATCTGACCCATATTCGTCCTGACCTTTCCTTTGTTGTTGGCCTTATTGCTCGGTTTATGCAAAACCCACATGAAAGTAATTGGAAAGCAGCTAAAAGAATACTTCGTTATGTTCGAGGTACAATTCAGTTTGGGATTCATTACAGTGAAAAAGCATCTCCTCTATTGGTTGGTTTCATTGATTCCGATTGGGCTGGTGACCCTAATGATTAGAAGTCTACTACATGTTATGTGTTCACTCTTGGTTCAAGACCTATTACACAGGGTTGCAAGAAACAAAGTGCCATTTCTCTTTCTTCAGCAAAAGCAGAATATCGTGGTGCCGTAGAAACTAGAAAGGAGGCCCTGTGGCTTCATCAGATCCTGTTAGAGTTTGGCTTTCAGCAGCAGCATTTGACTACACTTTGGTGTGATAATCAAAGTGCCATTCAACTATGAAAAGATCTAGTCCAACATCAGTGCATCAAACACATTGAACTGCATATGCACTTCATCAGAAAACTCATTCATGACCATGTTCTTGAAGTGCAATATTGTTCAACAGATGATCAAGTTGTAGACATCTTTACAAAGGCTCTCACAGAGGCGAAGTTTACTAAACTTTGATTTATGGTTGGAGTTCAGGAAGTTGTCACTAAAGGGGGATAGGCTCTAGTGCCTCCTTCATTCTCTTATTGTGTCATATTTGTACATTCTTCAATCCAATCCCAAGTTGTTCTTAAGGGGGGATGTTAGGATATTCCGACACATAGGAAATAGTTAAGTATAACCTGGTCTAGTGTAGAGTTAGGTAAAGTGTGTTTCTTTACTATGTACTTTTGTAACTTACAATCCGACGCTCACGATATGTAGTGATCTGACGGTTCATTCTCTCCTCGGTATTACCGACACTTGATCTGTGGCTTAACACTCGATTTCTCCATGATCTCTTTTTAAAGAGCATGGAGGGTCATTTGTAGGGTAACTGTTCATGAGATAAGTTTATGTAAAATTTCATTCTTTTATTAATAAATCGCCGGAAGTGGCCGCGTTGACTTAGGCCGTGGACTGTTTTCCTCTTTGAGGGTTTTAATCACGTCAACAATACTGTTGTATTGATCTGTGATCTGCTTGTGAGCGGTGTCCTTTGGTGTTCTATCTGAGGAACTTACCTTGTAAATTCCTACAATACAGGAATGAGGCTATAATTAATCACTGTTCATAAGTAGAAATCCATTTGGTTTAATCACAGGGTTTTGATTCAATCTTAATTGTACAAACTTATAGTCCCATTTTCCATTTATTTTTCCATTCAAACAAAAAATTACCTTGCACTTCACAAAGATTGGAAAGTACATGCATGTTTGCAAACTTCAAAACTCTATTTACAAAAAGGAAACATCAAGTTCCTCTTCTCCTCCTGAGGCATGTTGAAATTTGGTACCAGAGGATTGATGGTTCCTTTAGGCTTTGATCTTTGGCCTAGGTAAAAGTGTCCAAAAGAATTTAATTTTTTTCCTAAAGTGACTTTATAATTTTATAAAGTTAAATCTAATTTAAAAGTGACTTTAAGTGATAAAGTTACTAAGTCTAATTTTAAAGTGACTTTTATAAAGTCAATGAAAAATTAGAAAGGAAAAGTGACTTTGGAAATAAATGACTAAGTGGGTCTTTATTAAAGTGGGGTGAATTAAAAAATAAAAAGTGAGATTTAAATGAGCATTTAATCTCAGCCATTGATCTAAATCTATTTCAGCCATTGGATTTAGAGATCACCCAAAAGTCATTTGGAGTTATATTAAGGGAGGAAAAGGAGGAAAATATCACATTCGATTCAATTCTTTCATGAGCAGATTGGGAGAAGGAGAGCAAGAGAGCAAGAGAGATTTCTGAGCAGGGAGGAGAAGGAGACAGCAGCTTGACACACATTCCAAGGCAGAAATTGAGCAGATTTGTACAACTGATTCAGCACACAGTGAAAGGCAGATTTTGGCACGATTTTCGAGGAGAGGTTTGCACAAAAATTGAGGAGCAGTTTGTTGGTTTTTCTGCACGCAAAACGAGGGCCACACATCAGCATTTAATGCTGAAAGTGGGCACGAAAATCGAGGAGACCGTACAACATTTATTGCTGTCCTGTTTGCTGTAATTTCTAGTTTGCTGTGAAGCATGGGAAAAGAGATAAGTTGTAAATTTGATTGCTGATTTTTTTTGCTGAAAATTTCTCACTGTAAAAGGGAATTTTCAGAAATAAAGAAGAGCTCTCAAACTGGTTTTCCCCAAGAGTTGTAGGGGGTTTTTCCAGGGTCACATTGACAAAAAATCTCAGTGTTTAAATGTGTTTTAATGGCTGTTTATGACTGCTGATTTTTATTTCTGCAATTTCCAGCATTCTGTAAAATTTCCAGAATTTGTGTTTTCAACGAATTTATTTTTTTCAGCTTGTTAAATGTATGGTTATGGGAAAGGGCATTTAACTATATGGGAGAAATAAGGAGAAACTGAAAACCGGGGTGGGAAAACAAAAATTTCTACATGGTATCAGAGCTTGAGTGCTGAAGGGCAGTTTGGGACAACAGAAGGAAAAATTACAGTTGTTGATTTTTCACTCAGAAAATTCCAGCAAGCTGATTTTTTTCATAAACAACAGTTTTATCTTTACTACATCAGTGCTATTTTTCAGTTTTAGACAGCAGGATGTCATTGGGATTGAGGGTGGAGGATAGGCTGGATGGGCATATAAATTACATCGTTTGGAAGGAGAGAATGCAGAGTATCTTTGAGGAGGCAGAAGTCTGGGATATCATGGTGCATACCACACAAAACTCAGTTGACAGCTTATAATAAAAAGAACAACAAGGGTAAGAGGCTGATTCTAGACGGAATCAAAGACCATTGCATTCCTCATGTGAGAGGAAAGAGCAATGCCCATGAGATGTGGACAACATTGTCCAATCTCCACTAGAGTACCAATGAGAACCGGAAGATGGTCCTGGAGGAGAAGCTGAAGAACATTAAGATGGGTAATGATAGTGCAGCTGGATATCTCAAAAAGATTACTAATGTGAGAGATGAGTTGGCAGCGATTGGAGAGGCCATTCCACCTACTGAGTTGGTGCGGATTGCAGTGAATGGCCTCCCCCGTTCATGGTTGAACTTTGCTGATGGGGTTTGTGCACGTGAGACCCTTCCCACATGGGAGAGGTTTTGGGATGATTGCATTCAGACAGAGATCAGGAAAGGTTAGCTTGGGGCAGCCAAGCCAGTTGAGAAAGATGAGGATGTAGCACTGGTGGCAGGAGGCAAGAAAGGCAAAGGGAAGAAGCAGGCTTCCACAAGCAGTGATGGGGGCAAAGGCAAAGGTAAAGGTAAACAGGGTAACACACAGAAGGACTATTCCAAGGTGAAGTGTTGGAATTGTCAAAAGATGGGACACTATGTAGTTGTGTGTCCAGAGAAGAAGAAGAAGAAGGGGAAGAACCAGGACGTGGCAGCTTCAACAGAGATTGAGGACTTTGTTGGTCGTTTTGACCGAGAGTTTGTGTTCACTACGTGTGAGTCCTCTAGTGTAGGATCACTTGCCACACAGGTTCAGAGGGAGCATGCTTTTCCCTCGATTAGCGGAGTATCTTCAGGTATCTGGTATGTGGACAGTGGGGCTTCCCGTCATATGACAGGAGTCCGTGAGTACTTCTCAGAGCTTTCAGAGAGTGGCACTGATATTGAGGTAGTACTCGGTGATGACAGAGTTGTTAGAGCAGTCGGGGTGGGGACAGTGACATTTCAGAGGGAGTCCAAACCTCCCTTGAAGGTGTCAGAGGTTCTTTATGTGCCAGGGATGAGGAAGAACCTCATATCTGTCTCAGCTTTGGAGGACAGAGGATATGAGGTACTGTTTAGGGGAGGACAGGTGTTGATGTATCCCAGGGGCACTCTAGCTGATTCAACTAGAGTGATAGGTGTACGCCATGTAAAGGTGTACAAGTTTGCATTCCAGCCCCTTTTGGCATTGAGCAGTAGTACCGACAGCAGAGCTAGCAGTTCTGAGCTGTGTGAGATTTGGCACCGCAGGATGGGACATATGTATCATGGAGCCTTGAGGACATTGCGGGAGATCACTACAGGTGTGCCAGATTTCAGTATTGATCACTTTGATACTTGTAGAGGTTGTGCGATGGGCAAATTTGCCAAATCCCATTTTCCCAGCAGTGACAGCAGAGCGACGGGGATACTTGATTTGATTCATTCTGATGTGAGCGGTCGGATGTCTCATGTTTCCTTGAGTGGATATGAGTACTATGTTTTATTCATTGATGATCACTCCAGGAGGACCTGGATTTATTTTTTGAAGACCAAGAGTGAGGTCTTCAAGCGGTTTCAGGAGTTCAGAGCTCTTGTGGAGACTCAGACAGGTCGAAAGATCAAGTCCTTGAGGTCAGACAATGGAGGAGAGTACATCCTTGGAGAGTTTGTTGACTATTGTGTGGAGGCAGGCATTAGGAGGGAGTTCACTGTTCCTTACAACCCCCAGCAGAACGGGGTTGCAGAGAGGAAGAACAGATCCATCATAGGGGCTGCCAAAGCCATGTTACATGATCAGGGTTTGCCATTGTTCTTGTGGGCAGAGGCTTGAAACACAGCTGTTTACTTGCAGAACAGGAGTCCGCATCGTGCCTTGGGGCACATGACTCCGGAGGAGGCTTTCTCTGGGAAGAAGCCTGATATTGGTCATCTTCATATCTTTGGATGCATTACATACTCCTATATACCCAAGGAGAAGAGGACCAAACTAGAGCCCACCGCAGAGAAGGGTATCTTTGTGGGCTACAGTGAGACCTCAAAGGCCTTTCGGATTTACATTCCTACACAAAGGAGAGTTGTTGTCAGACGAGATGTGAAGTTCGAGGAGGACAGGGCCTTTAGGAGGTCACGGGAGTTAGAGTATTTGGATCAGCCAGACCCTCAGTAGCAGTTGAGTCAGTCGCAAGGATCAGGAGGATCCGGAGGTACATCTATGAGGATGTCAGGTCCGTCAGTGAGCAGTGGCTCGCCGAGCCAGAGGGGTGGTGCTCCGGGAAGCATGCAGAGCAGTTCACAGAGCAGTTCACTAGGGAGTCCATTGATGGACAGTTCACACGGTGCCTCAGCTTCTACAGGTTCAGGTGTAGGCAGGAGGATAGCAGACAGACAGTCAGGAGTTCAGGCTACTGATGGTGATGAGGAGGAGGAGTTTCATTCTCCTATGGGAGAAGCATGCTCAGGGAAGAGAAAGCCCAAGTGGCTTTAGGACACCTTGAGAGATGCCACATCTGTTGCTGAGCCGAAGAGGCCGGTCAGAGAGAGTAGACCACCTGAGAGGATTTGTAGCTATATGGCGATGGTTACAAGCATCCTTGACTCTGAGCCTTCTAGCTATGAGGAGGCAGCTAGCCAGCAAGTCTGGAGAGAGGCCATGCAGGAGGAGTATTCTTCTATCATGAAGAATGATGTTTGGGAGGTGGTGCCGAGTCCTTAGGGCAAATTCGTGGTTACTTCCAGATGGCTTTACAAGGTAAAGCATGCTGCAGATGGCAGCATTGAGAAATTCAAAGCGAGGTTTGTGGCTAGATGGTTCTCCCAGGTAGAGGGAGTTGATTATGAGGAGACCTTCGCTCCCGTGGCTCGATATACTTCGATCCGCTCCATTATATCGATAGCAGCAGAGATGGGTTGGAAGATCCACCAGATGGATGTGAAGACCACATTTCTCAATGGATTCATACAGGAGGAGGTGTACATTGAGCAGCCACAGGGTTTGAGGTGCATGGGAAGGAGTCCCATGTGTGCAGACTGAAGAAGGCCCTTTATGGCCTGAAGCAAGCTCCCAGAGCTTGGTACTCCAGGATAGATACATATTTGCAGCGGATGGGTTTCACAAAGAGTGAGGCAGATCTGAACCTTTACTTTATTGTGATTGGTGAGGAGCCTCTCATTCTGGTGCTGTATGTGGATGACTTGATCATTACAGGTGCAGAGAGACTCATAGAGCACTGCAAGAGAGATCTTGCGACGGAGTTTGAGATGAAGGACATCGACTTGATGCATTACTTTTTGGGTTTGGAGGTGTGGCAGGAGGAGGGGCATTTCTTCATGGGGCAGGGGAAGTATATTGTGGACATCCTTAGTAGATTCCAAATGGAGGATTGTAGACCCATGTCGACACCAATGATCACCAACTGAAAGAAGCTTCATGCTTCGGATTCCGAGTTGGTGGATCCCACATTGTACAGGCAGCTGATTGGTTCCTTCATGTATTTGGTCAACACTAGACCAGATATCTGTTTTGCAGTCAACACGATGAGTCAGTTTATGTGTGAGCCTAGGAAGGTTCACTGGGTGGCTGCAAAACACATTTTGCGATACTTGCAGGGGACAGTGGATTATGGTCTGGACTACAGGAAAATGAAATTTTCAGAAATAAAGAAGAGCTCTCAAACTGGTTTTCCCCAAGAGTTGTAGGGGGTTTTTCCAGGGTCACATTGACCAAAAATCTCAGTGTTTAAATGTGTTTTAATGGCTGGCTGATTTTTACTTTTGCAATTTCCAACATTCTGTAAAATTTCCAGAACTTGTGTTTTCAACAAATTTATTTTTTTCAGCTTGTTAAATGTATGGTTATGGGAAAGGGCATTTAACTATATGGGAGAAATAAGGAGAAACTGAAAACCGGGATGGGAAAATATAAATTTATACAAGGCAATCAAACGTCTAGTTATTCATACATACAAGAATACGAAAATGAACATCGTCGTTTCAGGTTGACAACATGGTAATAATATGGATAGATCGAAATTTAGTGTTTACTAACTCAACCTTGTCTCTCTCTCCCTCACTGGACTGTAGAGCTTTCACATGCCCTTTCACAACATGGCCATCAAGTTCTTGTCCTCTCTCATGATTTTTCATTATTCTCGAATTACTCCACTATTATTTTTATCTTCTCCCATGATTTCTAATTGTTTTTGAATTAAAAATTCACGTTTTAACCATGAATCTTCTTTCTAACTCTTCCATGTAATATTCTTTGTTGCTTTGAGCTATTACGTTGTTATGGGCACTCAATTTCTCCCAATAACATCTTTATTGCATAGGATGTTTATGTGCACTGAATTTGCCTTTCTTATATTTCCACACCAATAAGACAAACACAATTTTGATCCATTAGTTTTGAGTAGACCATTATAACTAATGTAATTACGTAAAAATGGCATTGATGTAGATGATATTGATAACTTGCAATTTCATTTAATCCTATATTAAATAACTATGCTCCATTAAGGTTTTAAGATGGAGGAACTACTTTTGACTAGGATATCTATTTGAGCTTTCAAATCTGAATTATTTGTAGAAGTTTGATGGCATGCTTTTTATTTTATTTTATTACATTATTCCAAGAAACATACACATTGCATAGTCAATAATTCAAGGATAAATCTAAATAAACATATCATTATGTGTTATCACTATTAAGGATCAAATCACCTCGCCCCTTCTTCAACCAAAATGTGAACGTATCCACATTCCCAAAAGTTGTTGCTAACAATATGCTACCTCCATATTTTGGCAACATATGAAATTCACACAAAAAAAATGATGAGTAAAACCAATGCAAGAGTCCATTGTTGTTGGAGTGTTCCTCAAATGTCACGACTTAATGGCCTAATTAAAAATATGATGACAAACAAATGGAGAGAATCCCTTCTACTTAAAGAAAACCTGGACAATGCAAGCTTCTTTCATTCCGTGTCTTCTCGACAGTGTGGTATGATCCCTTTAGGAAGGGAGCCCCTCTCGTTTTGTTTTGATAACACTGTAATGCCTTCATCCAATTACATAATCGAGAAAAGAAGTAAATTCTCAAATTTGATAATTCCCTTTTCTCAATTTATTATTGAGGTTAAGCCTCCCAAGATATTTATATTTCTTATACCCCTGTGCATTGCTATTTTTTAAAATGCCCATGCATAAAATACCTCTCCTTTCTTGTTGAGTGATTCCTAATAAAAAGTAGGATTGTAGGGAGATCCACATTGACCTAGTGTGTGTTGCCTATGGTCCTCAAAACACCTAGGGCTTTCACAATCGTTAGCTTTTGGGGATTTTAATATTTTGGAAGGATGACCATTTTTGGGCTTCTATGATTTGCATGATAGCTTCCCTATAATGGAATTAAATATTCTATTGAAAAAATATCATTCACATCGAGCTAATGTGCTGACACAACTATACTTGGAAATGCATAGTGATCGCGAATTATTTTTTTCCATACATTTTCCATTGAACACTCATCAAGAGTGTCTCCTTCCCGCTTCCCACTAACATATGTAATTCTTGGAACCTCATTCCATACTTATTTTGAAAAGTAGCAAGGCATAAATATATGATTTATTGATAGTTCCTTATAGTGCAGAGGACTTAGCAACACTTACCTCTGTTCTTGTTTCTTTCCAATACATCTCTATATTTTCCTTGTTCTCATCTGCTTGTCTTAATATTCATTTTCCAAACAAAATGACATTGTATATGAATAATAAACTAGTTATATTTTATTGAGCTTCCCATGTTCAGACCATAAATTAAACCTTCTCTCCTGCATGTTGATGTCATTATGATTAACTCTTTAGCTAGCAGTGGGTGAGGGGATGGAGATATATAACATTAAAGTTCCAGTCACATGAAGCTCGCAACAAAGAGGAGCCTTGGGGTTGACCCATCTATCAACACTGCAAAAGTGGTTGAGAATATACACCGCATAAACCAATTTCCTAACTAGACACTCATTCCTATGTGAATCAGCAATAGTTTCATATACAACTAATTGAATATATCATAATCCTTTGCGAGTTCCAATTTCATCAACAATAGTGGTATCTTTATAGCCTTTATAATATGTAGTACTTCTCGGGACATTCCCATTGCATCGTTGGATTTTTGTGTAATAGACACAATTTGTCTTCTGGAATGAACGATCAAAGATACCTTTTATCGCGTTGGCTGACAAATTTATAACAATTTCGTACTTAGAGTTACATAAGCCTGAATAGGCCTAAGATCACCAAGGCATTTACGATCATTTTTATTGGGGATTAGATCTACGAAACTGGTATTTATACCCCCCAACATCTTTTCATTATATCATTGACTCTTTAATAACCCTTAGTATATATTCTTCTAGAAATCTATGGAACCCTGAGTAGAATTCATTGGTCCATCCATCAAGACATTCACTCTTTTCTTTCTCAAAACCATGCAACATATACATATTTTAATTTGTTCCTCCGATTTTTCCAATGCATTTCTTGCACTTTGAGAAATTTCCTTAGCTCATGTTGCGACTAACTTTTTGACTCGTTTCATTTTTTTTGCAAACTGGAACAATAGAATATTCTAGGTATGTTTGAAAATTAGTCTCGTTTCTATCCCCCATTTATCTCTACTACATTTTGGGGAAATTATGGAAGCCCGAGTTAAAAATATTTACGGTTTGGGTTATGTATAACTTAAAATTGTAGTGTCTCTCTCATGCAGGGGAGGGTTAATCCAGTATGTCGTTGTCGAATTAGAAGGAAATATTCCACTTGAAGAAATTGGGAATCTTGTTATAGAATTACCAGTGCCAACAATATCCTCGGGATACCTCGCCTTGTTTCTCACTTTTCCGTGAATCCTTATTCTAGTAAAACTGATCCACTCAATTCATGCATTCGATTTCTTTATTTCATTTATGGAGTACTTAGTTCAACTCTTAAACATAGTTTCGAGCCAACAATGTTTATCATAAATGTTTTATCAGTTCTACATAACTTTATCATTCTTTGAATCTGTTTGAGATCTACTACATTGTGGGAAAAGTATGAATGTATAAGATAAATATTTTTTGTGGGTTCGGGTTTTGTAATAATTTAATTTATAAGCTTGTCTCTCATTTCAGCGAGGACTAATACGTCGCATTTCTAATCATGCACGGTTTTCATGTCCGGATTTATAATAATTAGCAGGTAACGATATCTAAATGGGGAAGCTTTTTCTTAGGCCTAGACGCGAGCCACTGCATTTTCAAGGGTTTGGAAACAATGAAATAATTGAATTCGTGGTCTGAAACAACATAAGGGTTCCAAGTACAAATTCCCCCCTTACGCGGATGCCACTCCCCTCTAGGAATTGAGTATCACCACATGGAATTTTCTAAACCATACAATGGATCGAACCTCATGGAAACCTCCCATAATGAGGGTCTAGCCAAAAATTGCCTATGCTTAGGCCCAAAAAGACTAGATTCACTGAAAAATCAAGTAGCAGGGGATAAGATCATGGCCAAATGTCGCACTTTTGAAGTGCTCATGGCACATGTACGGAGGTGTTGCGAGAAGGCTTTGGAAATGGCACCCAGCGAGGAAACAAAGCTTCTCTTTGCAGTGGATGGGTGGAATAGGTTCGAGTCACCACTACTTTGGAAACAAGAACGTGTTTTCATATTTCTTGTGTAGCGCAAGATTTCTGGCGACAAGCATCTATTGTTTTTGGCAGGGCTAGTAAAAAAGGCCATAGAAATGATGATGGAAAAACATACACGATTCTGTATTGATTACTTCTAAATGAATCATGTAAGGCCTTCTCTTGTTGCAACTCTTGTGATAACTACACTGAATCGTCTGTCATTCTATACTATGGATTTCGGCTTCGGGGAGACAATGCAGGCAATGTCAACAACTATTCTTGAAAGGGAACTTATGTTGTTGCGGTGTCTTGTCAAGGCACACAATTCTATACATTTATATATCGTCATATCAAGAACATACATTTAAATATTTTTAGCTTAAAAATTGTTTGGTTGGGACTACGTTTCATGCAACGCTTGTTTTAATAAACAAATCAAAATATATTATCATTGACTGCTTTATGGGTCCTATGTTATATTCTTATTTATTTCATCACATAAGGATGGAAAAATTTACAAAAAGAGAGACAGTATGTGCTTCACATTAATATCTCAATAAAAAAAGAACACATCAATATAATGTGACCTTTTTATGATTAATTTTAATACATATATAAGAGGCTTGCTTTATAATCTCATTTTTAATAAATAAAATAATTTTAAAACGATTATATAAGAAAGATTAGAGAGAAATTGAAAAAACCTAAATGTGCTTGTAAACATAATTTATCAACATTTATATATACTCTTAAAATATAAAATAAAGAGAATTGTTATATAAAATATACCTTATATGAAATAAATTACTTATCTTTCTATCTCACACACACACACATTTATATATAATTCCACACACACACACACACATTTATATATAATTCCAACAAAGTAGTCCACAATTATATATGTGAGTTTTGAATATACATGTGAAAACCATCTAAACCTTTAGGAGGCCTCAATATTTGAAATAAAATTGAAAAAGATAATATACATTTTATTACAAGTTCATTAAGTATTATATAATGTAAATGAATCAATTATGAATAAGTCTCTCAGAAAGCATACCACAGAAATCTACAAACCAATATCGTAACCCTGTACGGAGGGGATACATGGAAAGAGATTCGTAATCTCGAAAAAACAAGGGTTAAAATACGAAGAAAGGAATTAGATTTAATATTATCACACACTTTTCACTTCTCTATAAATCAGTGCTAATGATGAGTCTTGGTCTAGACTTGAAACGTGGACAAATAAAAATATGAACACTGTGGAATATCCGAACTCATTCTCTCAGAAACCACACCATAGAAATCTACAAACCAATATAAAATTTATAATAAAATATATGAAATTACATAGCCACACACATTTTGTTTTAGCGATCAATTGCCTTTCAAATTTATCCATATTAAATTATTTTTATGTATGATTAGCCACTATATAATGCACATTATCTTCACTTAGTAGTAAATTATATAGGATTCCTTGGTTAAATGGATTAGATTTGATTTGATTTTTAATACATTGTTAAATTTTAGTTTTAATGAGCAACACCTCATATTCGAGAAACATACTTATTTCAATGACAACTAAAATTTTGGTATAGGGAAGCATGTGAATTCGTCGATGAAAAAATCTAAAAAGTTGATATGCCAAAAATAAATATCATTTGTTGATTCATTCCTTAATTCGGCTTAAATTATTTATAAAATTATCGTTTGATCTAACTTTCCTCCACAAATGTGCCACGATCTTCTCGAGTGTCTCATTTTCCATTTTTGCTACTACTCATCACCGCTGTATTCCTTAACAAGTTGCATCAGACTCTATGTTCTTCTTCACGTGCTCGAGTTGTCTCTGAGCAGGAGAGACGCAAGCCCTTGAGCTTTTCATTGGTATTCCCCTTGCAATATCTAAAAGAAGAGAAGTGGAGAGAGAATGGCCACGTTCTCTAAAAGATGCAATCAGGGTGAATAAGGTGTGGGAGAAAATGAATGTACTTAATGCCCATAAAATATTTGCTGAGTGTGAAGAAGGTGCACGAGCAAACGATTGTATCATGCACCAATAAAAGAAATTATCTTTTTGGATTATTCTATATTCATAAATATTGATGGCTATTCACATCCTTAGCAGTGCGATCCTTATTTTGAATATTTTTTGTTCCATTTTGTTGCATAGTGATGGGATTTTGGAGCATGAGGCTTGACCCTAAGAAAATGTGAATAAAGGGTCCACAACACATCCTACACTATATTCGAAGGCTTGCAACAAAACCCCCATCCTTTGAGTTTGGGAACGTTGTTGTAAAATGATGCAGGGGCATTGACCCACCCTAAGTCAAATTGAATATTTGACTTCTAGAAGCTAAGACAATGGAGATAAAGCTGGCAGGAAGACGTGATTTGGAACTAAATCATTGGGCATGAGAATTGTATTCATGGGGGATCTCATGAATATATTATTGATCTCATGGAGAGAATGGTGGATCTAGAATGATCCACGTTTCTCTTGTAGTTTCTTATAAATTATAGAACCTATGATTTTTTTTTTTTTCGAGTGGAAAATGCAATGTAAAACCATGCCAAGACAGCGTCCAATACCACGCAAAATCAGGCCGAGAAGGAGTGGCCATTTCGACGGAGATAAGGCATGCCATGGTGCCATTGTAATGCAATTTAAGACATCGGGAAATGATTGAGTGAGGATAAGGTTGTGGAATGAAAAATCTATTCTTTGTGGGAAATATTGAATTAATTATGTGTGTTTTGTATCCATGTGTGGGTGCCTATTTTACGAAGGGTTTGTTAAATTTCGATTGCCTATTATGTCGTTGCGTGCCATGTTTTATGAGGGATGTAAGAGTTAATGGCGGTCGTGGGTGGCTACATTCCCAACACTGAGGGGTCTCACCGGGGGCCAGTAACCACACATTCAACGTCTGGTTTAATTTAGGTAGAAGGATGAAAGCAAAGGTGAAGAGAACTAGGAGTTCCAGTGCCCAAATGTGGAAGCACCGCACAAGTTTATAGGGGTAATTGGTACCGCGAATATTGATTTGGGCCTTTGGGTACCAAATAAGGGAAGTGCATGGAAAGTGGTCGGGCCACCGAGCAACCTTGAATTAAATCGAATCGATATTATGGGCCAAGATCCATCATTTAATGAAGCTTGAATATTTCCATCATTTGTTGTCCAATTCCTCAGGAAATTGTGGCCAAGTTGTATTGCTAGAGTCTGAAACACCTCGGCAAGGTCGATCCAAGATTTGTGGTGATCCGTCATTTGACGGCCCTGAAAAGAATCCGTTTACATTTAGTGTAGTGTCCCGATATTGGATTTCGGGATATAAGGGTGATTGAGGCTATAGGGAGTATGAGATAACACATAGATGCGTTGACTTGGGAAGTCTCAACACTGACAAAAGATGAGTACCACTCTTTGGGTTAGCGTGGGAGTGAGGATACCTTTCAGGGATATGCTCATGATCACTCTGACCTGCCCCCTCCACAGACATAGATTTTTCAGCGATTATGGAATCGAGTGTCTCTTGCAGCCGAAACACTAGACGGTATACAGCCTTCCTTGACTCCCGCACAAATGACTTCACACCCTGCACACAAAGAAGAGCATATATTATTTAGTCAAACATAATGGTAAATCTCATGTAATGATTAAGGTTTCATGCCCCATTATTAAAGGCAAAGGCAGTCAAAATAAATACCTGAATCGCATCGAGTCTGAGCAGCAAAGACATGATCTGGTGGTCAAGTTTTAGGCACTCGTACTCATTTCCACGTATCGACTGAGTTTGTGTTGCAAGACGCCTCCCCATTTCATCAACTTCTGACTTCACTTGCCTTATAATCCTCAGATTCTCCAACGACTTTGAATTCCGAACACAAAACCGTCTGAACGTCGACTGTATTTTCGCAACGGCAACACCCTGGTCCATCCTGGGAGCCGCCCCCTTTGCTGCTTTGGTAGACACAGGTGGTGATTCGGTGCCTGCATCATAAACGGGAATCAGAACCACTCTCCCCTTTCTACTTGTAGTTGGCTTGCAAGGAGGAGCAGTAGAGCCGCGCTGATAATTTGTGTTTGCGTTAGCGTTAGGTTTGGGACCATTGCGTGATCCGTGGCATGGAACCTCGAACGGCCAAGCCCGCGAGCTGTTCTCATGCGCTGGTTGTGGAGTTTGGCTGTTAGGAAATGAGCGTTGGTTCTGGGTTCTGCTTTGTGGAAACGTGTTGGTGTACATGCACCTAGATTAGCTCCAGTTGTTGGTGTACATGCACCTAGATTAGCTCCAGTTGTTGGTGTACATGCACTTAGACTAGCTGTGTTGGTGTACATGCACCTAGATTAGCTCCAGTTAACTTATTGCTTGCATGTGGCACATGTACACATTAACATAAGATAAAGCACACTTAGCTTTAGTTAGCTTTAGTTATTGCATGTACAACTAAGCTTAACTTAGTTGCTTTTATGTATTTATTCTAAAACTATTATTGTAGAATCAAATTTTTCATTCTTTTCTCAATTCTTGCTCGCTTCCTTCCTTCTCTTGCAAGCTTGTTTATTGTTTTGCGGATCTAGATCTGTGTATCTCAAAAATCTTACATGGTATCAGAGCACAGGGATTTGTAATCAGTGCACAAGCAATTTTATTTGCAGGTTCAGAAGATTGAAGCAACAACAAAGAATGGAGTCTAAATTGGAGTTTCCACAATAGGCAATTCTCACTCCATATAATTATTTCAAATGGAAGCCAAATATTCAACTTCATCTCAGAAGTCAAGGCTTATTTCGAATAACCATGGAAACGGAAGTTGAACCAACATCGGCAATGGAGAAAACAAGATATTTCAATCGAATGGACGAGGCCTTCGGCATCCTATGTTTATCTATTTCTCCGGAACTGCTATTTCATGTTGAATCATGTTCAACTCCAAATGAAGTATGGAAAATTTTGGAAGGATTGTTTGGAAAACAGGATGAAATGCAAGGTCACATTCTCGAAAATGAGTTAAACTCATTAGATCCGAGAAACTTTGAGAACATTCAAGATTTTTTCACAAGGTATAAAGACTTGTTGGTTCAGCTGAAAAAATGCGGGATCGACAAATCCAAGCAAGAAAATCAGTTGATTCTTTCCATTTTATCAAAACTTGGTCCAGAGTATGCAGTATTCGTTTCTACATTCCACACAGTCAGATCTGCAACTGGTGCAGCTTGGAAGATGCCCTCACTGGATTCTTTTATTTAGTCTTTGATGCATGAGCAAGATAAGCTCATCAAAATGGGCACACTTAAAAATTCCAAAGCGCATGCACTTACTGTGCATGCAAAAGGAAAGGAAAATTCCAAAGACCATCAGAAAGGAAAAGGGAAGAAGGATCCTGATCCAAGAAAGGGAGGACATCCCAAACCCCCTGATGGATCATCTGGCT
The DNA here is from genome assembly GCA_031772625.1 of Pinus tabuliformis. Classification (NCBI taxonomy): domain Eukaryota; kingdom Viridiplantae; phylum Streptophyta; class Pinopsida; order Pinales; family Pinaceae; genus Pinus; species Pinus tabuliformis. The sequence continues at coordinate 464,395,451 of CM062808.1, read as the reverse complement.
CAAAGGAAAGGAAAGGAACGAAAGGGCAATCAATGTGAAATTATTGCCATCGTGGTTTTCATCCTGAATCTGCATGCATGAAGAAGACTATAGATCTTATGGCGCAGACACTCCAGCAACACAATCTTGGAGACCACATTCCTGAGAATGCTAAGAAGAAGTTTGGAGAAAAAGCACCAGATCCAAGAGGTAACGGGCATGCTTTGATTGCTCTTCATTCTGCACCACAAGAATGGATCATCGGTTCAGGAGCTTCACATCATATGGCTTCTTCAAAGGATTCCTTTTCTTCTCTACATGCATACTCAGGTCCTCCCATTCTCATGGGGGATAATTCTGTAGTTGGATCAACTGGACAAGGAAGAGTGCAATTCTAAGATGGAAGTTTTGAAAATGTCTTGCATATTCCAAGGCTTTCTGTGAATCTTCTCTCAGTGTATCAGATGACACTCACAGGCAGCGGAAGGAAAGTGGAATTTACCCCAGATTCCATGAGCATTTATGACATGCAAACCAATTTGAAGATTGCATCTGGCAAGGTAAATGATCAATCTCGTCTGTATACATTTCCTGATTTTGTTCCTCAATCAGATTCTATTTTGCTACTTATGCATGCAAATGAAGAAAGTAGGATTTGGCACGAGAGATTTGGGCACTTGAATTTCAGATATATGCAACAACTTAGTAAGCAAGGGATGGTCAAAAGATTGCCAACCATTGAATTTTCAGATGGTGTTTGTAATGGATGTGCTCTTGGAAAACATCCACAAGAAAAATTCAAGAAGGGGCATGCATGGAGAGCCTCTTCACCTTTGGAACTTGTACACAGTGATCTCATGAGTCCATTTCCGGTGCTTTCAATGAGCAAAGAAAGATATGTGTTGTCATTTATAGATGATTACACGAAATTCACTTGGGTTTACTTCTTGAAACTCAAGTCTGAAGTTTTTCAACATCTAAAGATTTTCAAAGCGCATGCGGAAAATCAGTCTGGAAAACGCATCAAAATACTCCGCACAGATAATGGGACGAAATATGTCAACAAAGATATCAAGAATCTTTGTAATGAAGCAGGCATATAGTTGCAACATACAGTTCCTTACACTCCACAGCAAAATGGCGTGGCTGAAATGAAAAATCGATCTTTGAAAGAGATGGCTAATTGTATGTTGCATGCAAGATCTCTTCCGTCGAAATTGTGGGCCGAAGCTATTAATTGTGCCTCATACATCCAGAATAGATATCCTCATAAATCTGTTACTAGAAAAACACCTTTTGAGGCTTGGACTGGCATGCAACCTGAAGTTAGTCATTTCCGCATTTTTGGATCTCGAGCATGGGCCCGCATTCCTCCAGAGAAGAGAAAGGCTTTGGAGCCTCAAAGGAAAGCATGCATGTTTGTTGGATATTTTGATGAAGTCAAAGGGTATAGATTGCTTGATATCCACACTGAAGAGCTCTTTATTGAAAGGAGTGTAAAGTTTGACGAAGATATTTCGCATGCACCAGTAGATGAACTTGTTACCAAATTTTCATCACCACTCATTGATGAGTATGCAGATGAAACTTCAGACCAGCATTCTGATGAAGATGAGTCTTTTCCTGTGACCCCTGTTAGACCACCAGTTGTTGAACATCGAGATCATACTTTTGCATGTAGTTCGGAAGATTCTCAACCACCTTCAACACAAAAATGGCGCATCATGAGTGATATCCTTGATGATCCTGCCTCTATCCCTCTGTTTGAGGAAGATCCGCAAGCACTCTTAGCTATGGAGCCATCCATGCCCATGCATGCTTATATGATGCATGGATTTGATCCACAAACTTATGCAGAAGCAAATGGGCATCTGAATGGGAAGTCGCCATGGATGAGGAATATAACTCTCTCATTGAGAACCAGACTTGGGATTTGGTTCCGCTACCTTCAAATCGCAAACTTGTGAGATGCAAGTGGGTTTACCGGACCAAGAAAGCATCAAATGGCCAAGTTAGTCGATATAAGGCACGATTGGTAGCAAAAGGTTTTCAGCAAGTACATGGTGTTGACTATGATGAGACTTTTGCTCCAGTGGCAAAAATGGATTCCATTCGGCTAGCTCTCTCCATTGCAGCAGCAAGAGGATGGGAGGTGCATCATATGGATGTGAAGAATGCCTTTCTTCATGGTGATCTCGAGGAGGAAATCTACATGGAGCAGCCACCGGGATACATGCAGAATTCATCTCTAGTATGCAAACTAAAGAAGTCTCTCTATGGCCTCAAGCAGGCACCTAGAGCATGGTATGCAAAGATGGATTCTTATTTGTTATCTCAAAATTTTGTACGCTGCAAATCTGATTCCAATGTTTATTTTCTGAAGAAAATTGACTCCTTGTTGATCATAGTACTCTACGTAGATGATCTTTTGATAACGGGTAGTTAAGCTTCTGTCATTACTAACATCAAAACTGCATTGCATAAGCGGTTTTCTATGACAGACATGGGCTTGCTAAATTTCTTCCTTGGACTAGAGATCCATCAGCGTGATTCTGGCATTACCATTTCTCAACCAAAATATGCCAGAGATCTTTTGGCACGATTTCACATGAGTGACTGCAAGCCAGCAGCCACACCTTTCTTATCAGGGATAAAGCTTGAGAATGGCAAAGACACACCATTGGTTGATTGCACATTGTATCGCCAGCTTGTGGGAAGTCTTCTTTATCTCACTCACTCCCGTCCTGATCTCTCCTATGCTGTCGGAGCAATTTCCAGATACATGCAGGAGCCACATGAGTTACACTGGAATGCTGCAAAGCGCATCCTTCGATATGTCCAGGGGACAATCACCTATGGGATTCATTATGCAGCCAATTGTTCTTTGAATCTCATCGGGTTCACAGATTCAGACTGGGCTGGCGACACCATTGATCGCAAGTCTACTTCCGGTTATGTACTTAGTTTGGGATCCGGCCCAATTTGTTGGTCAAGTAAGAAGTAGGCTGCCATTGCTTTATCATCAGCAGAGGCCGAGTATAGAGGAGCAGCCAATGCCACTATTCAGGCAATTTGGCTACAACATTTCCTATCTGAGCTTGGGATTAGTGTCCATCATCCAACTGTCATCTGGTGCGATAATCAAAGTACGCTAAAGTTTTGCAGAGATCTAGTGCAGCGGCAGCGTACCAAACACATCGAGATCCACATTCACTTCATTAGAGAACTCATTCATGATGGGATCATCGATCTTCAGTACTGTCCTAGTTTCGAGCAGATTGCTGACATCTTCACCAAGACTTTCACTGAGAAGAAGTTTCGATTCCTGCGAGATCGTCTTGGGGTGAAGGACACGACTGCCTAGCAGTTGTCTTTTCTCTACTTTTGCATTATATTTTGAGGGGGGGTTTTCTTCCCACTGGGTTTTCCCTCTTTCCTCCTTTTTATGCATTGTATATGGGTACCTAAAATGGCCGTGTTGCCGGGACTCATTTATTTTGCATCACACTCACCTAAGTTATGCTTAAGGGGGGGTGTTGGTGTACATGCACCTAGATTAGCTCCAGTTGTTGGTGTACATGCACTTAGACTAGCTGTGTTGGTGTACATGCACCTAGATTAGCTCTAGTTAACTTATTGCTTGCATGTGGCACATGTACACATTAACATAAGATAAAGCACACTTAGCTTTAGTTATTGCATGTACAACTAAGCTTAACTTAGTTGCTTTTATGTATTTATTCTAAAACTAATATTGTAGAATCAAAATTTTCATTTTTTTCTCAATTCTTGCTCGCTTCCTTCCTTCTCTTGCAAGCTTGTTTATTGTTTTGCAGATCTAGATCTGTGTATCTCAAAAATCTTACAAAACGGGAATGGATGCCTATCACCTCCAAACATATCAAAGGCGCTGAATCCCATCTTGTCACCCAAAAACACCAAAGGCAGATTGTGCTGTCACAAAAGTACAAATGACCGAGTAGCGTGAGGGAGAAGCGAGCAAATTGGACAATGTCGCAATCGATCTGGATGTTTGGAGATTGGACCGCCGAAAACGCTAGTTGTTTGTCTTGATACCTTAGCTTGTTTGACAATGCAGAATTGAAAATAATGCCTGGGGCAGTCAAACGTCTAGTTATTAATACATACGAGAATACGAGAATGAACATTGCCGTTTCAGGCTGACAGCATGGCAATAATATGGACGGATCGAAATTTAGTGTTTGTTAACTCAAAAGCTTGTCTCTCTCTCCCCCTCACTGGACCGTAGGGCTTTCCCACGCTCTTTCACAACATGGCCATCAAGTTCTCTTCCTCTCTCATCATTTTTCATTACTCCCGAATTACTCCACCACTACTATTTTGATCTTCTCCCATGATTTCTCATTGTTTCTTAATTTAAAATTTGGATTTTAACCATGAATCTTCTGTCCAACTCTTCCATGTAATATTCCTTGTTGCTTTGTGCCATTACAGTGTTATGGGCGCTCAATTTCTCCCCATAACATCTTTACTGCATACGTTTGTTTATGTGCACTGAATTTGCCTTTCTTATATTTCCACACCGATAAGACAAACACAATTTGGTCCATTAGTAATAGAGTTCAGGCTTCTGTGATCCATATCAATTTAGAGAGAGATTTTTCGGCGAAAATCACATGGAAAATCATTTGTCGACGCGTTTCGAACCAACAAGTGTGGTTCATCATCAGGATGATGAACCACACTTGTTGGTTCGAAACGCGTCGACAAATGATTTTCCATGTGATTTTCGCCGAAAAATCTCTCTCTAAATTGGTCCATTAGTTTTGAGTAGACCATTATAATTAATGTAATTACGTATAATGGCATTGATGTTGATAACTTGCAATTTCATTTAAACCCATATAAAAATAACTATGCTCCACTAAGGTTTTAAGATGGAGGAACTAGTTTTGACTAGGATATCTATTTGAGCATTCAAATCTGAATTATATGTAGAAGTTTGATGGCATGCTCTTTTCTTTCTCTTTTTTTTTTTACATTATTCGAAGAAACATACACATTTCATATCCGACATTCCAAGGATAAATCTAAATAAACATATCATTATGTGTTATCACTATGAAGGACCAAATCACCTCGCCCCTTCTTCAACCAAAATGTGAACCTATCCACTTTCCCAAAAGTTGTTGCTAGCAATATGCTACCTCCATATTTTGGCAACATATGAAATTCACACAAAAAAAACTGATGAGTAAAACCACTGCAAGAGTCCATTGTGGTTGGAGTGTTCCTCAAATGTCACGGCTTAATAGCCAAATTAAAAATATGATGACAAACAAATGGAGAGAAGCCCTTCTACTTAAAGAAAACCTGGACAATGCAAGCTTCTTTCATTCCGTGTCTTCTCGACAGTGTGGTCTGATCCCTTTAGGAAGGGAGCCCCTCTCGTTTTGCTTTGATAACGTTGTAATGCCTTCATCCAATTCCACAATCGAGATAAGAGGTAAATTCTCAAATTTGATAATTCCCTTTTCTCAATTTATTAGTGAGGTTGAGCCTCCCAAGATCTTTATATTTCTTATACCCCTGTGCACTGCTATTTTTTAAAACGCCCATGCATAAAATACCTCTCCTTTCTTGTTGAGTGATTCCTAATAAAAAGTAGGATTCGTAGGGAGATCCGCATTGACCTAGCGTGTGTTGCCTCTGGTCCTCAAAACACCTGTGGCTTTCACAATCGTTAGCTTTTGGAGATTTTAATATTTTGGAAGGATGACCATTTTTGGGCTTCTATGATTTGCATGATAGCTTCCCTATAATGGAATTAAATATTCGATTAGAAAAATATCATTCACATCGAGCTAATGTGTCGACACAACTATACTTGGAAATGCGTGGTGATCATGAATTATTTTTTTCCATACATTTTCCATTGATCACTCATCAAGAGTGTCTCCTTCCCGCTTCCCACTAACATATGCAATTCTTGGAACCTCATTCCATGCTTCTTTTGAAAAGTAGCAAGGCATAGATATATGATTTATTGATAGTTCCTTATAGTGCAGAGGACTTAGCAACACTTCTGTTCTTGTTTCTTTCCAATACATCTCTATATTTTCCTTGTTCTCAGCAGCTTGTCTTAATATTCATTTTCCAAACAAAATGGCATTGTATATGAATGATAAACGAGTTATATCCTATTGAGCTTCCCATGTTCAGACCTTAAATTAAACCTTCTCTCCTCCATGTTGATGTCATTATGATTAACTCTTTAGCTAGCACTGGGTGAGGGGATGGAGATATATAGCATTAACGTTCCAGTCACATGAAGCTCGCAACAAAGAAGAGCCTTGGGGTTGACCCATCTATCAACACTGCAAAAGTGGTTGAGGATAGACACCCCATAAACCAATTTCCTAACTGGACACTCATTCCTATGTGAATCAACAATAGTTTCATATACAACCAATTGAATATATCATAATCCTTTGCGAGTTCCAATTTCATCAACAATAGTGGTATCTTTATAGCCTTTATAATATGCGGTCCTTCTCGGGACATTCCCATTGCATCGTTGGATTTTTGTGTAATGGACACAATTTGTCTTCTGGAATGAACGATTAAAGATACCTTTTACCGCGTTGGTTGACAAATTTGTAACGATTTCGTACCTAGAGTTACATAAGCTGAATAGGCCTAAGATCACCAAGGCATGTACGATCATTTTTATTGGGGATTAGATCTACGAAATTGGTATTTATACCCCCCAATAACTTTTCATTATATCATTGACTCTTTAATAACCCTTAGTATATATTCTTCTAGTATTCTATGGAACCCTGAGTAGAATTCATTGGTCCATCCACCAAGACATTCACTCTTTTCTTTCTCAAAGCCATGCAACATATACATATTTTAATTTGTTCCTCCGATTTTTCCAATGCCTTTCTTGCACTTTGAGAAATTTCCTTAGCTCATGTTGCGACTAACCTTTTGACTCGTTTCATTTTTTTTGCAAACTGGAACAATAGAATATTCTAGATATGTTTGAAAGTTAGTCTCTTTTCTATCCCCCATTTATCTCTACTACATTTTGGGGAAACTATGGAAGCCCGAGTTAAAAATATTTACGGTTTGGGTTATGTATAACTTAAAGTTGCAGCTTCTCTCTCATGCGGGGGAGGGTTAATCCAGTCTGTCTTTGTCGAATTAGAAGGAGACATTCCGCTTGAATAAATTGGGAATCTTGTTATAGAATTACCAGTGCCAACAATAGCCCCGGGATACCTCGCCTTGTTTCTCACGTTTCCGTGAATCCTTATTCTAGTAAAATTGATCCACTCAATTCGTGCATTAGATTTCTTGATTTCATTTATGGAGTACTTAGTTCAACTCTTAAACATAGTTTCGGGCCAGTAATGTTTATTATAAATGTTTTATCAGTTCTACATAACTTTATCATTCTTTGAATTTGTTTGAGATCTGCTACATTGTGGGAAAAGTATGAATGTATAAGATAAATATTTTTTGTGGGTTCGGGTTTTGTAATAATTTAATTTTTAAGCTTGTCTCTCATTTCAGCGATGACTAATACGTCCCATTTCTAATCATCCACGGTTTTCATGTGCCGATTTATAATAATTAGCAGGTAACGATATCCGAATGGGGAAGCTTTTTTTTGGGCCTAGACGTGAACCACTGCATTTTCAAGGGTTTGGAAACAATGAAATAATTGAATTCGTGGTCTGAAACAACACAAGGGTTCCAAGTACAAATTCCCCCCTTACGTGGATGCCACTCCCCTCTAGGAATTGAGTATCCCCACATGGAATTTTCTAGACCAGACAATGGATCGGACCTCATGGAAACCTCCCATAACGAGGGTCTAGCCTAAAATTGCCTATGCTTAGGCCTGAAAAGTATAGATTCACTGAAAAATCAAGTAGCGGGGTATAAGATCATGGCCAAATGTAGCACTTTTGAAGTGCTCATGGCACATGTACGGAGGTGTCGCGAGAAGGCTTCGGAGATGGCACCCAGCGAGGAAACAAAGCTTCTCTTTGCAGTGGATGGGTGGAATAGCTTCGAGTCACCACTACTTTGGAAACAAGAACGTGTTTTCATTTTCTTGTGCAGCGCAATATTTCTGGTGACAAGCATCTATCGTTTGTGGCAGGGCTAGTCAAAAAGGCCATAGAAATGATGATGGAAAAACATATAAGATTCGCCATTGATTACTTCAAAATGAATCATGTAAGGCCTTCTCTTGTTGCAACACTTGTGATAACTACACTGAATCGTCTGTCATTCGATACTATGGATTTCGGCTTCGGGGAGACACAGTGTAGGAAACGTCAACAACTATTCTTGAAAGGGAATTTGTGTTGTTGTTGTGTCTTGGCAAGGCACACAATTCTATACTTTTCTATATCCTCATATCAAGAACATACATTTAAATATTTTTAGCTTAAAAATTGTTTGGTTGGGACTACGTTTCATGCAGCGCTTGTTTTAATAAAAAAATCAAAATATTTTATCGTTGACTGCTTTATGGGTCCTATGTTATATTCTTATTTATTTCATTACATAAGGATGGAAAAATCTACAAAAAAAGAGACAGTATGTGCTTCGCATCAATATCTCAATAAAAAAGGAACACATCAATATAATGTTACCTTTTTATGACTAATTTTAATACATATATAAGATGCTAGCGTTATAATCTCATTTTTAATAACTAAAATAATTTTAAAACCAATATTTAAGAAAGATTAGAGAGAAATTGAAGAAACCTAAATATGCATGTAAACATAATTTATCAACAGTTATATATACTCTTAAAATGTAAAATAAAGAGAATTGTTATATAAAATATACCTTATATAAAACAAATTACTTATCTATCTCTCTCTCTCTCTCTCTCTCTCTCTCACACACATACATGTGAAAACAACCTAACCTTTTAGGAGGCCTCAATATTTGAAATAAAATTGAAAAAGATAATATACATTTTATTACAAGTTCATTAAGTATTATATAATGTAAATGAATCAATAATAAAATTTATAATAAAATATATGAAATTACATAGCCACACACATTTTGTTTTAGCGATCAATTGCCTTTCAAATTTATCCATATTAAATTATTTTTATGTATGATTAGCCAATATATAATGCACATTATCTTCACTTAGTAGTAAATTATATAGGATTCCTTGGTTAAATGGATTAGATTTGATTTGATTTTTATTACATTGTTAAATTTTAGTTTTAATGAGCAACACCTCATATTCGAGAAACATACTTATTTCAATGACAACTAAAATTTTGGTATAAGGAAGCATGCGAATTCCTTGATGAAGAAATTCTGTTATCATCAACGGCATCTCGTCATCGTTTTTTCAGGCGGAGAGGGGGCTGCGTCAGGGCTGTCCTCTCTCTCCCCTTCTTTTTATCCTTGTCATGAATTCTCTTAGCTCTCAGATAAACAAAGCTGTTGCTGACAAGCGATGCCTCCCGATCAAGATCTGTAAGAATATCTCTCTTTCTCACAACCTTTTTGTTGATGACATTCTTATCTGTGCCATGCTTCAAAAATCTAGCTGGCTCTGTCTCAATGAGATCTTCCTGAAGTTTCAGTCAGCAACAGGGTTGGTCATAAACAAGACCAAATCTATGTTGTATCACAATGACACTAATCAGGAGATGGCTCAATGGATCGCTGCGTTATTTGGCATTAACATGGCTCCTATAATGGACGGTTTTAGATATTTGGGATACCTCCTCAAACCAAAAGGGAACCGGCATCAGGACTGGTTATGGCTCATTGACCGATTCTATAACAAGATCTCAAGATGGGAGATGCGTTTCCTTTCGCTGGGAGGCAGGCTCATCCTCATTCAATCAGTCCTTTCTCATCTTGTAGTCTATTGGGCTCATCTATATTTCCTCCCGGCCTCCATAATTAGAAAAATTGTTTCCCTGTCTGCTAATTTTCTTTGGGGTGGAAGATCCCACCTTTCAAAGATTCATTTGGTAAAAATGGTAGCCATCACAAGACCGAAGAGGGACGGTGGTTGGGGTTTATTACATATGAAGTCATTCGGTATGGCCCTCCTATGTAAGTCTTTGCACAGAGGCATCTTCGGCGACGACATATGGAGCTCAATCATCAAGCAAAAATATTTGAAAGGCAGGCCGATCGCTTACTGGTTCAGAAGGCAGTCCCTCGGCTCAAAAAGAGGGTCCGCCATATGGCGCAGCCTTAGAAAGATTCAGCCGCTCTTTATGTCGTTTTTAAAATGGTCCTTTTTTTCTGGTTCTGGCATCCTGCTTGGTATCGACCCGACTGTTCATGGACTAGAATCCTCGCTCACCCCTGAGCTCATATCTTTTCTTCACTCGAAGGGGATTTTTACTTGGGATAAATTGATCCGCTCCTGGTCCTCTTCTTCGCCAATCTGGAGGGATGGGGATGACCTTGGTTTGCCCCTTCCTCTACGGTCCACATGGTCCGCTGCTGTTAATTGTTTCGAAGGGAAAGGCATTTCTCAAACAGGTCTCAAAGATGAAGTAGTTTGGTCGATGGGGACCGCCAACCAGCTCGCGCGCGTCAAAGACATATACGCATCTGTCTCTTCCTCTCTCCCGCCGCTGCCTGGTCCCCCTTTTCCTATCAAATTATGGAAATCTACAGTTCAGCTCAAGGTTCTTTTATTTTCCTGGCTGGTTTTATATAAGAGGAACCTCACATGGGAGGTTCTTCAAAGGAAAGGCTGGATGGGCCCCGGAAGATGCTGCATGCGCTGTCATGCGCCCGAGACAAACATCCATATGTTTTTTCAATGCCCGGCATCGTCCCAAATCTGGTATGATCTTTCCTCTTCATATGGTTTTCCTTACCAGATATTCTCTTCTGTTCAGGATGCTTTCAGATGGTGGTCGGATCAGCGGCTTGCATGGAGATCCTTATTCATTTTCACGTGCTGGACCCTGTGGAAATGGCGGAATGCTTGCATCTTCCAGGAGTCCAAGGCTCCTATCTCCTCCACTCTGATCCATATATCTGCTATGATCGACCCAACTTGATCCTGCTGTTTTCTTTTATCGCCTTTTGTGCTCTTTGTCTGTTCTCTTTATGGACAGCTCCTCTATGTTTATATGTTATGGTCTCATGCTGATCTATGCTACTCTCTCGGATTGTATCGTTTTATGATCTCAACAGCTCTAGCCCTTTTTGGCTTGTCTGCCGGCCAGCTCCTTATGGCTTGATTGTAATGGTTTTGATCTCATAAGCTCTAGTCCTTTTTTGGCCTGTTTGCCGGCCAGCTCCATATGGCTTTATATGTATATGCTCATTATATTTCCTTAGTATAATATCATCAAGTTTTTTCTTTCTGAAAAAAAGAATTCCTTGATGAAAAAATCTAAAACGTTGATATGCCAAAAATAAATATCATTTGTTGATTCATTCCTTAATTCGGCTTAAATTATTTATAAAATTATCGTTTGATCTAGCTTTCCTCCATAAATGTGCCACGATCTTCTTGAGTGTCTCATTTTCCACTTTTTCTACTACTCATCACCGATGTATTCCTTAACAAGTTGCATCAGACTCTGTGTTGTTCTTCACGTGCTCGAGTTGTCTCTGAGTAGGAGAGACGAAAGCCCTTGAGATTTTCATTGGTATCCCCCTTGCACTATCTAAAAGAAGAGAAGTGGAGAGAGAATGGCCACGTTCTCTAAAAGATGCAATCAGGATGAATAAGGTGTGGGAGAAAATGAATCTACTTTATGCCCATAAAATATGTGCCGAGTGTGAAGGAGGTGCACGAGGAAAGGATTGCATCATGCACCAGTAAAAGAAATTATCTTTTTGGATTATTCTATATTCATAAATTTTGATGGCTATTAATGTCCCTAGCAGTGCGATCCTAATTTTGAATAATTTTTGTTCCATTTTGTTGCACAGTGATGGGATTTTGGAGCATGAGCCTTGACCCTAAGAAAATGTGAAGAAAGGGTCCACAACACATATCCTATGCTATATTCCAAGGCTTGCGACAAAACCCCCATCCTTTGAGTTTGGGAACGCTGTTGGAAAATGGTGCAGGGGCATTGACCCATCCTAAGTCAAATTGAATATTTGACTTCTAGAAGCTAAGAAAATGGAGATAAGGCTGGCCGATCGCTTTGGAGCTAAATCATTGGGCATGAGAGTTGCATTATGGGGGATCTCATGAATATATTATTGATCTCATGGAGAGAATGGTGGAACTAGAATGATCCGCGTTTCCCTTGTAATTTCTTATAAATTATAGAACCTATGAATTGTTTTTGAGTGGAAAATGCAATGTAAAGCCATGCCAAGAGAGCATCCAATACCACGCAAAATCAGGCCGAGAAGGAGTGGCCATTTCGACGGAGATAAGGCCTGCCGTGGTGCCATTGTAATGCAACTTAAGACATCGGGAAATGATTGAGTGAGGATAAGGTTGCAGAATAAAAAATCTATTCTTTGTGGGAAATATTGAATAAATATGTGTTTTTTGTATCCATGTGTGGGTGCCTATTTTACGAAGGGTTTGTTAAATTCCGATTGCTTATTATGTCGTTGCGTGCCATGTTTTATGAGGGCTGCAAGAGTTAATGGCGGTCGTGGGTGGCTACATTCCCAACACCGAGTGGTCTCACCAGGGGTCAGTAACCACACATTCGGCGTCTGGTTTAATTTAGGCACATGAATGAAAGCAAGGGTGAAGAGAACTAGGAGTTCCAGTGCCCAAAATGTGGAAGCACCGCACAAGGTTATAGGGGTAACTGGTACCGCGAATATTGATTTGGGCCTTTGGGTACCAAATAAGGGAAGTGCATGGAAAGTGGTTGGGCCACCGAGCAACCTTGAATTAAGTCGAATCCATATTATGGGCCAAGATCCATCATTTAATGAGGCCTGAATATTTCCATCATCTGTTGTCCCATTCCTGAGGAAATTGGAGCCAAGTTGTGTTGCTAGAGTCCGAAACACCTCGGCAAGGTCGATCCAAGATTTGTGCCCTGAAAAGAATCCGTTTACATTTAGTGTAGTGCCCCGATATTGGATTTCGGGATATAAGGGTGATTGAGGCTATAGGGAGTATGAGATAACACAGAGATGCGCTGGCTTGAGAAGTATCAACACTGAAACAAGATGAGGTTTAAGCGATTGGTCCCGAGACGAGGGTTCTACGCGTTGTTCAAGCAATGTCAGCATGGTGATGCTCTTTCTTCCTCAACTTCTTCTTCAGGTTCACTAATATCTCCGGCCTCGTGCTCCTGCTGTCTTCCTACCTCCATGGCCTCTAACGGAGCTTGCAGTCTCCTTGTATCTTCTCTGAGATCTGTATTGCCCACACGTCTGACTCCTCGACCTAGTGCTCTTCCTGCTCGCACAGGCATCTTCTCTTACACTGTAGAAAGTATCAACTATGCGAAGGTTTGCTCTGACACCACGAATTGGTGCAACGAAAAGTGAAAAGTATATTTATACACTAGTACACGGTCCTTCGAGTTTCTTTGGAAAGTCGTTACATAATGGTTTGGCAACGCACTGTACAAAACTCAGTTTAGCGATTTATGGGAAAAATGATGAAAGGGCTTTCAAATGATTTGGTAGTGTCCCTTCAAAAAGCCAAATACCCTGTGCTATCAAATGATTTGGCAGCATCCTTTTCAAAATCTCAATGCCCTGTGCTGTCAAATGTTTTGGCAGCGCCCTATTCAAAACAAGGTACTCTGCTCCAATTTAATAGCGTCCAAATATATGGAAAAAAACAATGCATTCACTACTCGTGACACAGTGATAATTCCTCCACAGGTCTTTGAAACCTGAATACAATAAGAATACAGAAGATAAATGGACAAATCGCGCAGCAATTGAAGCCACACCTTTTAAATTATTAATATAAATTGGTTCAAAAAGCTACAAGTTTTCAAAATGGTAAAACATACATGAATAAGGCTATAATTAATATCTGTTCAAAATGGTAAAACATACATGAATAAGGCTATAATTAATATCTGTTCATAAGCAGAAACCCATTTGGTTTAATCACAGGGTTTTGATTCAATCTCATCACATTGGTAAGCTCTTGTCCAAATTATTTATATCGAATGCTCGGCCTATGCACACATTCAACGTTTGGTTTAATTGAGGCACAAGGATGGACACAAAGGTGAAGACAACAAGGAGTGCCTGTGCAAACATGGAAACACCACGCAAGGATCCAAGGGTAATTATAACCACGGATCTTGATTTGGGCCGTTGGGTACCGAATAAGGGAAGTGCATGGAAAGTTGTCGAGCCACCAGGCAATCCCGAATTAAGTAGAACTGGGATTACGGGTCGACATCCGTCATTTAATAGGGCTTGAATATTTCCATCATACGCTGTCCCGTTCCGCGGAACGTTGGAGCCAAGTTGTATCACGAAAGTCCGAAGCACCTTGGCAGTGCCAATCCAAGATTTGGGGCGATCCGTCATTTGACGACCCTAACAAATATTTGTTTCCATTTAGTCCAAAGCTGTTAAATTTACATGAAATGATTATAACCTTATTGCGGGGAAACACATTTTTACGAATGATACAAATATTATAATAAAAACTAACAATACTATAGTAAGAACTAGAGGGGGAGACTCTACGCCTTGCCAACAACATATTTATTGACATTGAAGGAGGCGTGGTAGAAAACGATTACATTGTGAGCTAATAAAAGAGTTGTTTCTTGTATTCTTCTATATTAGTATTTTTTTAAGTCTCTTCATATCCTTCTAATTGTGATAATTATTTTCAGTATTTGCTGTCCCATTTTGTTGCATAGTAATTGGTCTTGCAGAGTGCACACAACACATCCCTTATGCCATATTCCAACTCTATCACAAAACCCCAGTGCTTTGAGTTTTGGGTATGTTGTTTAAATATTTCTAGACAATTAACATGAGTAGTCAAGAAAAAAAATATTGTTCGTTTTGAGATTCATTCTAAAATAATTGAAGTATTATGGGTTCTATGTTAGATGCTGATTTCTCATATGGCATACTAGATTCGCCATTGATCTTTCCCTTGCTGCAACACTTGTGATAACTACATTGAATCGTCTGCCATTCGATAGTATGGATTTCGGCTTCGGGGAGACACAGTGTGGGCGAATATTTTGTATCATGGTACATTTTTACAAATCACCTCAAACAACCCACCTTATTTTGAGGTAGAGGGGAAAAAGGTAAATTTAGCCCTTGAAATTAGGAGTTACAACCTTCCATTCCCCACTTTCAAGAATAGGTTTTATTTAAGTAAATCCAATGGGCCAAATACCATATTTATAAAAGAGGTATGGTAAATTAATAAAAATATAAATAAATGAGAAGTATGGTAAATAAATAAAACATTTTTTATACTTACTCCATAAGTCACCTTATATGCATGCAAGGGTGTAAACAAATAAAAATATAAGTGGAGGTATGGTAAATAAATAAAACGTCTTTTTATACTTACTCAAAAGGTATGGTAAATAAATAAAAATATAAATAAACTAGACCTATGGTAAATAAATAAAACCTCTTTTTATATTTAGTCCATAACCCTTGTGCTATTTATGAAGGCTCAAGAAAGAGGTTTTATTTAAGTGAATCCTATGGGCCAAATACCATATTTGTAAAATAGGTATGGTAAATTAATAAAAATATAAATAAACGAGAGGTGTGGTAAACAAATAAAACATTTTTTTATATTTACTCCATAAGTCACCTTATATTTACCAACACTCAAAAAAAGCGTTATATTTAGGTGAAACCTATGGGCAAAATACTATGGGACAAATACCATGGACTAGATTGTTATTAATACCATGCAAAAAAACATTATTAACCCTAATATTACTATTAATAAAAATAAAAATGTCACATGGTATTGGCCCATGGTATTCACCTGGAATGTAGCCTATTTAAATGGGGGAATTAAACCAGCATAGATCCATCTTTACTCTGGATCTACTAACCCCCGAGAGGTATCAAATATCGTGATATGCAAACTAGCATAGAATTTAAATGGGGGAATTAAACCAACATAGATCCATGATCTACTAACCCCCGAGAGGTATCAAATATCGTGATATGCAAACTAGCATATAGTGAAAAAGTATTTGATCCCTCTCGGGGCTTGGTGGATCAAGAGTAAAAATGGATGTTGTAATTTAATGTATGTTAAACATTTTAGCTTCGTTAAAATAAAAAATAAAATAAAAATCAACTATTAATTTCATTAATTTTATAAATTACTAATAGTAATTTTTAAGTTCTAGGTTTATGATAACCCATGGTAATACCAAGATCTTACAAAATTTTATAATTGAGTAAAATATTCGCCATGCCTGGTGAGAGATTCGCCAAAAAATTATATATACATATTATATTATTGATAAAATCACCTTCCATTTTTCCTATATACGATGGAGATTCTCCCATTTATTATACTTATAAATTTAGGGGGGGTTCTTAAAATTTTCCCTGGTATTTGTTGCAAACATAATCCTCTTGCTTATGTGAATTTGACTTATTCACTTGAGAGGAAGGAGGAAAGCCTCAAGTGAACACTAATAGTCATGAATTGTTTCTTGCTTATGTGAATTTGGCTTTCTCACTTGAGAGGAAGGAGGAAAGCCTCAAGTGAACACTAATAGTCATGAATTGTTTCGTCAATACATTACCCATTAAACAATCATCAAGAGTGTCTCCTTCTTGCTTTCCACCAACATATGTAATATGTAGTTCTTAAAACTGTGCATTTATCCTTGTCATTTGATTTTCTCATACCCTCTCCTTTCTCGGGAATGGTTTTCGAGATATTTTGACCCTCTCTATGTTATTTTCCATATGACCAAATTGTCTCTGTGGAGGAGAGATCAAGTCCTCAAGATTTTCACAAATATCCCCTTTACAATGGGCATCATCAATCGTGGATTTATCTTTGTCGTTTGATTTACCAATGACCTCTTATTTCTTAAGATTGTTTTTTGAGAATTTAAGAGCACCACCCATATTTCCATGCTCTCTATGTTGTTTTCATGCGCTCAAGAAGTATTTATTGGAAACATAATCTTCTTGGCTTACGTGAATTTGGCTTATTCACTTGGGAGGAAGGTGAAAAGCCTCAAGTGAACCCTAATAGTCATGAATTGTTTTGTCCATAATTCTTAGAACCTCCTTCCATAATTCTTTTGCAAAGTAGCAATGCATAAATATATGATTTATTGATTTTTCCCTATAGTGTAGAGGGTTTATTAGCACTTACATATGTCCTTGTTTATTTTCAATACATGTCTATATTTTCCTTGTTCTTAGCAACTTGTCTTACTATTCATTTTCTAAATAAATGACATCATATTTGAATAATAAATGAGTTAGATTTTATTGAGCTTCCTCGATTCAGAGGTTAAATTAAAGATTTCATTATGCTAAACACTTTAGCTACCAATGGGAAAATGAATGGAGATATTAGGCATTCACGTTCTAGCCTTAGGAAACTTGTAGCAAAGAAGAACCTTGAAGCTGCCTATCTATCAACACTACCAAAGGGGTTGAGGATAGACAACCCATAAATTAATTGTGTAATTGGACACTCGTTGCTAGCTCCAATTTCATCACCACTAGTGGTACACTAATAGTCTTTATAATTTTAGCCCTTTTTGGGAAATTCCCATTACATCATTGGTTTTTTGTGCAATAAGCAAAATTGCTCTTATGAAACGAACAATTAAAGAGACCTTTTATTATGTTGGCTGACATATTTGTAATGATTTTGTATTTAGAGTTACATAAGCCTAAAATAGGCCTAACATCACTAAGTATTTAGGATTAGTTTTATTTCAGATTAGATCAATGAAATTGGTATCAAGATCCCCCAATAAATTTTAATCCCGTCGCTGATTCTTCAATAGCTCTTATTAGATATTCTTCAAGGAAGTTATAGACCTTTGAGTAGAACTCATTGGTCTATCCATTTAGACATTCACTCTTTTCTTTTTGAAAGCCATGTAAGACTAATTTTAACTCCTTAGTTTCCTCATTATGTTCATGATTAGTCAATCATGTAAAGAGATAGAATACCTTTAGAGTCTCTACTATGCTTGTTCTCAAAGGGTTCTTGAAATTGAGACTTAAAACGATTCATGATTGTTTGAATGTACTAACCCTTGCGCCTTTAGTTGTCATTATATTTAATATCGTTTTTACATTATTCTTGTGTTTAAAGTAGTGTTGGATGCTTCAATCTCCAACCTATTTCTTCTTATTCCAAAAAGCATAATTTTCACATCCTTAGTCTTTTCAAATTAACTTTACCTCTTATGTGAGAACTTATGTTTTATTCTTGTCTTTTTTTAGCAAGAAAAAAATCATTCATCTTTTATAAAGAAAAAGTAGATGCAATAATCATGTTTCTATGTCCACTATCCATCCACTTGAAAACAAATTCTAGGAGAGGGCAACGCAACCACACTCCTCAATGCTACATTCATTTACTCACAAAATATATGGAGATGACATTAAATAAAGACAATTATAACATGTATGTAGAGTTGTGTTACCAAAAGTACCAGACATGCTTGAGTTGAAAATACAATAATATTATCAAAATAGATATCAGAAAAGGGAGAATATCTCATTAGCCAATATGTAATGTCATCATAATATCCATTGTGCTAGAACAATGTGTCAACTCTTAAGACACAAAAACATCCATTGCCATGGAGGGAACCATCATCAAAGGCTTTGTAACATATAACACTTTGGAAGGCAGAGCATCTACTTTTGGATAAATGATCAACCACTGAATTCAGTTGGACTATCATATCATTTTAGTTGGTCAGGAGGTAATGGTACAAATAATAGAGTAGAGTTGTCAGGCATTTTGGGGCGTCTTGAAATGTGCCTCCTCGCTGACCATTAAGGAGTTGGAGCTGTAGGGATCTTCAAATTTTGGACCTCCCTCACTATTCCACTAGATGCAACAAATCCACTCTCTGATGGCCATGTTTAATCACATTTCATTCACCCAAATATACATAGAACATTATGTTTTATTCTTATCGGACACATATTTTATTATGTTCCTTTGACATTGCCAATTCCTTTTTTGCACTTTGATATTTTTCCTATGCTCATGATGTCAACATCTTTTGATTTGTTTTGAATTTTTTTGCATGCTTTAACAATAACATACTCTACATATGTTCCAAAACTTGTCTCTTCCATTTCCTCCATTTTTCTACTTCGTTTAGTTTGAAAGACAAATTTAATAGGCCCTCCTTCACTTGATTTCTACCAACTTATAAAATCCCCAAGTTGATAGTAAGGAATAATTTCGAATTGGTCCACCAACCTTCTGACCATGTCAAATCTTTTGCTCAAAATACTATCAGATATGTTGGAAATACTGAGAGCGAGAGCGGGGGCGAAACAGTATTTCTTTTCAATTGTTACTTTTACCCGTTATATCACTTATATTTAGAACACAAAATGAATAATAAGAATAAATGATTTTATTAATATAATTTTTACAATGAATCAAGTACAATTTATATAGGGCACCAACCTTAGATGAAGACACCGATCTTCAATCTTCCAGGCTCCAACTTATTGCCAAGCACCAACTTGGTCATTCTAAGGCATCGACCTTGTCAATTCTGAGGCACCGACCCCAAGGACTCCAATCCTATATCTGCATCAAGCATTGACCTTATCAATTCTGAGGCAGACCCCAAGGACTCCAATCCTATATCTGCTTCAGGCACCAACCTGGTTTCTTTAGGACTATGATCCTCTAGGGCTCCAACCCTATTCTCTAAGGCACTGACCTTGTTGTTCGAGGCTTCAACCTCTGGGCACCAACCCTCTGGGCTCCATCCCACTCTCGTACCTCGTCTAGATGTGTTTGATAGTATCTCACGGCTCCCAAAATCTTCTTCACTGAGCGCTGTCAATCTTTAGCTTCATTGTAGTCTTCACGTCACATCATCTTCTCTTAGAAGGTGTCACCATTGCTCTTCATCATACCCAAACAATTTCTCCAAGGTCACCTCATGATGGCTAGTGCATCATGGTCTCCAAGGGTGTCTCCAAGTATTTAAGAATGCTCAAAATTCCAAGAGATTGACTCCAAGGATATCTTCGATAGTTCTTCCAAAACACCCTTTATTGATGCTCCAAGTTGCTTCCAAATTAACTCCAATAATTATTTCAATACTGTCTCCAATATTGTTCCAAATGCAGACAAAGATTCCTGCTCTGTATTAGCTCAATAAGTTTTCAACAAATCTGTTCCAACACAGTGTTCAAGTCAACACAAAAATTCTTTAATGATTTCTTCACAAGATGCCTTTAAAACGGGTCCATAATATGAATTCAACATTGTTGTAAGATGTATTCAACAAATGTCTTTAGATTGATACAAAAAAATTATTTACTCTGCTTTGAAGATGTCAATGAGCTGATCCAAAAGATGTGAATAGGCTGCTCTAAAATTATTGTAGGACTATTTCAAAATATGCCACTATAATGCTCCAAAATGTCTTCTTCAACAGTGCTACAAACGGATCAACAACTCCTCTAGATCTACTTCAATACTTTTATTTTTTCTCCAACGCCATCCTCAAATGATGACAAAAACATCCAAAAGGCTCCTTCAAATCTATCACCAGGTTGCTTCAAACAATGCTTAAAATTTTCTAGAAGTCTTTTTACTGATACTTCACACAAGTTTTAATTTGTCAATGTTTCAAGGTTTACATGTCACAGATCCTCTGCGATAGGTCCAAGCATTTAGATGGCACAAGTCTGAAATTTTAGGAACAATTAACAAATTTTAGGCACAAGTTCGAAATTCTAGGAACAGGTTTAAGCTAAGATGAGTGCTTTCTGTATCCTAGTTTGATTCCTTCCACAAATTTGCAAGTTTTTCCTTCTTTACTTGATTCAAAAGACAAATAAAACTCTCTTCAAAATGTGCATCTATCTTCTTCCTCGGTAAAAAAATGTTCTCTGAAATTTTCACCGAATTGATGACAAAATAATGAGCTCTAAAACCTTATAAATAGTTGTTTTTCGTACAACAAAATGAAAGGACATGTCCTTGTTTGGAGGTCGAGTTGTGTACACTGCTCAGGTCGCCTCCATGTCTACATTTAATAATTTAGCTTCAAAGATTCATAACTTTCAAACTGCTTGGAGTTTTGGACTATGTAATAGCTCATTGGAAAGGAAAAATTATGGTCTTCAAGATGGTGAAGGTCTAATGATGAGATTCTGTCTCTAAGGAGGTGAAAAGTAACTTTTAATGTGACTGGTTGTTATTTAGTGCAGAAACATAGGACAACAACATTTTTTCATGGATGGGCTTTTCATGGATGAACATACTTTTGTTTGGTTTCTTCATCAAGGCTCTTGTTTCATCAAGTACATGAATGGCACTTGGCACTTTTTCATTAGTGACTTGACATCTTCATCAATGACATTGTAGCATCTCAAGAATATTTGCCATACAGTTACTGCTATATCATTGATCAACTATTGACATCAATGACAACCTAGATTAACAAGATATTCTTTGTCTTAAGCCTTCATTATATGTTGCACCATTTTGACACCCATACTAAAAATGACACCTACTGTTTGTCGAATCTTGACTAGAGCATTGCATTTGTGGTACAAACAATATATTGCTATGATGCGAGTGTGGAGAAGGGCCATGATGGTTCCCAATTGAACTAGAAGGAAGCACGCCTAGGATAAATTCTTATGAAATTGTATTATGATGCATAATAAATATAAGAAAGGGTCAACCTAATAGGATAATTATAAGAAAAGATTGTCAGATTGAGAACTATTTATAAGATTCAATAGCTATTTCACACTAAGAATAAAACATAATAATTTCCATGGAGAAATTAGTGGGTGAGTTGACTATTTGATTGAAGCGCCACTTGTCCATCATCAATGTGTGTTTGCATTTTCTTATTAAACATGTGCATCTTGGTGAAGTATTTGATTACATTAATATCTTAGAAGATATATACATTTAATAGGAAAGTGTTTTATGATGGAAAAATTAAATAATTGATTTACAACCCTTGCTTTGGGTTTTGTTTAAGACCCAAACTTCCTTCTTAGATTCGAAAACATGTAGTAATGGAGGGCTTTTGGGGTTTTTCACATTGATTTCACTCCCTCTTATCAACTGCATGTGAGGTCGAATCATGACTTGAGATAGATTTTACAAGTTAAGAGTCACTTTTTTTTTGGAGATCCAGGTTATGCAGGTGAAGTTTCTTCAGGGTTTTTGAAAGAAGTCTTTCTTCAAAACTTTTCAATATATCATTGAGTCTTTAATAACCCCTCAATAGCTTTTCATTGTATGATTGACTCTTTAATAACCCTTAGTATATATTTTTCTAGAAGGCTATAGAACCTTGAGTAGAATTCATTGGTCCCTCCATCAAGACATTTACTCTTTTCTTTCTCAAAACCATGCAAGGCAACTTTTAAGTCTTCCTTAGTTACCTCATATTTAGGGCCCTCATTATGTTCCTCATTATGCACTCATGGAAAGAGAGAGAATACCTTTAGACTCTCTATTATGCTCGCCGTCATAGGTTCTTGAAATCGAGACTTAAAACAATTTATTCATGCCTCTAATATTGTTTGAATGTACTAACCCTTGAGCCTTGAGTTGTCCTTATATTTAATATCATTTTTACATTCTTCCTATGCTTAGAATAGTTTTGGAATATTTTTTCAAAATTTCAACGATCTCCATGAGCAACACAATAGCCTGAATCTTCAATCTCCACCCTGGTTCTTCTTATTCCAAAAAGCATACTTTTCACATCCTTGGTCTTTTCAAATTTAACTTTACCTCTTATGTTAGAACATATGTTTTATTCTTATCATATACATATTTTAATTTCTTCCTTCAACTTTTCCAATGCTTCTTGCACTTTGGGTTATGTATAATTTAAAATTTCAGTTTCTCTGTCATGCAGGTGAGGGTT
This sequence comes from Pinus tabuliformis, assembly GCA_031772625.1. Classification (NCBI taxonomy): domain Eukaryota; kingdom Viridiplantae; phylum Streptophyta; class Pinopsida; order Pinales; family Pinaceae; genus Pinus; species Pinus tabuliformis. Next base: position 464,372,400 of record CM062808.1, on the reverse strand, counting down.
AATCAAGTCTATCTTTGTTGAATTAAGAGTAGATATTCCACTTGAAGAAATTGGAAATTTTGTTATAGAATTACTAGTGCCAACAATATCCTCAGGATACCTTACCTTGTTGCTCATCTTTCCATTAAACCTTATTCTAGTAAAACTGATCTACTTAATTCATGCATTAGATTTCTTGATTTCATTTATGGAGTACTTAGTTCAACTCTTAAACATATTTTTGGGCCAACAATGTCTATCATAAATGTTTTATCAGTTCTACATAACTTTATCATTCTTTGAATTTGTTTGAGATCTACTACATTGTGGGAAAATTATGAATGTATAAGATAAATATTTTTTCTGGGTTTGGGTTTTTTAATCACCTAATTTTTAAGCTTCTCTCATTTCAGCGAGGACTTCTACGTTCCATTTCTAATCATCCATGGTTTTCATGTCCTGATTTATAATAATTAGCAGGTAACGATATTCGAATGTGCAAGGTTTTTCTTAGGCCTAAACGTGAACCACTATATTTTCAAGGGTTTGGCAACAATGGAATATTTGAATTCGTGGTCTGAAACAATACAAGGGTTGCAAGTATAAATTCCCCCCTTACATGGATTCCACTCCCCTCTAGGAATTGAGTATCCCCACATGGAATTTTCTAGATCAGACAATGGGTCAGACCTCATGGAAACCTCCCATATTGAGGGTCTACCCTAAAATTGCCTATGAATAGGCCCAAAAAGACTAGATTGACTGAAAAAACAAGTAATGGGGGATAATATCATGGCCAAATGTAGCACTTCCGAAGTGCTCATGGCACATGTATGGACATGTCGCAACAAGGCTTTGAAGATGGCACCCAACCAGGAAACAAAGCTTCTCTTTGCAGTGGATGGGTGGAATAGATTCGAGTCATCACTACTTTGGAAACAAGAATGTGTTTTCATATTTCTTGAGCAGTGCAAGATTTCTAGTGACAAGCCTCTATCGTTTTTGGTAGGGCTAGTCCAAAAGGCCATAGAAATGATGATCGAAAAACATACGAGAATCGCCATCGATTACTTCAAAATGAATCATGTAAGGCCTTCTCTTGTTGCAACACTTGTGATAACTACATTGAATCACCAGTCATTCGATACTATGGATTTCGGGTTCAGGGAGACACAATGTAGGCAATGTCAACAACTATTCTTGAAAGGGAATTTGTGTTGCGGTGTCTTGGCAAGGCACAAAATTCTATACTTTTATATATCCTCATATCAAGAACATATATTTAAATATTTTTAGTTTCAAAATTGTTTAGTTGTGACTACGTTTCATGCAACACTTGTAATAAACATATCAAAATATTTGATCATTGATTGCTTTATGGGTCCTATGTTATATGTTTATTTATTTCATCAGATAAGGATGGGAAAATCTACAAAAAGAGAGACAATATGTGCTTTGCATTAACATCTCAATAAAAAAGAGCACGTCAATATAATGTGACCTTTTTTATGATTAATTTTAATACATATATAAAAGGCTTGCGTTATTATCTCATTTTTAATAAATAAAATAATTTTAAAACCATTTTTTAAGAAATATTAGAGAAAAATTGAAATAACCTAAATATGTTTGTAAACATAATTTCTCTACATTTATATTACTCTTAAAATATAAAATAAAGAGAATATCTATATAAAATATACCTTATATAAAATAAAGTACCCCTTTCTCTCACACACATACAAATACACATATTTATATATAATTCCAACAAAGTAGTCCACAATTATAAATGTGAGTTTTAAATATGCATGTGAAAACCATCTAACCCTTTAGGAGGCCTCAATATTTGAAATAAAATTGAAAAAGATAATATACATTTTATTACAAGTTCATTAAGTATTACATAATGTAAATAAATCAATTATAAAATTTATAATAAAATATGTGAAATACATAGCTACACATTTTGTTTTAGCAATGAATTGCATTTCAAATTTATTCATATTACATTATTTTTGTGTACGATTAGCCACTATATAATGCACATTATACTCACTTATTAGTAAATTATATAGAATTCCTTCGTTAAATGGATTAGATTTGATTTTTTTAATTACATTGTTAAATTTTAGTTTTAATGAGTAACACCTCGTATTCTAGAAAAATACTTATTCCAGTAATGACTAAACTTTTTGTATAAGGAAACATATGAATTCCTTGATGAAAATATCTAAAACATTGATATGCCAAAAATAAATATCATTCGTTGATTCATTCCTTAATTCGGCTTAAATTATTTATCAAATTATCGTTTGATTTAACTTTCCTCCACAAATGCGCCACAATCTTCTTGAGTGTCTCATCTTCCATTTTTGCTACTACTCATCACCGTCGTATTTCGTAACAAGTTGCAAGCCCTTGAGACTTTCATTTGTACCCCACTTGCAATATCTAAAAACCTGCATAATCTAGATAATAATTCTTAAGGAATTTTACTTTTCTTTACCCATGTCCATGTCCTCAGATATCTGTCACTATAGTTGAGAAACTCTAATTCTTAAATGGTTGATTAATTTATCACTTGGTTCAATTTTCCTACAGAGATCTCGCAACACCTTCTCAAGTGTCTCATTCTCTATTTGTTTACTGCTTCTCCCTTATTTGAATCATTCTATATCTATAAAGATTATTGATGACTATTCATGTCATTTTGTAATGGTTTTTTAGAGCACAAGCCTCAACCCTAAGAAAATGTGAAGAACGGGTCCAAAATGCATCTTGTGCCCCTTATTCCAATGCATGTGACAAAACCACCATCCTTTGAGTTTGGGAACACTGGTCTAAAATTTGCGGGTACATAACATTACTAACCAAAAAGAGTTCATTAGTAATTTAGAGATTCCTCCAGAACAAATGGAAGTATTTAACCATTGAATACTTTATGGGTTTCTTTGTTAGATGTTGAATTCTCACATTCCATAAAGATGGAAAAATCAACAAAATCGAAAGCCTTAAGTTCTTTTTACAATTATCTTAGCAAAGCGTGAATGTATGATGCATGATCAGTAACCTAAGGTAGTTATTCTTAACTAGACTCCAACGGGGTCACAAAATCTCCAAAAGGAAATGCATTTCCCTAAATATACTTTTGTACAAATTATGTGATTTGATGTGAATGAAAGTGTCCAAATTCTAGAAGAGTATGGGATGTTAGATTGGTTTTATTGATTTGTTGTTTTAGCTAAGTCTGCCTTTGTAAAGACCATAAGTGTCAGTTGAGTTGTTAGGTAGTTTATGAACATATGTCCAGAGAAATATCTTCATTAATTTAGATATCCTCCATCCATATGTTTATCTATATATAGCTAGAAAGAGTAGAGAAGAAGAGGTAAGAGGGGGGAGCTCGAGAGAGACAGCAAAGGAGTGTTGAAGCCAAAGGGCCTCGATAATGCCCATGTAATCCTTATGTAAATACTTATGGTTGGAGTGATTATAGGTTTTCTTCTTATTTGAATCTCGATGTGCATATTTATCTTTTGATTGTAGTCGTGAAGATGTGGTTTTTGTGAGAATACGTTGTGTAAATTCACCGTGTGCATGTGGGTTCACTCTGCACTTTGTACATGTTTTATATATTTGACCCGTGTAGTTGTAAGCTTTATCGCTTAAATCGAGCGATGTGGAAAAAAAAACCCTCTCGACTACATACTCACTTACGGGTTTAATTTCCTTGGGATTGATTTTATTTAAGATCACTTAGAGTTCAGTCACACCCAGATCCTTGAGAGTAGATCCTGAAATGTGTGCATGAACAATTGTGATTTCCAGTAAAAGTGATCACAGGGATACATGTTTCGATAATGTTGAAATATCTTATTGGGAATCAATTGGAGGTTGGGGTTATAGGTAAAATCTCAGGTCACAATGATTAAGTGCAAACTAGATGAGCAGTGTATGGAGGAGGTATCCAACAATTGTGCAAGACCAAACTCGAGTCAAAGACATAGTTTGGTAGGGGTAATAATTTTCCTTGGATTGGAGTACTGGAGATCCCCTTCGACAAGAGAAATTTTGGCCATTGATAGAATTAGGAGCATGGAAAAAATTCAGGGGCATAGACATCTTTTTAAGTCCTTGTGGTGGGTCTAACCCCAAAATTAGAGTGTGTGTGTACTCGGTCTTAGAGTGCGTGTGTACTTGGTTGGATATTCAGGCTTATTCGGCCTCAGAGAATAACCTCTTGTTGAATCACCAAAAATCTCGAATACACGAGATCGAGGCTTCAAGCTTCAAATAAAATTTGTAAAGGGGCTAAACACCCAAATGGACCAAACTGCCATGGGATCCACGAGAGTTTGTGAGAAACATAATGAACACCCGAATATTGTTGGATTGGACATATGTGTTGGCAAGGGTGAAAAGAAATCCAACCTTCCACAAGTATAGACTAGATTATGCACTTCATGACATCCACTGTTTCTGGGAAAAATCGTGGCTGCAGGTCAAAGCCATGTTGGAAGGGAATTACTTCGCACTTTGGGTGTTGACCTAAACAACGGAGACACACATCTATCCCTGACACAATATTCGCATGGGCGAGAAAGACCATAGTGCTTGGTGCTGAATAATCAATGAGATTTGGGGGTCAACACTATTTGTGCACCTTAAACATGAGCAAATAGAAGCCACAAGGATGAAAAAAAAGGTGAAGAGAACTAGGAGTTCCATTGCCCAAACATGGAAGCATTGCACAAGGTTATAGGGGTAACTGGTACTGTGAATATTGATTTGGGCCTTTCGGTACCAAATAAGGAAAGTGCATGGAAAGTGGTTGGCCACTGAGCAACCTCGAATTAAGTCGAATCGATATTATGGGCCAAGATCCATCATTTAATGAGGCCTGAATATTTCCATCATCTGTTGTCCCATTCCTCAAGAAATTGGAGCCAAGTTGTATTGCTAAATTCCTAAACACCTTGGCAAGGTCAATCCAAGATTTGTGGTGATCCGTCATTTGACGGCCTTGAAAAGAATCCGTTTACATTTAGTGTAGTGTCCCGATATTGGATTTTTGGATATAACGGTGATTGAGGCTATAGGGAGTATGAGACAACACAGAGATGCGTTGACTAAGAAGTATTAACACTGACACAAAATGACGTTTAATTGATTGGTCCTGAGACGAGGGTTCTACGCATTGTTCAAGTAGTGTCAACATGGTGGTGCTCTTTCTTCCTCAACTTCTTCTTCAGGTTCACTAATATCTCCGGCCTCATGCTCCTGCTATCTTCCTACTTCCATGGCCTCTAACAGAGTTTGCAGTCTCCTTATCTCTTCTCTGAGATCTGTATTACCCACTGGTCTATCCTCTCGACCTCATGCTCTTCTTGCTCGCATAGGCATCTTCTCTTACACTGTAGAAAGTATCAACTATGCGAAGGTTTGCTCTGATACCACAAACTGGTGCAATGAAAAGTGAAAAGGATATTTATACACTAGCACACGGTCCTTCGAGTTTCTTCGGAAAGTCATTACATAATGGTTTGGAAACGCACTGTACAAAACTCAGTTTAGCAATTTATGGGAAAAATGATTAAAGGCCCGCGCTTTCAAATGATTTGGCAGTGTCCCTTCAAAAAGCTAAATAACTTGTGTTATCGAATGATTTGGTAGCATCCTTTTTAATATCTCAATGTCCTATGCTATCAAACGATTTGGCAGCACCCTATTCAAAACAAGGTACTTTGTTCCAATTTAATAACGTCCAAATCTTTGGAAAAAACAACACATTCACTTCTCCAGGACATAGTGATAATTCCTCAACAAGTCTTTGGAACTGGTACAATAAGAATACAGAAGATAAATGGACAAATCACGCAACAACTGAAGCCACAAGTTTCAAATTCTTAATATAAATTGTTTCAACAAGCTACATGTTTTCAAAATGGTAAAACATACATGTTAGGATATTCCGACACGTAGGAAATAGTTAAGTATAACTTGGTCTAGCGTAGAGTTAGGTAAAGTGTGTTTCTTTATTATGTACTTTTGTAACTTACAATTTGATGGTCACGATATGTAGTGATCCAACGGTTCATTCTCTTCTCGGTATTACCGACACTTGATCTGTGGCTTAACACCTGATTGGTCCATTATTTCTTTTTAAAGAGCATGGAGGGTCATTTGTAGGGTAATCGTTCATGAGAGAAGATCTTGTAAATTTTCATTCTTTTATTAGTAAATTTCCTAAGGTGGCCGTGTTGGCTTAGGCCATGGACTGTTTCCCTCTTTGAGGGTTTTAACCATGTCAACAACACTGGTGTATTGATCTGTGATCTGTTTGTGAGCGGTGTCCTTTGGTGTTCTATCTGAGGAACTTACTCTATAAATTCCTACATGATATCAAAGCTATTTGAGGGCTACATCTGTTGGTGATCCAAATTTGAAGCCGGTAGAGCTGCATTCGACTGTCATTTCCTAGATCTATTGGACCTGACTGCTTTCAGGCCGAGATGACTACTCTATTGTGTTAGGAGCATCTATTCCAGTGAGTAACCCCTTTCGTTTTACACGAAAAGGTTTCTGATAGCCCTATGTACATCATTTTTAAGATTTGGAGGTATACAATGTTTATTTGCAGTTTTTAGTTATTTTCTCTTTGTTTATTTCAGTTTATTTAGCTTTTTGTTTTTTTTATTACTAGATCTATACCTTTCATTTTTGTGTATGCTCTTTGCCCCGCGACTCTATGCGATTTGGGCAAACCAGAAATAGAAAGGAAGGATTTTTCTCATGTGTATGCTCTTTTCCGCCACGCCTTAGTGTGATCTTGGAAAATCAGAAACACTGAGGAAAATATTTAGTTTTCGGCTAAAGCTAATTTCAAGTATAAGGTTCATTTTTTTTTGTATGTCTGTGTTGGGTTTTGTGTTTTTTGTTTTGTAGGAAAAAAAGAGCTTTCTCAAGTAAACACACACCCCAAAGCTTCAGTGACTAAAAAAAAAAAAACCCTTCCTTTTTTCCAAAAATTACTAACCTTTTAATCTAGCTCACTTGGTCCAAAGCTACTTCATGAGAGTAGAGGTCTTGAGTTCAAGTCCTTCTTTTTGTTGAGCTAATTAGGTTAAGTTTGGAAAGGGGGCAATTTTTCTTCTTTAAATATAACATTATCATTCATTTCCACACATACCTGCACTTCGTCTCTTCAACAACGTTTTTTCAAAAAGCCATAACTTCTTCATTCGGAAGCCATTTTCAGAGCTGTTTTTTTGAATAAGCCTAATTTTTTGATATCTTTCCATTGGAACACTTAGTTTCAACATCTATAGCATTAGTTTCTGTTAAAATGGAAATTCAATGCCAAGTTATTCTTGATAGCACCAACTACTTCGAATGGTGGTCCTACATTATGGATTTACTTAGAAGTAAAGGTCTTTACAAAATAGTCTTAGGCCAAGAAACCAAACCAAAAGATGAAGATAAGGAAGCCAAATGGGAAAATATGCAATATCAAGTACGTGGGTTGATAGGGACGTCTATTTCTCTAGACCTTAGATTCCATATTGCAGAACTTGATACTCCTAATGAAGCAATGAAATAGATACTAAACTTTTTGGAATTAAAAATGAACTTAGAGCCCATCAACTTGAAAATGAGTTGCTTACATTGGACCCCAATAATTTTTTTTCCATTGAAGATTTTTTGTCCAAGTTAAAGACCCTTAGATTTCTCTAGGAAGGTGTTAAGGTTAAGAAGGAAGATGGTAACCTTATCTATTCCATTCTTACTAAGTTGGGACCAGCCTACTCTGTGTTTGTTTACACCTTCTTCTACAAGAGAAGCCTTCATTTCTAAAGGACAAGACTACAAGTCCCCCTCCTTTGATGCCTTTTATGATTATTTAATAAGAGAACAAGAAAAACTCTTACATCTTGGTCTTCTTAATCTTAGAAACCCTTTTAAGAAAACCTTAGCCGCTCAGTAGCAACCAAATTCAAAGAATCCTAAGAAGCTGTATCCTAAAAAGAATGGTGCTAAACCAAACAAGGCTCCTAAGCAATTGCAGTCTCAAAATGAAAAATCATTTCGACAAAATGATAAGGCAAATAAAAACAAAGGGAAGAAGACTTATAGACATTGCCACTTTTGTAATCTAGATGGCCACTTAGAATCCAAATGCTTTAAGAAGATGGAGGCTTTGGAAGTAGAAATGAAGAAGCATAACATCCATTTGGAGCACTCTTCAACTTCAACTTCATCTTCAGGAATAACGCTTTCTGCATGTGGTTGTCAAGCATCTCGGTCTGGATATGCACTAAATGTATCTTCATCTTCTCATTCTCATGAGTGGCTCATTGATTCTGGAGCTTCTTATCACATGGCCAAAAACAAAGCCATTTTTTCTTCTTTAAATGTTTGTAACACCAAAAATATATATGTTGGTAATGATAGATCTTTTAGTGTTGTAGGGATTGGAACTGTTCATATAGACAATGGTCAATTTAATGATGTATTATGTGTTCCAACCTTATCCTACAACCTTCTATCTGTATATCAAATAACTCATTCAGGTGAAGGTAAAATCGTTGACTTTTCACCTCACAATGTACTAATTAAGGACCTAAGAGATCCTAGAAAAATTTTAGCTACTGGCATTGCTGATGATTCTACAAGGTTGTATAAGTTTAATAAATTTGGGTCATCAAATCTTCCCTCGGTATTTCTTGCTCATAACGATGAAGTGAGCGAACTTTAGCATGAGCGATTTGGTCACTTAAACTATCACTCCCTTCAGAATCTATGTAAAGAAAATACAGTGACAAGTCTTACAATGGCATCTTGCAGAGATGGTGTTTGTTCCGAATGTGTACTCAAAAAACATCATCGGGATAATTTTGAAAAACGTGCCTCTTGGCACGCCTCAACCCCTTTACAGCTTGTGCATAGTGGTTTATGTGGTCCACTTCCAGTTGTTTCATTCTCTTGCTACAAATATTTCCTAATTTTCATTGATGATTGCTCCAAACGCACTTGGGTATACTTCTTAAAACTCAAGAGTGAAGTATTTAACATGTTATTGGCCTTTAAGGCCTTTGTTAAAAAACAACCTAGACATCAAATTCTTAAGCTAAGATCTGATAATGGCAGAGAATATGTTAACAACAAATTCATCAACTTTTGTATTGAGAATGGAATTCAAATGCAACATATTGTTCCATATACTCCACAACAAAATGGCGTATTTGAAAGGAAGAATCGCACCTTAAAGGAAATGGCTAATTGTATGTTTCAATCTAAAGGACTTAGTCTTAATTTTTGGGCAGAAGTAATTAACTGTGAAAATTACATAATAAATCGCACTCATACTAAGGTTTTAAAGAATATCACTCTAGAAGAGGCATGGAGCTCAATTAAACCAAATATAAGTCACTTTCGTGTTTTGGAAGTGAAGCATGGGCCCATATTCTAGATGAGAAACATAAAGCTTTAGAACCTAGCAGTGTGATCCTTATTTTGAATATTTTTTGTTCCATTTTGTTGCACAGTGATGGGATTTTGGAGCATGAGCCTTGACCCTAAGAAAATGTGAAGAAAGGGTCCACAACACATATCCTACGCTATATTCCAAGGCTTGCGACAAAACCCCCATCCTTTGAGTTTGGGAATGCTGTTGGAAAATGATGCAGGTGCATTGACCCATCCTAAGTCAAATTGAATATTTGACTTCTAGAAGCTAAGAAAATCGAGATAAAGCAGGCAGGAAAACGTGATTTGGAACTAAATCATTGGGCATGAGAATTACATTCATGGGGGATCTCATGAATATATTATTGATCTCATGGAGAGAATGGTGGATCTAGAATGATCCACGTTTCCCTTGTAATTTCTTATAAATTATAGAACCTATGAATTGTTTTTGAGTGGAAAATGCAATGTGAAACCATGCCAAGAGAGCGTCCAATACGACGCAAAATCAGGCTGAGAAGGAGTGGCCATTTCGACGAAGATAAGGCCTGCCATGGTGCCATTGTAATGCAACTTAAGACATCGGGAAATGATTGAGTGAGGATAAGGTTGCGGAATAAAAAATCTATTCTTTGTGGGAAATATTGAATTAATTATGTGTGTTTTGTATCCATGTGTGGGTGCCTATTTTATGAAGGGTTTGTTAAATTAAAATTGCTTATTATGTCGTTGCGTGCCATGTTTTATGAGGGCTGCAAGAGTTAATGGCAGTCATGGGTGGTTACATTCCCAACACCGAGTGGTCTCACCAAGGGCAGTAACCACACATTTGGTGTCTAGTTTAATTCCAGTGCCCAAATGTGGAAGCACCGCACAAGGTTATAAGGGTAAATGGTACCGCGAATATTGATTTGGGCCTTTGAGTACCAAACAAGGGAAGTGCATGGAAAGTGGTCGGACAACCAAGCAACCTTGAATTAAGTCGAATCGATATTGTGGGCCAAGGTCCATCATTTAATGAGGCCTGAATATTTCCATCATCTGTTGTCCCATTCCTCAAGAAATTGGAGCCAATTTGTATTGCTAGAGTCCGAAACACGTTGGCAAGGTCGATCCAAGATTTGTGGTGATCCGTCATTTAACGGCCCTGAAAAGAATCAGTTTACATTTAGTGTAGTGCCCCGATATTGGATTTCGGGATATAAGGGTGATTGAGGCTATAGGGGGTATGATATAACACAGAGATGCGTTGGCTTGAGAAGTATCAACACTGACACAAGATGAGGTTTAAGCGATTGGTCCCGAGACAAGGGTTCTATGGTGGTGCTCTTTCTTCCTCAACTTCTTCTTCAGGTTCGCTAATATCTCCGGCCTCGTGCTCCTGCTGGCTTCCTACCTCCATGGCCTCTAACAGAGCTTGCAGTCTCCTTATCTCTTCTCTGAGATTTCTACTGCCCACGCGTCTGACTCCTCGACCTCGTGCTCTTCTTGCTCGCATAGGCATCTTCTCTTACACTGTAGAAAGTATCAACTATGTGAAGGGAAGTGCATGGAAAGTTGTCGAGCCACCAGGCAATCCCGAATTAAGTCGAACTGAGATTACGGGTCGATATCTGTCATTTAATAGGGCTTGAATATTTCCATCATACGTTGTCCCGTTCCTCAGAACATTGGATCCAAGTTGTATCACAAAAGTCCAAAACACCTTGTCAGTGCTAATCGAAGATTTGGGGCAATCCGTCATTTGACGACCGTAACAAATATTCGTTTGCATTTAGTGCAATATCCCAAAATTAGATTTCGGGATATCAGGGTGATTGAGGCTATCGAGAGACTAAGCTAACATGAAGATGCGCTGACTCGAAAAGTCTAGGCGCCGATACAAGATGAGGTTCAAGCGATTGGTCATGAGATGAGGGTTTTATGCATTTTTATGGCAGTGTCGACGTGGTGAAAGCGTTTAGGCTTCGAGATGTGAATTCAAACCTTGCAACGAAAGGTGTGAATTAGCCAGGTTTCTTGGGCCCATGACCCACAGGTCTCGACATAGAGAACATAAAAAATGGAAACGAAGGATCCCTAGAGTCGGTCATCATCTAAGAATTTGAGGGCACATAGCATCACTAGAAAAAAATCATTCGTAATTTATGAAACAAATCAAAGTATTTTTATCATTACTTTATGGGTTAGATGTTGATTTCTCACATTGCATAAACAAGGGAAAACCAACAAAATGGGAAACCTTATGTGGTTTTCACATTTATCTTAGGAAAGTTAGAATATATAATGTGAAAATAAAAGGTGAATTAGCTGTGCTCCACTGTATTATGTAGATACATACATTGTGTTGCCATATTATTGTTAATTAGATTTTCAAAATGAATTTTAAAAGGGGAAATGTAAAATATTGGAAGAATATAAATATAAGTACCAACTCCATTTTCGAGTATACACATGCTCCTAAAATGGAAAATAATGGACATCGTTCTATTAATATAACTTTTATATCTAATAATGTACCTTTTATGTTATTTTTAAGGGCATATATAATTACATTTGACGATGAAATAAATAATAAGTGGTTCAATAGAACCATCATATTTGAATATTTAAGAATAAGATTTATTTCTATTACAATAATTTTTATCTAGATAATTAATAAATACCAATAAATTTTATGAAATTCGTTCACCACATCAATACAATTCTATTTATATCTACATATTCTAAGTTGTTAAATTTACATGAAATGATTACAACCTTATTGCGGGGAAACACATTTTTATGAATGATACAAATATTATAATAAAAACTACCAATATTATAGTAACAACTAGAGGAGGTGACTCTACTCCTTGTCAACAACATATTTATTGACATTGAAGGAGGTGTGGAAGAAAATGATTACATTGTGAGCTAATAAAAGAGTTGTTTCTTGTATTCTTCTATATTAGTATTTTTTGAAGTCTCTTCATATCCTTCTAATTGTGATAATTATTTTCAGTATTTGCTGTCCCATTTTGTTGCATAGTAATTGGTCTTGCAGAGTGCACACAACACATCCCTTATGCCATATTCCAACTCTATCACAAAACCCCAGTGCTTTGAGTTTTGGGTATGTTGTTTAAATATTTCTAGACAATTAACATGAGTAGTCAAGGAAAAAAATATTGTTCGTTTTGAGATTCATTCTAAAATAATTGAAGTATTATGGGTTCTATGTTAGATGTTGATTTCTCATATGGCATACGAGATTCACCATTGATCTTTCCCTTGCTGCAACACTTGTGATAACTACATTGAATCGTCTGCCATTCGATAGTATGGATTTCGGCTTCGGGGAGACACAGTGTGGGCGAATATTTTGTATCATGGTACATTTTTACAAATCACCTCAAATAGCCCACCTTATTTTAAGGTAGAGGGGAAAAAGGGTAAATTTAGCCCTTTAGGAGTTACAACCTTCCATTCGCCCACTTTCAAGAATAGGTTTTATTTAAGTAAATCCTATGGGGCAAATACCATATTTATAAAAGAGGTATGGTAAATTAATAAAAATATAAATAAATGAGAAGTATGGTAAATAAATAAAACATTTTTTATATTTACTCCATAAGTCACCTTATATGCATGCAAGGGTGTAAACAAATAAAAATATAAGTAAAGTAGAGGTATGGTAAATAAATAAAACGTCTTTTTATACTTACTCAAAAGATATGGTAAATAAATAAAAATATAAATAAACTAGACCTATGGTAAATAAATAAAACCTCTTTTTATATTTAGTCCATAACCCTTGTGCTATTTTTGAAGGCTCAAGAAGGAGGTTTTATTTAAGTGAATCCTATGGGCCAAATACCATATCTGTAAAAGAGATATGGTAAATTAATAAAAATATAAATAAACGAGAGGTATGGTAAACAAATAAAACATTTTTTTATATTTACTCCATAAGTCACCTTATATTTACCAACACTCAAAAAATGCGTTATATTTAGGTGAAACCTATGGGAAAAATACTATGGGACAAATACCATGGACTAGATTGTTATTAATACCATGCAAAAAAACATTATTAACCCTAATATTACTATTAATAAAAATAAAAATGGCACATGGTATTGACCCATTGTATTCACCTGGAATGTAGCCTATTTAAATGGGGGAATTAAACCAGCATAGATCCATCTTTACTCTAGATCTACTAACCCCCGAGAGGTATCAAATATCGTGATATGCAAACTAGCATAGAATTTAAATGGGGGAATTATCGTGATATGCAAACTAGCATAGAATTTAAATGGGGGAATTAAACCAGCATAGATCCATGATCTACTAACCCCCGAGAGGTATCAAATATCGTGATATGCAAACTAGCAGAGAGTGAAAAAATATTTGATCCCTCTCGGGGCTTGGTGGATCAAGAGTAAAAATGGATGTTGTAATTTAATGTATGTTAAACATTTTAGCTTGGTTAAATAAAAAATAAAATAAAAATCAACTATTAATTTTAATAATTTTTATAAATTACTAATAGTAATTTTTAAGTTCTAGGTTTATGATAACCCATGATAATACCAAGATCTTACAAAATTTTATAGTTGAGTAAAATATTCGCCATGACCGGTGAGAGATTCACCAAAAAATTATATATACATATTATATTATTGATAAAATCGCTTTCCATTTTTCCTATATACCATGGAGATTCTCCCATTTATTATACTTATAAATTTAGGGGGGGTTCTTAAAATTTTCCCTGGTATTTGTTGCAAACATAATCCTCTTGCTTATGTGAATTTGACTTATTCACTTGAGAGGAAGGAGGAAAGCCTCAAGTGAACACTAATAGTCATGAATTGTTTCTTGCTTATGTGAATTTGGCTTTTTCACTTGAGAGGAAGGAGGAAAGCCTCAAGTGAACACTAATAGTCATGAATTGTTTCGTCCATACATTACCCATTAAACAATCATCAAGAGTGTCTCCTTCTTGCTTTCCACCAACATATGTAAATATGTAGTTCTTAAAACCATGCATTTATCCTTGTCCTTTGATTTTTCATACCCTCTCCTTTCTCGGGAATGGTTTTTGAGATATTTTGACCCTCTCTATGTTATTTTCCATATGACCAAATTGTCTCTGTGTGTTATAGACATTTTTGTGCCTTAAAACTCCAAGCATGAAATGTCCATAAACCAAGGGCTCCTAAGTCCCTAAAAGTTTTGTTCTAACCCCTAAAGGAACAAGGTCAACAGATTACAGCTTCCCCAGAAATTCTCCGCCAGAAACTGCTCAGAATAAGTCAAAACAGGATCATTTCAGCTACTCCACTGGCTAGGGGTGTTGCATTGCACCTAAATACACTGTGAGGGTGCATTTCATTTCAAAATTCCCTTCTGTGGGGTGCGATGGGCGAGAAATGACAAATGGCAGTGTCATTCCGCGAGGTGGAGAGAAAATGGAAGCTTCCAGAATCTTCTCCTGTGACACTTGCCTCACTGAATTTGACCAAGGATGAGTAAGAGGCCTTCAGTCTCCAAGTGGAAGCAAGAACTGACAGAGAGAAGACACTAATCAAATCACAAGCTGACTCATCCTCCTTACACATATCTATATATGGATCCCTCATCCCAGAGATCGGGAGGCTGGAATTTTGCATATTGTAAGGAATTGTTGTTGGTTTTTTGAGACAAACATCAGAGTATTGGGTGATCTATGCTTTGTTTGAGGTGAAGAGGGGTTTCTTTGCTGGGAGGTTGATGCTGGGTCAGGAACCACCGGTTGTAACTCTTCTTGGATCTTTTCTTGTTTATCAATAAAAACTATTTGAGTTTTTCCTCCATGCTTTTGTATCATTGATGCTTGTTACATTTGTATGGTTAACTTAAATCTGATCCTAAGTTGTTTATGAATATAGATCCATGTCTTTGTATAGTGTTCTTCTTCTGTGATCTTACAGGTACTTTGTGAAGCTGGGCAAGTAAGGGAGCAGGTAGCTGGAGACTATCAAAGAAGAGAGGGATTGGATCAAAGGATTAGCGCAAGACACAGGTTGGTTCTTTCTATTCCTCTCTATCTATAGTTCATAAAGGAAATACAAAAGTAGTTTTTCTCTGTTTGTTTCTAAGGCAACTGTCACACCTTAGTGGGATAGAGCAGTTCTAAATAGACACTTTTCCCTGTAACAAAATGGCGACTCCGCTGGGGATCGAACCCAGAATCTCTGGTTTCCTAGACCAGTGTGAAATCTCGTCTCTCAAACTCGCAATTGATCTCCTCCCCGGAACTTCAGAAGAAGAGGCTCGTTTCTTGGAATTAATCCAATTGGATGAAACCCGTCGTGACGCCGCTTTGGCTAACGAAGCCCATAAGAAACGAGTCAAGGCGCAGTTCGACAAAAATGTCAAACCCTGTGTCTTCTCAGAAGGTGACTTGGTCTTGCTTTACGACCAAGAATCCGATAAATTGGGAGCAGGTAAATTTAAGTATTTATGGATGGGCCCCTATATTGTTAAATGAGTGTTAGCAAAAGGAGCCTACGAGTTAATGGATTATGACGGAATTCCACTGGCGCAACCTCGTAATGGGTTGTACCTCAAGAGTTACTATGCGTAATGGTAACCAGTATGCTTTTGTTATGTTTTTGTTTTCGCTAAAGTGTTTATTTTGGTCAAGTAATCTACTTTTTACATTTATTGCAGATGTCAAACCTATTGGAGTCATGTGTTGGATATGCCGACGGAGCGAGTCGTAGTTCGCAGAACCTGTCCTCCGCAGCCTGGGCCATTTTTTATCCAAGCGGCAAGTTAGTAAGTTTCAGAGGTGTATGTATTGGTAGATCAACGAATAACATCGCTGAGTATAGCGCGTTGATAGAGCTTCTCTCTGATGCCATCACTCATGGTATACGCTGACTAATTGTCAGGCTAGATTCACAACTCGTAATACTACAACTCAATGGTATATATTCGGTCCGAAACCCGACTATTTATCGCATGTTCCTAAGGGTTAAGATTTTGGAAAGACAATTTGATCTTATTCAATATCAACATATTTCCAAAAACTTAAACACATTAACTGACTCATTAGCAAACTATGTGTTAGATAGACATTTGCAACATTTATAAAAAGAAACACATCATCAATGTTTTGCATGTGGATCATGTAGCTCAACCAAAATAAAACTCCGAAAATAAAAAATATATATAACTGTTTATGGTTTACACATAATGTTCTGTAACAGAGACAAAATCGGCCAAATGATCCAAAAACTCAAAATGCTAGGGGGCACCCTAGTCTAATGATGCTCGTGATAGCAAGTCATAGCCTGTGCGATCATGCGTAAGAGACGAGTCCATCGTCTGGGCACACCAGTAGTATGCCGCTGTAACCGCAAAGGTAGCTCGTCGGTCCTCACATCTGGAATACTGAGAGTGAGGCCCTCAACCTGCTCCTGCAAGGCTGTGAGAGTCTCGGCCACATCGAGGTCACGAAGAATAGCCCTTCCGACGGCCTCTCCTGCTGGGGCATCAGCTGGTACTCTCAGGCGAACTACTGGGCGAACGGGACCAACATCTGCATGTACACATAAGTTTGATTAAAGTCTTGATAGAATAAAGCACAAGGACATTATAAACAAAAAATGATAAACAGGAATATGGTCAAAGATTTTACCAATAGCACCCCACTGCTCGCCATCCGGCAGTACTAAATCTGGATCACCCCGGAAGTCCATACCAGCGTATGGATACTCAGAATAAACCATCTCCTGACGATCAAACCACCTGAAGAAGGTATCAGAAAATGAAATCTGAGACTAGCCAGCATGCCTAGACATATGGTCAACTCATCTCTGCATACGTGGTTCGGTAGGAGAAGGTAAATCGAGTGCAATGTACTGCGGCTGCATCAGTGGTATCTTCTCCAAGGCAAAGGCGGTCAAAATAGAACCATACCCAAAGTTCTTCAACCTTCCGCTCTTTATCTTGGTCAATTGTTATTTCATCACGAGAAGTACTGCGTCACACCAGTTGAACACCTTCGGTTGGAGGCATTCCAAGGCATGCTGCATGTAAGATCGGTTGGCTACATGAAGAGCCGCACCACCGGCCATCCTACCAAAAGTAAACAGAATGGTCCTGAGGGACCTGTCAGTGACATCACAGATGATGATCTTTTCGTCTTTACTCGGCTGAGATCCTTCTCTGCAGTACCAGCGAACATAATCTCTCACAGAATCGCCTCCTCGGGCCGAACCTGATAAAGAGATGGGGGCACCCCGCCTTGACAAACCGGTCAAGAAATAGATGTCTACCACAGTCAAGGGGATAGATTTGCCCCTGACCTGGAAAACCTGGTTGGTAGGATCCCTAAGCATCGAGCAAATACTGCAGTAAGTTGATCTGTTGTCTCATGCTAGAAATGCGAAAAAACTTCAACAAGCCACAGTTCCGCAGTGCGTTTACTGTAACTCGATCATGTAGGGCAAGCATGTCCTCTTCTTCATGCTCACGTTCTCGCCATGTAATGGTCATCTTGCTCCAAAGATCTCTGAGAAACAAACAAGAGAAGAGTTAGATCCTGATTTTGGCAAGAAACGGGCAAAATTTCCATCAAAAATTGTGCACAGAATTCCTTCTCTGCACCCATCGCACCTGCAGCAGTACTCTGGGTGCGTTGCATGTCAGATGACCTTCACAATGGCCAACATTCAACGCACCTTTCGATACACAGAGGGTGAGCTGATGGCAGAACGAGTTCTTCAAACCCCAGGGACTCAAAAAAGCTAGGAATCAAGCTCAAAATGCAAAATGGAAACCATGAAATGAAAGAGCTCAGGTTTAGTTTCTACCTGGTCCAGACGGCACCGAGAAACGTCCACAGAATCTCTCAAAATCAGCTGATGAAAATCGAGGGGGAAAAGCACCTCCAAAGCTCCAACAAACCAAGTTCAAATGAAATGGTAAAATGAGTGGTAAAAAACACTTTTTCATTACTTTTACGTAGTTCAAAGTAAAATATTAGTGTTCTAACTCGTTTTCAAGCAAATATTGTTCATTTCTGACTAGTTTGATGAAGCAGTTGAAAATACAGTACGATCTTTGAAAGGACAAAGCTATTTATGGTAAAATACAAGATCATCTAATCGAGCAGTTTTAGCACATAGTTCAAGCTCGTTAAAAAATAAACATAAGACATGAGAAAATGTTTCCACCCACGTTTAAGCTCGTTAAAAAATGAACTATTCCCCGGTAAATAACCACCTTGAATGAAGTACTTCAGCCATTAAAGCCTTGGTCGTGTTTGCACCATCACCTCCAATTTTTCATTGGCCGATCATTCACCTCCATTTGATTGTTTACCCATTTTGAGGAACAACTGCGAAGAGTGATTTCACTAGCCATCCTTGTGACACTGCCGTGATTGGAAAATTCCAAACCTTACCTGGAATCAGCTGCTACCCGTTTTATCACTCGTTCCTCAAAAGACGAGTCTTCTTTAAGCTCTTTTCAACTGACTCGTAAAATATGAAAAGATTGTCGAGTCCTTGGCCTTCCAGCTCGTTAAAGGGATAGAAAGTGCTATCCCTCCTCTAGATTTTAATCTTTTTGGACCTGAGGGATTATTACACAAAAAGATCGAGCGCTTGCTTTGTTTGGCTCGTTAAAACTATCGAAAATTCATCCCTTCTGTATTGTTTTATACTTTTTCGGACTTAAGGGATTAGATGACGAAAAAGGAATTTTGGAGTTACCTTTATGTGCCTTTTCAGACTCTCTAAAATTGAAAAGGATCGAGTTATCTTTGTCGTTAAACTCGTTAAAAAGATTAATAGCGACAAACTTGTCTTTAGACGAGAACGAGTTTCACTATCGCTAGGCTCGTTAAAACATAGCGATGGGTTTGCCCGAAGGGCAAATTATAGAACAAGCATATGTTATCCTCCTCAAGCTTGACAAAAATAAAGAGGTACTGGTCAGCAATGACCGGGGAAAAATTGGGAAGAAAACTCAAAGAATCTTTATTGGTAGCAAGTCGCTCTTGAACATGACACTTCCACTCCGTGTCCAAGTCGGGTTGGGTTGTTTCATTCACCGGTCACATCGCCATGGTCATGCCATACCATCCACATTTGGGGTTAATGCTACCAATCCATCACATCAGCGTCGCCGACATGTTCAAGAGAAGTCATCCAGAGAAGCCACTTGTGTCTCACCCACTACCATACATTATACTCCATTCTTTCATGACCGCCACCCTGAACCGTATATCATCAGATCGTTTTCACCTCCATCAAAATCATTTGCTCCGTTCCGTGTCATTGATGTGGGATTCATTAAGGCCCTCCTGTGACGGATCACTTCTTGTCGACATCAGCTCATTATCCAAGAAGTTGATCTAGGAACACCCCATTCAGTACTTTGAAGCTTGCATGCCTTAATGGCAAGTTTCTCACTTCCGGCGACAGGTTTACATCAATGGCCTTCGACCGAAAGAATTTGTGTCATGTTCGACGCCAAGTCCTTTATTCACACCACGTTGATTGTACTACAGTACCTTGAGGATCATTATCATTATCGGTGATTCCTCTCGTGCTTGTTAACAGTTTACATCATTAACTGGTAATCAAGCGATGTCTTTCCATGTTCGACTTCGAAACATTTCTCACATGGATCGACTTGTACTTCGAGTAAAGATCGGACGAGATTGAAGACCCCCGATCTAGTTTCATCCATCTGGGTTGCGATATATATTCAGGGAAATAAAGACATCAAATGTACAACATTCCATCACAGATAATCATCCTACCAAAAGGATGATGGCTCTATCAGAATCATCAGTCTACGCTCAGACGATTGTCTGTCCTATGTACATAAAAATGAATTTATAAAGCTGAGCATGGGAATGCTCGCCTCAGCTAGATCATGAAAACAGTATGAAGATAATGTATTGTACTGTATCTTATTACAGGTCTCCTCCCAGCATTGAAAGAACTTCGGATCCTCATAATAAAGCATTTCACCCGACACCAAAAGGTTAACAGCCTCATACTTTAGGGGGCAACTGTTATAGACATTTTTGTGCCTTACAACTCCAAGCATGAAATGTCCATAAACCAAGGGTTCCTAAGTCCCTAAAAGTGTTGTTCTAACCCCTAAAGGAACAAGGTCAACAGATTACAGCTTCTTCCAGAAGTTCTCCACCAGAAACTGCTCAGAATAAGTCAAAACAGGATCATTTCAGCTGCTCCACTGGCTAGGTGCGTTGCATTGCACCTAAATACACTGTGAGGGTGTGTTGCATTTCAAAATTCCCTTCTGTGGGGTGCGATGGGCGAGAAATGACAAATGGCAGTGTCATTCCGCGAGGTGGAGAGGCAATGGAAGCTTCCAGAATCTTCTCCTGTGACACTTGCCTCACTGAATTCGACCAAGGATGAGTAAGAGGCCTTTAGTCTCCAAGTGGAAGCAAGAACTGACAGAGAGAAGACACTAATCAAATCACAAGCTGACTCATCCTCCTTACACATATCTATATATGGATCCCTCATCCCAGAGATCGGGAGGCTGGAATTTTGCATATTGTAAGGAATTGTTGTTGGTTTTTTGAGACAAACATCAGATTATTGGGTGATCTATGCTTTGTTTGAGGTGAAGAGGGGTTTCTTTGCTGGGAGGTTGATGCTGGGTCAGGAACCACCGATTGTAACTCTTCCTGGATCTTTTCTTGTTTATCAATAAAAACTATTTGAGTTTTTCCTCCATGCTTTTGTATCATTGATGCTTGTTACATTTGTATGGTTAACTTAAATATGATCCTAAGTTGTTTATGAATATAGATCCATGTCTTTGTACAGTGTTCTTCTTCTGTGATCTTACAGGTACTTTGTGAAGCCGGGCAAGTAAGGGAGCAGGTAGCTGGAGACTATCAAAGAAGAGAGGGATTGGATCAAAGGATTAGCACAAGACATAGGTTGGTTCTTTCTATTCCTCTCTATCTATAGTTCATAAAGGAAATACAAAAGTAGTTTTTCTCTGTTTGTTTCTAAGGCAACTGTCACACCTTAGTGGGATAGAGCAGTTCTAAATAGACACTTTTCCCTGTAACACTATGGAGGAGAGATCCAAGTCCTCAAGATTTTCACAAATATCACCTTTACAATGGGCATCATCAATCGTGGATTTATCTTTGTCCTTTGAATTACCATTGACCTCTTATTTCTTAAGATTTTTTTTTGAGAATTTAAGAGCACCACCCATATTTCCATGCTCTATGTTGTATTTCATGTGCTCAAGAAGTATTTATTGGAAACATAATCTTCTTGGCTTACGTGAATTTGGCTTATTCACTTGGGAGGAAGGTGAAAAGCCTCAAGTGAACCCTAATAGTCATGAACTGTTTTGTCCATAATTCTTAGAA
Source organism: Pinus tabuliformis (assembly GCA_031772625.1). Lineage (NCBI taxonomy): Eukaryota > Viridiplantae > Streptophyta > Pinopsida > Pinales > Pinaceae > Pinus > Pinus tabuliformis. The sequence goes on along the minus strand of CM062808.1, from coordinate 464,350,532 downwards.
CCTCCTTCCATAATTCTTTTGCAAAGTAGCAATGCATAAATATATGATTTATTGATTTTTCCCTATAGTGTAGAGGGTTTATTAGCACTTACATTGTCCTTGTTTATTTTCAATACATGTCTATATTTTCCTTGTTTTAGCAACTTGTTTTACTATTCATTTTCTAAATAAAGTGACATCATATTTGAATAATAAATGAGTTAGATTTTATTGAGCTTCCTCGGTTCAGAGGTTAAATTAAATATTTCATTATGCTTAACACTTTAGCTACCAATGGGAAAATGAATGGAGATATTAGGCATTCACGTTCGAGCCTTAGGAAACTTGTAGCAAAGAAGAACCTTGAAGCTGACCTATCTATCAACACTACCAAAGTGGTTGAGGATAGACAACCCATAAATTAATTGTGTAATTGGACACTCGTTGCTAGCAACAATTTCATCACCACTAGTGGTACACTAATAGCCTTTATAATTTTTAGTCCTTTTTGGGAAATTCCCATTACATCATTGGTTTTTTGTGCAATAAGCAAAATTTCTCTTACGAAATGAACGATTAAAGAGACCTTTTATTATGTTGGCTGACATATTTGTAATGATTTTTTAAATAGAGTTACATAAGCCTAAAATAGGCCTAACATCACTAAGTATTTAGGATTAGTTTTATTTCATATTAGATCAATGAAATTGGTATCGAGATCCCCCAATAAATTTTAATCCCGTCGTTGATTCTTCAATAGCTCTTATTAGATATTCTTCAAGGAAGTTATAGACCTTTGAGTAGAACTCATTGGTCTATCCATTTAGACATTCACTCTTTTCTTTGTGAAAGCCATGTAAGACTAATTTTAACTCCTTAGTTTCCTCATTATGTTCATGATTAGTCAATCATGTAAAGAGATAGAATACCTTTAGAGTCTCTACTATGCTTGTTCTCAAAGGGTTCTTGAAATTGAGACTTAATACGATTCATGATTGTTTGAATGTACTAACCCTTGTGCCTTTAGTTGTCATTATATTTAATATCGTTTTTACATTATTCCTGTGTTTAACATAGTGTTGGATGCTTCAATCTCCAACCTATTTCTTCTTATTCCTAAAAGCATAATTTTCACATCCTCGGTCTTTTAAAATTGAACTTTACCTCTTATGTGAGAACTTATGTTTTATTCTTGTCTTTTTTTAGCAAGAAAAAAATTATTCATCTTCTATAAAGAAAAGGTAGATGCAATAATCATGTTTCTATGTCCACTATCCATCCACTTGAAAACAAATTCTAGGAGTGGGCAACGCAACCACACTCCTCAATGCTACATTCATTTACTCACAAAATATATGGAGATGACATGAAATAAAGACAATTATAACATGTATGTAGAGTTGTGTTACCAAAAGTACCAGACATGCTTGAGTTGAAAATACAATAATATTATCAAAATAGATATCAGAAAAGGGAGAATATATCATTAGCCAATATGTAATGTCACCATAATATCCATTGCGCTAGAACAATGTGTCAACTCTTAAGACACAAAAACATCCATTGCCATGAAGGGAACCATCATCAAAGGCTTTGTAACATATAACACTTGGGAAGGCAGAGCATCTACTTTTGGATAAATGATCAACCACTGAATTCAGTTGGACTATCATATCATTTTAGTTGGTCAGGAGGTAATGGTACCAATAATAGAGTATAGTTGTTAGGCATTTTGGGGCGTCTTGAAATGTGCCTCCTTGCTGACCATTAAGGAGTTGGAGCTGCAGGGGTCTTCAAATTTTGGACCTCCCTCACTATTCCACTAGATGCAACAAATCCACTCTCTGATGGCCACGTTTAAGCACATTTCATTCACCCAAATATACAAAGAACATTATGTTTTATTCTTATCGGACACATATTTTACTATGTTCCTTTGACATTGCCAATTCCTTTTTTGCGCTTTGATATTTTTCCTATGCTCATGATGTCAACATCTTTTGATTTGTTTTGAATTTTTTTGCATGCTTGAACAATAACATACTCTACATATGTTCCAAAATTTGTCTCTTCCATTTCCTCCATTTTTCTACTTCGTTTAGTTTGAAAGACAAATTTAATAGGCCCTCCTTCACTTGATTTCTACCAACTTATAAAATCCCCAAGTTGATAGTAAGGAATAATTTCGAATTGGTCCACCAACCTTCTGACCATGTCAAATCTTTTGCTCAAAATACTATCAGATATGTTGGAAATACTGAGAGGGGGGGCGAAACAGTATTTCTTTTCAATTGTTACTTTTACCAGTTATATCACTTATATTTAGAACACAAAATGAACAATAACAATAAATGCTTTTAGTAATATAATTTTTACAATGAATCAAGTACAATTTATATAGGGCACCAACCTTAGATGAAGACACCGATCTTCAATCTTCCAGGCTCCAACTTGTTGCCAAGCACCAACTTGGACATTCTAAGGCATCGACCTTGTCAATTCTGAGGCACCGACCCCAAGGACTCCAATCCTATATCTGCTTCAAGCATTGACCTTATGAATTCTGAGGCAGACCCCAAGGACTCCAATCCTATATCTGCTTCAGGCACCAACCTGGTTTCTTTAGGACTCCGATCCTCTAGGGCTCCAACCCTATTCTCTAAGGCACTGACCTTGTTGTTCGAGGCTTCAACCTCTGGCACCAACCCTCTGGGCTCCATCCCACTCTCGTACCTCGTCTAGATGTGTTTGATAGTATCTCACAGCTCCCAAAATCTTCTTCACTGAGCCCTGTCAATCTTTAGCTTCATTGTAGTCTTCACGTCACATCATCTTCTCTTAGAAGGTGTCACCATTGCTCTTCATCATACCCAAACAATTTCTCCAAGGTCACCTCATGATGGCTAGTGCATCATGGTCTCCAAGGGTGTCTCCAAGTATTTAAGAATGCTCAAAATTCCAAGAGATTGACTCCAAGGATATCTTCGATAGTTCTTCCAAAACACCCTTTATTGATGCTCCAAGTTGCTTCCAAATTAACTCCAATAATTATTTCAATACTGTCTCCAATATTGTTCCAAATGCAGACAAAGATGCCTGCTCTGTATCATCTCAATAAGTTTTCAACAAATCTGCTCCAACACAGTCTTCAAGTCAACACAAAAATTCTTTAATGATTTCTTCACAAGATGCCTTTAAAACGGGTCCATAATATGAATTCAACATTGTTGTAAGATGTCTTCAACAAATGTCTTTAGATTGATACAAAAAATTTCTTTACTCTGCTTTGAAGATGTCAATGACTTGATCCAAAAGATGTCAATAGGCTGCTCTAAAATTATTGTAGGACTATTTCAGAATATGCCACTATAATGCTCCAAAATGTCTTCTTCAACAGTGCTACAAACGGATCAACAACTCCTCTAGATCTACTTCAATACTTTTATTTTTTCTCCAACGCCGTCCTCAAATGATGACAAAAACATCCAAAAGGCTCCTTCAGATCTATCACCAGGTTGCTTCAAACAATGCTTAAAAGTTGCTAGAAGTCTTTTTACTGATACTTCACACAAGTTTGAATTTGTCAATGTTTCAAGGTTTACATGTCACAGATCCTCTGCGATAGGTCCAAGCATTTAGATGGCACAAGTCTGAAATTTTAGGAACAGTTAAAAAAATTTAGGCACAGGTTCGAAATTCTAGGAACAGGTCTAAACCACAGGTCTGAGCTGAGATGAGTGCTTTCTGTATCCTAGTTTGGTTCCTTCCACAAATTTGCAAGTTTTTCCTTCTTTACTTGATTCAAAAGACAAATAAAACTCTCTTCAAAATGTGCATCTATCTTCTTCCTCGGTAAAAAAATGTTCTCTGAAATTTTCGCTGAATTGATGACAAAATAATGAGCTCTAAAACCTTATAAATAGTTGTTTTTCGTACAACAAAATGAAAGGACATGTCCTTGTTTGGAGGTCAACTTGTGTACACTGCTCAGGTTGCCTCCATGTCTAGATTTAATAATTTAGCTTCAAAGATTCATAACTTTCAAACTGCTTGGAGTTTTGGACTATGTAATAGCTCATTGGAAAGGAAAAATTATGGTCTTCAAGATGGTGAAGGTCTCATGATGAGATTCTGTCTCTAAGGAGGTGAAAAGTAACTTTTAATGTGACTGGTTGTTATTTAGTGCAGAAACATAGGACAACAACATTTTTTCATGGATGGGCTTTTCATGGATGAACATACTTTTGTTTGGTTTCTTCATCAAGGCTCTTGTTTCATCAAGTACATGAATGGCACTTGGCACTTTTTCATTAGTGACTTGACATCTTCATCAATGACATTGTAGCATCTCAAGAATATTTGCCATACAGTTACTGCTATATCATTGATCAACTATTGACATCAATGACAACCTAGATTAACAAGATATTATTTGTCTTAAGCCTTCATTATAAGTTGCATCGTTTTGACACCCATACTAAAAATGACACCTACTCTTTGTCGAATCTTGACTAGAGCATTGCATTTGTGGTACAAACAATATATTGCTATGATGCGAGTGTGGAGAAGGGCCATGATGGTTCCCAATTGAACTAGAAGGAAGCACGCCTAGGATAAATTATTATGAAATTGTATTATGATGCATAATAAATATAAGAAAGGGTCAACCTAATAGGATAATTATAAGAAACGATTGTCAGATTGAGAACTATTTATAAGATTCAATAACTATTTCACACTAAGAATAAAACATAATAATTTCCATGGAGAAATTAGTGGGTGAGTTGACTATTTGATTGAAGCGCCACTTGTCCATCATCAATGTGTGCTTGCATTTGCTTATTAAACATGTGCATCTTGGTGAAGTATTTGATTACATTAATATCTTAGAAGATATATACATTTAATAGGAAAGCGTTTTATGATGGCAAAATTAAATAATTGATTTACAACCCTTGTGTTGGGTTTTGTTCAAGACCCAAACTTCCTTCTTAGATTCGAAAACATGTAGTAATGGAGGGCTTTGGGGGTTTTTCACATTGATTGCACTCCCTCTTATCAACTACATTTGAAGTCGAATCATGACTTGAAATAGATTTTACAAGTTAAGAGTCACCTTTTTTTTGGAGATCTAGGTTATGCAGGTGAAGTTTCTTCAGGGTTTTTGAAAGAAGTCTTTCTTCAAAACTTTTCATTATATCATTGACTCTTTAATAACCCCTCAATAGATTTTCATTGTATGATTGACTCTTTAATAACCCTTAGTATATATTTTTCTAGAAGGCTATAGAACCTTGAGTATAATTCATTGGTCCCTCCATCAAGACATTTACTCTTTTCTTTCTCAAAACCATGCAAGACAACTTTTAAGTCTTCCTTAGTTACCTCATATTTAGGGCCCTCATTTATGTTCCTCATTATGCACTCATGGAAAGAGAGAGAATACCTTTAGACTCTTTGTTATGCTCGCTGTCATAGGTTCTTGAAATCGAGACTTAAAACAATTTATTCATGCCTCTAAGATTGTTTGAATGTACTAACCCTTGAGCCTTGAGTTGTCCTTATATTTAATATCATTTTTACATTCTTCCTATGCTTAGAATAGTTTTGGAATATTTTTTCAAAATTTCAACGATCTCCATGAGCAACACAATAGCCCGAATCTTCAATCTCCACCCTGGTTCTTCTTTTCCAAAAAGCATACTTTTCACATCCTTGGTCTTTTCAAATTTAACTTTACCTCTTATGTTAGAACATATGTTTTATTCTTATCATATACATATTTTAATTTCTTCCTTCAACTTTTCCAATGCTTCTTGCACTTTGGGTTATGTATAATTTAAAATTTCAGTTTCTCTGTCATGCAGGTGAGGGTTAATCTAGTCTATCTTTGTTGAATTAAGAGTAGATATTCCGCTTGAAGAAATTGGGAATTTTATTATAGAATTACTAGTGCCAACAATATCCTCAGGATACCTTGCCTTGTTGCTCATGTTTCCATTAATCCTTATTCTAGTAAAACTGATCTACTCAATTCATGCATTAGATTTCTTGATTTCATTTATGGAGTACTTAGTTCAACTCTTAAACATATTTTTGGGCCAACAATGTCTATCGTAAATGTTTTATCAGTTCTACATAACTTTATCATTCTTTGAATTTGTTTGAGATCTACTACATTGTGGGAAAATTATGAATGTATAAGATAAATATTTTTTCTAGGTTTGGGTTTTTTAATCACCTAATTTTTAAGCTTCTCTCATTTCAGCGAGGACTTCTACGTTCCATTTCTAATCATCCATGGTTTTCATGTCCTGATTTATAATAATTAGCAGGTAACGATATTCGAATGTGCAAGGTTTTTCTTAGGCCTAAACGTGAACCACTATATTTTCAAGGGTTTGGCCACAATGGAATATTTGAATTTGTGGTCTGAAACAATACAAGGGTTGCAAGTATAAATTCCCCCCTTACATGGATTCCACTCCCCTCTAGGAATTGAGTATCCCCACATGGAATTTTCTAGATCAGACAATGGGTCAGACCTCATGGAAACCTCCCATATTGAGGGTCTACCCTAAAATTGCCTATGAATAGGCCCAAAAAGACTAGATTGACTGAAAAAACAAGTAATGGGGGATAATGTCATGGCCAAATGTAGCACTTTCGAAGTGCTCATGGCACATGTATGGACATGTCGCAACAAGGCTTTGAAGATGGCACCCAACCAGGAAACAAAGCTTCTCTTTGCAGTGGATGGGTGGAATAGATTCGAGTCATCACTACTTTGGAAACAAGAATGTGTTTTCATATTTCTTGTGCAGTGCAATATTTATGGTGACAAGCCTCTATCGTTTGTGGTAGGGCTAGTCCAAAAGGCCATAGAAATGATGATCGAAAAACATACGAGATTCACCATCGATTACTTCAAAATGAATCATGTAAGGCCTTCTCTTGTTGCAACACTTGTGATAACTACATTGAATCACCAGTCATTCGATACTATGGGTTTCGGGTTCAGGGAGACACAATGTAGGCAACGTCAACAACTATTCTTGAAAGGGAATTTGTGTTGCGGTGTCTTGGCAAGGCACAAAATTCTATACTTTTATATATCCTCATATCAAGAACATATATTTAAATATTTTTAGTTTCAAAATTGTTTGGTTGTGACTACGTTTCATGCAACACTTGTAATAAACAAATCAAAATATTTGATCATTGATTGCTTTATGGGTCCTATGTTATATGTTTATTTATTTCATCACATAAGGGGAAAAATCTACAAAAAGAGAGACAATATGTGCTTTGCATTAACATCTCAATAAAAAAGGAGCACGTCAATATAATGTGACCTTTTTTATGATTAATTTTAATACATATATAAAAGGCTTGCGTTATTATCTCATTTTTAATAACTAAAATAATTTTTAAACCATCTTTTAAGAAATATTAGAGAAAAATTGAAATAACCTAAATATGTTTGTAAACATAATTTCTCTACATTTATATTACTCGTAAAATATATAAAGAGAATATCTATATAAAATATACCTTATATAAAATAAAGTACCCATTTCTCTCACACACATACAAATACACATATTTATATATAATTCCAACAAAGTAGTCCACAATTATAAATGTGAGTTTTAAATATGCATGTGAAAACCATCTAACCCTTTAGGAGGCCTCAATATTTGAAAAAAAAATTGAAAAAGATAATATACATTTTATTACAAGTTCATTAAGTATTACATAATGTAAATAAATCAATTATAAAATTTATAATAAAATATATGAAATACATAGCTACACATTTTGTTTTAGCAATGAATTGCATTTCAAATTTATTCATATTACATTATTTTTATGTATTATTAGCCACTATATAATGCACATTATATTCACTTATTAGTAAATTATATAGAATTCCTTCGTTAAATGGATTAGATTTGATTTTTTTTAATTACATTGTTAAATTTTAGTTTTAATGAGTAACATCTCATATTCTAGAAAAATACTTATTCCAATGATGACTAAACTTTTTGTATAAGGAAACATATGAATTCTTTGATGAAAATATCTAAAACATTGATATGCCAAAAATAAATATCATTCGTTGATTCATTCCTTAATTCGGCTTAAATTATTTATTAAATTATCGTTTGATTTAACTTTCCTCCGCAAATGCGCCACAATCTTCTTGAGTGTCTCATCTTCCATTTTTGCTACTACTCATCACCGTCGTATTTCGTAACAAGTTGCAAGCCCTTGAGACTTTCATTTGTACCCGCCTTGCAATATCTAAAAACCTGCATAATCTAGATAATAATTTAAGGAATTTTACTTTTCTTTACCCATGTCCATGTCCTCGGATATCTGTCACTATAGTTGAGCAACTCTAATGCTTAAATGGTTGATTAATTTATCACTGGTTCAACTTTCCTACAGAGATCTCGCAACACCTTCTCGAGTGTCTCATTCTCTATTTGTTTACTGCTTCTCCCTTATTTGAATCATTCTATATCTATAAAGATTATTGATGACTATTCATGTCATTCTGTAATGGTTTTTTAGAGCACAAGCCTCAACCCTAAGAAAATGTGAAGAACGGGTCCAAAACGCATCTTGTGCCCCTTATTCCAATGCATGTGACAAAACCCCATCCTTTGAGTTTGGGAACGCTGGTCTAAAATTTGCGGGTAAATAACATTACTAACCAAAAAGAGTTCATTAGTAATTTCGAGATTCCTCCAGAACAAATGGAAGTATTTAACCATTGACTACTTTATGGGTTTCTTTATTAGATGTTGAATTCTCACATTCCATAAAGATGGAAAAATCAACAAAATCGAAAGCCTTAAGTTCTTTTTACAATTATCTTAGCAAAGCGTGAATGTATGATGCATGATCAGTAACCTAAGGTAGTTATTCTTAACTAGACTCCAACGGGGTCACAAAATCTCCAAAAGGAAATGCATTTCCCCAAATATACTTTTGTACAAATTATGTAATTTGATGTGAATGAAAGTGTCCAAATTCTAGAAGACTATGGGATGTTAGGTTGGTTTTACTGATTTGTTGTTTTAGCTAAGTCTGCCTTTGTAAAGACCATAAGTGTCAGTTGAGTTGTTAGGTAGTTTATGAACATATGTCCAAAGAAATATCTTCATTAATTTAGATATCCTCCATCCATATGTTTATCTATATATAGCTAGAAAGAGTAGAGAAGAAGAGTAAGAGGGGGGAGCTCGAGAGAGACAGCAAAGGAGTGTTGAAGCCAAAGGGCCTCGATAATGCCCATGTAATCCTTATGTAAATACTTATGGTTGGAGTGATTATAGGTTTTCTTCTTATTTGAATCCCGATGTGCATATTTATCTTTTGATTGTAGTCGTGAAGATGTGGTTTTTGTGAGAATGCATTGTGTAAATTCACGTGTGCATGTGGGTTCACTCTGCACTTTATACATGTTTTATATATTTGACCCGTGTAGTTGTAAGCTTTATCACTTAAATCGAGCGATGTGGAAAAAAACACCCTCTCGACTACATACTCACTTATGGGTTTAATTTCCTTGGGATTGATTTTATTTAAGATCACTTAGAGTTCAGTCACACCTAGATCCTTGAGAGTAGATCCTGAAATGTGTGCATGAACAATTGTGATTTCCAGTAAAAGTGATCACAGGGATACATGTTTTGATAATGTTGAAATATCTTATTGGGAATCAATTGGAGGTTGGGGTTATAGGTAAAATCTCAGGTCACAATGATTAAGTGCAAACTAGATGAGTAGTGTAAGGAGGAGGTATCCAACAATTGTGCAAGACCAAACTCGAGTCAAAGACATAGTTTGGTAGGGGTAATAATTTTCCTTGGATTGGAGTACTGGAGATCCCCTTCGACAAGAGAAATTTTGGCCATTGATAGAATTAGGAGCGTGGAAAAAATTTAGGGGCATAGACATCTTTTTAAGTCCTTGTGGTGGGTCTAACCCCAAAATTAGAGTGCGTGTGTACTCGGTCTTAGAGTGCGTGTGTACTTGGTTGGATATTCAAGCTTATTCGGCCTCAGAGAATAACCTCTTGTTGAATCACCAAAAATCTCGAATACACGAGATCGAGGCTTCAAGCTTCAAATAAAATTTGTAAAGGGGCTAAACACCCAAATGGACCAAACTGCCATGGGCTCCACGGGAGTTTGCGAGAAACATAATGAACAACCGAATATTGTTGGATTGGACATATGTGTTGGAAAGGGTGAAAAGAAATCCAACCTTCCACAAGTATAGACTAGATTATGCACTTCATGACATCCACTGTTTCTGGGAAAAATCGTGGCTGCAGGTCAAAGCCATGTTGGAAGGGAATTACTTCGCACTTTGGGTGTTGACCTAAACAACGGAGACACACATCTATCCCCGACACAATATTCGCATGGGCGAGAAAGACCATAGTGCTTGGTGCTGAATAATCAATGAGATTTGGGGGTCAACACTATTCGTGCACCTTAAACGTGAGCAAATAGAAGCCACAAGGATGAAAGAAAAGGTGAAGAGAACTAGGAGTTCCATTGCCCAAACATGGAAGCATTGCACAAGGTTATAGGGGTAACTGGTACTGCGAACATTGATTTGGGCCTTTGGGTACCAAATATGGAAAGTGGTCAGCCACTGAGCAACCTCGAATTAAGTCGAATTGATATTATGGGCCAAGATCCATCATTTAATGAGGCCTGAATATTTCCATCATCTGTTGTCCCATTCCTCAAGAAATTGGAGCCAAGTTGTATTGCTAAATTCCTAAACACCTTGGCAAGGTCAATCCAAGATTTGTGGTGATCCGTCATTTGACGGCCTTGAAAAGAATCCGTTTACATTTAGTGTAGTGTCTCGATATTGGATTTTGGGATATAACAGTGATTGAGGCTATTGGGAGTATGAGACAACACAAAGATGCGTTGACTAAGAAGTATTAACACTGATACAAAATGACGTTTAAGTGATTGGTCCTGAGACGAGGGTTCTACGCATTGTTCAAGTAGTGTCAGCATGGTGATGCTCTTTCTTCCTGAACTTCTTCTTCAGGTTCACTAATATCTTCGGCCTCATGCTCCTGCTATCATCCTACCTCCATGGCCTCTAACAGAGCTTGCAGTCTCCTTATCTCTTCTCTGAGATCTGTATTACCCACTGTTCTATCCTCTCGACCTCATGCTCTTCTTTCTCGCATAGGCATCTTCTCTTACACTATAGAAAGTATCAACTATGCGAAGGTTTGCTCTGATACCACGAATTGCTGCAATGAAAAGTGAAAAGGATATTTATACACTAGTACACGGTCCTTCGAGTTTCTTTGGAAAGTCGTTACATAATGGTTGGCAACGCACTGTACAAAACTCAGTTTCATGCGATTTATGGGAAAAAATGATTAAAGACCCGCGCTTTCAAATGATTTGGCAGTGTCCCTTCAAAAACTAAATAACTTGTGTTATCGAATGATT